>JAQPZY010001411.1:607500-1807500 GCA_029931535.1 Margaritifera margaritifera | reverse complement strand
TAACTGAGATGCCAAGGAAGCAAAATACATGAAAAATATACTAAAATCGTCCAAAACCTGATTACATTTTAAATATTTCTAGATAAGTTTTTTTTCTTTCCGGACTCAAAGTTTCAATTGAATTGTATTTAGAATTGAGATTGATGACGGTTTAATTCGAGGAAAATTGCATAGTTTAATCAACAGAAAGCAGCTTTCAATCTTGTTGAAAGCGAACGGTTTTTGTAATTGACTTTTTAACAAGAAAATTTTTTTCTAGGCGAACGAACTTAGAAGTATAACTTTGCAACGTTATGAATCATCACTTTAAACTATGCTTCCATTTTTTTGTGTCAGATTTACGAAATGTGGAATGGGTGTATATTGGAAACAATTACAAAAAATTCATGTAGACGTACAACTGTGAAATTAGAAAACATACTAGACGTCCTCTGACATTAGAAAATAAGTGAATATGTAGAAGAGTAATAGCATGTGAACTCTTCAGCTTTGTTAGTTCTATCTTTATTATGAATTAATTTTACTCAAAATTAAACATTTTCAAATGTTGAGTCCTAGATAGAATTTTGTGCTACAGAGGTTTCGTGACTAAGTGGCCAGCACTACAATGGTATATAAAGGTTGTTGTTATATAAAGATGTCTGAACACACACACACACACACACACGATTAAACCGACTGTTTTCACCAATTGGAAATGTTAGATTAAACCAACTTGAAACAGGACCGTAAGCCACATCGTAGAGTTAATATGCTAACAAGTTTTAAGAGCTTGTTGTGCTTTCACGTTTGTTGTTGTTGTTGTTGTTGTTGTTGTTGTTGTTGTTGTTTTAAAGAAAAAAAAAGAAACAAGTTGGGGCCTTGATAGCGCAGTGATAGCCAGCTCGCTTGCACCTCTGCTATCCCAGGCAAGACCTACGGATTTGGCACGTGTAAGGGTAAGTGGTCGCAAACGCAAGGCTGGTGGTTTTCAGCTACAACGCTCATTCTTTACCATATCAAGCCAATATCTGAACCGTCCACAACGCGTTTCCATAAACTGGCATAACATGTTGCACAACGCGTTTCCATAAACTGGCATAACATGTTGCACAACGCGTTTCCATAAACTGGCATAACAACCGATTTTTAAAAAGAATGAGTTTACTGATGAATATGGGTGTAAATGTTCCCGATATGTATGCATATATCTTCTCATTGTCAACATAGGGGTTATGAGATTGAACTGTTGTCTTCATATGAAAACTTGCCGCACATGCTAACACTTATAGTCAAGAGGGTACTTTAAACCAATTTAATATCCCTATTATCCCTCATCAGGAAACCCGTTGTCATTGGTCTCAGTGGTTCGGATAATTTTTAGATTGCAGCGTATACACCTTTGTTTTCTCGCGGGTGTAAAATTTGTATTGGCTGTGTACATAGGCATATTTTACTTATATATATTTGGTGATGAAATTCATTTCAGGTACTAGTAAGTCGAAAATGGAGATAATCCCTTTCAGACTTGGATAACAGTGCGATCTAGATCCATGCCGTAAGTTTCCTACCATACACGTCCACTAATCTATCTCACGCACCGTAAAATGCTATGATAAGAAAACTGTCAAAGGGACCTTTCTGTTATGCGTGAGTAGGACCTAGAATTTCAATGCCATAACTGGCGGTACGGGCGGTGCGGCCATGTCCGTACCAAATTTTTCACCATAAGCATGCGTATTGAAGCAGAATGTGTGCATGTATGTTACCACTTATGCATATTCAATCAGATATGACTTTACTTCACAAGAAATATTGGCACTCATTTTTCACATTGATCTTTTTTTGTTTTTTGTTGAGATAGCAAAATAAAAGTGTTGAACTGATCGAATCACATTCTTTGATTTGGAAACCTGATACGTATAAAAGAAGATGTCCGTTTTGGATGGATAACTAAATGTTTAGACTGCTTTCGAGATCCCACCTATGCATAACTGAAAGGTCCCTCCACGGTTTTCTCGTCACAGCTACGGTGCATGAGAGAATTTATTGGCCATGTGTTGTGGATGAAACAGTAAATAAAAGCTCTTGGTAAAAATAACCCACTCACCTTCTACCCATTCTTACCCTTCCCCTTATCCGAACTTATAAACTGTGTCGCATAAATCAATAGAGAAAGAAAATTACACTACATTGAATTCAGAGCGACATTTTTTTCATAATTTGCCACCACCGATGTGTCAAGAGAGCAGATTAACACCGCCCGTATCTAATCCATATGCTCATCTCGTTCTGACACATAATCTTCAAGTTTATTAAAACAAGTGTCTCTTACTGGAACATTCCTAACCCTAAATATTTCGCCAAAGTTTAGCATAAGGAGAGAGTTTACTTTCGGCATTCACACAGGCGATAAGTTTTATGGCAGTGAAACAGGTGACTTTATGGGAAATGCGCTAGGTGAAAAACAAGCGACTGATATAGTAGGAGAGATAGAGACTAAATATACAATCCAACCCACCCAAGGTGAACTATAACAGTGGCTTTAATGGTACGGGCGCTGTGGGATTTTGGCATCGATTTGGACACTTGCAAACTATTGATGTAAGTGCAAATGTTCAATATGCTACGTGTAAAGGCAAGAGAGAACCCTTATTCTCCCAGCGTGATTGTTACCGGTGATTGCAGTTAGCACTGATTTGGAGGGCATGGTATCTGAGAGAGTCAAACGGGAATAAACGTAGCCTCCCGTTTGGCCAATTATTCCTGTAGTAGCCAACCCACAGAGCGCCTGGGATTCGCCTTATCAGATTCCAGCTGAGAGGGTGCGTGTGAGATTATGATAACCTGTTATTTAGAATGCTGATTTTTCTCCGCCACTGAGAATTTTATTTTTTATATATATTTTTTTTTCTTCTAGTTTTGTACCGGCATGGCTTGCCCTTTCGCCAAAGCCGGCGCTGACCATAGTGAACACTTAAAAAGGATCTCTACAGACCCCAAAAGTATTTTATCAAGGACCGCGACAGACACGAAATGTAACTTATCCAGAACTGTTACTGATCCTAATAGTAACCT
Organism: Margaritifera margaritifera; assembly: GCA_029931535.1. Classification (NCBI taxonomy): domain Eukaryota; kingdom Metazoa; phylum Mollusca; class Bivalvia; order Unionida; family Margaritiferidae; genus Margaritifera; species Margaritifera margaritifera. Next base: position 1,804,443 of record JAQPZY010001411.1, on the reverse strand, counting down.
AAAAAGGGGCTGTTTGGAAAGAACTTGTTCAACCGGATGTTCAGAAAGTTTCGAGGATGTTCCGAAGTTCAGCAACCGGAAAATTAGCAACATCTCTACGGTGTCGTCTGCGAGTTCCGATGAGGCGGATGGAGAGAAGAAAATAGATATTAAGGGACTGATAGAGGGAATTGGAACTTTGATCATACCATCGGTGAGTATGGTCAGTTAGTAATTATTTACCACTTATTTTTACCTCAAATAATTTGCTTCTGAAATGACTATGAGTGGGTGCATTTATTATAACTTATAGTCATCCTGATATAGGTAGGTAGGTAGGTAGGTGTGTGTATGTATATGTAGTAGGTATGCTGACGCTTCTGGACAACTCATATGTGTGTGTTTTTAACGTTCTCATATAAAACCAAGGTTAAAAAAATAATTAGACCGGTCGAACTCTGTGGTATTATTTGACTAATTAAATGAATTCACTAGACCACTAATATTTTTGCGTATCACCACCTCATGAAAACAATAAAATCAAAATTTAATAAATCTCTGAACCACTCGTACTTTTGGGTATCGCAATCTGTTATGGGATACGAGAACACTAAAATCAAAACTAAAATTAATCGACCTTTCAGATTTGAGGGTCCTTTGAGAATAATATACAATTTACTCTGTAGAATACAAACGAGCCGGGGGGGGGGCGGACGGGGCGCTTGCCCCTGGCGCCAGAGGTCTTGGGGCGCCAAAACAGCTCATAAAAATTAGGGCCTCGTATTCTGGCCCTTTGGGCCATCATCGTCACCCCGGGCGCCATTTACCCTTAGTACGCCACTGAACGTACTAGAGGCAATAAGACTTGGGTGCATTTTAAAAAAAATTACCAGATTACTAGACCTGTAAGACTGTGACGGACGGGGGAGGGTTTAGTTTCACAAATTATAAAATTAATAGATCAATAAGACTTGCAGTTAATATTTCACAAATTAAAAACTTATTTGATCAGTTAGACATGGGGCTATTACTGTCACAAATCACTAGACCAGCCAGACTTTATTTTACAAATTAAAAATTACTTGTGACTTTTCAAAAGTAAATTTTGCATTGTGATTGGTTAGCACAAAATCTCAAGATCAACAGTTTTATGATCTCCAGACAATATTCATTTGTTTTCTTTTTGTCTACACACGGTGTGTTTTTTTTTCTTATAGATGAACCTTTAAATAATTTCCGAATTTTTCTTTGATAGTTCCATCGATGAAATTTTGTTGACAATATTGACTGTTCTAAACTTAAATTCAGTATTAAATAGTACATATCCACAGTCAATTGTAGAGCGTTCTGTTCACTTTTGGTATATTGTATGATCGTGCGTCAAGGATGAAACATTATAATATTGGAGAGGATACTTTTTTTTATTCAAGACAGATACATGTATATGAAACCATTTATTCAAAGCCTTTCTAGTTTTTAAAGTTTAGTCACCATTGTTGGTTTAAATTTCAATATTTTGTTCTAAAGATCTCTAGAACATGCAATATGTATACGTCGGCAAGTCTTGATCCATCCTTTGCGATGTTTTGCCACTTTGTTCGCAAGCAAGCGTATAATACTTATCCCACGCTTTAGCGAGGAATAAATTGATACATTCCGTCTGTCCCTCCGTTTGTCTATTAACAGCTCTCCTCTTAAACTACTGGGTGGAAATTCACGAAACTATGTAGCTATGTTGCCCTTGCTGTAACCATCTGCAAAGAGTGGTTTCATGCTTGGCTCCCACCCCTGGGATTCCTGGGAGGGAGAACGGGGCAAAGGTTAGATGTTGAACAATTTTCAATTACAATGACATCTTCAAATAGTTTATGACCGAACTTTATATATGCAGTCATAGCAGGAAGACGCATCATACATGATGGATTTTGCATTATGATCCTGGGTTGGATTTTGCATTACGACCCCTGGATCGCTTTCTGGGAGTTGGAGTGAGTTCTGGGGAATCTGAGGGTGGGGGATCAGACTATGCAGTAAAAAATGTGGGGATTCGCAATAGCGAGCCATTGCAGTTGCTCCTGCTCCAATTTATATCTTAACCGCTTTCACATATATTTCAAAATAATTACACAAGGTCATTTTAACATCTTTTCACACCATGGAAATTTTTATTCATATTTTGTTTATTAGCCATTCAATAAACACATTGCCGGTTAATTAGAGACAATAGGGATGTAGTTTAAGCACTGTTTTTTCAAACTACAACAGTTTTTTAACTGAGCATCTTCCCCGCACTGGATTACATCCATTAATCGATGAAAAAGTCTATGTATTGCTAATCAATGAATGAAATCCCTGTCCACTGTGTAATGAAGCTTAAAACAGACGTTGAAAATTTGATTGATTATAAATCTCAATCGAGGCTCACATTAAGTTAGACTATTTCACGAAGCTTGCATGCCTCGATCAATATTAGTTTTCGAAAAAAAAAAGAAAAAAAACCCCAAAAAAGCAGAAGTGTTTCGAGTTCTATTAGATGGAGGAAGTCCAAATGAAGCATCTTTGAGCTTTTCTACCGATTACAAACTAAATCGCCCACAGAGTTCTGCTTGATGTAAAGGCTTTATTCAGACTGTATAATGTAATCTATTACAGAAAGATGCAACAGGAGCTTCATCATTTTTGGATCACAAGAATAGTTATTTCATGTGCACTGGATCCCGCAGAGGATCGCATGTCGGAGATTGATTCAGATAAATCAAAAACTCACAACGAACAGTGCAAAACTAGTTTTGACTAGTCCAAGCACTTTCGGTTCTCATTGTATCTTTGTAAAAGGCAATTGCAAAACAGAGACAAAACAAAACAAACAATAAACACAAAGGAAAGCGTTGAATTAAAAAAAGTTTACATTTTAGATAATGCGCCTAATTCGTTTGAATTCCGATGACAAAATGGCAACCTAGTTGGTATTGACCTACAAAAAGAGGAGCAATAGCGCCATAAATTTTTTTTAATGTAATGTGCTGTAACTGTAGATTTGTATTCCGGAGAATTCATGGTTTCTGTGATGACTGAAATAACCACAACAATAAAAAGAACACGAACAAGAACAACTAAAAACAATATGTAATAAGAGGTGAGTGAGTGAATAATGAACCGAATGAACGAATTATTTCATTCAAAAAATGGGGACTGTAAACAGATGACGATTTTATTTGCGTATGGGTGCCCTTTTGGAGTCTTCTTTGTTTAAGCTGATTGGTTTCAGTGTTCTTAGGCGGGATGTCCAGTAAAATTCCTTTTCTTTCCTGGTTTTGGAACTCCAGTTACGGTTCTGGGAAATTGCAGTTAGTATTATATCATTGAAAGTATGGCCAGCAAAAGAGAAGTGTTCTGCAACTGAACTTTGTCCAGCTTTTTTGTCCTCCAGTCAGATCTATGAAGATTGATCCTTTTGTATAGCTTTTCATTTTCTCCAACACACTGAAGGCCGCAGATCTTACATGCGAAAATTAAATTACATCCTCTATTTTGCACGTTCTATTTGGACCATGTGTGTTCAATTTTTCGCTCGTCACTGTGCTAGACAATGTGTTGGTCTCTATCATATGTCAAGAGATTTTGCACATTTTATCACCACAGAACCATATGTGCTAGTATGTTCATGATTTGTGATTTGCGTTTGCTTTGCTCTGACTAGGACCGAAAAACCTCACTTACATCCTAGTCAGAGCACGGACATCCTAGTCAGAGCAGATACATCCTAGTCAAAGCTAACGCAAATCACAAATCACGAGCATACTAGCACATAGCAAATAACCAACAACTAACCAAATAACGAACCAAGCAAAAATTAATACGCCTTAAATGCTGATGGAAAAACGAAAGCAAAAACGAAAATTCCTTGACCTTTGTCTTGCCCTGGCTTTGCAAATCGTGTAAATGCCACGGTATATGGATGCAAGAATTTGTTACGAGTCCTCGGGACCGATTAATGGGTCAATGCAAAATGAAAATATTGCAAAATGATGTCAAATTCCCAATTTTATTAATTCTGAACAAATGTTCCGACTAAATATTTTTCCCCCGATAATAGTGGGGTCATGGTTCCATTTCCAATCAAAATAAATCACCGGCATACGTCTGATTATGGCTTTGAGTGCCGTAAACCTTTTTGTAAAATAGAAAATAATATTTTTCATATTTATATCTTCTGATTTGATTTTTTTTATCAAATTGGAATCGGTGATAAATGATGCTATGTACTGAATCTATCTATCTATCTATCTGCCTGTCCTTTTTTATACCTTCTAACCTTGATTTTAGGATGGTATAGCAATACGAAAAGGAACGGTATTGATGTTATCTCATCAGCATTCAATATTTTAAAATATTACGCTCGTCTGAACTGCTAGCCTCTCCACCTTTGTGCATAACTCAAGATTGCAAAGAAAGATAGATCTAACATCAATCTGTCACCGTCACCCATGAAAGCTAGGATAAGGAGTTGCTATATCAAACTTAGCCATCGAGGATTCATTCAGAGTAAAAAAATTTGGCAATCTGAACTATTTGGGTCAATTAGTCGAGAACATTCAATTGATAGTGGCCATGGGAAATAGGAAGGGCGTGCTTTGCCCAGTATGGGATTATTGTATTTGATGGTGCAAATAACAGCGATTAGTTTATATCTTTGCACCACGTTACCTGAAACAGTGGAGGTACCTAATATAGCTGCACGAGTAAATACAATAGATATAAGTATAATCAATCTTCCTGGCTACCGTGTGATAGAGTTTTCTTAGGCATTTATTTGTACAAAATTCTTCCAAAGCTCAGACATCCAATCAAGCCATAAATAAAATATCTGACACATTTTAATTTGTCTTCTTCCCGACTTATATATGGCGTGTTTGACTGTATTTCAAGACTATGACCTAACAGATTAAACATTTTGAAAAATGTCGTCTCCATTTTTAACCAGTGTTCCACAGTACTTCATTATTGAATAATAAATAAATAAATAGATATTACTTTACGTAATTACTATCTTGGTTAATTAAATAATTAATGAAAGAATAAATTAACTAAGTGGTTCAAGAATGTACAGACTTTATTTTTTGCTCTTAACATTTTTCTTTGCATGGTACCTTTTTAAAGCATTACAAGCTTAAAGAAATATACTAAAAACAATATTTTAAAAAATTAAAATAATTTATTATCGCTGAATAGCATTATAGCCCTGATTTTTCCTAATGTAAATACTACAGCTTTTGTTTTACACTGAACAGAGGAAAGATTATATTTATCTTTAATGTAATGAGCAGATGTTACACAAAATAAATTTCATCCATTAAAAAAGACGGTTATGACACAATCTTAATTCAAGAAAGCTGAAGTAAATGTATCCTATATAAGCGCTATAAATACACTGCCATATGTCTGTTTGTCTATCTGTCTGTCTCTCTGTCCTTGGGGCTGAGTACCTTATAGATTTTTTTAATGTGCTAAAAACAAGGACATTATTTTGTTAAAAGTCGGATTACAAGTAAACGAGTTTAATGAATATCTTATGACTAAACACAATCGTTTGATTTAATTGATATTCGTGCGAAAGTAATAAAAATATGTAAATCACCATGTTAAGAAAACTAGACGACGACGAAGACGATAATAATAATAATAATAATAATAATAATAATAATAATATAAACTGAACAAGGTTTATGTTTAAAATATCCAGTTGTCAAAGAAATTAAAGTTCTCTAGAACATCCGTCAACCAAGTCCAAAAGTAACAAATTAAATTTCAAAGACATTGCGCAAGCCATGTAACAAAGAATTATATTGATAGAATAATTTTACCCGGAAAGGGTGATCAGCAGTATATAGTTCGGGATTTTGACAGGGTACCGGTCTATCTCAAATTGGGGTCGTTCAAAATGGACTAGTTCCATAACGATAAGGAAAACATCTCCTTAGGTTGAAGCTAGATTTAAAAATTCAATACATGCAGTGTACCAATTGTATATCTAATATCCCACTGATCTAACACCACAAATTCAGTTCCCATTGACCGTAATTGTAACAGATTCAGTAATAAATATACTTTGGACACAAGCTCGCGTTCGACACTTCATACCTTGCTTGACATCCATCTTTGACGTAAATTTTGTTGAGATGAAATCTGCATTTACTTTCGAAATAAATGTTCGCGAAGTGGATCACTGTCAAATAGGCAGTTTCAGCTTGCTTGCAAAACAGGAATCGGACGGCTTTAAATCATTCTATATTTTTCTCTCAATTTTCAAATAGGTTTATTTCTGCCAATATCATGTTTAAGAAGCTGTCATATGCTTACAAAATATTATAAAAAAAAATATATTTTTCCAATTTTTAATAAATGACTGAAAACTGATTGTTATTTTCCGGGGCTCCCCACAAACAGACTGGTTCCATCTCTCCCAAATAATTAATGGCGTTAAACCTTTGACAAACTGCTCCCCATATAAAGTTAGTAAATAACGCTACTGCCTACACAGACCGGGTTCAGGTTCGTTTTGAGCTGCCACAGAAAGTCATTCTTTGCGTTGAATTTTGACGAGAAAAGTTAAAAAATTAAAAATTACTGTGTAATATATGCTGCTCAAACCTGAGAACTGTTATATTTTCCGTTACCGTTTGATAATTTCCTGGCAAATGAGGTAATAGACAAGAACTGTTATATTTTCCGTTACCGTTTGATAATTCCCTGACAAATGAGGTAATAGACAAGAACATGCGTTTCTGCAATATTCTTGCAGAAGTCAGCTTGTGGTGGCAGTGGCGTCTCATGAAAAGTTAGATTGACACTTTGGAAGCAGTTTGATTCTGTGGATTAAAACATCCGATACTATAAACAAACTTTTTAGATTTTAATTTCGTTGTTTCACGATGTCAAACTATTTCGCGGCTTTCAAAGTTTTCGGATCCTATGACAAAAGTAGTTCAGTGGACTCTAACTAAACAAACGGATTCCACAGCCAATTCCGTTCTGTTATCATCACCTTCTCAATAAGATTTCACAGTCCTTCTAATCTGAACATTTTTCTCCATCAGTGTTGTAACCAGATACATCCGCACATGAGGATAGAAAGTCTGCTTGTTAAGCGTTTTCAGGCATCCAAAAACAGAGAGAGAGAGAGAGAGAATTTATAATCACGAAAGTATAGTCTCTTCTTTATAATAATCATTACAAATTTGTTTATTAGTGGTTTATAGCTTTGACTGCCCAATAATCCTAGGTCCAGCTAGAAGCTTACATACATTACTAATTCATATCTAATCATATATGTATCGCGAAAATTTCATAGAGATAAGAAAAGATATACTTTGATGGGGTATAAAAGCTGAGGAAGACGATTTATTTTCTTATTTGAGAACAAAACTGAGAGGTATTGAAAATAAAGATGTTCAAACAAAATATAACCAATCATTTCTTATAATTTTATAGAATACAAAGTTAAAACTTTAAGACAAAAGAATAATTTTAAACATTCAACAATTCATCTTTTACAGAACGGGTATATATTGAGAATATAAAACAAGCAATGAGTCATAATATCAAAATACAATGGTGATATAAATATATTTTGTGAAACAACAAACAGAAGAATGAACACACAAGTAGCGTTCATGTACACTGAAGAATGGTCTCTCACTCTTTCTTTCACTCTCTCCAGCAAAAACAGAAAAATGAATTTTTACTCAATTTCCTTTTTCAAAACTTTAAATGAATTACAAGGTTAAAATACAGAAACAAGAGATTACTTATAACGCTGTAGAGAAGATGTTTACCTAAAAAAATACAAGAGTGTCTTGAAAAGCCTGATGTGCTGTTCAAATAATATCAAATCATTTACTTCAAATAATGTGCAGACAGTCTGTCAATATATTTTTCCTCTAGGATTATTGAACTCCTAATATCAGTTGACAGAAATAGAGACAGAACAAAACAACAAAAAATGCACGCGATGATAGCAGCAAGAGTAGAATTTTACTTGTAGAACCTGATTTTTGTTTCCCCTATCTTTGTATGAACTTTAAATGTCTTAAGTATAATAGCTCTCTAGAGACAAACCATGTTCCATTCAGTTGCAGAAAACAGAGTTCTGTATTGATTATAGAGTCGTCAACCTTAAATTCTATTAGTAAGAGTTCTTCAATAATTTCAAATCTCCATTAACAGTAGTTTTGTATAAATCTAGAGATGCTTCGTCTCATTCTTTGCTTTGTGTTTTTATAAAACAAAGTTTTACACACCTTCTACAAGGTGGTTACAAATTATTATGATATTCTGAAGCAAAGCATTAATATAATACATGTATATGTTTTTGCCATCTACCACGTTATTGGAGTGTTTATATTTCTTTATTTGCCTCAAAACATTTGTAACACGCAATTTCTTGTCAGTAGTCCTGTTATAGTTGTCTGTGAGTACTTTAAAGCCTTTCAGATGTAGCGTACCGCACGTCATCAAGGTAGAAAATTTAATGTCTTAAAAATTGTTTTTCTTTTCTTCACAGCCATGGTTCATTAATAAGTTATTAACACAATCTATTGGTGTACGTTAGTTAAAAAAAAAGATGGCTTTCTATGACATATGTAATGAGTAATCAGTCTTGCTACACTATGGTATATTTCGTGAATAATTCATTCTTTGAGGAGAATATTTTCATTTTCAGTGATTACTAGTATGATATTGTCACACTGTCACAGTCACAATTTATGCACAATAACTGGTTTTGTTACTATTTAAACACCATATGTCGAGCAAAGCGTAAATATGGTTTACAATATATATTTTAAGGCTATCAAGAGGTTAACCAATGGCCTTAGGTTTGTATGTAATAATTACATATTAAATATATATCCTCAATACAAATGCATGTACAGTCTTTGATATTTCTACCTGTAAAGTTTGAGACTGTTAATGTAATTTACACCTCTGACATATTCTACGGAGGGAGCACATAGTGTTCCCCATGTTAGTCCATATTCTATGGAGGGAGCACTTAGTGTTCCCCATGTTAGTCCCACATAAACCGTATTTTAGCTTGATCAGGTTTTGAAGACCTTCATGATTGAAATTAAATTTGATATAGAGTTTAGTATCCAGGTGAACTAGATAAAGTTTTAATATTTTTTCAAAACTCTAGTCTATATTTGACTTATAAGTTTGCGTTGCATCATAAGTTTACTTCAGCACAAAATTTCTAAAATTTTATGACTGTAGGATTACTATAAATAGAGTTAAAGTGTCACCTATATTTTTCCTACGAAATTAGATTATGGTCATGAAATGGCCTAAAAGTTCAATATTGCAGCTTGAAGAAGGTTCTGTTGTAATTTCATCATATTGGTGCGCGTATCCTTGTCCTCTGAATACATTTCTTGTTCTGCTTTTTTTTTATAAATATAAAGTGTTACAAAACTTTGCATGATGTTTATTTCATGAGGCCTGTAAATATAATTATTGTACTCCTGCAAGTCTCAGATATGCATCTTAAACGATATAGGAGAAATGTTGACACATTACTTTCATGCAGCACACATATATTTAAATTAAGGGCAAAGGATGATACAAAACATCCATAACTAATTATACCTTTCAATGTTCCAGCAAAATTATCAAATAAGAAGAGTGGCATATTCAATTTTATATTAGCAACTTGCTTTGCTACAAAAGGGGAATCAGTAAAAAAATACTCTTTTCCAAATTATATTTTATAAATTTATAATTACACGTACTTTAATAGATTCTGTTCAAATTTAGGACATATGTAAAAAGTATAAACTGAGGTTAGGGACTGACAGGCGCTAAGCACTGTTATACACATTCAATCAGAGAATGTAAAAAGAAAACAGAAAAGATAAAAATTAATATAAAAAGAGATGTTGTTAAATATTATACAGAATAAGAAATATTTGGCTTGTCTAAGCTCGTGCGTCATTGTCTTCCGGTATTAGTGTAGAAAACAATCCCCTGAAAACATGCATATGATGTATGTGTATTATGTATATGGCGTTACACTGAAAATGAGAATTACAGAATAATTCATAAAGTCATGCTATAAACTGTGTATAGTTCAAGCATTATTAACAGAGGTATCTAATTACAGAACTTGACGGGGAAAAATGTTTAGATTGGCACGAACGTGTAATCTATTGGACAAGATGATGATAACAGAACGTGATTAGCTGTGGAAGCAGTTTGCTTTGTCTGAGTTGACTGAACTACCGTATGGCTTTGTCGTAGGACTGAATCTGCTATTTCTTGTACTTTTAACTTCTAAGGAAAACGGTTGTATTTTTTCTAATTAGCGGATAGATTAAGCTTGCGAATTCAGCGAAAATTAATAGCACGCTAATAAGATGTCCAAAGTTCATGTTTCATTAATGTGTCATTTGTCTCAGAAATCATTGCATCTATCAATAATTTTGTCTTCGTCGTCATACCTGTTGTGAAGCAATCATAAGTCGATCTTCGCTCGTTTGAAGAGGCGATTTAATCTGTCTTCATTCCTGTAAGTCTTGTAACATTTTATGATAAATACAACCCTGAAACAACGTTGCTTTTTTATTTGGGAGAACATTGTGTATTGCAAACCATGATAGAACTTATTTTCCCTATTTTCGCAGCACTATTAAATTTATTCTGACATACATAAAATTTAGATTTTCACAAATTATCGTCGATAAGGTCAGAGTAAATTAAATGTTTTCAGCTTGTGGTAACAGAGTCTTTGACCAGTATGCCTAAATTATGTATTCGCAGCTTACATATGATGAGTAAGAACTCTTTCCAAAAGTTTTAATTGTCTGAAGTGAATGCGAGAGAACTGTTTAATATGGAAGTGTTAATCTGCCGTCGTCACAACGAGATATTTATGTAGATGTAAAAGACGTTGTCTTGAACACTTATGCTACAGAAATATCTCATCATGAAGACGGCAGCTAGTACTGTTAACAGACGTCGTCTTTATCAGGCATGCTACAGAAATATCTCGTCATGGCTACGGTAGTTTAATACTGTAAAAGACGTCGCCTTGATCAAGTATGCTACAGAAACTTCTGGTCAGGACGACGGCTGCCATAATTTAACACAAATCGGTCTATTATCGGTCATTCGCATTACGGGTAACTATTACCATAGTCAAACACATTAGGATTTTTATTTTCTTACTTGACCAGCTCTCTACTCCATGATGCCAATTCCTGCTGTACTAAAACACCTTAAGTGACTGTGATAGTTGATCCCCTTATTCTCTCTTAATAAAACAAAAACCCGTAAGCTTTTACATATAAGCCGACCATTAATTGCACCAGCTAGTAATGCATTAAAAAGTTAAATTGGAAACCGTTTTTATTGTACATTTAGATCTAAGAGATGAGTTTCAGGTGACCCAGCCTTGTTTGAAGCAGCTGCGCATGCGTTGGTTGAATATCATCCATCTTCTGGCATTTACAAGAATAACATTAGTACTTTAGAAAAGTGCAAAGAGAGGACGCGAGTAAAATAGCATGAAAGATTTGTTACTGGGATTCCCATTCATCAAATCAATCCAAATTCAAGATTTTTGTCTTCTTTTTCACGTGTATAATTGACAAAAATTTGAAGGTCTGCGCTAAGAATGAACCAAGAGGAAATTCAGGTGTATGCTATGTCTCGCCTGTTCCGCTGGTACGTAATCTAAAAATGTAGCATAACCACTTTAACAAGAAGAGTGGGTCATTACAACCACAATTTACTTTTTTGATGCCAACATAAGTGATAAAAGTGAACACACACAACAAATTTCATGACCATTCAAGTGATAGTGTCTAGGAAACTGAGCTAGATGTAAAAGTAAAAAAATGAAAATAGTACATGTATGTATTTTCTATTTACATGTATGCACCTTCTGCCTGTTCTAATTCTAAATGTGAATACACACATCCACTTTCGTAACTGTATATGCAAAAGTATATTTGATTTTGAGCTTGAAAAATTGGTTTCTGTGACCTACTTTTGCCGATAATTCGTAGTACCATCAATGGTGAAAATACCATTAAGTTTCATGATTGTACATACAAAGGTGTCAGAGGGACAGAGCTAAATGAAAAAACTTGACGTAATCACTGGAGCGTGAAAAATAGGTAATTGTGACCTACTTTGCATTTTAATGGATACCGTCTTCCAAGATGAATACTATCTGAACTGTACATACGACATTGTCAACTGAAGCTTGTAAAATTCCAACAGCACCCAGGATACAATAACATGAAGAACTTAAAAATGGAAACACTAGTTTTGTTGCCGGGTACACATTTTAAAAAAAAAAAAGATCATCCAAACTCCACAAAGCACTGAATGCAGTGATGCGCATGTTGAAAATTTTTCATTAAGCGAGCCGAAAGGAATCGGATGGTTTTACCAACTGGTGAGTCCATAAAAAACACGCTCTGGCCTTTCCGCCAATAATGAGAAAAGCTCGTCGGAAATACTCAGTAGCCGCCATTGCATATATATGTATCTTGTTTACCAACTGACGTCATGTGTACGTCACACACCATCATAGCGTTCATTACGATTGAGATGTCTCATTCTTAGCCGAAACATTCCCAAGTTTCTTTTTTTCAAACATGAACTCACTAGAACATTTTCTTATACTGAACTTTTGCAGATACATTCATTAAGGTATCATAATGCTTTTGACATTGTTCTATTTTGCTTATCGTGTGACTGAGTTCTCTGCTATTTTCTGGCGATTTCCTGATTTTACGCTGTATCGCTCCATCGAAGTATTTCTGAGGTGATTGTGTTAGAAAAGTCATGAGGTCTTCCAATTGACTGGGGAGTTTGACCAAACTATTGTCGGGTACTAATTTCTTTACATCGTGTGCCTACCAAGTACACCATTCTGCTTTAATAGTCAACCTTTACTTATATGATGACGAGAAAGACAGTCCAATAAGGATGTACTCTTTACTTCAGAAATTAAAAGCAGCCCAAAATTACCCGCATATAATAAACCAAATATAATAACGAGGACGCTATGGCGTCCTCTGACGAGGAGATGATCGTTTATGCATGTACAAGCGGTATGGCCACAGTCTTTTCGAAAAATCATTATTTCATGAGTGTGTGCCTAACGCCCAGTAGTGGTCGATGAATCGTACTTAACAAGGTTCATTAGGAGTCATTAACAAAATTGACGTTCTTTCTCGAGTAATTCTGATGTTAATCACTGTAAACAATAAATTTATATTCTTCCCTGACTGTATCAACGCGCGACACAGCCCCAAATGAGCATCAAAGAGTACATAACATTAGGAATAATGTACAAACGAGAACAAGTGCTTTGTTTGCAATAAATACTTTTCAAAGTTTCGTTTATTCTTAGTACTTGGGCAGATTCTTCCATCCGAGGGGAAAATAGCGTCTATTTACAATATTTAAATTTGATAAGTCGAATAGTTATTTAAAATGTCGACTTTTTTACATAAATATCGACATGAATTTTATTTTCCAATTATTACAAGCTCCAATTAGTAAAACTCCAATTAGTAAAATTGTAAACAGAGTAGAATTTAAGGATAGGTTGTTGATGTTTTGTTAGGGTACAAAAGGGCACAGTTGTACCCTGTCATAGTGCTGTAAGCCAAACATTTGTCTTCCAGTATTTGAGCAGATCGAGTTTTGAGCTCATAGATAAGAGATGGCCTTACTCCGAACTCAGCAGGTCATTTTTAAGCGAGAGTATATATTTTCGTATCATTGTTTTTGCTTGGGTTCTTTCTTAGTTACATAATTAAACTCATCACTTACTTTCGGAAATATAAGTTTCGTATAGAAAACGAATCGTTAGGACAGAATATGATTTTCCAAAGATCCTAAATTCGAAAATGTACACTTAGTTTATATCAATACTTATGTGATGAAAATCGATATCTAATAATGTTTCATAATTCCGAATGAATATAAATGCGTCCAGTGCCATAGAATAAACAGCGCAAATTGTTTTTTTTTTTCTCATCTCTCCAGTTAAATATGTACACTCAGAGTTCATTATTTAATATCCCGTGTATCAACGGCTCATCTCTCCATGTAAATATGTCTGCTCCGAGTTCATCATTTGATACCCAGTGTATCTGTGGCTCCTCTCTCCAGGTAAATATGTCCGCTCCGAGTTCATCATTTGATATCCCGTGTATCAGTGGCTCATCTCTCCCAGTCAAATATATACGAACAGAGTTCATTATTCGATATATCGTGTATCAGTGGCTCATCTCTCCGGTTAAATATGTCCGCTCAGAGTTCACTATTTTATATATCGTGTATCAGTGACTCATCTCTCCAGTCAGAAGTAAAAATAATATCCTTTATAATATTATAAATCTCATAAAGTTGCCATGCAATTATTGGAAATAATATTCAAAGTCAAATCTAACCTTTCTCACTTGCTTCAATGATGGATCCGAGTATAAGCTTTAAGCGTATGGTTTATAAGCAGTGTAGCAATCACCTTTTTGTTAGACCATGTCCACAGTTTTAATGTGGAACGATTTTCTATTTTTCAGTCCGGTTTTGTATACAAAGCTCTCCTGAACTATGTCGGTGCTTCCAGTCCTCGTACAATCGAACACATGAGGTATGTATACTAGTTTATTTAGTTATTCTTAGGTAATATTTCATCATCATATATATATATATATATATATATATATATATATATATATATATATATATATATATATATATATATATATATATATATATATATATATATTGTTAGGTAATATTTCATCCTATATATATAGATTATTGTTAGGTAATATTTCATCCGTTATATATATATATATATATATATATATATATATATATATATATATATATATATATTATTTTCCCCATAGTCATAAATTTTTTTACTCTCAAAGTAAAATAAGCATCAATTCGTTAAATATTTTATCTTTGTCGCTACTAGTGATTTGTTTATCTGTGAAGCAGTTTGAAGGCCTTTGTTTTCTCTACACTCTGCAAAGATGGTATTAAACTCTGTTTGTGTTTGTGATAGCCGGAAAGAAATTATCTGTCATGTTTGTTTCCGGTTATACTGAGCGGACCAAAAGAGTAGAGAGGTTTCTCCATACTGACTTTAGCAGACGGAAAAAAAGAAAAATTAGAATAGTTAAAGGAATAAGTCTGAAAATTATTAAAGTATAAGCGCTAATAAAGTCGTCACTTTTTTAAAAAAAAGCAAATTTTGACCAAGATTTTGATCTTGTTTTTGAAATAATGAAACCATTCGTAAAAGGATAACTCGCACTCTGGTTTCAACAGATCGGTTATTCATAAATCAGATAAAGTTTGTTTTTGTAGCTGTACTTTTTACATTCTTGACTATCATATCTTGGTCATAGTTGAAAGGTGAGCGTGTTAACTTTTAGTGCAAAGAGATATATCACTGATTATGCAAACACTAATGAAAGTTACATTACTCCACGTGAAACATATTGATGTATGGTCGAGATGTACTTATCAAAAGATAGGCGTGAATAATAATAATTAATGTGTCCAACTTGATGATTGCTAAATCTTACCATGATTTGTAAATTTAATATTGCTTTGGCTTGATTTACGTCTTATATTTATCATTTGATTTCAATTGACGGTCTTTCGCTTGCACTTTTACGTATTTTCTCAAGGTCACAAAATATGTCCATATAACTATCATTTAGTTTAATTACAATGTACCTGTATTGAAGTAGTAACGCACACACACACACACACACACACTCACACACACATGCATGAGCCTTCGTCTAAAAGCTAAAAGAAATTGATCCGAGCAAATATTTAAGCATCTTGCGACTGACGGAAAGACGGATGACAGAAGGACAAGAGAAGTCCTGAAATCAAGAGATAACTGACAAAGTAGGGCTATGTATGTGTGCCCGAATCTGGACAAGAGCCATTAGGAAAAGAGTCAAACAGGAAACATCTTAACGTTATTACCCTAGTACATGTCGGTTTCCCTTATCACAAAACTCTCCGTTTATCTCTGTAATTTATCAATGAGCACTCTATCATTGTTAGTTTGTTTAGGGGCATCGTAAAAATATACTTGCACCTGGTAATAATAGTGTTCCTCGTTGTTATGACTGCCATTTTGGCACCAGCCATTTAACAGGGGACTAGATTTCTCTTTATAAAAAAAAAGATCTACATTCCTTGTACGAACAAAAATGTTTATGCTCATATCTTCCATATTATCGAGTGGAAAAGTTCCGCCCTTAATAACGAAAGAACAAACATTTAACTTCAAAGGAAAATTGCAGCCACCGCATCCCCAACTCTGACAAATTAAATGGTTGGTGTTTTAGTTCTGTTTTTAGAAAGAGGGTGTGAAATGATAAACATTTTTTTAAAAAAACATGCCATTCAGCGATATCAGGATTTGTCATCTACATTGCTTAGCATCCAATATGCGTTTTGTGCGCAAAAACGCCTGCTCAGAACAGTTTTTAACTGTAATTTTTAAAGCTATAGCAAAAATAAACCACAGCGGTATCATGCTGGTTTTGTTTTGTTGGTTTTAATGTCACTTTTAACACATTATTGGCTATATCATGCCGAGGAAATGGGAGCTAAGTGCCTTTCCCAAGGACACACAGAGGCAGCCGACCAGGGCTGGCCTGGTCGGGTATTGAACCAGCGACCCATGGATTACGCTCTACCAACTGATATACCATGGCTTCCGCATCATGATGGAAGACAGGATGACACTTTACGCAGAATTGGCGCGTATCTGCCGTGTTGTTTTAACGGAGCCGCAGAAGCTGAGTGGTTAGCGTGCCGGACTCACTATCGGAAGGGTAATGATTCGAAACCTGAAAGTGTCGGCCGCCGTGATGTGTCCCCGGGCGAGACATTTTATTCTAATTGCCTCGGCACAATATAGCCTTTCACATGTTGATGTGCCGTTAAACATCAAACCAAATACCGTATTGTTTAAAGTACCGGTACAAAAAAGTTTGGCGTCAACAACTGGCGTCTATTATTGGCATTGGCACAACCACTGTTTGATATTATTGCTATTATTGGCATTGGCACAACTACCAATTGGTATTATTGCCATTATTGGCATTGGCACAAGCACCGTTTGATATTATTGCTATTATTGGCATTGGGACAACCACCGTTTGGTATTACTGCCATTATTGGCATTGGCACAACCAACGTTTGGTATTATTGCCATTATTGGCATTGGCACAACAACCGTATGGTATTATTGCCATTATTGGCACTGACAATGCCGCCATATTAAAATTATTACCAGTATTGGCACTGTGAATGCCGCCGTGTTGGTATTATTGCCATTATTGGCAATGGCAATGCCGCCGTATTGGTATCATTACCATAATTGACATTGATAATGCTGCCGTATTGGTATTATTATCATTATTGGCATTGGTCATACCACTATATGTACCCAAGCATAGTACGCACCTCCTTAGCTCACAGCATATACCCAAATTTGCTGTCGATTTGCGGCAACAGATGAGGGTCAACTCAGTTTGCCTAAAATCACAGATAGATTGGACAGCGTAAACCCTGATCTGCCGGCAAATTATTCAATGGATGATATGAGTCTATCAGCAAATACCATATTTAAGGTTGCGTTTTCTTGAAGCTCTTTATTAAATTATAAGTTTCACTATTTGCTCTAAATCCCGAGCACCTCATTTGCATACGAAAATTTGTACTATTGCACACCAACTGTAAATGTGACAGACTTATTGCTGTAAATACAGATAAGTTAACTTTCAAATTTTAAATAAACCCAATCAGTCTATTTTGACTCATCAAATGTTGAAGTTACTTGATCATCTCATTAGTTTTGTTTACTTTGTGGAACTTTACCAGTTAATCCTCACCCAAGTTAGCCAGTATCATATAGCAATGTGCAATCCTCACCCAAGGTAGTCAGTGTCATATAGCAATGTGCAATCCTCACCCAAGGTAGCCAGTGTCATATAGCAATGTGCAATCCTCACCCAAGGTAGCCAGTGTCATATAGCAATGTGCAATCCTCACCCAAGTTAGCCAGTGTCATATAGCAATGTGCAATCCTCACCCAAGCTAGCCAGTGTCATATAGCAATGTGCAATCCTCACTCAAGGTAGCCAGTGTCATATAGCAATGTGCAATGCTCACACAAGCTAGCCAGTGTCATATAGCAATGTGCAATCCTCGCCCAAGCTAGCTAGTGTCATATAACAATGTGCAATCACTTAAGCTAGGCTGCAGCTGGTACCCTGCTAGTGGTCATAGGTAAAGAAATTAGTACGTGCTAAATAAAGATTTGAACATGGTGAAACTATTAATTATGTTAATGAATGTACACTAACATATTCAACGTGTACCGCATTGCCTGTCGCTACTTGTTCTAGTTCAAATGTCTGAAAAATCCACTTTAGTTTAACAGTTTAGTTTACAAGTTGTCCATTTATAATTCAGAATGTTTTCTTAACATACAGCCATAAGATTTAAAAAATGTGTACAATCCTCTTATTGTATTATGATCCATTCTAGTAAGTAGGTCATTGCGATTATTGGACATATTCTTTCAATTTTGTTACAAAAACTTCCTTAAATACATGTATTTTGCATATATTGCATGGTCATACCTTTTTATTGACACGCACTCAGATGTAATCAGACCTGATACTTCCCTCCGAGCGCCATTAAACTGTTTCACTTACAAAAACTGGCAAATCGCGAGAACCGAGATCGCTTATTTGGATAGCATTTTCTTCAAAACCCAAGTCTTTCTTTTGAAAATATTATCACATAATTGTTATTAATATCATAATATGTGTGAGTGTGTGTGTTCGGTTGATAGAGTAAATTCCGTGCAATTGTGATGATAAATAATGAATTTATTCCAAATTGAATGTATAAATGTTATATAGTGAAATTCGACAGGTGTCTAACCCTTATGGATGCAGACGTTCTCTTGGTAAGACAGGCTTAGCACAACAATATGTCATTATGTAATGGCAACACGTTACGAATCAGTTTCGTGTCGATTGTTAAGACAGGCTTAGCACAAGAATAGGTAATTATGTGATGGTAACACGTTACGAATCAGTTTCGTGTCGATTTGTTGTTGCGAATCAGTTTCGTGTCGATTTTTTTTTTAAAGATGAAATCATCAGACAGATTACATTCTTTTCTTATCACATAATTTCATATACGTATTCTTGACGTTTTTATTTAAATTTCATAAACATATTCTTTACCTTATTTTAAGGTATTTTCAGAATATTTGTCATGTTGGATAAAATAATGAGTTCGAAATGATTTTAGATCCCTCAAATGTGCTATAATCGTTTACAGAGGAGTTAGAGGAAAATCTACAAAGTTAGAACGCAATCTTTCACTGACAATACAGGCAGTCTGAACAAGGTTTCGGTGGTAGCGTGGGCATCCAATTTTATTTTGATTCAATCAGTAAAAACGAATTAGCCCGCCCGAGTGTTAAATTAGGAACAATGAATTAATTGCTGATGGGCAATCGTTCTTTTCGTTTTTATTCCTGGATTGTTTGCTTTCGGTGCCTTGTCAAGAAAAGATAAAATTTTCAGGGCACTCAAAGTCAGAATTATTTGTGATAAAAATTCATGTAATACTCTGAAGTGATTACATAGTATTTCTTTAACACAAGGAGCCGCGAGGTTATTCACTCTACGTGCCTCGACAGGAGTTTTTAGAACACTCGAAGAAAAACCTATATTCTTTAAATTACACCCAAGGGATTTATTCTTCGGCCTTATCACTCTGCAAGGAAATCTGCAGGACGTCTTGACCAGTTTTCTTTAATAGATATTGAATGAAAGACGGCACGTCATTGAACTACTTGCACCAACCAAAGCTTTCTTCTATACTCGACAAAGTTGTCAGTACCAAGCATGCACGTGCCAATGTCATTAATACCACTTATGTTTTTGACAATCTCAGTTGTAAAGCTTTAACCAGCTGACCTGGTTATACCGCCCATTGCCAGAGCTTTTGCAGGTTGACCTGGTTATACCGCCCATTGCCAGAGCTTTTGCCAGTTGACCTGGTTATACCGCCCATTGCCAGAGCTTTTGCCAGTTGACCTGGTTATACCGCCCATTGCCAGAGCTTTTGCCAGTTGACCTGATTATACCGCCCATTGCCAGAGCTTTTGCCAGTTGACCTGGTTATACCGCCCATTGCCAGAGCTTTTGCCAGTTGACCTGATTATACCGCCCATTGCCAGAGCTTTTGCCAGTTGACCAGGTTTCTGCCGCCCATTGCTAGAGGTTTTGCCGGTTGACCAGGTTTCTACCGCCCATTGCCAGAGGTTTAGCCGGTTGACCAGGTTTCTACCGCCCATTGCCAGAGCTTTAGCCAGGTGACCTGGTTATACCGCCCATTGCCAGAGCTTTGCCGGTTGACCAGGTTTCTACTGCCCATTGCCAGAGCTTTTGCCGGTTGACCTGGTTTCTACTGCCCATTGCCAGAGGTTTAGCCGGTTGACCTGGTTTCTACCGCGCATGGCCAGAAACATATTTCTATCCGACAAATAGTGTTGACTCTGAAAGCAACACAGATCTGTACGTAGTGTGAAACGCAGCGTGATAGTAGATTCTTCGCATTGCTGATAAAACAAAGGGAAATTTTGCGCGGTCTCATTTGGACTATGATATCAGTTGAACAATTGCAGGTTGATTGCATTTGTAATTATCAATTCTCAAAAAAGAGAATGAGTTGTTGCGATAGTTTAAACCATTATTTGCTTTCTTCTGTCACAAGGACCACCTGTGAATTTCCCAATTAGGTGAGGTTATCAGTTGCTATTTTATGACACTGAAAAGTAATTATACTCGACAAATTAAAAATGCGATTCAATAATTAATATCTAAAAAAGAAAAAGAAACCAAATAATCTAAATATATGCACAATTACCTGTTTTCTACAATGGGAATTACCGCTCGAGGCCGTTGCGGGTATTACGGTTGGTACAGGCATGACCGTACCAAATTTTTGACAAAACAAATTTGAACAAAAATTTATATAAATGTCTATTGCCAAGAGTTTGAAAATTTTAGAGACCTGAATAGAGGTCGAAATTAGTGTCGTCGGTTTTTCTATTGTGTACCAGGTAAAAATCCCCCCATCACCCAATATTACAGGATGGTAATGACCGCATCAAAAGAAATTTCAAGGCAATTAGAAAAAGAGACTAACTAGATCTGAAAAGTTTTTAAAATTAAGATCACCATGAGACTTGGTTGTTTACATTGGTAGTCGCTGTACAAGTCTCAAAACACGATAGTTTTCCCTTTTCATTTCGTTTAGTGGATAAAAAGTATGAAGTCACTTTTAAAAAATAAAAATTGTATTCGTGGTTAAACATATGTCTGAGGCATATTGAATTAAACAGTCATACATTATTGCTGCCACAAAAAGAGCCTGCGATTGAGACTCCACACTCGACCAATCAAAAGTGATTTTATGAAAGTAAACTGCTTTGTGATTGGCTGAAACAAAATCTCAAGCTTAAACATGATCTCAGCAGTTGTATTATCTTAAGTCATCACTAAACTAATTAAGTTGCTTAGATATTCCTTCATTTTTCTGCATTTGTATGAAATTCAGTACATTAGTTGTAAGTTCACCTACACCAAGGCTATCATATTTATGTTAGAAACTTGCTTGGACATTATATATACAAATTGCAGCATAGGTTATGTTGCATTTTCTATAAACAGTTTTTTTTAATGAAATGATTGGAATTTGTAATGCAATTGACATTTTCCGCAACCGGCCGAAATCACACATGTTCTCTTCTCATCCAACACATAAGCAAATTCAATAAACATATTATTTTCTGTTTAGGTTTTAATGCTGCTTTATCTATAAAACAAATAACTGTCTTCTCTGGTCAGCAGATATTCATAAAGAAAACAAGTGACTGTCTTCTCTGGTCAGCAGATATTCATAAAGAAAACAAGTGACTGTCTTCTCTGGTCAGCAGATATTCATAAAGAAAACAAGTGACTGTCTTCTCTGGTCAGTAGATATCCATAAAGAAAAAAAGAGAAAAACATATTAATGATTTTTTGAGGGATTACAATAGGAAGCAATAACAGCTGATTTGCTCAATTAGTGTTGTGATTTCTTCAGGTCAGATCTTCACATTTACTTTCTTTTCTTTGTCTTTTTTTTTTTTTTTTTTTTACCAATCATCGTTTGCTTTCTTTGACAGATATAAGCTTATTACGTCCGAATTTTTGGGATGCACTATAAAAACATTTAAAAGTATACGAATTTTGTTTTTTGGATAGCATGTTTTGTGTTGCATGAACCCTATACTTTTTCTAAGTTATCCAACCTCGGCATGCGCCACTGTGCGCTTCAATAAAAAGTGTTAGCTTTTCTGCTTTGTATTCTTAGAACGGAGTTTTAACCATTTTACTTGAACAGCCATCAAGTGGTGGAAATCGATTCCCCATTCAAGAATCTAAATATTTTCAGCTTCATTTGTCAAAACAGAGTTCCCTTCATGTAACTTCACTACATTGCCGATTTACATGGCCGCGTCCGTATATTTTTGAAGTTAACAATCGTTCCGCGCGACTAGCTTAAGTTCAACTTTACCATTTCTCAACAAACGGCACACTAAGTAAGCATAGCTATATAGTAGCTGCAAAAAATAATGACATCAGTAGCAAAGCAATTTAGTATCAATTGGTAATAATAACCCCATTCAGCTTTCATATATTCTAACTCTGTGTTTTTTGTAAAATAGAATCAATGTTTCAGAGTTTTTATTGTTAGAGTGTATGGATAGGTTTTATTTCAATCAGTTTATTATTATTATTATTATTATTATTATTATTATTATTATTATTATTATTATTATCGTTGTTCTTGTTCATGTTGTTGAAGTTGTTGTTGTCTGACCAATGCTTGCCTTGAATGTGTTTTGAACACTAATCTTGAAATTCTTAAGGCTTGGTCTAGCCCAGTGGTTCCCAAACCCCGGGTCGCGACTCAAATGAGGGTCTCGAGGAGTCTTGCGACCCTATACCTGTACTGCATTTTGTGTCGCAAAAGATGGTATTGAGGATCACGATCAAAAAAGTTTGAGAACCAGTGATCTAGCCAATGGCACGTAAAGTTTAATCCCAACAAAATAGATGCGATGCTGCTTACCACTAAATCGACAGTTTCCCTCTTAAATAACGAAACATTTAGCTTTACACGATGTTATAAACATGTGGCTGTAATTCTTAGTAGGGATGGAAAATGGTCATCACATATACACGATTTACTTAATTCTGTATACACATTGATACGATCATATACGGCACTAAAATTCAAATTTACCCGGAAACCTTTAAAACAATATACTTGTAATTTATACGACCACGTTTAGAGTATGTAGATGTTGTCTGGGACATTTTTTATTTTTTATTTTTTTTTTTTAAAGAAGACCCTGAATAGTTTAGAAAAACTCCAGTTAGAGGCAGCACGGATTGTTATTGAACTTACCAAAAATACCAGGATTAAAAACTTGCATCGGGAAACTGGTTGGTCAAAATTATGCGAAAGACAAAATTTTATAAATTATGTACCTTGCATTAAATTATAGATAGTCAATGCCCGTTTTATCTGTATGATATGTTTTGACCTCTCACTGCAGATCTAACAAGTTATAATCTTAGAAAAAGATTTGATTTTGAAATTCCACATTTTAGATTAGAAATATCATGTGGGTCATTTATTATTTCGATCTTATCGTTGTGGAACAAACATCCTGAAAATGTAAGATTTGCTCTATCCTTTTGTGAATTGAGACGACTTATATCTTGTGAAATACCTAAACCAACCTTATACTATATATATGGTGACAATGAATATTCTATCCTCCATGCAAGAATTAGAGATAATTGTAGTGTTCTAAATACTGACTTATTTACTCACCATGTAATTTAATTATCATTATGTAATTGTGGACAGGAACCTGAAACTGCATCTCATTAATTTTTAGAACATAGCCGTTATGTAGATCAACGCAGGATCTTATTTCTAAATCTTAATCACCAACTTTTGTCTGCGATGATTTGATCCACTGCTTCAAGGCTCATCTGAACTATCTTACGATCTCAACTGTAAAATGTTCAAACCTGTTTGAGATTTTATTAAGGAAACCAGACGATTTTCCCGATTTTCTTCATATATTTGTAAATGATTACATACAATACCTATGTAAATATTAATATATGTATCATGTATATTCATCATTTACACTCATGGTTCTCTCTCTCTCTCTCTCTCTCTCTCTCTCTCTCTCTCTCTCTCTCTCTCTCTCTCTCAACCACAATTGCTTCATTACTATGGAAATAAAATATGTTTAAACGAAATAAACAATGATTGCCTTGCGTGAAGAAAAAAAAACTGCAATTAGTCGCGATGAAGGTTTTTTTAAATCAGAAATAGTACAGCAGTCGTGTATGCTTACATTGCAGTGGCTAATATACCAATAGGGAAGTGTTTTTACAAATAAGGGATACAATATTTAGATTCTTAAATGAAACATTGATTTCTGGCATTTGATGACAGTCATTCATTCAGGGTTGTAATATGGGCTGAAAGTCGGTAGTAAGCTATAAAAGCAAAGAAGCAAATATTGTTTATGACACTGCTCCCCGGTGCAGATGCCGAGGTTAAGAGTGTAGTTCGATCGACAATGTAAACCATTTAGTCTCATACCGAGTTTGATTTAAGGAATTCTGCAGAACCAATTTGCTAACAATAACATCGTCTAGAATTTTGCCGTTATAGAATGGAAGTACAAGCTCTTCTTCTCAAACAGACAACGGCTGTTACAAACAACATCGTCCACTATTGGAATTCCACAGGGGGTATTGTTGAAATTAAATAAAGGTTTGAAGAAAAACTTCGTTTCCTGATTTAGTAATTGATTATTGAAAATGCATTAGTGACCCCTATAAGGCAGCTTTTTCAGATCAGTAAAAACGCGGATACATTTCTTGTGTGTGTCTGCGTGTTTGTGTGTTTATTTTTTTAAGGAAAAAATGCAAGAGCAAACAAAATTGGTGCTTGAGATAATGACTGCTACGAACAATGATCATGAATTCATTCATTTTCGCAGTATAAAATTTCATGGTTTTGTGAAAAATTCCATCTTCGTTTGTGGGTTGGAAAGGGAGTCATATTGTTTCTACAAAAGGATCAGTGTTCATTGAATATTCTTTTTTTTGGGGGGGGGGTATTTATAAACAAAACGGCTTGTGACAAGCATAAAATCCACAAAAACTTGGTACCCAGCGGTGAATAAGGAATCGACTTAATTCAACCACAGTGCGAGCAATCTCCTATCTCATTAAGTGTCTCTACCACGATCTTTTCTGTCTGGTTTTGTAAAAACCACAAGCGTGCAAATTTTTAGATTCAGTTACATGTATCTTAGATAGTTTTGTGTTTTTGTTTTTGTTTTTATTTTTGTTTTCGGGGATGGGGGGCGGCACAGGACCACAAATCGGATATTTAGCCCCCAGACAATTGGAGTAAAGTGCTTTGCCCAACGACACGCCACCGCAGCCGACCCTGGCTGATCCGATGGTACGATCTGAATCCGCACCCTTTCGGTCTCTAGTTCGGCGTGCTAACCACTGCGCCAGCGCAGGTCCTGTCTCCATTAGTCTCCTCTTACGACATCCGGGAGGGAACATATTGAGCCTATTCTTCATCTTGGAGCCAGCAAGGGAATTCATATCAAGATTGGTATGTGTATGTCGTCTGCTGACTGGAAAAAGTTAAACTTCTCTGCTTTTTGGGTCTAATACTAACAGACAACAACCTTTGCTTTTACCTTGAATGAATGACAGTCATCATCAAATCTTAAAAACGATTCTACGTTCAAGTTTATGTCTTACTTATTCTGATGCACCTTTGCGGTATGTTTAAGCACAGCATGGTAAGTGTACACGTCTGATTCACGATTTCTAATACAAAAGATCCTTCTATGAGACTTAATGCACTTTTATTTTATCTTTTCTCTCCTTATTTCTAACTAAGCAAGCATATTCAGACAATGACAATGACAATAACACCTACAACAATACGTTGTATAATAATAATAATAATAATAATAATAATAATAATAATAATAATAATAATAATAATAATAAAAATCATAATAAAAATAATAATAAACAAGTCTGAATAAAACTGAGTTTAAGAAACAGATCAAGAAGAGTTGTGTCATTAATTCATTAATACTAATTATAACAAATTAGGCTGTATAGCTTCCGCAGTCGATTTTGTTTCTACAGACAGCCGACAGACACAATTTTCTGCCCCGAAAATATGGTGTTGAACTCTAAAAAAAAAAAAATTAAAAAAAAAAACAAAAAACGGCAACTCTTATAATTTTCTTCGAATTCAGTACCAAAATTCTCATGGTTCGGACTGCATTGAGACATGAGATCTCATGGTTTAGACTGCATTGAGATATAAGATCTCATGGTTTGGACTGCATTGAGATATGAGATTATCTTAAAGTAGAATGAAGAATCGTCTTAATAACTTATCTATAACTGTATACACCATTAATGTTTACTCTTACTCTTTGGGGGAATAATACCATTACTCAAAGTAAATTTTTCATTACTTTATAGTACTGAAATGGCATTCAAATGGAAGAATCGAATGCATTTTCAATGATAAATTTTTAAAATGTAAAAACAAGTTATTGTAATATTTAAACCATTATTCGGTCATAATAACCGCCTTGGAATTAGCTTAGTCTACGAAGTTCATAGTTGCAACCTAATCACACTGAAAAGAAAGCTTAATTTAAGTCTCGAATTCATTTTCTATCGTGGAATTTAAGAGAAGAACACTATTCATTTTTTTAAAATTTAAACCATTTCTTACTTTCTACAATTGCAATTACCCCTTCAGACTGCCGTAAAGCAACAAACAACAAACAACAACGACCCGGAAAGCACATTCTAATAGTTGTGTGAGACCAACACGTTTATCCCCTAGCAATCTTGGCATGTGCACAGCTGTGCGCAGTCATAAAGAATGTTTGCTTCTGGGATTTTTTAGCTTAAGACCGACTTTCAACCCCTTTTCAGAACTGATGGCCTTCAGTTGGCAGAAATCGATATTTCATTCATGAATGTAAATATTTGCATTTAAGCTATTATCAATTTCTTATTATGTCAAAGCACACTTCCGTTAATAGTATTTAACCCATTATATCGTCGACATACATACCTGCGGCAGTGTGCACAGTGTTAAAGATCGCTCAACGCAACTTACTGCAGTTTTCATTTTCTCATTTCTGAGCGAACAACACGCAAAGCAATCATACTTTAATAATAATAATAATAATAATAATAATAATAATAATAATAATAATAATGGTAATAATAATAAAAAATAGCTCAAGACAATCTTCGAGTTATTTAAGTATTTTAATAATTCTTTGCTTTATTTTTATATACAAATCCTGTTGTGAAATCACCGTAGTCAACGAAATTCTTGGTACTATCTGTTAGAAAAATCTACTATTTGCGAAGTATCAATTCAATTCAATTGTTTATTCTCATAAGCATGAACATGCTCGTTGAGTATATACTACATATATTGCGTGGTTATCAAATGTTATACGTACAACCTTAAACAGAAATATGCAAGGCTGAATATCTGGAGCTGACACGTATCAGCTCCATTCGCAATTTTCTTTTATTTTATGTCACTAACACACTTGTTTGTGTTCTGTTGTACTCTCTAGACTGGACTATTGTAATTCTTTTTTATCTGGTTCGTCTCAGTATCTTCTACAGATACTTCAAAAAGTTCAAAACACAGCAGGTCGGATCATCCTTAGAGTATCAAGAACCGAACAGTGGCGTACTAAGGGTAAATGGCGCCCGGGGCGACGATGATGGCCCAAAGGGCCAGAATACGAGGCCCAAATTTTGATCAGCTGTTTCGGCGCCCCAAGACCTCTGGTTCCCGGGGCAACCGCCCCTCCCCCCCCCCCTCAGGAACCGAACACTCCTCCCCCTGCTATGTACTCTCCGCTGGTTACCTGTTCGCTCCAGAATCAAACACAAAATCTGTTCTCTGTGCTACATTTCGTTGACTGCCTCCAGTCCAAAATACCTATGGGACCGCACCCGTGTGTACACCCCTTCTAGATACTTATGCTCCTCTTCCGACACTCGTATTCTCATTATTCCCACTATCAAAACGAAGTCCCACGGACAACGTTCTTTTGCGTACCAGGGCCCAGCTACCTGGAACGAAATTACCTGTTGAACTTAGACACAATGACACTGTGATCTGATTCAAGAGTGCTCTTAAAACTCACCTGTTTCAACTGCAAGAACAGACTTAAGACTTACCAATGTTTCCTTTGCTTAATTATTTCAGCATGTTTTTTGTTGGGTTTTTTTTAATTTCATGGTGTTTGTTTTTGTAATCTTTTCCATATGTATGTCTTTGTGTGTTAACTAATATTGTAAAGCGCTTAGAGCTTCTTAAGATTAAGCACTGTACTAAGTCTTCATTATTATTATTATTATTATTATATTAATGATATTACCGCTGTGTAATTTCCGTAGTAGACGAAGTTGGCAATACAAAATGTAAAAAGGACTGCTAATTTTAGGAGTAAATAATTAGCTGCTGTCAGCATTGTAAAAGTCTATGCCATCAGAAAGTATTTAGAATACATCCTTCAATCAATCTCAGTGTGAGACTGGATGGTTCGTTTATCGATCGATTGAACTATATTGTATTTGTTATTAGTACTACAGACCATTTGGTACACACACACACACACACACACACAAACAAACACACACACAAATTTATTTATTTATTTATTTATTATTTTTTTTATTTATTTATATGTACCGGACTAATATGAACAGCTCGATCTCCAAGGGATCGAGGGAATTATTGTACTTAGATAGCTTGTTAGTTCCAGCGAACGAGATCGTCGTTTCTCAGAGACTATTATTGAAAGCTATTTCATACTTATGCAAACTGGTTGGTGATTGATATATGACCTACAGATGAAATTGACTGGCCTCATTAATCGGCACTGTATAGCCAGTATTGTGCTGACGTGTAATTAAACCATATATATATATATATGTATGTAGTAATCGTCCCATTGTCTCTATACATCCGAGCCATCATTGTTTTGATTTGCTCTTTTCATATAATATCACATTAAATAGACATTTTCGACGAATTGTTCGCACCAACAAGTACCAATGTCTAAAAGAGTTTATTCGTGATTTTTTAAAGAACGGAAACAATTTATTTTAAATATTTGCACAATTCTTTGTGTGTTTATATGTGATTTACCGCTGTGGATTTACTGTATTCCAGTAAGGTATTAATATCGATCACTAGTATTGAAACAATGCTGTCCGTCTTAAAGACAAAATATGTTCACCTGATTTATAAGGATGAAAAAATTTCGTACACTTTCTGAAGAAAAAAAAAATCAGATCCGAAAAAAGACGTATCTAAATTAGAAAGGTGAGAAAAAATCCACCTATATATGATTTCGTAAAATCAGTCTGAAAACTGAGATGAAATCCGGCTAGAGAAAAGGTGGTTAAGATCGCAATACTTGCCCTGGATCAAGAGCCTTTTGTTTCGCTGTGTCTTTAAGAACTGTTTTCTGGAATTAAGTGAAGTCAGAAGATTTATTCAACATCTTTTTTTTGCTGTGTCCTAAAGCAGTATCTGTATCTTTGCAAGAATTTTTTTTTTATTATATATTTCTTTTTAAACGTAGGCTTCATTATTTAGATGTCTAACTTTTTATTCCTGTTTTTCAATATGCCATTTTTTGTCAAATTTTATTAGGCTTTGATAATGTTCAGATGTCTGAAAATTGTTAGATCTTATTGTTCAATTTTTATTTTTTGGGTGGGTGGGTGGGTGGGATACTGTTTCTTTTTAGGGGGAGGCAAATTGAGGACAATGTGGTCAACGTACTGGCCCGAACGCAAAACTTAGAGGGACGCACAGATCGATGGAAAATTGTGACATATTGTATCTCTACCACATTAGAATTTGGAAATATGAAAACATGCTAGTTTCCATGAGAGCTGCTGAACTGGCGCAGTTTATTATACAACCAGCTGCCAGAGACATACGTCTATCTGAGAGATATTACCTGCAAAATTGTACTCTTCAAATTGTACGATTTTGTTTTCTAATTCCAGTCACAAAACTTCCTTTGATGAAACCAGCGTGACACCTGATTAAACAGTAAATAAATCTAGAGTGTGCACCATATCGCGCGTTCAGAGTATTTTCTTATAAAACAAATTTCCTGAATCAAGTTACGCTGATTGACTTGTATTTAATTGAAGAATATCTGTATTTGTCTGTATCTCTCTCTCTCTCTCCACTGCTGTCATGTCAAAATTCATTTAGAATATGGTCTATAGGCTCTCTCTCTCTCTCTTTATCTCTAATGCTGTCATGTCAAAATTAATTTAGAATATGGTCTATAGGTTTACTGAATGACAGTTTTTGCTCACTCAGACATAAGGTCAAGTCAGCTTACGGTATGGCCCTGTGTCTGGAATGCGTCGTGTGTTGTGTCTCGACCCTCTCTCAACATTCCTTATTTTAGAGTTCCTCTAAAAAATCACGGGAACAGAATGTGACCAACTTTAAAAGAGATGATTGGCAGCAAGACCAGTCAAATTTATTTTAATGATGTTAATATGTCATCAATTATGGCTGCCGTTACTAAATATATAAAATCCTTTTGAACAACTTCTCGAAAACCACTGAGCAGTTTTGTGTCCAAACCTGACGGTGAACAGCCTTACATCGGGGCATTCCGTTTTTTGTTTCTTTACCATTGATGTAGATTTGCAATCTTTTAAACAAGATAAGAATTAAAAAGAAGCTGTCTCAAAAACCGACCTATATAATGTGACCGGTTTTGACAGAAAGTATGATAGCATCAGTCAAGATTATGGATTGCATACTTAAACCTTTAACCGACATTTATAGGGATATCTCACTTAAAAAGTTGAAAATTGGTGGATATTTTGATAATATTTAAACTGCAAGAATCCCTTCGAGTGTGACTCATATCCAGTGGGAAAACAAACCCCGTATGAAATTCAGCATAAGAAAAGGAACTTCACAGCGCCATTCCGGCCTTATTGTTACAACTTATGGACCTCCATTACGTCTGCTTCTTTGATTCAATTAATATAAAAACACAACTTTTCCAGTGTTTACCTTGGAGGATGTCTATCAGAAAAAAAAAGTTACCTGATAATTTCATTCCTCTGATCCATTCCGCTATAACTCGGGTCCGATTGCGAACAACGTAAACTCATACCTGCGGCACGTTCTACACCGACATATCAAGGTGAAAGCTGTTTGATAATCTTTAGATTTCAAGCAAACTGTGTAGCCCCTGGTATGTTAGCGCAATTTGCAATAGACAGCAGGTTTGGATCTTTATTGCAATAGACAGCAAGTCTTGATCTACGTTGCAATAGACAGCAGGTCTGGATCTATGTTGCAATAGACAACAGGTCTGGATCTATGTGCCAAAAGACAGAATATCTGGATCTGTGTTGCAATAGATAACAGGTCTGGATCTATGTTGCAATAGACAGCAGGTCTGGATCTAGGTTGCAATAGACAGCAGGTCTAGATCTATGTTACAGTAAACAGCAGGTCTGGATCTATGTTGCTTCCAGTTGCTTTCGCATTATACGCGGGTACAGCCGGTATTCACGATAATATTTCATTGTCTTCTCTTTTGTACTTTTATTTTATTTTTATCTTATTTTGATTTATTTACTTGTTTTTGTCCAACCCCACCATTTTATTTTATATATGGACCAGATAATCAGAGCGCATTTCTGCACAATTATTTCAAATATATTTGATGACAGCAATTTATGCTCTCTCATTACAATTTAAAGGCTTTCAACATACATCACGGCAGGCGAGCATTTTTCATTAAAAAGCAGGGGTACAAAAATAGAAATAACGGCAACAGCAGCATCTAATGATGATGTTGATGATAATGAGAAGAAGAAGAGAAAGATAAATCAATCGTATCTGATCTAATATATATATATATATATATATATATATATATATATATATATATATATATATATAAAGATAGTCTACAAAACAAAAAGGAAATAAAAAGCAACGAGTATTTGTTTTTGTTAGTTTTAATGGCACTTTCAAACACATTATTGGCTATATCATGCTGAGGAAATGGGAGCTATGTGCCTTTCCAAAAGACACACCGAGGCACACGACGCGGACTGACCTAGATGGATATCGAACCCGTGACCTTTGGATTACTAGTCCGACGCTCTAACAACTGAGTTACCATGGCTCCGCAAAGAGACATATGTACTTCTGATTGAGGATTTTCGATAGAAAATAATGGGCTTTTCCTCTTGAGGCCAAGTTTGACTAACTTCCAAGATGCAAATTTCAATGATATTTCACACAAAGTCACATAAGAGTATCATCCTTCGAAATTTTTATTAAAAAAACAAACAAAAACAAGGATGGGTCACCATGCTTAAAATAAAACTAGCATAATTTTCCCACACGCACCTACTAAATTGTCTTTATGACGTCATTTACACAAAATATGCATTGGTGTTAACAATCGCCAAAATCGCCAAAGAATTTTCAGATGGCGATTTATTTCAGTCAAAACTTCAAATCTGATTATTGACAGTGCAAGGAGCCGATTTTGCCAGGAAAAGTCATTGACTGTTGAAAGTGCAAGGAGCTGATTTTGCCAGAGAAAGTCATTGACTATTGACAGTGCAAGGAGCCGATTTTGCCAGGAAAAGTCATTGACTGTTGAAAGTGCAAGGAGCCGATTTTGCCAGAGAAAGTCATTGACTATTGACAGTGCAAGGAGCCGATTTTGCCAGGAAAAGTCATTGACTATTGAAAGTGCAAGGAGCCGATTTTGCCAGAGAAAGCCATTGACTATTGACAGTGCAAGGAGCCGATTTTGCCAGGAAAAGTCATTGACTGTTGAAAGTGCAAGGAGCTGATTTTGCCAGAGAAAGTCATTGACTATTGACAGTGCAAGGAGCCGATTTTGCCAGGAAAAGTCATTGACTGTTGAAAGTGCAAGGAGCTGATTTTGCCAGGGAAAGCCATTGACTATTGACAGTGCATGGAGCTGATTTTGCCAGAGAAAGTCATTGACTATTGACTGTGCAAGGAGCCGATTTTGCCAGGAAAAGTCATTGACTGTTGAAAGTGCAAGGAGCTGATTTTGCCAGGGAAAGCCATTGACTATTGACAGTGCAAGGAGCTGATTTTGCCAGAGAAAGTCATTGACTATTGACTGTGCAAGGAACCGATTTTGCCAGGGAAAGACATTGACTATTGAAAGTGCGAGGAGCTGATTTTGCCAGGGAAAGGCATTGGCGACCGAGAGTGTAAAGTATTGTAACACGCACAGGGGTTCCTCTACCGAGCGAATCAAACACCTGCGTGAGGTCGGGCTGGAAGTCCCTTGTTTTCCCCTATTTCCAAGGACTTCCCGACAACATTCGTTGTCAACTGGAAGTTCTCGTAACGCGCCCAGACTATGATAGCTACAATTTTTCTCTAATCATCAATAAATGACCACAATATCACAAAAACAACTTCACATTTGCATGGTTTTTCCTTGTTAGCATTGCCGTGGCATGAAGCATACATAACACAATTCAAACACCCAATGCAGGGAAATACTAAAACATCATCAATAGAATCTTGTCTCTATTTATTTTTAGGTACAGATAGGATAAGCTCTAAATATAATTCTTTACTAACATTTCACTTTTCATTATTAACCAATGATGGACCACCAAACCCGTGTATTCTCTATTGTATCTTCACTCATTTCTAGACTGGTTCACAGTTGTTCTTAAAAAACCAGTTCATGTCACTGCCAAGTCTCTTAACAACTCTAAGTATGACGCCTGTTCCTAGAAATTGGCTAATTACTCGGGCTGGGAAATATTTTTCCAACACCGACTTCCCATAATCAAACAACTAATCACTAAAATCTAACGAACCTACAAATAGAGACGTAAATACAAATTGAACATACCCAAATTTATTACAGTATTTTCGAGGTAGTAATTTCTTTCAAGTATAATATGAAGAAATGCATAAGTTAGCTTTTATCTAATATTTTTTTCTTGAAAAGAAAAAAAAAAAGTAAAAAAAAATTTGAGAAAAATATGGAATTATAAAAGAAAACACCAGTAGATAATGGGTGAAAAATAAAGTTAAATGATAGCGAAATCTGGAACGGAGAATCCCATAGCATCTGGTGCACTAAACTGAACAAATATATATTTTTCTAAGGTAAATATTTGGCCCTAACCGAGCTAAACACAGTAATGTTATGTAATTTGGCCCCCTTTTAGTTATCACAATGTATATCCTGAAAGTTTTAAGTGTAATGAGAAATTGAATTTAGTGTACCTTTTTTTCTGAAGGCTGTATCTTTTCCAAGATGCAAAACGGACTAAACAGAATTTATTATCATCCATGAACCTTGTGACGGGATGCCTAATCTAAACTAATAAATAATAATAATTTAGTATTTTTTTAAAAAATTGGAAAGTATGATCATTTTTATTTATTGATACGATCTTATTTTTCTTTTTAAAACTGAGGGTGAGTTTTTCTTTTACCTCCTGTTCATCTTGTTAATTTGCCTTGTGTGACACAACAACAATTTAGAAAGTAAATCTCTGATCATCTACCTTTGATTTCCTTTGAAAAAGATAACAATACTTAGTACAAAGAATAAATAAATAAATAAATAAATACATAAATAAATAAATTGAAGTCATTTTTAAATGCATAATGTGGGAAAATCAATCACGTTATTCACTGAAATTATTTATTTATTTTTATTGCCACTCGAGCAGTTTAATTTCTTACACTGTCAAATAGATTGACAGTATTATTAAATTATATCCTTTTAACTTTTCAATATTATTTTGGTTTGAATGATTCCAGAAAATATGTATAGAAACATATTGAGTTAGGGGAAATGTATTTGTAGTTTAACTTCTACAAGTTTTACCAGAGCACTTTCTTTCGGTAACACAGATCAATTAAACGCTTTACAAGACCCTCGTAAGGCTATGCTCCCAGGGAGCCACGCGAGAGTCTGTTTGATCGAGACTGCGATTTTTGACGTCATAGCAAATAATACATTAATAAAAGGTAATAAGTTAGCAAAGTCTTTCTTTTGAAATCATGCACAGATCATGCACCGATCATGCTCAGATCATGCAGGATAAATCACGATAATAAAGATCATAGAACAGATGTTGAATAGAACTTGTGTATGTGTGTTGATTACCTTCTGTGCAGTATCATGTACATTCAACTGGAGGTAAGAGTCAATTTAAACTTGTTAATGAAGTATTAAAATTCAACCAGTCACCATATTTAGAAAGATGGACTGGATAAAGTTTCAGTTGCTTGTCAGTTGTATCCCCGCGCTTCTTAAAAAATATGAATAAAAAGATGCGCGGAAATAATCTGATCCTCATCGTACATACGCGCGGACGTACTTCCTTGAACTCCTCCTACGCCGCCAAAGCTAGATACATGAAGCTTGGGCAAATGGAAGTCATATAAGTGTAGATTGTGTCAACACTTTTAGAATTTTAATTTCATCTTTGGAGGTAGACCTGCGAAGGGTAGGAGTGATTTAACATAATTTAAAATAACTCCTGAGTTGATCGTCTAACATGTCTGAGAACTTGTATGATTGATCAATGGCCCAAGTTTTAACAAATATCTCACTTGGACTCCGTGGCATGCCTTGGGGTATTTCCCTACCCGCTAGGAACTTGGACCCTGTGTCATAACATATAAACCATTGAGATCCCGACCTTATAACCATTTATACACTTCCTGGGTGTGAAAAGACATTTAAACATGCAACTTATATTGACTCTGGGGTCCATCCCTACTCCCAGAGACTTAGCCCCTATTTCATAACTTGTAAACTATTGAGATCATCACACTATAACCATAAATACAATTACTAGACGTGTAAAGACAAATTTTTACATGCAACTGGCATTAGCCCTCGGGTTCATCCTTATCCCACTAGGAACTTGGCCCCTGCGTCAAAGCTTGTAAACTATCGAGATCCCCATTCCATAACCATGTCCAAGCATACCGGGCAGGAAGAGACAAATGCACATCCCTAACTAGTATTTGCCCCTCGGGCAGTCCTTATGCTCATGGTTTAAATTTCGGGGCGGAGATCACAACGGCGAAGCACGGTGATGCATATTTTACAAACAAAAAAGTTTAGTGATAAATTTCATGATGCCTCTAGAATACTTTGCCCACAAAAAAAAAAAAAAAATTGCTTTCCCCTAAAAGATGTCGAGTTAACATCATCCCAAATTAAACAAAACATTTTGAAGTCTAACAATGACATAATAGGGAAGCACGGGGATACGTGTTTGAGTTTTTCTTGAGTCTGGATGTTTTTACCAAGAGTGCGGGGCCCCGGGTGACCGAGTGGTCTAAGGCGCTCGCCTTGACAGATCACTGACATCTCACCTCTGTCCGCGTGGGTTTGAGTCTCGGGCTCGGCCAACGTGGGTATGTGAGAAAGTTTGCCAGTAGCTTCCCGTGGGTCGGTGGTTCTTTCCGGGGTTTTCTCGGGTTCTTCCTCCACCAGATATACTGGCCGCCATGTATAGCCTATCATGTGCTGAAAAATGGCGTTAAACCCATAACAACCAACCAACCAAGAGTGCAATCATTTTGTAATGGAAAAACAGCCGACTGATAGGTTA
Organism: Margaritifera margaritifera; assembly: GCA_029931535.1. Lineage (NCBI taxonomy): Eukaryota > Metazoa > Mollusca > Bivalvia > Unionida > Margaritiferidae > Margaritifera > Margaritifera margaritifera. The sequence goes on along the minus strand of JAQPZY010001411.1, from coordinate 1,767,475 downwards.
CTTATTGGACAATATGCAGTGATAGGTTGTTGTTAGTGCATTGTTACTGCACTCACACACGTTGCACGTGACTGTATCAGGATATATAGTGATGCATATGGAATGCAAGCCATTCTTCCCCATTCTTCCCACACACACAAAAAAAAGGACTGGCGTATGATTTTCAATTTTCACATCAAATGTGTTTTATAATTTGAGCACTTTGGTATAGGGATGGTGTTGAGTGTTAGTTTTAGAGTAATGTTGAAGGAGGGAATAAATATCGATATTATCTTGGTATGGAATCCCACAAGTTGCTCTAGCTGTCTTGTAAATTTGTAGCACCAGGTGGGTCTGGGACAAAATCAGTATATAATGTGTCAAACCAGATCATGTAAATTTTGCCAGTCATCAGCACAGGTGGACATAAATAAAAGATGAAAGAAAGATGAGTACTTACAAAATGGCAGATATATACATAAGTAATAACAGAACCGTGAAGTGTATGCCCATACTATGTTTAATAGTTCTGTAGGTAAGCACTAGGAGACACTTTGGATAGCATTACCCGATGGGCCACAGTGACATTGACCTTATTTACCCCATACGCAATAGGTTCCAGCCTGCATCAAACGGCAAATCATGTATGAATTTTGTTGAAAGAAGATGGTGTAAAAACACCAGTTATCAGGTAAAAACCTATGGTGTTTATTGGGGTGATTTTGACCTCAATCTGTAAGTTGTCTAGCCATACATCTGTCATTTACTTCCTTCCCACATCAGCAAGCTCTATACCAATCAAAACGTTAGTCTCACGACATGTGAGGCAGGATAACAGTCACGTGAGTTACGATAGAAAATTCTGTATGAACGTTCCACACTGGAAAACACGACCCAACACGCAAGTGAATGCAACACATAAGCTCCATTTTTCAGACATTATTGTACGCACAATCATAAAACATGAGTTGATTTATATTCATAAGTGTTACTCACAGCACGTAATGTAGGTCACAATGACAAATTTTTATTTACGCTCAAGTTAGTATATAATATACTTGCATTGCATTTAGCTTCATTTTTGGAAAGCTATTGTGTACACAGTAATGGTACTAGTTGCAATAAGTCATCTTGTCGGGCTCCACTCATCCCTATTAGTAGTAGGTAACAGTGACAAATTTTCTCGCTCTCCTGAATAAGCTACGATTTTGTATTTAATTATGAAAAAGCTGAGACACAGCATTCCGATTTTGTGGTACTCTACATCCGTGGATGACGGTATTTTTGGTGGATACTTTAATTTCTCTATTCTTGCGACCAGTCAGTCTTCTGAAAAATATTCCCTGAAATTTCATACAAAAATTACTTAAATATTAAAAATGTAACCCATGTAATAATGTACTACGAAGAATAGCATTAGAGCAAAACACCGTATAAACGCCGCACGTTCGGAAGCTGTATATTTTTGAACCACGAAGGTAACCGGTATATACTTCAGTCTAAAATTTCCGCCGAGATAAAACTCTGCATAATAGTAGATGGATTACATTGACAATCAAAAGTCTTAGTTTATCAGTCATTTCCTCCTGTATCTGTATTACTGTGTGCAGTCATTAAGCCATAAAGAATGAAAGCATCTATGGCTTTTATAGTCCAAGGTCTGTTTTTCACTTGTACCGTGAATGAACACCTTTGAAGATGTTGGCAAGAAACTCGTGCGCAACAGTCATAATAATTTTTATTTTTTATTTTTTATTATTATCTATTACAAAATGCAACTGATTTTTCACTACGTTATTGACGAAGGGATCGATTCACACGTCTATGGCAGCAATTCTTTCATTGTTATTTTAATATCCAACACTTTAGGAAAAGAATATGAGAACATGTGATACCGCCCATCTATATGTATTCTTTATATGTATTCTTTGATGCGCGCGTAATGTCGCACAGCGTTTTTGTTTCTTTTTCTAAACCTGTTTAATTAAAACGGAAAGATATAAGATTAGAATTTGAATGGTATGTGTCCAAAATAGTTATAAAAGTTTGATCTATCCCCCCTACCCATTGGTAATAGGGAAAGGGAATAGAAAATAACGGTGGTTAGAAGGATAGTTGATGGAATGAATAACTGACAAAAATAAACAACAAACAAACAAGCAAACAAACACGTGATATGCTGAGGCTCGTAATTTCCGTTATTTTATTATACACCTACCAATTTTCTACCCAAGAAAGAGACAGAATTTTACCGTCATTTCCTACAAGCAGGAAAACGATACTATCGTTTTCCAAACCCGTATCACCATACTCTCAAACTTGGCTGAGACTACTTTATCCTCGAGGTTTCCTGGTGACAATATCAGCGCCCCTAGCGATGGAATGCCAACACTAGCAGTAAACAAAGCTCTCACAGCGACGTTAGTTAAGAAACCTTGCGTTATATGTAAAATATTTGAAAGGTCTAAACCATTTTTTTGTCACAACAACAATAAAAAGCATTTTTTCCTTTATTTTGAAGTAGTAAAATATTGTCAAAATGTTCGTCTGAAACGAGATCATATTCGGAAATCGTGTACCAAAATATTACAGTTGTACAGTAAAAACCATTTACGGAAATTCATAAATGGTAACGTTAATGAGTTTCACACATAATGGATGAATTTGAAATTATAAATGAGTAATATTCTCTGCACAAAATCCGTACCATCAAGTTCCAACAATTTCTCCAATCCTGTTGTAAATAACTGTCAAAATAACGTTGTCATTCCCGTGTCAAGTTCCCATCGGAGCCTCTCACAATGTCTCACCATAAACACTTCAACCGCATTCAACCTGGCCTCTGAAAGAAACTTCCAGTCATTCAGCTGGTGAAAACTTCCGTGATGCAAAATTTCAGAACTGCACAATAACTGTAAATCAGATATATGAGTAGTCTGCCCTCAAGCGTCGAAGAATTCGTGTTATTGACAGTGATGGTAGTCAAACGGAGCGAGCGTTGTTTCACAAACTTCATTCATAAAACTAATATTCATGAGCATGTCAGCCTTTCAAAAAAGTAATTCGGTTTATGCTTTAAGATGAAGTTCGTATTATAGAAGTTGAAATGTTTAGCAATTTCTTGTGTTTTTCAACTACATATAGTGATTTTATTAAATTATCTGAAAATTGAAAGGTATATAACAAAAATATCATTATCACAGTAATGCGATTTTGATTGCTAGATGACGTCTCGTTGTCGACATAAAAATCCTGATCATGACTCGACGCTTCGCGTCTCGTAATGATCCGGATTTTCTAATGCTGACAACTCGACGTGATCTAGCAATCAAGATCGCGTTACTGTGATAATACTATATATATATATCTTCTGTGCAAAGTTTCAGTTAAAGATTTTATATTCGTGGGATAAAATTTCGCGATTTGGGAGTGAACAGACGATTTCGTGAGATCACTGTTTACCTAAACAAATACTACATAACTGCTATTTTTCGTGATGACTTGAATATTCCTTAACCATGAACAACACGAACAAAGTTTCTCCACGAATAGTTCTGATGTTACATTATCTATATTACAAAAAATGAATTTCCCGCATCATTTTTAACCCGCTTCTCAATGTAACACAAACTGGCTTTTGTGCTAACCGTTCACCCACGGAAAAAAAGAAAAGTTTCCATACAATGTTAGAGGTCTTGTTTTCAGCATTGACCTTAATGTCTGCGGTATTATTGAAGGACCAAAAGTGGCCTTAATGACCTCAGATTTCTAAATGTCCGCAGGTAAAAAGGGGTTGTCTCAATATATTTCTAATAAAAATCGAATATCCTTTGGGTGTTCGAAATTAAAAAAGATGCCCTTTTTTAAATTACTAATTTAATGAACATAATGCTATTTTTAAAAAGTTAGGTTTCAATTTCCGAGCCATCGAACGGATATTCTATTGTCATACATCGAACGGATATCCTATTGTCATACATCGAACGGATATTATATTGTCATACATCGAACGGATATCCTATTGTCATACATCGAACGGATATTCTATTGTCATACATCGAACGGATATTCTATTGTCATACCTTTTGAGAAGACCACTTTTGTATATGTGAACATTTAAAAAAATGTGCTAAAATTAAGGCCACCTTTGACCGTTCTTTAATGTCTGCTGCCATTATGGACGATGCGCATCACAAGGCCTCATACACAAACGCCATTATTGCATCGCCTTTAAAGAGTTTTTTAAAATTTAAAACTGGGTTTAACAGATGATTTTCTTGGGTTTTGAGATTACAGGTATTTGTGGTGGTGGTGGTGGTTTTGCTATGTTGTTCCCTAATGTAACTGAAGCACCGCTATGCTTACGCCCACGAGAACAGAAGATCCTGGCCAAATGTTGTACTATCTAGATTAAATAACAAGCGAACTCGTCTTTGGCGGCAAGTTTATTTAAAGATAACACAAACAGTTAGTGATAATTCCTTGTTTTGTTTTGTTTTTATAAATATGCAGCATAGGTATCTTGTCTTATTTTAATTTGACTTAAGTATGATATTTATGTATCATATAACATATTTTATTTCAATTTTCTGTTGTTTCGCTAATGAAAGTCTTTATGCTATGACCTGATATTTTGTTGATGCAAATTCATCTACTGTCAGGAATAACAGCAGTGAACCTTCACTACTACTACTACCGCTGATGCTTTTCTTTAATAATTATTTATGGACACTGTTATTGCTACTACTGCTACTACAACTACTACTATTACTACTACTACTACTAATAATAATAATAATAATAAACAAACATAATTAATAAAAGCCGTAAAGGATATTAGTAGGCTGCGGTAGGGATAATCCTAATCCTAATCCTAATAATGGTAGTAGGAGTAGTAGCAACAACAGAGTATACTTACTCCTTAAATAACAAGAATTTTATAAAATCCATACCTAACAAAAATTTATAAAATTTTAAGAAAAAGGTGATATTTGTACTGTTTCTCGCCGACCTAGGACGAAAAATTGCGATGCACTAATAACATTTGTTTATTTAATTAGTAATGAACTATATGTGTCGAGCATCGTTTTATTTTTGTCTGCTGTGCAAAGGCACATATTTACTTTAATCTACAGTGCATGAAATATTCCACCTTGAAATGTTGACTTAATCGCAGATATCTTGACAGGAACTAATTGGTATACTTTCTAATTACATATGCTGAACCCTTATCAGTAACTCTCTGGCTTGCTCTACACCAGTATGTCTTGTAGATTAACGGTCCGAGTACGATTGATTGCATTTATTACGTTAATTTTGTAATATTTTGAAGTTTTATCGGAACCTTTAATTCTTCATTCACATGATATCTTTTGTTAACCAATCAAACGTTGTTGGAATTCTTTCTAGGAGTGATTTAGGTAATGTCTGTCTTTCTTGTTCGCTCAGCTCCAACGATCAATACAATCTTAAGACAGCAGTGTGTTTGTTTTGTTAGAGATTACATAATTAAAAGGATTAGAACATTCATTCATTTGTTTTTATCCACTTGACTTTGCCAAAAGAAACAAGTCAATGTTACCTTTGAGAATTTCTACATGAGACCAGGGATTAATCCAGCTCAAGAAATATTTTCAGCTACTTGAAACAGGTCTGTTACCCATATGTAAATGTTAAGGATTGTGTAAGATACCGACGTAAAGCTATGGACAATGACTTTAACACAAACTTTAATGCAAATCACAATATGGAAAAGATTCCTTATGTACAAAATCCCATATAATAACTGGGGGATATTGTTATCTGCGCTCAGTGTTCCTGTATCTATCATTTGCCTGTCATAATTGACTCTTGGTGTGGTCTATAATTTAAAATGGAAATTTGTTATAAATAATTCAGGTATGATAATTACATTTACATTGTGGGTCTTGAAACGGTCATTTGTTTGATATCTCTGGTAATTTCCTGAAACATGTAACTAACCCGCATAATTCGGTACCTACCTCTCCCCAGACCTGAAACATGTAACTAACCCACATAATTCGGTACCTACCTCTCCCCAGACTTGAAACATGTAACTAACCCGCATAATTCGGTACGTACCTCTCCCCAGACCTGAAACATGTAACTAACCCGCATAATTCGGTACCTACCTCTCCCCAGACCTGAAACATGTAACTAACCCGCATAATTCGGTACCTACCTCTCCCCAGACCTGAAACATGTAACTAACCCGCATAATTCGGTACCTACCTCTCCCCAGACCTGAAACATGTAACTAACCCGCATAATTCGGTACCTACCTCTCCCCAGACCTGAAACATGTAACTAACCCGCATAATTCGGTACCTACCTCTCCACAGACCTGAAACATGTAACTAACCCGCATAATTCGGTACCTACCTCTCCCCAGACCTGAGCTGTTCTGATAATCTGTTTGATTATCATGTTCAGTATTTTTTAGAGGCATGTATATTCGGATATTTGTTATTCAAATTATACTTAGGACTGGTGCCTTTCATGACAGTTGCATTGTTTTGAGCTGTTACCGCAACCACCACTGCTACATTAAAAATGCTTTGCACTTCTCTTTCTGATATTACTGCAACTTTTTTCTTTCACACATTTTTGTCAGTTTGTCTAATTGATACATGGAGAAAGAAAATTTTGCATATTTGGATGACCATTTATTTAAAATAATTGTCTTCTTTTTTTTTTTTTTTTTTTTTTTTTTAAGAGTTTAAATGAATAACCGAATATTCGAATCATAATACTTTTTTGCGAATATTCTAATAGAAAATTGGTATTCGAATATATGTGTGTTTACCTAGCGAGTGTGGCATCAGTTTGTAAAAGAAACAAACAGAACAAAATGTAAACTTTGCAACATTGAATTACTTTTTAAGGAAACAAACTTCGAACTTGCTAAATCACCTGAAATTTAAACTTTGACCCACAAGGTAATCATAATGTCCAAATTGTCAATAGTCACACTGCTTACAACATCGCCATTTATATTCATAGTCATTCAGACACTCTTTAAAAGATGACGTGTAATACGGCAAGTCGATGAAGAGCATGGTCATATCAAAGTCAACAAAACCTTAACGTATAAGTCAACCAAAACTCCGAAAAAATCTGTAAACTTTTGTCGGGACATTGGTTCGTTTTAACCACTCCCGTATACCATTACCACCCTCATCCTCCTATGACCTTACCTCGGAAAGTTAACTCCAATATATTTCTATATTTCTATATTATATGTGGTCTTTTATTCAAGCTTCGAAGACATTACACACCTATGGAATTACCAATAGGCTTAAAATCGGACACTATCCTTTTCTATTTTGTTGAAAGTCAGTAATGCAGATGTCTCAGTAAGATACACGCGAGCCAGTTGACATGACTTTGGAACGGAACCATTTAAGTTATAGGGGTTTAGGAGTTTGCGGTTCAGATAAAGATTGCTGCTCTCTTTTTTGTGTCTGTGCGTTAGTTCAAAGCCATATATATATATATATATATATATATATATATATATATATATATATATATATATATATATATATATATATATATATATATATATATACGTTTTCTTTCTTATTCCTTTATTGAAAATTATGTGACTGTTTGTTGGGAATCCATCTTTACCCATGAAACTAAATGTTATACTCCAAAACTTGGTTGAAGCAAGGAAACCTGGTAGAGGTAACTGTGTATTGTTTACAGAAGCCCCAGGGCCCATTTCACACCTATTGCAATGTCCATCGTACGTATACGATAACATCAATACCCTTTTATAGGTTTCAGATAAAACAATTATTTATCAACTTTGAATATGAGTTACTTATGGCTGAGCATAAACTCTCAAACGTCCTAGTTGTGCATTTTATAGTTGATAAAATAGTTAGTCCCGTCATACATGTTCACCATATACGACAATATCCAGAGACATTGAATTACATTATATTTGTCACATGCCCGTGCGATTTTTATTTTGAACAAATCGCTTCTCGAAGAAATTTTTAAGATAGTCTTCGCATGTAACTGAGCAATTATTCGAGTTTCTGCCCTTCTTTACCTATATATATATATATATATATATATATATATATATATATATATATATATAATCCGTCCTGAGTAATAAAGGAACGTTTATGGCCATACTGAGATACTGAGTCTGAAGATAAACAAAGAAATAACACCAGCATTCATTTGAGTTGTAGTCTGAATACTTACAACAATGACTCAAGACACCTAAAATGTAATGTAATTTGAATTAGATGACTGAGTTCACAGTGTTTTCAATGCAGCTTGGCAGGGAATATTGAGGGTGTAAATAAATACCAAAGTAAACAAAGAAAAGAGGATGGATCGATAGCTTTATAAACATCAACGAATGTTCGATTCCTATGCGAATACATTCAACGAATATTCGGATACGAAAATCTGGTATTCGTTTCAGCTGTAGTGTTTTTGTGGGTGCGCTTTTAAGATGGGTCGAGGGATTCATTCAATTCTCTATATTAGTGCATCAGATCTATGTTTTTTATGCAACTAATTAATTAACCGTCTTCGTATAACGTCATTGTTGTTGTTGTTATTGGTATTTTTTTTAAAAATCAACATTTATTACTGAATGAAAAAAGTATAAGTTTAACCTAGCAGTACAGTGCTTATCTATTATTTCTAAGTTGAGAATTGGCAACATCACATTACAGTGCTTAATTATTATTTCTAACTTGTGAATTGGTAAATTTATTTCAACATATGCCTTACCACGTCACAAAACCTTTTGATCATACTCCAGTTTAAAGAATGTAATTGTTAAGAATAAATTGTGCAGTTGATGCTATTTTAGAAAAGATTTAATTGAAATAACATGTCAAATATTGATGCGTGCATTCTATTATGCGTTTCATTTTCCCTTCAAAATAAATATAGACTCATGCGACGATTCATGACAAAAGATGCAACAGTTACCAGTCATAAATAATTTAAATGTCTTGCAAACGTTTTATCGTCAATTCCAGAAATGCTATACAAACAGTCATATTTAATTCAAACAAAAGTGTGGTAGATATTAGTTTCTCTTTCGGAGCCTAAAGTAATCATGTTGGGTCCCTTCTTCAATTTTCCCTTTAACCCCGGCCAATTGAGTTTGGTTGTACGATAAATGTTTACTTAAGAAACTGCTGAATCTAAGAAGAAAGTAAATCTCTTTTCCCGTACCAGATACCTCCAGACTGAATTCCATTCTTGCAGTCTGAGAGATTGATTACAAATTGTGGCCTGCTTTGTAAAGACTATGTCTAAATTGATGTCTAAGTATAACTTTGTTTGTGAAAGAACTGAAAAAGAAAGGGGCTTTTTTTTGGGGGGGGGGATTTATCTATTTGTTCCTGTCAGCAGCCCACAAATGTAGTTATCATTGTATCCGGCAATTATTGGTGTCTTTAATAATATTTTCTTATTTTGCTATCCAATACATGGAAACGAAATAAATGTTTTCTCGTATGTCCGTTTTCAAAATGTTCTCTATTAACACAGTGGGCAGTTGTTTCTTCTGTACGCGGTTACCGTTGTATTTATGTATTAATGACAGTTCTAACTTTTACGAAAAACAAGGAAATGTTGATTTTGAGAGATACATACAGATAAACATGAATTTAAATACCCTTTTTGACCATATTCTTCACGCGCTGATCAGTTTATTATATACTATGACCTCTACTGAGAACACCACCTGTCTTGAAAGAGTATTTTTGTTGGCAATGCACTTTCTACATGCAGGGTTTACTATAGTATAATCCTTTCACTTCCAAATACATAAGACAGAAAATAATGAAAGTTATTCCTTGATCTTTCTGAGCAGGGTGGTTAAGAACTGGGTATAAAATTCACCAATTAGAAGTATGAAGTTAATTTTGGCCGGCGGAAATCGAAAAACAAAAGACTCTTGAATGATAAATATCTGCATCGAGAATAACCTTTTCGATGTTATTTTATGATCGAGGAATCAAATTAATTCAGTTGTAATAATGGTTTAACTGTCTGAGTATCGGCATACATTTTGAAAAACTTATAAATTGAACATTTGATCAATGTGTTACGAAGATGATTTATAACGGCAATGTAATTCTCTATATACCTTGATGGGGCCCCGGGTGGCTGAGTGGTCTAAGGAGCTCGCCTTTACAGATCACTGACATCTCACCTCTGTCGGCGTGGGTTCGAGTCTCGGAGTAACGCGGGTATGTGAGAAAGCTTGCCAGTATCTTCCCGTGGGTCGGTGGTTCTTTCCGGGGTTTTCTCGGGTTCTTCCTCCACTAAATATACTAGCCGCCATGTATAGCTTATCATGTGCTGAAAAATGACGTTAAACCCACAACAACCAACCAACTATATACCTTGATTTCTGTCGTAGGAATCCGGAGTGACTATGTACTTAGATGATAATTAATTACTGGGTTGACATGCGGGTATGTCTGCTACGCACGAATGCCTATACCAACGACTTTGTAACATCATTTTTTTGGTGATGTGTTTATGGTCGAGATGGTATAGGGGTTGGTGCTTACAGGCAAGGCGATGGGTGCCGTAACCCGCAGACCCGGATTCGAATCTCCATAGAGTACGAATTAAAATTCTCTAACCTTTATGATATAATTATTTATTCGTAATTAAAAATTCTGTTAATGTTATCAAGCAGTCTCCTCTAAGATCCAGATATAGCACTTTCTGCTCTGATTGGTGTATATTTGTAATGTGTGAGTGTGTTTGTTTGTGTGTTTCGAAACGAAATAATTTAGGACTCAAGATCTTACAATAGTGCAAATTTAGCGTTCCTATCTGCCAAGAGGTTATTCTAACTGATACAGCAAGCAACAAGGCTAGGTACCGTCATATACGATTATAGTGAAATGATGTTGCTTCTTATGTTCTAATTGAAGTGCAGGGATTGTGCCATTTTGGTTGGAATTACTCCTCTTTCAATGGCTTTCTGCAGTTCAGATTCAGTATCGGAACTTTGCTTGGAATTTCTGTCCCTGGTTTTGGGCAGATTAAACAAAAATAATATGCTGCCCGTTTCTTCATTAATGCGCTCTTGCATTAATCAGTACATGCGTGTATTATCGTCCAGCAACTCCTTACACACCGTTTTTGAATGGAGCTTCAAACCTTGGAATATGATTGGTGATGGTGGTATGTAGATTTGCTCAGAGGCCTCAGAATTTTAATCCATCTCCGCTCAGGGCATGACGGGGAAAAGAACTGGGAAAGAACTTTGGCAACGGCTCAGCGACAGAAAAATGAGGGGCAAGGCCTTTGTACTAAAGGCTCTACTAAAAATAGACCCTGACTCTGACCTTTAGTTTATCGAAAACACATTTAAATCCCGCTTGAAAATAATTATACACTTTTTAGAACTTATAACCTCTGATCATTACCACTTGAATTGTCATACATTCTTTTTTATTCTTATCATACGATGTGCATGTCAAAAGATTGTTCAGACTAGTACATTACACACACACACACACACACACACACACACACACACACACACACACACACACACACACACATTTGATATACCAATACTGTTGGTATATCAAATTGTGATCCGCCTATGGCATGAATACGCATATATAAACATGGTTTCAATAGTGGTTAATGCTTCTATACTCTCTAGATCAGTGATGAATTTCCACTTATTAATTATTATTGACATAAGAAAAAATAAGGAGAAAATATATTAATAATCCCCGTTTTCTAAATGAATGCTTACACTTTCTCTCTCTCATGCCTAAGGGACACACATACGTGGAAATCTATAGAGAGAGAGAGAGAGAGAGAGAGAGAGAGAGAGAGAGAGAATTTGAGCTGGATGAAACTCTTGAACTTGAACTTACACTACGATGAGTCTTGTCAGAAAGCTTACCTCTTTACGGGAGCAAAACTTCAGCTGTAGAGCGTTCCTTATGTATGGTTTGGTGGTGTGAAGTCACAGAACTCTACGTGGTTTCGTGTGACGTGTACGCTGTGTCTGGTGACGTTGTTTCGGAAGAGTGTACTGGTTTCCTCGATGCGGGGGACCAAGGCTTCTCGACCAACGGGTCTGTGTTAATGTGAAGGCTCTCGAGGGATCCTTCAACAGACTGGGAGGGGTGGACCATGCGTGGTGGCTCCTTGACCATTGACTAGAGCGGGTGGAACCGGAGATACATCTTGGTCGTCAAACCGGCGCCACGATAGTTATATTTATTGCGTGTTCCATTTTATTGTTATCTCAATATTGCTATCTGTGCAAGATGACATTCATTCCCATTTCAATATCGCTATATGTGTGATAGATTCATAATTTCATGCATTCCCATTTTATTCTCGTTATATGAACGATATATTCATAAATTCATACATATTCCAATATCGCTTGATGAATTGATAAATTGGTGAGTATCATATTGATAAGTGCATAAATCACATGCTTTGGTCACCCTTGGTACTTACTAAGACCTTGCTTATATTGGGGTGTAGATCATATACTCGTATTTGTTGATTGGTGATAGGATGCTATTCACGTTTGTTTAAAATTCCATTCGTTAAATTCATCTTTGATTTTTTCTCGTTGAGTTACTTGTTGTTGATAGTTCCATGTTAGGAACTTTATAATTTTCCTTATCTTTTTGTTATAATGGTGTCAGATTTGTTCATTTTTAAATTGCGTTTATAAATAAACATCTCATTAACGCAGTTGCTTTCGGTGTCTTCACTAATCCAGTCCCAACCCGGCTTCATCCTGTGACATCCTACATGAACATGGGTCGTCGTAATAGTATGCTTACACTTTTCATGGGATTTATCTACAGTGTTCACAATACCAGTGATAAAAAGTTGCAATGGCCTGTCGATCGAGACTGTACGATAAATTTCTTGGTTAGGAGGCACACGCATACTGTAATCTATTTAATGCTTCGTTGTTTGTTTGTTTTTTTTTTGTTTTTTTTTGTTGTTGTTGTTGTTTTTTTTTTTAAACCTATATTAGGGTTTAAATATATTATTTTTAAATATTAAAACGTCAGAAGGGCGCTCTTCCTCTGTCTCTCTGTTTGTCTCTCATTGTGTTGGTTGGTCAGGCAGCAGACTAATCGACAGACACAGAGAAACATAGGGATGGACAATAAAACAAATCTGATGTTAAGATGCTACGTCTCCCCAAACCCCCACCCCATCTCACTCTCACTCTCTCTATCTCTCTCTCTCTCTGTTGGTTGGTCTGTCTCAGCATATCAGTTGATTAGTTTTACCACAGTGTATCTCTCTCTCTCTCTCTCTCTCTCTCTCTCTCTCTCTCTCTCTCTCTCTCTCTGGGCTGTCGTCGCAAGCTACGGGCGAAAATCGTTGAAAAAACGAGCTGTCATGCGACGATGTCTCTGGACCTATGAATTATGGTAAAATTTACATATAAACCGACCAACGGAAAGGATAAAGAGAGAGATGGAGGATAAAAAAACAATCTTATGGTCGGTAGCAATGTTAATTATAGCATAATAATAACTTAGATCAACTGTAAATAAATTTAAATTTTTGAATTACCTCTTGTTGGTCCTCATTTAGCTTAGTCAATATTCTACACTCGTTTTAATATACTCGACGGTGACTGAATGGCTGCGCGTTCAATGTTCAAGAAGCTAACCATGCTATGTTTGTAGTGCTCTACTTTCTTCACTTAAAGCATCTTTCATATTTAAATCATTAGTGTGTCTTATATTTATTTAATCAATATGAATGAAAATAGAAGCTAAAAAAAGGGAAAAGAAGCAACTTATCAATTTGCAAAGAGCATTGTGAATTGCCGCAATAGGTACAGAACTACATTTTGTAGCGGACACACTGGGTAGGGATGTGAAGAGTTCACTCACTCCGTCAATACACAGTTTCCTGTAGTCAATCTTAACTCTGTTTGAAATGCAAGTATGTGTATTTGTATGCGATATAAATAAAATATATGTGCAAGCCTCGTTTCCTTTTAATGAAAAATTTATACATCTCGTGGTATATCAATGATACAGAGCACATACTATACATATATTATGTATATATGTATATATATATATATATATATATATATATATATATATATATATATATGTATATATATATATATATGTATATATATATATATATATATATATATATATATATATATATATATATATATATATATATATATATATATATCGATTTGGATACTTACACTGGCATATTGCGACCACCAATTCTTTAGGTTCTCTCCAATCTCAGACTTGGATGCACTAATCATTATCTACAGATTTTTATGTAATTGCTTTATTACATAATTGCTTTATTACATAATTGCTTTATTTACTATAAATGCATAGTTTTAGAAGAATATTTAGGCTAAATATTTTAGCGGATATTATCCAGGAACTGGGGAAAAAAAAAGGATGTATGAGCATGGGTGAGTAAATATTAGGTTCCTGCATCACTAATCAGGGTTTTATCGACATTTTTTTGAAAACAGAATCGATAAATATATATTACATTCTTATTTCCATCTAGATCGACGATGGGTTTGATGGAGACAGAGTTAGACGCCTGGTATCAGGACCCAGACAGACGACATTTATCCCTAGACGAAAGCCGCCTGTTTGAAATCACAACTAAGGCAGCTGAACATATGCGTAAGTTTCTGAAGTATCCAGGAACAAATCTGAAATATTTATTGCAATCATCAAAACATCTGTTAATATAATTCAGCGATACACACACTGTAGTCTTTGAATGACGATTTCATTCAGGTAATTTGACTGATCTAAATTTGTGTCGTGCATTTTCATTCATTAATTTAACTCAAACGTTTGAATGAATATGTTTGTAATAGTGATTGGTCTGCCTCAATAATAAATATAAAGACACCCTCCACTCCAGATTACATACGCGATATAGCAAACATTTGACACATAATCATATGCACTCATTCCTAAAAAGCGTTAACGAAAGATCATAAGCTTTTCTTGATAGAGAATCCTTATTTATTTAAATATTTTTGTTCCAGGTCCTGATTCATACATTCAGTGTGTGTCTGTGTGTCTGTGTGTGTGTGTGTGTGTGTTTAAAAATCTATGTATTTAATTAATGGGATAGTTCAACTATATGGATTTTCATTTGTCAGAAACACCTTCACGTGTTTTCTTTTCTTTTTTTTTCTTTTTTTTCTTTTCTTTTGTAGACACAGATCACGAGAAATTCTTGCACTATCTAGGTGTTGAATACCTTAAACTGTGTTTAAGCGAATACGGCCGATCCATCCGAATGATGGGTAGCAATATCGTTGAGTTCCTTAGCAACCTTGATGGTCTTCAAGAACAAATTTGTAAATCAGAAAAGTTTCTTGACCAAGTGCCTCCCTCATTTCGCTGTGAATACGTTAAAAATAAGGTGACACTGCATTTTTACATGGAAAGGTGGAACTTGTTACATTTCTACTCTGGAATTATTAGTGGACTGTCTGAAATCGTGTTCTTCCGAGATGCAAAAGTAGAGCTTCTTAGGACAGAAAATTCTTCTACTACCCATCACATTTTCACCATTGATGCTGCTGTAGGATCGGCCAAACTCCAATCTCAGTGCAGGATATGTACCACTCAAGATTCTCTTTCAAATAATCCGTCTGATTCAAAGATAGGTGTTTCAACTTTTTGCAAGACTTTCCCCTATCACATCATCTTCAACAGAAAGCTGCAAATAACGCAGCTTGGCGTGGGACTTTTGAAGACATTAGGAAAAGAGGTTCTTTCGGGAGAATTTATATTTACAAAGTACTTTAGGGTTGTTCAACCTAAGATTGATCCAGTAACATTTTCTGCCCTACTTTCTCGAGTAAACTTTAGTTTTACACTGGACACCAAGTCTTGCTGCAGAGGATCCGATATTCGTTCACAGGTAAAGATGCCTTTATGTCTTTCTCCAGATCCTACTTAAGTATCGACCGTTTATGCAAGACTCGTAGTTGTTGATAATAAAAGTGTCATGCTTCTTAGAAAAAAACAAACAAACAATACAATAACTTTAAAATATTGTTATGCACTGACTCGCACACATAGTCGTCCATTAGGGTAAGGTAGTGCATTTTACCACCACACCACTCCATATCATTCTTCAACTCAAAGTTTTGATTGCTGGAAAGGTATCGGTAGTACAGTAGTTGTATTATTGATGCAGACATCGTTTCAGATATGTATCAACTGCTTTATTGGGCACGGAGATGAAGTTAGTTCCAAATCCATCGTACAATTTTAACAGCAACAAGAGGACACTTTATTGGGGAATAAAGAAATATTATGACACTACCCTAAAGCTAAAATCAAGCTAAAAAAGTAAAAAAAATATAAAAAAATATAAAAATTTAAAAAAATTAAAAAAGCAACTTTTGTCAACGAAATTCTAAACCTCCTCTTGAAAGTTGAAAGTAAATGTGTGGATGATTCTCTAGAGGGAGAAATATGTGTGTGTGTGTGTGTGTGTGTGTGTGTGTGTGTGTGTGTGTGATGCAGTAATTGATTCAGTTATATTGAAATCCTACCTAATGTTCAGTAAGTAAAGAATATCAGGACATCCCTCAAACTCCTTTACGGTGCATCTTCCGAGTAACGGTTGTTACTTTCATGCTTTGGACGGGAAATCAGCTGCAGCGTAAGACGCAAAACTCGTAAAATGGGTCATGGTTGAGTTGAAGTGAACTTTAGTTTAGAATAAGTCTGGGAGACGTTAAGCATATGAACTATAACTTCCATTTCCCTTGTTCAGGAATCGGTCACAGAAGTCGAGCTTGCGTAAAAATAGGTACATGGTGTTGCTTCTGTACATTGAATATTACTGAAGTAATTGTGAATATTGATGCATTAAAATAATATAACTTATACACCTAAACTATTATGAAAATCTTTTCATATCGGCACAGGGACCTAGCATGATATCGAAGCCGTGGATAGCTTGTTTTCTTTTATATCCATAGGATTTTTTGTCTTTTGTCTCACATGTGAATTGCAAGACATGAGTATTGTTTCTCCAGCGCCTACGGCGGCTGCAGCTGCTGCTGCGGAATTAACAGTTTTAGGAATCCTTGTTTAGTTTTTGAAAGTCATATACCTTCCACTTCAGTGTCTGCAACTAAAACTCTGGCATTATATTATTATAATTCTAACTTTGTACTCTGGCATCATATTATTATATGTCTAACTTTGTACTCTGGCATCATATTATTATATGTCTAACTTTGTACTCTGGCATCATATTATTATATGTCTAACTTTGTATTCTGGCATCATATTATTATATGTCTAACTTTGTACTCTGGCATCATATTATTATATGTCTAACTTTGTACTCTGGCATCATATTATTATATGTCTAACTTTGTACTCTGGCATCATATTAATATATGTCTGACTTTGTACTCTGGCATCATATTATTATATGTCTAACTTTGTACTCTGGCATCATATTATTATATGTCTAACTTTGTATTCTGGCATCATATTATTATATGTCTGACTTTGTACTCTGGCATCATATTATTATATGTCTAACTTTGTATTCTGGCATCATATTATTATACGTCTAACTTTGTACTCTGATACTCTTGGATTTCTTGTCTTGCCTGTGATTTCATCAGCGGTGTCAGCGTTAAGATTCAGTGTTAAAGTGTTTAAAGTCATTTATGATATATTTGATAATGGGACAGTGAAATTTAACAGCGTGAGAACAATTGATATCGCCACAGTGGCGATGAAAGTGATATCACCATCACCTCAGGAACTGCCGTCTTTTCCCATTTACGAAATATATCGGCCCATAGATGCATCTGCCTTCCATATTTAAGTCATTTTTGTTTCTTCATCTTTTTCTCTCTGTCTCCACACTATGAATAGATCCTAAATTAAATGTGCTTACACTGTACATATTTGAGTGTATTTTGAAGCAATGAGGTCTGTGCCGTAGCAAGAAATTATGCCCCCCCCCCCCCCGACAAAACTTAATAACTTAATTCTAGGGCCCACCTCCCAATAAAAAAAAGTTGTTTGATGGGAATTTTGGGCCCCAACTTGGCCTGCCCCCCCCCCCCTCCCCACCCCTCACACGCGTTGCGGGGTTGCTTGGGCGGTTGCTACGCCACTGAATGAGGTGTCAGTAACAAAAAATGACCAGAAGCAAACTCCAAACAACAACTAGATTTCCAACATCAACTCATTTAAAATATTTTTCTACATCAATCATCTGATCATGCAAATTGATTTTATTCTATATTCAGTGTCACCTATTGTCTAAATACCTCATACCCTGATCTGTTTCTATTCTATATTCAGTATCACCTATTGTCAAAATACCTCATACCCTGACCTGTTTCTATTCTATATTCAGTGTCACCTATTGTCAAAATACTTCATACCCTGACCTGTTTCTATTCTATATTCAGTGTCACCTATTGTCAAAATATCTCATACCCTGACTTGTTTTTATTCCATATTCAGTGTCACCTATTGTCAAAATACCTCATAAACTCTACGACAAACGATAAAAATTTAAAGGCGAAACTCTCGATTGAATTTATTATACTTAACTAGCAATTTTAACTCTCAAGACACTCATACCTATGTTTGTAAACATTAGAGAACTTGGGCCTGGATGTGTGTTGATTGTAAACCAAGATAAAGTGACTATCACAATTTGAGTTGAGCGTCTTGTTCGGAATTAGACCGTTAGCTTCTAAAGGCCACATAATTCACCTCTGAATTCAGAAATAACAAAATAAATACAAAAATGATAACAATTATACTCACAATTATTAAAATATTTAATTTAAAGATGTTACGTTTTGAAGGCTATCGAATTCGACCGCTCAGTGATGCTACACTCACCCCAACAATGTTCAAGTTTTCAATTGGCGCAAGAAATGTCTCGAGAAGAATATTAGATTTTGTTTTGTATAAAAATAGTAATTAATTGAACAAAAGACACCATTTAAAGCGTTTGATGTTCGCGAAACAATATTAAAAAGTTACTTTCTACATTATTAAAAAATTTAGGAACTTCTTTTATCGGTGTAGCAGTATGGCTTACTGTACAGTGTTAAGAGCTATAGCACAGACAGAATAGGAAAAACTCATGCAAATCGACGTTTTTGGTCTTCAGATGTATAATAATAAAAAAATATAGGTTTTTCTTGTTAGATTAAAGGAAATATTTCACGAGTGAAATGGAAACAATTTGTATTGTCATGTGGGTTCGCCACCCGTGACAATACAATGTTTCCGTTTCACTGGTGAACTATTTTCTTGTATCTACTAAAAATAAAAGCATACCCTCTGTATATTTTAAATATCATTTGTTTTGTTCAACTGAACTTTGGTATTTTATCACTGTAAGCAAGTATGTCTAATGTTTACACCCTGATGTGTTAGGCCTCTTGTTGGCATAATGACGTCGTTATCAGGCGAGCACGGAGTTTCATGGAAGCCTTACCC
This sequence comes from Margaritifera margaritifera, assembly GCA_029931535.1. Lineage (NCBI taxonomy): Eukaryota > Metazoa > Mollusca > Bivalvia > Unionida > Margaritiferidae > Margaritifera > Margaritifera margaritifera. Next base: position 1,747,940 of record JAQPZY010001411.1, on the reverse strand, counting down.
CTTTTGTCTGAAGGATTTTTAAAAAAAAATTAATTTTTTTAAAAACTTTTATTTGTTTTCTTTAATCTTGGAAATGTGTCAACTTGAAACAAATAAATAAAATATAGGCCAACAAGATATCAGGATGTAGTAAATAGGTCAGCACGATGTCAGGATGTAATAATATATGCCAACACGATGTTAGGATGTAGTAATATAGACCAACACAATGTCAGAATGTAGTAAATAGACCAACACGGTGTTAGGATGTAGTAAATAGCCCAACAGGATGTTAGGATGTAGTAAATAGGCCAACACCATATCAGGATGTAGTAAGTAGGCCAACACGGTGTTAGGATGTAGTAAATATCTCAACACGATGTTAGGATGTAGTATATAGCCCAACACGATGTTAGGATGTAGTAAATAGGCCGACACGATGCCAGGATGCAGTAAGTAGGCTAACACGATGTCAGGATGTAATAATATAGACCAACACGATGTTAGGATGTAGTAATATAGTCCAACATAATGTCAGGATGTAGTAAAACGTTATAAGAAAGAGAGAGCTTAAAAAATGATTACATATATTATTATCTAACGGAAACTGTGTGAGGAAAAGTAAATTGAATTCCTACCAATAGTAAATGGACTTATCAATCATTCACTAAAGGAGTCATCAACTTGAATAGAAAGCAGGTTCTCGCCTTAACACTTTTACCACACATCTTCAGACCATGCGGTGTGTTTAGACATAGGAGAGGAAATTAAATTTTCAGCCTTAGGTTCGAAACACAAAAAGGGCGTACATGAAGTCTACATTAAATAGAAACAAGTCTATGTGATTTGGCTTTTGAACTATTGCTTCCATTGACCTTGTCAGCCTCGAGGATTTAATTAAAGAAGGATGGCTGAAAAATATCTTCGTTTAGGTGATGTTTAAGTTTCTGGGAAACATCATCTATTTTCGAGAAAACGATAGGTACACTTTACTGTGTGTTTGGTTTCGAGGCAAACGCGTAGTAATCCTCAAAGAAAAGATAAAACCCGGTCATGCGCACGGTATTTATTTGTCTACGTACAAAGTTATTATTAGGAAAAAAAGACACGATTGTTGGTAGCTCAAACCGCGATTCATTGATACTTCTATTGTATGTTTTATACATTTTATGATGACGATTGATAAATACTATTTAAACCAAGTTATTTGTATTTTAGCTGTTTAAATTGTATGTTATTTCTTTGAACTGACAAGATTTAATTACAATAGTAGAGTTCTCATTTTTTTATATATGTTTTTTAAAGATGTTATTACTCTAGTTTCGGCAGAATATCAGTTAATTTCAGTTAGCTTCCACCATTAATTACCATCCAAGTACCTTTATTCGTAAAAGCAGTAATTGCAGCTTCGTTTTTATTGCTTTATCCGCGAAAGGAAAGTGTGGTATAATTTTAATCCCAGACGAGTCAAGTTTGCGCCACACTCAACATTTAACCCCTTTCTTCATTATTCAACTCTTAACACGATGTTAATTGCTCAAGGCAACCTATTTTTTCGTAAAAGTATAATTTCTCCGTGTCATCAGGACAGACTATCAAAATGAGACATCTGTTATTTGTAATAAGTATGCGTACATTAAGCCATTCAAGTTTTATAGTCAGTCCGGTTTGCGTACACAAAGTTCGACGGGAAGATTGGCAATACTGTACTATTGGCAATACTGTACTATTTAAAACCTCGTGTGATGGGTTCCAAGCATAGTACACTCTGAGGTATAGTTTCAGGACCTGAAGACCAAGGGTACACCTCATTTCTCTAAAATCAAATTTGACATAATATCTACATCTATACTACTAAACTTCCAGGTTCCTTTTTTGGTGTTGTTAATCCATCTAATACAGACTGGTCATGTCATCCGTTTCTGCGCTACATGTTTGCCCACGTGATGAAGTTCAGCATATATCATTATCGACTCAGCCCTCCAAATGCTAATATTTAAACTGGACACAAGTTTGGATTTCTGTGGTTTGAGATTATTCGTATTGTTGTTGCTAATGAGCTCCCAACAATACTCAGAGCACCACTATCATTGCACCCGCGACAATCGAGGGTCCTGCCATGGTTGTTTTACGATGGAACATACATATTTAAATTATGTGAATTAATACATGCATTGGATGATTCTTTCGTTTGTTTTTGTACATATCAACATATCGAAGAACCTAGCTGGAATTACATCAAAAGAGCTGAAGAAAGGTCCATTTGTAATTATAATTTCATGTATATACCTTGTATTTCATTTGTAATTATAATTTAATGTATATACCTTGTATTTCTAAATAGAACGCCAGCGGGTTTGTGGAAAAGCTGAGTCTTATATTCCATTTACCTAGCCAGTGAGTTCTGGTACACCTTCGACCTTGCTCCATGCTATTTTGGGGATGAGCGCATGGGTGAGTGGGTTAGGGCGCCGGGGCATGAGATCAAGGCGATGGGTGTCGTTACTCGCAGCACTGGTTCGAGTCCTGATTGGAACGAATTATAACTCTCTAACCTGTTTGACTGTTTGTGTCATGAAAATTGACATGATCAAAAAACGCGAATATTAAAATGAAATCATGTGGAAATGGACTAAAATGATTGGAAAATTGAAAAATTGTGAGAATAAGATACTTGACATGAAAATAATCAGAAACTCGGGAAAATGGCTAGGCCGATTTTTAAATGAAATTTTGACCGAATGAGGCCGAATTTCAAACCCCAAAATTAAATTTAAAGAAGACAAAATATTTGTATATATTTTGCATAAAACAAATCCAAAGGTATTGAAAATGAAAAAAGTGAAATTACTGATTTCTTTATTTTATTGAAAGAATCTAAAAAGACAATAAGTGTACTTGTTTTTCACATTTAAAGGGCTTTTTTCCCCCAATAATTATCCTAGAGCGCAATGGAGTACCTCCGTAAATTTTGCTTCATAGAATCGTCTTCCAAAACTCTGTTATGTTAATAATAAACCACTGAGGTACTATAATGCGATCTAGGCGAAAAATATACTTTCGTGACATATTTTAAAATGCAGTTTTCACACTTGTAATGCTTATGGTCATACATATGTCGCTATGACTAACCGCGTAATCAGTTTTTTTCTGAGTTGGTAGAGTGATCGATGCATAAGCCAGACGCCTCGAGTTCGAATACTGTGAAATATATTATTTTTTTATTTTTCACTGCCTTATTAACGTCAGAATCAAGTTGAGTCGTTTTATTTTGTATTATTTCTTCTTCTAAATAAAGAAATCACATCGGTTTTTTTATTTGTATTGCTGATTTGTAGTTTTGCTAATGATCGCAAGCTACTGTATTATTATATTTTAAAAAAAAAACAAACAAAAAAACAAAAAACATACTTATCGAAGATAATAAATTAATCCTCGTAGCTCTCTGATGTTTTATGTGGCGAGTATAATTTAAAGTATATCGTATTGATCTGTTGCATACTTCATTGATTATCCCTTATCAAATGCATACAGAGTATTCATGTACAATATTCTATCGATATCATAAGCTTATCCGCGTTCAGAAATTAGATGCCTTTGCACCACCTGTCGAATCTGATTTTATGAATTAACTCAGAGTTGCAAACATTCAAACACAAAAATTATTGTGTATGTGTCCAAAACACAGATATTATTGTGTATGTGTCTAAAACACAGAAATTATTGTGTATGTGTCCAAAACACAGAAATTAATGTGTATGTGTCCAAAACACAGAAATTAATGTGTATGTGTCCAAAAGACAGAAATTATTGTGTATGTGTCCAAAACACAGAAATTAATGTGTATGTGTCCAAAACATAGAAATTAATGTGTATGTGTCCAAAACACAAAAATTATTGTGTACGTGTCCAGCCTTTAATATTATCTTGTCTTATGTGACACTAATGCTTTTACGGCTTAGTCAGATCCATAGTATAAAATATCCATCGTTATCTTCAGTGTGCAGAAGGCGTTCTCTTTAAAAACATTAAAAACATTTTCGACTCTGACGATCTATTTGTGAACGCAGGCTCAGCTTTTGTGACAGGTTCTCTAATTAACGCCTTTAGCTTAACAAGGAAAATGGAAGGAATAATTTAAATGGTAACCCATTCTCAAGACTCATTTCAATCTAAAGTTCACCTCAGACACTCGTCTTTTGAGATTCGCACCTGAGGCAGAAGCTAATTTCCTGTCTTGTATCCACGAAAAACAGCGGTTAATCGGATGATATATGATGATGGTGATTGTTCATTGACGTTCACTCCATTAAAGTCAATTATCTTATTTCTAATTGATCAGTATACAGGAGTACAATATAGACAGCAGCTCTAACAATAGTTTGAGTAGAATTGTATCACAGGACTCGTTAACATATCAGAAATAGTTTAAACCTAATTTGTGTCCGTTCTAAGACCCGAAATTAACTAACGTGATATTTACACGTATTTGGTCTGGACTTATTTCTGTTGTTAGACCAATGGCTGCAGTAAATGTTTTAAATTTATTTTTGATGTTGTATTTTCAGTGTCCGTTTTACCTCTTCCAAATTTATGTAAACAGGAGAAATGACCCATATTTTTACGGAATCTAGTTGAACATGCCAATATTTTGGCCTGGACCTGTCTGGACTATTTTTGATTTGTGCATAATGGCCAGTCATATTTTGTTACATATATCTTGCAAGCTTGACTGAATCCCCTGATTGAACCTTGTTTTCGGGTAATTTGGGAAATAGTATTTTCATGAAATCTCTAATGAAACGACTTTTTTAAACATCTAAATATGCATTGTCTACTCAGACGCTTTAACCTGACGGTTGAATCGCTTCTTTTGAAAGCATCTTTTACATGAACGATTGATTGGCCAGTTTTTGATGGCCATTAAGACATTAAATTTTAAATCATGCTGAGGGAATTGTAGTGAAGTGTTTTGTCCAGATACTCATCATGGCGGTCGACACAGCCTGGTCTGGACAGGATTCGAACCTGCACCCCTTTGCTAACGACTTAGGCACGCTATACACAAAGCCACTGCGGTTCATTAACATGAACTAATAACTGTCTCTTTATTTTAAATTTATTTCAGTTACAGATTCTATCACAGCATTACAAATGACACATTTGATCACTTAGCGAGGTGAAGGGATGAGTAACGTGGCATTGCTACGTTTCTTCCCGTGCAAAATAGAATTTGTCTAATTTATTTTCATTTTTTCTTTCTTTGACGCAACTGTTCCTTATAGTACTAAAAAATTGACTACCCTGACTATCCAATACTGACGCAGTCGCGGTTTTAGCGACTGGTTCTCTAATTAATGCCTATATATACTGAAAGAATCAACGCGAACAATAATTTAAGCGTTTAACCATTGCCGAGGCGTATTATAACATAAAGTAGAGGATCGGAGATCATACAACTCTTAGCTTGCGTTTGAGATTGACTTTTCACTTCTGCAAGGTTAATTTCAGCACACCCCAGAATAACGGAATCTAGTACAAATATATGCACAAAAAGCAGCAAACTGTATGTTTTACTAATATATCAGATTTTTGTATTACAAATTTAAATATCTGATATATTAGTGTAATAAACCTAGGGAATGTGTTATTTGCATTTACGTCTCCGTGTATAGCTTTGTTAGATTTTAGAGGTTATTTGTTGATTATGGAGAGTCGGTGTTGGGAAGATATTCTCAGCCCGAGTAATTAACCAGTTTCTAGGAGCAGACGTCATAATGTACAGTATTCACGAGACTTTATGATAGCATGGATTAGTTTTGTAAAATGGACCCTCCCTAATTTCTTAACATGGGGAATTATCTGGATGTTTTTAGGTATATGTGTTTAGTAATTTGAGATAGGGAATACTTTTTAGTATTAGGTGTTTGGGTTGTGTTTTGTATTGCATTGCGTGAAGTACTAATATTCGGCTTGGAAAGGCTTACTGATGATTCATACAAATGTAAAACAAGAAAAACCATCCAAGTGTGAAATTAGAGTTTTGTGATGTGTGGTCATTAGGTGATTAGAGGAAAATTATTGCAGTATTTGTGCGTTTAAGAACCATTCAGTTGACAAAAACTGTTGTCTTGAGGTCAAGCCACGCTCACGCGTGTAACATTAGTATTAGATTCTGTGATTTTGGATTAACCATTACAAAACATTATGTAAATATATATTTTTGTTTACGTTTTTTATTTTTATAATTGTTATTGTGTCATCTGCCTTGAAATAATGATCTGTAGATCTCGAAAGCGCTTGGCCAGTTTCTCTGACTTGCCGCACCGATATATATATTATATATATATATATAATAATAATGATAATAATAATGAGATATTGAAATGTGTCAGTGGGAGAAAAATTATATCGCCACAATGGTGATAGTACCTTTATCGCAACAGCAGCGGTATCACTTTTGGAACTACTTTCCTTTCCCATGTAGAAAATATATCTGCATTCATGTATGTTATTAAAACATGTATTTCCATATTAGGCGTATTTCATTTTTCTTCTTCTTCTTTCTCACTCCATCAGGATGAACAGATCTTAAATATATGACAAGACTGTAGACCCTCTAGTAAACATTTATGTAATCAATGACGAGGCGCCATAAAAAAAAATGCTTACAAAGGAACTCCAAACAACAAAAAGTATGCTTCAAGTATTAACATTTATATAATTAGTTTTCCACATGAATCATGCAAATTATCACTGACTCAACTTATATGACCTGTTGCTATCCGATATTATGTGATACTTATACAGTGTCGTACCCTTTTACACTCCACGACAAAACATTATACATTTTCAGGAAAAAATCTTGATTAAATATAGTAATAAAATTGTTTAAGTAGCTATTTTAACTCTCATCACGATTATAATCATGTTTGAAAGCGATGGAAATATTGGGGATAGATGAATGTTGATTGCAAACCGAAATTATGTGACCATTGAAATTTGTGCACAGCATATGTTACCGAACTACCTTGCTAAGGTCATACAATTAACTTTTGAATGCAAAAATAAAGAAAATAAAGAACCCAAATCCTTAAAAGTAAACTCACAAGCATTAAAATCTTTTGTTTAAAGATGTTACGCTCTGACTGAAATCTGTGAGATACGACCTCTCTGTGATGTTTCTAAAATACCCCCACCCCAACAATGTTGACTGCATCAATCCGCACAAGAAATGTGTTAACGAAAATAAGAATCTCTTAATTTTCGTATGAAAACTGTCATTAATTGGACAAAGTACACAATGTGAAGCATTATATATATGAGCTAAATTTGTAAGCAGTCGCTGTCCTGAAATATGTGTAAACAATTGCTTGTATCGATGTAGTAATGAAGCCGTTAATCGCATTGGCACAGAATGGAAAGAAAAAAACAAAAACAAATCCATACAAATGAACGGTTTTTGCCTTAAACATATATAATAGAAAGAAAATCTACGTTTGTTTTAGTAGATACAAGGAAATATTTCACAGGTGAAGTGGAAACATTTGTATGGTCACTCGTGACAATAGAATGCTTCCACTTCATTCGTGAAATATTTCCTGATATCTACTCCAAAAACGTAGATATCCTATACACACAGACACACACAGACACAGACAGACAGACACACACACACACACACACACATATATATATATATATATATATATATATATATATATATATATATATATATATATATATATATTGTTTGTGTTGTGTAATAAAACTCTAACTGCAGCTTCGGATTTAAGCTTGTTTTGGGCTAAATTAGGAAGAAACCTTATCAAATCTCAAATGGACCGTTCTTTTGAAAGATTAAAATTTTTATTTTATTTTTCTATTCTTGTAGCTTCTAACCTGATGGTTGAAACGCTTAGTTTGAAAGTATCCTTAATTTGAACTTATAACTGTTTCTCTATTTTGATTTTTAACCGTGATACAATCCGTTACATTATTACAAACTACACATGTTAATTATATAGTGATATGGATGGTAAGTAATTGGACATTGCTATTTTTTTCCCTTATCCATTATATTTCATCTTGCTGCATTTCATGTTTCCATTTGCTTTGGAAGGGTTTATCTTCCTAAAGTTTGTATGCAATTCTTCATTTTTTTATATTTCGAATTTTTCTTTCAGTTGTCACTATATGGCCACTGTTAGGCTGAGGTGCCGTTAAACGCTACTACATACGTACATACATACATACATACATACATACATACATACATACATACATACATACATACATACATACATACATACATACATACATACATACATACATACATATACCTTTCTTCCTTTGTGATAAAACAAAATCTTTGCTCTTTTTCTTTCTTTCTTTCTTTTTCTATCTTTCCGTCAGTCTGCCTGACTTTCTTTCCTTTTAATATGCAACGATTCCCCATAATACTCTTGATATAATCTTTTTTAAATTTGTCAAATCGATCCAGAATCTATGATTAAATTGACCTCATTCTTAAAATACACATTTTGACACTTGAAGTTGGTTTCTTTAAACCTTAAACAACATCGTCTTCCCTGAAGATCTTGTGATGACGCAGAATCAGCTTATGATACCGGGTCTCAAACTGACACCTATAATTTGACAAGGGCAATCGAAGCAATCATTTAATACCAAACCATCCCAAGACTTATTCTAATTACAATTATGATCCTTTTGAGTTCTGCACCTGAGACAGAAGCTTCTTTTCTATCATGCGTCCGAAAACAGCGGTTAGTGTGAGGATGTGCGATAACTTTGTGTGGTCGTTGACCTGCACTCCATTAATATTCATTCTCTTTTTTCTAAATGATCAGTATAAAGAAGTTCAAGACGACTTGGAGTTCGAAATATATTTTGATTATAAAATTATTATAGGGTACGTTTATATAGTAGAAAAAGTCCAGACTTAACTTAGGTCTGTACAAAAGTCGAGACCGAAATACTGTAATTAAATATGTCAACAGATCTGGATCAGACCGATCAATTTGGTCTTGACCGTCTTAGATTTGCTTTGGGCATTAGAACCATAAATTTGATATGGACTTATTTCTATTGTTAGACCACCGGCTGCGGTCAATATTCGCAATACGTTTATTCTGAGTGATGTATTTATTTTCAACTGTAGCTTTATTGTGTACCAACTGTATGTCAATAGAAGAAGAAGTGACTCACTGGGTCCGAAACCGATTTGAGCGTACCTGTTTTTAGATCTTGGCCAATCTTTGTCGGGCAATTTCTGATATTTGTAAGATGGCGCAATATATTTAACGTTATACATCATACACACAGGAATGCATCTTTGGATTTAACCTTGCTGTTGGTTAGGAAGATAAACTAATGACATCTCAAAATGACCATTTTTTAAAGATTTTTTTTAAACATTTTTAATTATCTATTTGATAGGCTGCTAATCTAGTGGTGAAATTGCTTGCTTTTATATCAGACTTTATTTGAACAAACAACTTATTTGCTCCAAATGATTTTATCGAATCATCTAATTAATTATAAGTTTTTCAAACAACACATTTGAGTCAATTAGTAACATGAATGAAAGAGTAATTCAACATAATTATTCCATCTGCATGTGAAATAAGGTTTCACTGATTATTCAATGAAGGTAAATGATTGCAAAATGAAAGAAACGACGGTAACTAATTGCAAGACACGTTTCAGCTCACATACGAAGGTTTTCACGTCGACGTCATGTATTTCTCATGACATGATGTGACAAATAAAGAATTAAAACAAGCAATACCAGCTTAAACATAGTCACTGAATTCAGGAAAATACTAAAGAATTAAAACACTCAACATCCGGTCAACCACATTCACTAAATTCGGGAAAATATTAAAGAATTTAAACAGGCAATACCAGGTTAACAACAGTCACTGAATTCGGGCAAAATTCTAAAGTATTCAAACAGGCAATACCAGGTTAACCATAATGACTGAATTTGGAAAAATGATAAAGAATTAAAACAGGCAATACCTGGTTAACCATAGTGACTGAATTTGGAAAAATGATAAAGAATTAAAACAGGCAATACCTGGTTAACAACAGTCACTGAATGTGGAAAAATGCTGAAGATTTAAAACAGACAATACTAGGTTAACCACAATCACTGAATTCGGAAAAATTCTGAAGTTTTACGGTTCATTAGTTACAAAATGCCACAGAATAGGTGTGAAAGAGATTCTGAGATTATTTTTTTTAGTGAAAATGCTTTTCCATAACTCATTTCCAAAGTCTGTGCTTTTTAAGTATATTGTTGGGTTCTCAAGTAAGTATTCATGTAAAATATCACATCGTAATGCAAGTATAGTAAAAGGGCCAGCAAGAACGGTAAAAAGTTAGTTTGGCCAAACATGGCCACTTTTTCTGAGAAATCCGCAAAATAATGCTGTTTTCCTTGAAGATCCCCAAAGAACGAATGTCTTTTTGTTGGAAAATCCGCAGACCCTACTGAATACCGCTGATGAGTGCAAGTTTATAATGCTTAATTTAGCTGTTCTTAGCGAACCTAGCCTGGAAAATGTTCCGGAAAAATTACGGCAAATATAATTATCTATTTCCTAACTTCACATTCGAGAACCGACTAGATTATAGTGGAAGGTTAAATAGGGACCTAATTGCAGATGATCCGTTCATTTTAGGAACAGGAAATAGTTAATGTTTGAGACGTTTTTGGACAGCCATTGATAAATTGCTGATTCTGTTAAAAGTTATTTATCCTTTCGAGACCAATACGCATGTATATTGAGCAACACGTGTTGAGGTCATTGCACTTTGAGTATTTGAAAGTGTGGGAGTCCACCTTCTTCGTTAACAAAATCTCTATATTCAAAACTATAGAGATTCATACGAGCACACTAAAAATTACTAACAACTTTTGCAATGTTACCTACCCAGTAATTTATTTTGAAACAGTGTTTCTAGTTACTTTCACTGTTTTTTAAAAATTATTTGCAGATCTTCTATATAAGAAAATAGAGATCATAATTATGAAGAAAAATAATCTGTCACTTTACAACTACATGAAACCCCACCAAACTCATTTCTAAAGTATGATCTCCATTTCTAGATCAAAACTGGGGTGAAAAGCTTAAAAGTTTTACAAAAAAAAACGTGATATTTTAACGAGTGGCAAAGCCACGAGTTAAAATATACCGTTTTTGGTACCACAAGATGAAATATATCCGGTATTAACGCAGGAAAAGAAAATTTTCTTTTTATTATATACCAAAGTTTCTCCATAATCGAAGCTTAGAAGATTTAACTCACTATTCAGCACCACACGCCACCCCCACTCACCCCTTTTTTCGTAAATTCACCTCACTTTCATAGGCTGGTCATATAAATATCAGTGACTTAGAATAGCGGTATAATTGGGATGACCTAATCTGTCGCAGTAAATTATATTTTTGGCATTTTGTAAACTATTTGATCATATTTGACCACAAAGCAAGTCCAATTCATCAATGCATCACAGCGGGTTTATCATTGTAGTCAAGGAAGTAAGGAGAAATAACTTCACAGAGACGCGAACGGCGTGGACTCAAATTTCGTCAGCAAAAATTAATTTCCATGTCTGAAATGCAATGCAGTTTCTATTTATTTATCTATTCTTTTGAATTAATTCCATTGCACTTGATTAAATAAAAAAATGTTGTACTATTTCCTTGTGTTTCTGATTAGCTTTTTGACGCTTTTGTCATTCAATGATGATCATATTGCTGATATTGTTTTATTTAAAAATTTAGGATTTCAACATGTCCCTTCCATTGCTGCTGAAAGTTAAAGTTGACTATCGTGGAGTTTCGAACACTTGAAAAGGAGTTAAAATGGCGTCATTCTTGACATATCCGGCGTCATAAGATATTTGAGGAAGAATTATAAAAAATTCAATCATTTTATTTTCTTTCTTTTATTTATTTTATTAGAGAATTGGACAGCGCAATTGGATAACACTCATCCCAACTTTTAGAAACGAGGTTCGATTTTTTTCTCTATCAGGTATTAGGGTCGATGGTTGTCCGGGCATTGTCATATTTTTATTTAGTTTAATTGATTTGTAAAAAAATTCTTTTTGGGTATTCTGCTTTCTTACAGTTTATATGAGAACCTGCAAAATATATTTTAGTCTCCAAGAATGAACACTGTATACGCTGCTTTAGTTGGCAAATCATCCTACTATAAGAAAGTAATTTGGACTTTTGTATGCCCCGTCGAGGCAAGGGCATATAGTTTTGCCCTTGTCCGTCCGTCATCCGTATTTTCGTTAAATTTTGCGTTAGGTCATTTTCTTAGATTTTGAACACAAATTTCTTTTATTTTCTTCAACAGACGATGAAATTGAAGGGTCAGATGATCCACCTAAGGGAGTGTGATTCAGTCCTGTTTCTGGGGTCTCCCTGTGTGGGAAAACTGGAGGAACTGATGCACAGAGGTCTGTACATCTCAGACCTCCCCATCCATGATGCCACTAGGGACGTAATTCTAGTAGACGCACAGAACAAGGCACAGGTTAGTCTGTTTTCTTCTGTGTTTTTCTGTGTTGGAACCGGGGGAGAGGTGAAATGAAGGAAGGGATCTATATTTCTCACCTTCCCATCCATGATGCCACTACGTAAGTTGTTCCGGTAGATGTACAGAACAAGGCACAGGTCAGGCTTTGCCATGTTCGTCCGTCCATCTGTCTGTTAGTTTGTCTGGAAGAAATTATACGGAGAGAAATCTAGATCTTCGACCTCATCCATCACAATAATGTCACAATGCCTATGAATGCCCTTCTGATAGATGCATTATGCGAGGCATTGGTTAGGTTGTTTTCCTGTCTCCGTTTTTCTGTCCTTCTCTGTTTTAGTCAGTATGAAGACGAACTAATGCAGAGAAGAATTTACATTTTCAATCTTTCCATTTACGAAGCTACAAGTAACGGTATTCTGCCGAACATACTGAAGAATACAGAGACTAATTCGTTTTATTGTCCGACTGTCTATGTTTAAAAGAATTCATGTGAAGTGAAGACTACATTTCTGACCTTCACAACAACATCAAAAGTGCTGTTTGTTCTAGTACATGCATCGAAAAAGGCATGCGTCATTTGTTTTTCTGTCTGTTAATGTGTACGTGTCTCGAGGAATATATGCATACAGGACCCTTCTCTTCCATCACATCAGGCATTCACGACACAACCAGGTACATTGTTTTGGTATTTTGTAAGCTCACGAACGAAGACACAGTTCGGTTCTGTTTCCTAACTTGTTTTGTGTTTTGTATGTTTCTCTCCTCTTTACAGGACACACTAACTCTGAGAGGATTCTAAATATATGTTGTTTAGTTCCTGTACGTCCAATGTATTAAACTCAATTCCTTATACTATGTTGTTTAGTTCCTGTAATTCCAATTTATTAAACACAATTCCTTATACTATGTTGTTTAGTTCCTGTACCTCCAATTTATTAAACACAATTCCTTATACTATGTTGTTTAGTTCCTGTACGTCCAATGTATTAAACACAATTCCTTATACTATTTTTGTAATCTTCTGAATTTGTATGTGTATGTATCCATTGCTCCACACATTCCAAACTGCTCCTTCTTGCCTGAATTTGTATGTGTATGTATCCATTGCTCCACACATTCCAAACTGCTCCTTCTTGCCTGAATTTGTATGTGTATGTATCCATTGCTCCACACATTCCAAACTGCTCCTTCTTGCCTGAATTTGTATGTGTATGTATCCATTGCTCCACACATTCCAAACTGCTCCTTCTTGCCTGAATTTGTATGTGTATGTATCCATTGCTCCACACATTCCAAACTGCTCCTTCTTGCCTGAATTTGTATGTGTATGTATTCATTGCTCCACACATTCCAAACTGCTCCTTCTTGCCTGAATTTGTATGTGTATGTATCCATTGCTCCACACATTCCAAACTGCTCCTTCTTGCCTGAATTTGTATTTGTATGTATCCATTGCTCCACACATTCCAAACTGCTCCTTCTTGCCTGAATTTGTATTTGTATGTATCCATTGCTCCACACATTCCAAACTGCTCCTTCTTGCCTGAATTTGTATGTGTATGTATCCATTGCTCCACACATTCCAAACTGCTCCTTCTTGCCTGAATTTGTATGTGTATGTATCCATTGCTCCACACATTCCAAACTGCTCCTTCTTGCCTGAATTTGTATGTGTATGTATCCATTGCTCCACACATTCCAAACTGCTCCTTCTTGCCTGTACCAAGATTTGTTAAACTGATCATGCAGACACAGCTTTGAGATTCAATTAGAAATTGTAGATAACTGTAATATACATATTGTATATAACTGTAATATACATATTGTAGATAACTGTAATATACATATTGTAGATAACTGTAATGTACATATTGTAGATAACTGTAATATACATATTGTAGATAACTGTAATATACATATTGAGAATTAAGGTTAGTTTTAGATTCTAACAAGGAAATGTATGTAATTATAAGTCACAGAAAAGGAACCTCTTAACAAACCATAGTTTCCTATACTGTTAATTTGCACATTGTCTTTCGAAATATTCATCGACATTCAGGAGATGTTTGCTGTAGGTACATTCTAAGTATTTGGCGCGTCTTTTAGGAACGCCAAAATTAAACAGAGACAAAATTTGCTCTTCAAGAAGATAACCTTCAAAACAATTACGTCTCTTTTCTGATACGCTACACCGCTGTATCCGATGGTAAGTTAGGTTTATCTTGCACATGTATATAAAAACAATATTTTTTTCACTTGCAATTATATCAGTACCTTTTTTATTCACCATGCAATTATATCAGTACCTTTTTTATTCACCATGTGACAAGTTTTTTTTATGAGGTATAAATACCTGTTGTTCAATACTGTAAATGATAACTTTAGAGATGCACGTGAATCAGAAGGTATGTAAGAAAGAAAAGAACAAGCATTAAAAGTACTCCATACCTGAATAATATAGCCCATGTTTTTATTCAGTATTCAAGCTATACACACACACCCGCTGCCCCGGTAACTTTTAACTGAATACTGTAAATTCATTTATTTTCGTGAATATACATGTTCTTGCTTTAGGGAAAATCACATTTTCATCCGTGCTTAAATTCGTGGCTTGGGCAAGGGGTCCTATTTATTTCACAGTAAGATCGCTGTTAGTTGAGTCTTTAAATCCGTTGTTTGTAGTAACCACAAAATCCGAAAAATATGTATCCCATGTAAAATAGTAAATGAACAGTGTTTAACTTTAAATCAGACAGCATCTGGATTTACTGGAAAACGAACTCTTTATTTTCGCATGTACCTTGAATGAATATGCTAAGTTAATGGAAACCTATACCAAAATTTTATTCAAATCCATTGAGCAGTTTTAAAGATGTGGCCGACCAATTTCAAACATTCGCGTTGATAGTCAGGGATACGAAAGTCGCCATGATGGACATAGTTGTGACGTCATAAATCGCATCCGGTCTATCGCCAATTCATAGGTCTATCGATCAGCTGCTGCCATAAAGTTCATTTTGGAACTGTTAAAAACATTACACAGAACAACGATGTTAAACTATGTAGTAAAAATAAAAATGATGAATCTAAATAATGGAAATACACGAGGAACCAGTTTATAAGGCTGTGAGATTTGTGTTACATGCTCAGAAATCCTACTGCTTTTCACTACTGTGAGATAACTATCAATTATTTGTTTTTCTTCAAACCGTAAAATGACCCAGGTTCTCACTGTTTGCATATGTGCGCAGGTGTCCAACATAAGCAAATCTTGTGAATTCATTTAGGTTTTTCTCTCTACTTATTCTGTTGTTATTAAATACAATGTCTGATGACCGATTCTGCTGTCGTCTTTCGAAATGTAAATAAGGTATTCGTGCATTATTCAGCACATCTAGGAACTTTTTTGCATGTCCCAAATTTTTTTAAAATTTGATCTAGCCAACACAACATTGGGATTCATGTAGGACCTTTACGAGTATAATGGAGAGGAGCTAGTTTGAATACAAGACCATAGGGTTTCTTGTCCTGGAACCAGACGTTACAAAAATGCATCGTCTTGTACATCTACATGTGTACATTGTCCCTCTATAAATGAAATGAAATATATAAAGCATGTATGTACTTACTCTACTTTTATTCACTAAAATGAATTAGAACGTTAATAGACGGAATTTCCTTTTGTGCGTTGAGTTGTAATGAGTACGCATTATTTACAATTTCTCACAATTTCTTTGTTGCATTTCCTTCGCTTGACTATATCTGATTCATCAGACACAGCTTTGTAATTTCAGTCAGACATTAGTGATGAAAACAACATTAAGATACGGATTCCTTCATTTTTCATCTGTCTGCTTATTTGTGTTTGGAGGAACTGATGCGGAGAGGACTCTGCATATTTGACTTCTACATTCATGATACCACGATGCCAATAATGGACACTGTTCTAGCTGATGTATTGTCTGGAGGGATATATATATATAAAGAAGAAGGAGAAAGAACTAGAGGGGGGATCTACTCGCCCATCTGTTATGCATTCCCGACGCAATTAGGTTCGGTGTTTTGGAAGGTGCATGGAAGAAAACACAGTTCCGTTCTTTTCCTAACTCCTTGTTCCTCGTATGTCTGTCTGTTTGTCTTTGACTGAGAGGTCACATAATCTCCATTGCTTGTTGAATTTAAGTCCATTTTATCAAACTAGATCCCTTGTACTATTTTTGCCATCTTGTAAATTTGTATGCGTATGTGTCCAATATTACACACAGTCCAAACTGTTTATTCTTGCCTTAATCTAGCTATGATAAATATCGTATAAACATAGCTTCGGGATTCAAGGGGAATATTGTAAATAATTATGCTAGACAGATTAAGAAAATGTTTGCTTTAGGTAAATTTTAAACATAGCAAAGCAATTCTAGCTTATGGATTAATTATGTATGTCCGTCCGTCCTTCAGTCTGTCACAAATAATTGTAAAGAAACATTTCCCTGATTAAAATGAATTGTAATTAAATCAGTTACAGTCAATAACACACTAAAATCAAATTACTGTATAATTACAACATGATTATATGTTCACGGTCATAGGTTTACACCTTCAATTTTAAATTCTGTAAAAACAGACATGTACATGTAGTTAAATTTGGAGAGTTTGGGCATTTTATACACAAATTGTATTGTTTCAATTTTATAACTGGCCTCATTTGCCTTTTTTTTATTTCAGTATGTACTGTGGTTCTACATAACATACAATGTTCAGTTCCACAGAACATATACTGCTCGTGATAATCAGATGTTTTATTTCAGCATGTAACATATAATGCTCGTGATAATTAGAACTTCAAGTCCAAGTAATTACACATGAAAATAAATTGATGCTGTATTTTCAGTAAAATAATAATGCATTACATTTTTGCTTTAGATTGGAGATAACACAATCTGGTATAATTAGACTCAATGACACAATATTACATTTAAAGGATATTCAGTGCCTATCAATAACTTTCTTTGCTGTCATATCTGGTATGACCAACAGCCCTAATAATGAATACACAGCAAGGAGTCCAAGGGATATTGAAATGAAATATACATATATGTTTAATTCAGGGTATCTGTATGTTTTTCTTCAAATGTATATTACTTTTGGTTTCAACATCGATATTACTCTGTCACTCTTAACAACACATAATACATATAAATATAGGTAAATATTTTTACAAATGTAATCAAAAGTAATTCGAAAACTAATTGATTGCATTCCAGAAAGAAATGCGATTTAACCAATTACTCTGGCCCTAAGCGAGTAATTGTAATTGGATTAAAAAGTTTCTACAATAATTTCAATTTAATTAATTACATTAAAATATAATTGATCGCAGGTCTGTCAGACGGTATTACTTGTAGAGTCAGAGTAGCAGAAGTTGATATTTACATGTGTTATGTGTAGCACTGAACCTTTCATCGAAAATTGTATCACTTTGACCTATATTTGATGGTCCAGTGATTTGTGTTAACCTTTGCGTTTAACTCATTTTCTCTAGGTTATGGTTCCATATAGGTCACTTTCTCTGACACTATTGATCGTAGAGTCAAAAAAGTTGGCATTTAGATGTGTCGCATAGAGTACCACACCCTTTAGTGAAATTAGGTAACTGTGAGCTATATTTCTTAGTCCAGATGTTTTGGGTTAATCTTTGCGTTTCGCTCATTTTATCGGGCATTTTTGCCCGTTCAATCACATGCTCAAGTATGTAACTGCGTTATGAAGAGTACTACAGCCATCAATAAAACTTGGCCACCGTAACCTGTGTTTCGTGATTCTGTGATCTGTGCTTAACTTTTGTGTTGAGCTCAGATTCTATAGGTTAGAGTTTGCGTTTTGGTCATTTTCTCAGATACTATTACTCATATAGTCGCATATATTGATATTAAGGTGTGCCATGTGCAGTACTACACCTCTCTGTGAAAATTTGGTCACTGTGACATATATTTCAGGGTCCAGTGATTTGGTTAAACCTTTGCGTTTAATCATTTTCTCAGGCACTACTGCCATTTGGGTCACATAACTTGGTATGTAATTGCATCTTGAGGAATACTACATCCATTAGTGAAAACTGTGACCTATATTTCATGTTTCAGTGAGTGTTCTTTCCCCTACGTTGAGCTCAGCATCATGAGGAATACTACATCCATTAGTGAAAACTATGACCTATATTTCATGTTTCAGTGATGTTCTTTCCTCTACGTTGAACTCATTGTTGAGGTTATGATTTGCATTTAGGTCATTCTTTCCTAAACTATTGCTCGTATAGTCACTTAAGTTGGAATTTAGACGCGTCGTGTAGGGTACTACGTCTTTTAGTGAAACTTTAATCACAGTGAAGTATATTTCACGGTCAAGTGATTTGGTTTCACATTTTCTCAGACTGTTGATTATGGAATCACCCACGTTCTATATAATTGCGTCATGCCATCAGCGCAAAAAAAGGCCACTGTGACCTATATTTATTGCTTCAGTGATTTGTGCTTACCTTTGAGTCGAACACAGTTTCTCTCGGGTTTGTTTTGATACCATTTTATTAAACACTATTCTTCACAGAGTCACATAATCTGATATTTAGATGTGTAAATCGTTGGTTAAGAGGAATCCAC
Source organism: Margaritifera margaritifera (assembly GCA_029931535.1). Lineage (NCBI taxonomy): Eukaryota > Metazoa > Mollusca > Bivalvia > Unionida > Margaritiferidae > Margaritifera > Margaritifera margaritifera. Next base: position 1,728,729 of record JAQPZY010001411.1, on the reverse strand, counting down.
CCATCCACCAAGCTCCCAACCCCCCCCCCCCAAACAAGCAAAAAATCACGAATTCCCATGAATTTACAAGTAGTTATTCTTTGCTATATGGCCATACTGCCACTGGCATTTTGTTGTTGTTGTTGTTGTTTTTTGTTGTACTATTTGTACTGAATAGAATGTCTGGCGACTTATATTTATATCGTTTTTCGAAATGTAATATGGTATTCTTGCATTATTCAACGCATCTCAAAACTTTCATTCCTCCATGTTTGCTAGATACATTTGGTCAGCAGACGCCACTTTGGGAGTCATGTATATCAGTAAAATAAAAAGTTTTAGGGTATTTGTTTACAATGAAAGTATTTGAAAACAGGATCATATCGTTACAAAATCTAGAGCCAGACGTTATCTAAAATGCTACACGTATCATTTTCAATGTGTGTGTCTGAATATCTGTTCAATAAATTAAGGTCTACTACCGGTCCTCTAAAACCCAATAGCATCTGTACTTCAATTAACGAGTCCCCAGATGCAAATTGTACACATGTGTGAACAGACTAATAAAATTGGCAGCCCTTTTGAGAATCATATCTAGTCTTTTTCTATTTTTGTCAAGTGCACAATAGTGGGAAGCGAGAGACTACAGTCACTCTTCCGATGGTGGTGGCGTTGTCAATAGTTTTGTAAAGGTTTTGATTACAGTTTTTAATTTGCATATATTTCCCAAACTTCTTGATAAATTCTCGTCATACTTGGCATGAATCATTACGAAGCTAAGACAATTTATTCGATGACATGCACGCTTGCCCCTTTGAACTTGGGGTCAAGATCACAGTCATAGAAAATATGCTTTTAGGTTTTGATTAAAGATTTTTAATTTGTATATATTTCCTAAACCCTTTGATGGATTTTCTTCATACATGGGACGAATCAGTATGAAATTAAGACATATTATTCGGCTACATGCACGCTTGCCCTTTTGACATTGGGTTCAAGGTCACAGTCATAGAACATTTCCTTTAACGCTTGGTTAAAGTATTTATCATTTGCTTATATTTCATAAACCCCTTAATGAATTTCGTCCATACACAGGATTAATCGTTATGACGCTAAGGTAGTTAATTCTCTTCTGCGACATGCTCGCTCAACCTTTTAACATTGGGGTCAAGGTGACGTGTTTTACAGCAGTGCTTTGATAGTTGATTCTACATGCAGGTCCTCGACTTCATGTTTATTTATTGAAATGCATTAGAACGCTATTAGGCGGATTTTCTTCTTGTCTGTTGAGTTGTAATGTTTTCACGTTGTTCAAAGCTTTTCACAGTGTCTTTCTTGTTTTTTACCAAGCTTGGCTATACCTGATTCATCAGGTAAATATTTGGTATTTCAATGAGACATTTCAATGAAACCAACGTTGAGATGCAGACAAACTAATTTGCAGTTACAAATTCGAGTCTGAAAATAAGAATATTCCATTACAATTCCTAGAAATAGACGTTTCAGACAATGTATCGTCTACTACACTTCACATCTGCTTATCACCTTTCTAAATAGCTATAGAATACAGCGTCATTTACTGGTCTTTAAAGCCCTTAGACTGTAATTGAATTACAAAGATGCACACAATTTGTTTCTGTGCAATGACGTACAAAATTGATAGCCTTCTTGAATTCTTAAATTCCATTTTCCCACCTTATTTTATTAATATTTAATCATGTCTTATGGCGGATTTATTGCAGCTTCTGTTGTCAAAGCATTCAATGATGAATTTCGAAGGGTTGGTCATTTGAAGCCAAGTGCTGTCTGTAGAATCAGCACCTATTTCTAATCCTTCAATTATTATGTTTTTCTAAGGTAGTACTATATGTCAACAAATTATATCTGAATTTAAACTAAAACAGACGCGCACACACACACATAATTGGAACAGATTTTATGTTGCGGAGAATTGTGGATGTTGTTCCTTTGAGCTAAGTTGAACATAAAAGGGCCATAGACACAGATGATTGAAGCGGTAATCACAAAATTTAATCAATATTGCAGATTAATTATATCTTTTGAGAATGTTGCAGCAAAACGGTTTCACATAGCTTTTTGAGCTGACATCTGTTTCTGCTTTGTATGTCATTGTCTTACGTTGAGAGCGCCGTATAGTCATTTGAGCACTCGACTCACTATCTCAATTACTTGAATTACTTGAGCACTCGACTCACTATCTCAGTTACTTGAATTACTTGAGCACTCGACTCACTATCTCAATTACTTGAATTACTTGAGCACTCGACTCACTATCTCAATTACTTGAATTGCTTGAGCACTCGACTCACTATCTCAGTTACTTGAATTACTTGAGCACTCGACTCACTATCTCAATTACATGAATTACTTGAGCACTCGACTCACTATCTCAATTACTTGAATTACTTGAGCACTCGACTCACTATCTCAGTTACTTGAATTACTTGAGGACTCGACTGTTTCGAGCGCTATACTTCTCACAGTAAGTGCACCAGTCAAGATAGCAGTCTGAGCGTCGATAGCTCATGATTTTAATCAGAGCACTTGAAATGGTAAATCTAAAGCCTAATCCGGTAAATCGAGAGTTTGATATAGTATGCCGAGTGGTAAACTGAGCTACGTCGATAGGAAGTTTAGAGTTTGATATAGTGTGCCGATTGGTAAACCCACCTCTGTCGATAGTAAGTCTAGCACTTGAAAGAGTAATTCGATAACTCTGCTTCAGTAGTTTCTTGTTGACATTAATTGGCCATCGTCATATCCACATAATTCGGAGACACCATATACGAAATTTCAATTATCCGTAACATTCGATAATAGCTGTAACAACCTAGCAGATTTTAATTGTAAAATCAATACTTAGCTATTAATTGTAATGTTCGTGTACAAGATAGGCCATTTCAAACAAAATTATGATAGCATATTAGTTGTTAGGTACTAGTAAACCTTTCAAACTTTGCAACAGTTTCTGGTATTGTCGGCACCAACAAAGGCGTACACGTATAACAACAATACTCACAATTTGACCAAATTTGACAGAATGCATTATCTTAAAAATGTATTTGAAGTATATACATGATGATGATCTGCTTTTTGAAGTATATGCATGATGATGATCTGCTATTTGAAGTATATACATGATGATGATCTGCTATTAAATATATACATGATGATGATCTGCTATTTGAAGTATATACATAATGATGATCTGCTATTAAGTATGATCGTCGTTTCTAAGAATAGATAAACATTTAAATGTCTTCTTTAAAAAACACGGCTGAACTTATTTTCACCAAATTTCACAGAAAGCATTTTAGCGTATGGGCCTTTCATGTTTGTTACAAATCCTGCTCATCTGTTTTCAAAAATAGCTAACATTTTTAAAACAAGACAACCTTAACGACGTTTTCTTCAAAACCGTTAAACAGAATTTGACCAAATTAGAATCAAAACATCCTGGCATGAAGGTCTTTAATTTTTTTTTAAATATTTTTTTATAAATGATGCCGATTTGTGACTAAACATAGTTGTTGTTACTAAAAATGGGAAATGTTACAATATCAGAAAGCATCATACTAACGCAGAGATGGCCGACTGGGCTTGCATTTTCCTTTTAAGTAGCGATCTCAGATCTACTTTCTTGGCCAACTGGATTTGCGCCTTTCTCTTAGGTAGATCGCGGATCTACTTTGTTCTGATTTATAGCTTGTCTAGTAGGAACTGATTTTCTGGTTGATAATTGCTGTTGGACAGAATATACTTTTGACCACACGGGTGTGTAATTTAGATTAGTCAGCAAATTAAAGGACGACCCGTAATTTCTACACCCAAACGGTACGCCTGGATTCCATTGAACATCTACTTCATTGATTTTAGAGAGTCTGCTGATGTGCGGATTATATCATAAGAAAGGCTAATATGGAGCGTAAAATAATATATCGTCATTTACGGGAACAATTATCAATCATCTTAAAGTGATACATGGGTCTCGTTATATAAAATAATAAGTTTTGGTTACTTTATAATTATATTTACTCGCTAAGTTAGTTGTCTCCCGGTTTTCGTAGAAAACGGGGGATATCAAAGTGGGCTTGTTCGTCCATCCGTCCTTCCATCAATCGAACTTTCATTTCTACAAAACAATTCCCGCATTTCAACCATATTTAGAGGGCAACTTAATGATCTTGACTTAGTTGCTTTGTAAGTTTACTACGTCATTATTAAGAGGAGTTATAGCCCCTGGTTGATTATCAAACCACACTCACCTTCGTTTCCGCTAAATACATTCCGTTATTATCATTAAATTTAAACCAAAATTTTGTAGATAAGGCTTTGGCTGGGTTTCATTGTCAGCGTTCTACGTTATTCCTTAGTGGGTTTATAGCCCCTGATTCTTGGACCCACCTACTGTCGTTTCAGAACAAAAAATTAAATTTTTGAAAAATGCTCATGACAGTGACATTTTAAAAAATATTTCAAAGGTCATAATTAAGCTTCTCACTAGGAAAGAAAAATACGGACCATAAAAGACGGACGTGTCATGAAAACTGGAAAGCAAAGTCCCTGTCATTATGAAGTTCATGTGTAGTTTTCTGTCGAGGCAAGCGACACGTTTAATAATATTTAGGCACATATATCAATAGTTAATGTCAACAGGATTCGACTGGCATTTCTTCTCATGCGATACACCGATTTCGTTGCCGCCTACATATACGAATTGTTTACACGCTTCTCTCTTAGTGCACCAAAAAAAAAAAAAAAACCCAAAAAAATTAAACGTTCATATTGTCTGTTTGCCATACAATAGCGATTCCACGCTTTACCGTCAGGACATCTTCGCTAACTAAGGGTAGCCGACCTACTTCGTTCCACATCAACTCTTGACATATTTAGCTAGCTGAAACAGTATCTACTTCTCCACTATCTGATTGGATGCAGCTGAAAGAAACTGATCCAATCAGATCCCTTGTTACATTTAAATTGGGAGATTGTTAGGAATAATCATAGCGGGGTCCGTACATAGCGACACATGTAGTACGTAAGTTTCTATAATTTAAACGTTTTAGGCAACTTTTAATTCCGAGTCAATGGCTGTGGACATCGTGAAAATCGCCTTATTGAATGCCTAACAGGTCACGTAACGAGCCCTCTCATTGGTTAATTGATTTCGCTCGATATGGGTATGGACTCTTTTATCGGCAAGAGGGCACTTGTTCAAAACACCATTTCGGCTAGCTAAATATGCCACGGGTTTATGTGGAATGAAGTGGATCGAGGACCCTTGGCTACCAAAGATGCAGTCAGGGATAGTGTGATACCATCTATTTGTCTGTATGTTCCTTTGTCCGTCCGTTTGTTCGCTACCACATCCGCTCCTAAACAGCTGAATTGAAATTTACGAAACTTTGTCGCAATCCTCCGATATGGTAACCACGTGCAAAAGAGATATTTTTCTTGGTTTCCTCACCCGGTGTGCCTTGTAGGAAAATAAAGGTCAATGCACTCAAATTTAAATTAATAGTGACATTTTCAATTTTTTTTTAAAACTATACTTTATATGTGCAGTTATAGCCGGCGGACATCTCATATATGCACCAGACTTTGAATTATGAATCTTGGTCACTGTCACGGCGTGAGTATGTCGGGATGAATGAGAAATAACATGTGCTAACAGACATTGGATTTTGACGCCTGAGTCACTGCCACGGCGTGAGTATGTCGGGAGGAAGGAGGGGGATTAAGACCCCTAGGTCACTGTCACGGCGAGAGAAATGTTAACAGACTTTGGAATATGACCCCTGAATCACTGTCACGGCGCGGGTATGTCGAGTGGAAGGTGGAAATAACTTGTGTTTTACAAAAGCGTTGGGATTAAAGATGGCGAACTTCTAATCTGCTTTAGTTTGCTTTAGATCTAAAGTTCGTATAACACTCTTCATCAGCTTGTATCTTAAGTTTACGCAATTCTGATTCATCTTTATGGACCGGAAACGTTTTTGTACAGTACTCCAACTATTTGACGAAAGTGAATACATTGTTACAATCTGTCGCATATGAGTATTTACAGTGCTCTTTAAAATGTACATATATTTCGTGGAGAGAAAAAAATAGCCAACAACAACACAAAGCAACAACAACAAACAAACAAGCCAACTAAAAAACAAAACGGACATTGTCTGAAACATATTTTTAATTTAGGACATTGTTTGAACAAATATATTTAATTAAGATTGAGCAGAGGTTTTATTCAGCTTTAATAGCAAAAGCTGTGTTTGACATTAGTGTGCTTAGCAAAGGGTTGATTCATTAGAAAATCAAACAATACTAATTGCTACGCTGTTTTCATGTTGTTAGTGAACAAATACTGAAAATAAACATACTACAAATGTTTGTTTGATGACAGTTTTAGGCCCGGATGCATGGTATTGTCTACCCCATAGACTTACCCGAAATCATCATTTACGGTTTGTAGTTTTTTTTCCCAATAACCGATTTAAGGGGACCTGTGATACAATTAGGGAAATAACTCGAGTAAACATGTCTTTATTTACTCCTCCACTTCGTGAAAAAATGTTTACGTCCAGTATGTAGTTTTCTTGTAGGTCATTGTAATTGTTCATGGTAATTTATGGTTAGAACAAATCTTTACCAAAATAAAAATGCTATACTGATGTTTACACGAAGGTTGTTAGTGGCGTATTTACAAACGTGTCAATAGATTTCCTGTATTTACTCTTCTCGTGCATCACTGTGGATTTATAATTGACAAGCAAATAGATTACAACACTGTAGAGTTTGATTTTGCATCAATATAGACAACTATGAACTAAGACTTACTGACTTTTCTGTCAGATATTGGTAAAGAGTTTGATGGTCAATTAAAGTTAAGACCATCTTTCATCAAGTTCTTTTGGTGTGTTTTTGGTATACACGTATTTTTGGTGTGTTTTGGTATAGTTGTTTGTACTGACAACTTTGACAAGAAACAAAAAAACTTCTATATGGTACTTCTTGTAATCACCAATTACAAATGTATCAAATAAAATATGTTAAACTAAACTAAAAAAAAAAAAAGTCTGAAGTTTTTAATTGTTTTAACGCGCTCCTGATCAAAATCTCATATACTGATCATTCAGTTTAGGAACAGTTCCCATTCAATAATTGCTTAAAAGAATTTACCAGTGTATAACTTAAAAAGACTTAGATCTTCTCAGAGCTAAACCGCTTTAAAAAAATGCATAAATAAAGAGAGTTTACAAATAAGCAAATACATATTAGGACGGTCACTATGACTTACTTTTTACTTCGCATGGGATGTAAATCCCGTGTAAAAGTTGTGTCCTTAGATTTCTTAAGACATATATGTGTTACACATGTAGATTGGTTTTCTAAATACTTAAATGTTTCAACAATGTCTATCCCCATACTCCCATGTGCACATATTCCCATCATTCAAAAATCAGAACGGTCTAAGCCAGTGGAACTCACTCATCACTTTTATTTGTTGCTTGTTGACACAAGTATACTTTGGAACTTTTAGACTGGTATACTGTGTGAGAAGACTTTGCTCCCATGCAAATCTTCCCGAACAAGGAACATTGCACTGATTATACACACACACCATTTTCCGCAGGATTAATGACTGGACGAGATTCATTGAGAATATATCATTCTACAATTCAACCAGGGTCGGTTTAACCGATAGGCAAACCAGGCTGTCACCTAGGGCGGCAAAATTTGGGGGTCGGCAAAAAAAATGAAAGAATAAAAAAGAAAGAGAAATAGCGTAAAATAGTATATAATAAGCGTCTAAAAATAGAAAAAGAAAAACAGATCTAGAATTTTTATTCATGCAAATGCACAATATTCATTTTCGAAAGTTAATGGGGGGGGGGGGGGCGTCAAATACTCTTGAATCCAGCAAGGTTACTGTGGTTTCAGAACCTCTCAAATTTTATCTCAATCTTTTCATCAAATCACATGATGATTTTCTGGGTCACCTGCATCATTATCTAGTTGTTCTCCGCCTTTGAGTAAAGCATGTAACAAGGTATTAAGTTTTCAATCATTCAGTCCAGTTGTACTTTCCTTCGTTCGTTCGTTCGTCCGTCCGTCCGTATCACTTCTTTTTATGCTGTGTAACTTTCAAATTCATCGAAGACTTTTATTAAAAATGTTCTACTATTTTTTGTTAAAGTCTTCAACAATTTTAAATATTACCTTTTCCGGTGCAAACTCATTACTAACCTATGGGTTTCAACTGACGAAAACTTTCGCCACATTAGTATTTTTATTGTTAATTGCATTCTCCATTTTATAGCGAGATAAATTCTAAAGGAAGCACGGAGGCAACATTAAGACCTGGCAATTTACGCCAAGTTGCTCGTTCATAGTATTTTAGTTAGACCCATCCATTTTACACGCTTGATACTTCTCTCTAATCGAACGCCAAGAACCAACACCGAGAATTTAATACGAATGTCATATGTAAACTCCTCTCCAAACCGAGAACAATTATTTATGTTTCCTCTCAATACTGTAACTAACTGTATTAATTTGAAAATTTAAATATAAAAAACATGTGGAATCAGCATATATGATGCTGGTTTTCCTTGTTTAATCAGCAATAAATCTAATTAAGTTTTCCTTGCCTAAATTAGCAATACAGATTTTTAGGTTTTAAGATTGGTAGTATTTTATAAAGAAGGAAAAAAAAAAAAATGATGGAGATCAACATGCGGGATTTTCCAGAATTTCAGCTCTTGCCGTTGGACTTACTCGCCAGAGTCCCACTTACTGCGCATGCTTATGCTAAATACTAGTGTCGTGAAAGTTGTACTCTAATGTATATTGTACATGTACTTTTCCTTTTACATTACCTAGGAAGTGATCCACCGATAGATAACATTATCTGTTTTACTTGTGCCTTGTGTAATTCAGTTTAAGGGGTTGTAAATCAGTCAACGATATTAAACGTACTTCAAGCCCAATAAAAACACTTTTTTTGTGCTCTTAGCTTAAAGTTACTCTTAGGCAAACCTTTTTTGTAGTCTCTCAAGTCAAATCGAGGTCTGCATGCATAATTATTTCAACCGGTTTACCTTTAGAAATGAACAGGACAAACAGACAAAGAGCAAAGAAAACCTTTGTGGTATTAAACTTTTTGTAGGAAAATCTGTTGAAGAAAAAGAAACATTTACAATTAAGAGAATATAGTCACCCTTTTTCTCCGCCTCGCCCTCGTCCTCTCCCATTGCCCTCCCCTAATACTGTTTCTGCTGCTGCTGATAACATTACTACTATTAGCGGCAGCACCACCATCACTAACAACAGAAAACTGGCCACCACTACTGCTGCTGGTACTAATACTGCTACTAGTATTACAACCATTACTATCACTACTACTACTGCTACCATACCCATACCCATCCCCAACAACAACATCACGATCTCCACCACGGCTGTTATTTATACTATAATTACTGTTTCTTCTTCTGGCGCTGTTGCTGCTGCCTCATATCTGTCTTCTCCTCCTCCTGCTCCTCCGTCACCTCCTCATTCTCCTCCTACTACTGATGCTACTAGAATTACTACCTTATATTTGATCCTTAGTACAAAATTTTCAAACTATTTTCAGCGATATTACTATGACCTTTAATTTTAGGATACCCTAAAAAAACGAATGGAAGAGATAAAGACAAACATATTAGAAACCCACGCTGCAGTGGAGGAGGAGAAGAAGAAAAATGTCGGCTTATTACAGATGATATTTCCGCCAGAGATAGCTGAACGACTATGGAGGGGTGAGAAAGTTTACTATTTTATAACAGGACCAATACGCCTTATTGTAGATACCCTAATCCGCATTAAAAAGTTTTTCTTCTACGGCTGAAATCCTATGTGGCACACTTTAAGTAAGACAATTGCCTGTGTTTGATATCGACATGTATGACAGCTGCCAGTTGTTATTCTAAATCTGAGGCGCAAGTTCAGAAAACTGATGAAATACCAATAGATGTAAGATGTGAAATGTTATCTATTTCCACATTTGTTGATTTATGTATGACCTACGCAATCAATTCGTGGTCGATCCCTAGGATCATTTACTAGAAAGTACGTTCATTGATAATGCTGCATAGAATTTCAAAGGTCAGTTTTTCCCTTCCGGTTTTGTGTGGATAAAAAGTCGACTACTCTAAATATTATTTCTAAATTTGTTTTCTAGAAGTTACTTCTTGTCATCATAGGTCAATGTAAACCATAACCTACCATGTTCATCGCCTGTGGACAGATGCCTGGCTTATCTTCCGGGGACACAACAGTCGAAAAATGTTTTTAAAAACATGATAAGTAGCTATCTGGGCATAAACAATTAAATATCTCCGGCTGACCATCTGTTGCATGTATTAGAGGCATTCTTTAATCTGATGATTTACAGCTAAAATGTGAGATAAATATCCGACATAGTACATCAGCCATTTTGGCAGTAATCCCCAATTACTACTAATGTTGGTAGTAATCACCCATTACTACAGCAATGTTGGTAGTATTCCCCCATTACTACTAATGTTGGTAGTAATCCCCCACCCCATTACTACAGCAATGTTGGTAGTAATCCCCCATGTTGGTAGTAATCCCCCATTGCTATTAACGTTGGTAGTAATCCCCCATTACTACTAATGTTCTTGAAGTACACCCTTCAATATCTAATATATGTCTTCTGTCAAACATAATTTTTTCTCTAATAGCCATTTCCCTTTTCTCAAAAAAAAAAAAAAAAAAAGGGCGATATATAAAATTCCCCTCCCCAGTCTTGAACCATGCAAAGTCGCCCTTACCCCAAAACTCGAGTGCTAAATGTGTAAATTCGCCGTATTTCGCTTAAAACACTCGCCAAACTGCAAACAGCCCAGACCCCTATTGGAACGCAGTCGGCCTTTTCCGTTGCATTCCATAAAAAGACATGTCTCTTTTTCAACGCTTACAATTTCTGTAATTTCAGTTATTTTTTGCAAATCCCTTGACAAATGAGGTTAAATCAGGTGCAGGTGTTTCTGCAAAAAAAGTGGTAGGTTTCAACTTCAAATGGCAGTGGCGTTTTGAGATAAGCGAGAGCGCTACCTGTGGAGCAGTTCGTAGACTCAAGTCAGTCGGAACATCTCGGTTGGTAAGCAAACAATCAGGTCTGATGTGGTTTTCGGTCTACAATATAAAACGCAGACGTGTTGCGACCAGGTATGCAATTGGAACTCCTCTGCTTTTTCTGTCAAGAAAGAGCTGTAGATAGCGGCCATTTTGAACTGCCCTCAACCCAAACTCCATAAGTTTTGGTGTTTTTCAAAACCGATCACTTCTGTGTAGACATTATGGGATTGCGGACTACATGTAAGATTTACTAACCTCCGAAAGTAAAAAGCTTGACAACGTGCAAAAACTACGAGACCTCTGAAACTGGAGATTTGACAACGGATTTGCTCCAATGAGCATGGGCGACGTTTTGCAAAAACACACGTTAACACATTTTCACGAAGAATTTTACTTAGTTCAAATTACAATCAAGACATATATTAGATTGACTTTAGCAAGTCATCACTACAAAACTTTTGTTAGACTCTTTACACACATACGTGTCCGCCGATCTGGTAATTGTATAGTAAATCGCCAGATAACAGAGGCGCTTACTTAACGGCGATGGTGCCGAGTGCCCTCAATCCCGTGGCTGTTGTTACGTCATAATAACTTTATTGATGTCACGAGGACTTGATTAGTCTTGACTAGACGTGATGCCAAGTCTGCTGACGCATCGCTTGATGTTTCATTCTATAGTTTCGTATCTTGCAGGGGTGAATTTCTAAATAACAAATGAATCCCGACATTTGAGCAAAATAATCATGTGTTATTTAAAATAGAATCTAGGAATGTTTATGTTGCCGTGATCAGCTTCATGTAAGCATTCAGTATGTACCAGATGCTGTGTATATCATGCTCAGTATATTTCCACACGGTTTGAATGCGAAACTATGCTCTGAGAGTGAATGCCCGGTTTTAGAAAGCAAAAATGTGAATCAAATGTTTTTGTCTTCTTTAACAGTATTTATTCAAGAAAAAATTTTCATGTATGATTTATAACAATATAATATATATATGGGGATTCAGTAGAAAGCTGCAAGCTTGTTGAAAACTATCTCCCCAATTACAGAGAGTTTTTAACAATCAATAATTGTCTACTGACTTAAAGTAGATAAGTCATATACAAATATAAATATATACATGATCAGTTCTAGTATATTTAATTATTTCAGCGATCATATAATAGTAAGAAAAGATGGAATACAATTGTGTCGTTGTGACCTGTGTATTAATTTGAAAAACGTTTTGATAATTTTATGATGGTTTGCACTGCCATAAATATTTGCGTATTAATTTCATTACAGTACATCGGACTGCCGGATAATAATGTCTTAATTGTAAGTCGGATCGGTAATGTGAAAAAAACACAATGTCTCAGAGTTGTATATTTTTGACATTCTAACAGAAAGTGTTCAGCTGTACTACTTTCAATCGGTAACGTGATCCACAGTTGAATTATGGAAGGCAGAAAGGAGGTCGAATAGTATTCGATGATCGAGTGGTGTATGCATCATTGTTAACAACAAGAGGTTGAATTACATCTTGTAAATACTTTGGAGCAAAACCATGGTACATTTTAAACAACTGAATTAATGTATGCTTATAACGTCAAAAATTCAGGCTATCCCACCCGGTTTCCTCATATAATAATGTCCGAGCCGCACTCTTGGTAGCACCTGTTCCTATTCTCATAGCCTCCAAATTTATTCTTTCCACATGTTTGAGATGAAATTAAAAAGATTTAGCCAGTTAGATTTTCTTCATATTTTGTATAAGTGAAAGATAAATTCAGGTGCTTCAAGTTTCATATCAGTGTTGTTTTAGGAAAATTAGTTTGTCAGGAGAAGGACAGGGCAAAAAATACAGAATTTCGGCTATGTTTAAACCATTTTGCTAGTTCACAAGCTAAACGGGTGAGGAATAGTTTCACAGCAAGATTGAACAGCATGCAGACGAAATGTTTAACGAATATTTAATTTTTGTGAAAACTGTGGAGTAATACCTTAGCTAGACCTTAGGGTCAGCAGATCTTATATATGTGAAAAATGGCAAGGGGGGAGGGGATTATTCTCTTGTCAGATTAGACTTCTTTAAACACTAGCATCGTTGCATTGATTTTGTCCAGTGTCTATTTTATAATATAAATTTATATATTTGTGTCTGAGAAGGCTGTCGCTAAACTAATAAGGTAAAATTTGTGACATAATGTAGGGCCATCAACGGAATGATTACGCAAACTTTTGAGCACGCAACTGAAAAAAGTGATTCTTTCCAAATTGAATGTGCCACAAACTGTTCCCTTCACGTCGATTGATAATCATTTCAATACACATTCGTTCTTGAGAGGAATGTTGTTTTTTTTGTGTGTGTGTATTAACCTCCCCTCTCTTTCCTGAAAAGATTAGTGGTATTGAAATTTAAAAGTAAAATTTCGGTTTTTGCAGGTGAATCCATTAAGCCAACGAAAGTTGATGACGTGACGATGCTGTTTTCGGATATAGTCGGATTTACTGCCATCTGTTCAACATGCTCTCCGATGACTGTAATTAACATGCTGAACTCCCTCTACACGCATTTTGATAAATATTGCGATTTGTTGGATGTTTACAAGGCAAGCTGTTTAATTTTTATATTTGTACACTGGTGTCCTATATTTGTCTGAAAAAAAAAAACACAAATCACAATTTCCATGGGTTGGAAGTCTAAATAAATCACATCTTCAAAAGAAAATGTCGACATATGGTCCCAAAATAGTATACACACAAACTGTTTCTTTGGAATGTTTTTTTTTTTTTGGGGGGGGGGCGGGGGGCTCTTTAATTGTATGCAGAACATGGTGCTATCATTCATATTTGTACTCTTTATCAGTACATTCTCATTTAACCTTTGTTTTATGTCATAATTTAAATAGTTTTAAAATTATCATAAGAATATGACGGATAGAAAATAAATGAACTCTATACATCGCATTCCCACCCACCTGTCCCCTTTATCGCCAGCTTTTAAACCGTTGGCTAAAAGAAATTGATACTACATATCAGTTGAAAAACAAAGCTTGCCCAAAATCAGTGTTCTATTTTTCCTTTTTTTATGGACTAGGTCGAAACAATAGGAGATGCGTACTGCGTTGCGGGTGGTCTGCACCGGCCGTCTAAGTTCCATGCGCAACAAATTGCGTGGATGTCATTAAAAATGATCGAAGCGGCACGGGCTGAGAAATCACATGACGGTAACGTGATCAAGGTAAGGCCGATCTTTTTGTCTGATTGAATGAGCAATTCTGTTCACATGATTAACCCCGTGTATCGAATTAGTTCGTACAACAAAGAGATTGAATGAATGATTGTTGTTTCTAGGAACACATGTGAACTGAATTAAATTATATCTGCAGTCAATAGCCAGCATGCGAATTTACCTTTGATCTTTGCAATCTAGCTGACACAGATGCGGGCAACATATGGTTATACAAGTTACGCAACTATAGATCAGATTTTCATGGAATCTTTTCTAACCTATACAAATCGACGTCTCTGTGGCTTAACGAACTGTCAGAATATGATAATATGCATTTTCTCAGAATGATATTTTATTAATAAAGTTTTGCAATAGTCTGTTGATTTTCCGCCAAATATATGGGGCTTGATTGAAATTTTAATATTGTTTGGGGGTTTTTTTTGTGTGTGTTTTTTTCTTTCGCTTCTCCCGTCTCTCACAAAAGTGTCCGTCGTTTGGTTGCAGATGAGAATTGGATTACACACGGGTTCTGTGCTTGCCGGGGTAGTTGGCTCTAAAATGCCCAGATACTGTCTTTTTGGCAACAACGTTACACTTGCCAACAAATTTGAATCTGGAAGCGAAGCCACAAGAATTAATGTCAGTCCTACAACGCACAGGTACGTTAAGGAGTGGTTTCTACATTATACACGTACCATCGGAAATAGTTATAGAGTATATTATGTAAACTTAGTATGCTGAAAGAAATTTTTTCACTTTAAGACCATTATCGGTAGTTTCAAAGTTGTTTATGTCAAATATTACATTTCTAGCCAATAGTACGGAAGTTTGCAATCAATGTGATGTGAAATATTTAGTATATATGCCGAATATTGTAATTTGCCTAATAGTTTTGTTGCTATTATCATATAATGTATTATTCATATCATGTTTAGGATTTATCTTATGGAGAAAATATTACCTATCAAACAGATTGACTCAAGTTATCAGCATTTCAAATTACATGTTCCAGTCTGCTGATTACAACGCCTGGATTCAAACTTACACCTCGACCAAGAGACTGCTTACCGGGAGGGTTTCCTGAGAAAATTGCGGGCACATGCCATTTTCTGGACACATATATCCATCCGGAAGTAGGGGCCAGAAAGTGCAATGACGTCAGTGATCACATAAATATGGCAATCAAGTCTTACAAGATAAAAGAACACTGATCAATTCTGACAAGCACGAGCTTTTTAGGTGATAAACTTAACATTCAGGGCGGATTATATTTTCCTGATGGATTTCTTCAAAATAGTGCAATTCTTACTTTTAAATCAATTATTCTAATCATATACACATAATTTGACAGAGTACATCACTCATTATCTCTTTTAATAAATTAATAAATTAATTAATCTTTATATCCTCCATAAGGAGAGTTCATTTACAAATATATAGAACAGGACAGAAAGAGAGAATTTTAACAATTTACATTGATGATTTCGAAAAACATTCCAGAAAGTCAATGATACATATTAAAGTAATATATACGAGGAAGGAACAACTGGAATATCAATAATTAGGAAATATATGGACACATACAAAATGGCACATAATCGTTAAACATAAATCTAAAAAAAAGTTTATTATTACAGTAGGGGTCCATTAATGATAATGGCTTTGTTTTAAAAATGAGGTCTTACAGATACAAAAACTACTTGGAGGATTGCCATGAAACTTTACACACACATTCATCCTATGTTCTAGTTGGTAAAAAATGAAAATGGTGCTGCTCAGACATCAAATAGGCCGCCACAGCGGTCATTTTGAAAATCTTGTTATCGCTACTTCTCCTGAATAAATGTTCATATCAACACGGGGTTTTCACTAAATAATTTCACTAGGTTTTCACGAAAAGACTTCTTATGATGTCTAGTTGTTTCTAAATAAAAATGGTGCCTATCTGACTTCCATTAGGGCCGCCACAGCAGCTATCTTGAAAATCTTGTTATCGCTAGTCATCCTAAAGGGAAAGTCATATTGACACGGCGTTTTCACCAAAACTTCATATGATGTTTAGCTGGTCCTAAACGAAAATGGTGCCGATCTAATTTATAATGGCTGCCACAGTGGCCAGCTTGAAAATCTTATTATCACTACTTCTTCTGAATTAATGCCCATATCGGCAATGGGGTTTTCACTAAAAGACTTCTTATAATGTTTTGTTGATCCTAAATTAAAATCGTGCTGATCTGATATCCAATATGTGGCTATCTTGCAAATCTTTTATTCGCTACTCCTCTTAAATGTAAAGTCATTTTGACATGGAGTTTTCATTAGAAGTCATTTTGACATGGAGTTTTCATTAGAAGTCATTTTGACATGGAGTTTTCATTAGAAGTCATTTTGAAATGGAGTTTTCATTGGAAGAGTTCCTATAGTGCTTAATCTGCCCCAAGTGAAATTGACAAACCCTCAATATGGCCACCATCTATCTTGAAAATATTGTTATCTCTACTGCCAAATGCATGGCTATATCAGCATTGGGTTTTCACCAGTAGACTTCTTATGATACCTAGTTGGTCCTAAACGAAAATGGTGCCAGTCGTACATCCAATATGGCTATCACGACGGCTCTCTTGAAAATCTTGCTGTCATTACTCCCCCTGAATGGCTGATCATTATGACATGAGATTTCCACCAAAAGACTTCTAATGATGTCTACTATATACTAAATGAAAATGGCGCCAATCTGACATCCAATATGTCCACCACAGCAGCTAATTTGAAATTCTTTTTATCGCCGAAGAGTATCAGAGATGATTTAAACACTCAGCAGTTAAAAGGAAGAAATGGTCCTATCTTGAAGTCCTGGAAATTCTTTTCGCCCAGTAGAGCGTCAGTCCCTTCGAGGGACTCTTGTTTCAAGCGATGTAATTGCGTATATTGACCCATGATATATAATTGCGCATACAATTTTTTGTTTGTACCTGATGGTCATTTAGTTCTACATTTTATACACCGTCCTTTTTATGGTAATATCATTATTAGATAATTATGGGGAAAACAAACTTGGCTTGATATTACATGATTTCCTAACAATAAAATTGACTAATTAATGATACTGTCCTAAAGCTCAGTAGATGTCTCTATTTGAAACCAGAAATTGATTAAGTTCCTGTCTCCAAGAGTTTCATTAGGAAATATTTTCCATGCATCGTCTGTGCCCCCACCCCTGAAGAGTTAGAAGTCAGTCTGAATACTTCTTAAATATTCACTCCCGTCCCCACTCCTCTCTCTCTCTCTTTCTCTGTGTCTAACCATATAATTTGTCATCTGCAAATGAAAATGTAATAATTTCAGAGTGATCAAAATGTAAAATTGGTAGTCATAATTGAAGTCTTTGATTTGTAAATTATTCACCTGAAATCTTACACATGACACACGGTAAGGACAATATAATGTAATGATTTTATTCGAGCTAATTCGGCCAATGGCCAAAATATCTATTTAAGTGGTTAAGCGTACTGCTTTTTACATAAATACATTTTTGTGTCATTTCGTCTTAAATGGTCGATTGTGAGTAATGGACGAATGGAAATTATGTCCCTGAGATAAGTCTTAGCATTACTTATGATCCACTTCATTCTCTTATGCATTTGCATTTGTCGCGTCTTTGGTCTTTTGGAATATTTGGAACATTTTTGCCAGAGAAAGTCATTCTTTTGTCTCCGGAAATGGTCATTACAGCAATTTTGAATTATGACTGGTATGGAGAAGGGTTTAGAATTTGAAATTATGGGTCTTTCTTTGTTTCTAATTTTGTTTGCTTGTCGCTGTCTTTACTTATTTTTTGTGTTGTTGTTGTTGTTATTGTTGTTGTTGTTGTTGTTGTTGTTGGGACGAAAAGTTCTTTGAGTCCAAAAGATTGTCAGGAGCAGTCTGGTTTGGCGACTTTTAACCTTATTTGCCACTATGTCGTTTGAACAATGCTAAACTGAGGAATTTCCCGCCTGTTTGAATCACAATAGGTGAGCAGACGCAACAACTGTAAGTGTTATTGATATTAGTTGCCTCGGGAAACTACTACATGATATTGGAAAATAAATTCTGGTCAGAGTATGATGCCCTTATCTACAATCATCGATCAGACTAAGAGCTGTTTCATATTTCTGCAAAAAAACCCAAAACAAATGGCGATAAGTTTAAATTATTCAACGTGATTAGTTGATGCCCATTGAGGTTTCAAGGGACTTGGCATCAATGGATATGAAGTAGAGCAATAATGATGGTTTTTCTCGGGAGAATTAAGTAAATTCCCTACTATATTACTTGCTATCGTTGGCAATTGATCTATGTATACCTTGTACGACGACTTGAACGGAAAAAAGTATGTATGTATGTATGTATGTATGTATGTATGTATGTATGTATGTATGTATGTATGTATGTATGTATGTATGTATGTATGTATGTATGTATGTATGTATGTGTGTGTGTGTGTGTGTATGTATGTATGTATGTATGTATGTATGTATGTATGTATGTGTGTGTGTGTGTATGTATGTATGTATGTATGTATGTATGTATGTATGTATGTATGTATGTATGTACGTATGTATGTATGTATGTATGTTGCTGGTCCATTCCACATGAACACAGCCCTGGATATACGGTGCCGAGTAAGTTTAGGTATTCCCTAACAGACATACAAAACATGGATAGACGGTGCCGAGTAAGTTTAGGTATTCCCTAACAGACATACAAAACAATGATATACGGTGCCGAGTAAGTTTAGGTATGCCATAACAGACAAAGAAAACTTGAACGGAAAACGTACGTATGTATGCAGGTTGCAGGTTCATGGCACATGAACACAGTACTGGATATATAGTAGGTATCTCATAACAGACACATTAAACAATGATAATGGCAATGATAAAGGCAATGAAAGTGTAAAATCGCGAAAATGTAGAGACAAATTTTGATATAAAGCGCACTCTATTAAAAACTCCAAAACTTTCTTAACTGAAACATCATCGCGGAAGGTGTCTCAAGGCACGCGGAAGGTGTCTCAAGGCACAAATGTTACCTCCATTTTCACCTCTTACGACATGCAGCAAGACGCATGGTACCTGCACACACGTATTGCAAATTCATGAGATGTCTAAAATGATCCAGCAGGTTGTAATTTCTATCAAGCCAGCCTTCGCGAACGCTCGACATAGAGATCACTTTGGCGTCCGTCTACACCCTAGATTAACCTAAATGTTAATGTTTTTCACTTTCCTTTTATTTTAGTAGAATTGTATCCCACTCTCATAATATTTCATATATAGCTGGTTCATGGCTCATTCCATGGGGTGAAGATTTTTTAAATTATTTTTCCAAGTTTCAACACATACGGCTTGAGATTAACCTTTATGTTACAGTTTTTGATTTCCCTTTATTTATACTTCAGTAAGGTTTTCAGTTTCTCAGGTAGAGTTAGCCCCAGAGCCATGTTACTTGGTATGTGGATACACAATGAAGCGAACAAAACCGATGTACCAAACTAGGTCAGCGTGATCTACATTTCACGTAGCACAGACTTTGGTTAAGTTACTCGTTTGCCTCAGTTTCTTATGTACTGTTGGATGGAAAGTCATGCAACGTAGCTCGTGGATACAGCTTGTTAGGTAAAATACAAAATTCCCCAAGTAGGGCAGTTTTACATATTTCTCATGCTTCAGTGACTTTGTTTAAGTTTTGCGCTTTGGTATTATAGGTCACAGTGTCATGGAAATTAATATGTCGATGAGTTTTAATGGTAATAACACCTTTCCACCAAAGGTTGGTCACTATGACATATATTTCACGCTTGTTAGGATTTTTCCCCATATTTTCGATGGTAGTATATTAAGCTTGAGGTTAACCTTGATGTTAATTTTTGTTTTTTTACTTTGGTCATACTGTAGTAATGTGGTCAGTTTCCCAAGGTGGCTACATAATCAGGTCGATGTGACATACATTTCACGATTTACTGACTTTGGTTAAGTTTTTCGTTTACCTCAGTTTCTTGTGTGCTATTGGTTAGGGAGTCATGCAACTTAATTCGTAGATACATCTTGTTCTCTAAAATACCAAATCGCCAAATGTTGGGCAGTTGGACCATTATTTCACGCTTCAGTGACTTTAAGTCTTGCGAGTTGGTCAATTTCTTGGGCACTATTGGACACAGAGTTATATAAATTGGTATGTCGATGTATCTTGTTGGTACAAACACTTTTTGATCAAAACAGGTCACTATGGCATATATTCAGTGTTTGTTCTTTTTCCTTCTGTCAGTTTCAAACCCACTACTGATCAACTTGGTGCAAACATACACTTTGTGAGTTGAAAAAAAATTCTGCCAAATGTAGGTCACTTGGACCTATTGTCAAGTTCGACATAGCGATCACTTTGGAGTCTTTGTGCGTGCCCGTATGTCTGTCCCCACCCTAGATTAACATCCGATTAGGAATATAGCTTTGTGGCGGGTTCGACATGTAGGCCATGACTAACTTCGTGTTCTTTAAAACATTTTTGTTAGCTCAACTGGTCATAGATCAGAAGAGCTTATGGGATAGTCTGTCGTCCGTCGTCTGTCATGCTTCGTCCGTCCGTTCGTTAGTACAAGTTTATCGCGACTCTTCCTAAACTACTTGGAGGATTTCCATGAAACTTTACACACACATTCATCCCATGTTCTAGTTGTTCTAAATGAAAATTATGCTGCTCG
Source organism: Margaritifera margaritifera (assembly GCA_029931535.1). Lineage (NCBI taxonomy): Eukaryota > Metazoa > Mollusca > Bivalvia > Unionida > Margaritiferidae > Margaritifera > Margaritifera margaritifera. The sequence continues at coordinate 1,707,623 of JAQPZY010001411.1, read as the reverse complement.
GGTATCCAATATGGCGCCCACAGCAGCCATCTTGAAAATCTTGTTATAGCTACTCCTCCTGAATGGATAGTCCTTCAACATGGGGTTTTCACTAAAAGACTTCGTATGATGTCTAGTTAGACCTAAATGAAAATAGAGCCGATCTGACGTCTAATAGGGCCGCCACAACGGCCATCTTGAAAATCTTGAAAATCTTGTTAGCACTACTCTTACATGGATGATCATATCAACATGGGGTTTTCACTAAAAGACTTCTTATGATGTCTAGTTAATAATAAATGAAACTGGTGCCGATCTCACATCAAATATGGCCGGCACGGCGGCAGCCATCTTGAACATCTTGTTATCGCTACTCCTCCTGAATAGATGGTCATATCAATATGAGGTTTTCACTAAAAGACTTCGTATGATGTTTAGCTGGTCCTAAATAAAAATGGTGCCAATCTTATGTCCAATATGGCCCCCACGTCAGCCATCTCAAAAATCATGCTATCACATCTGTACCTGAACAGAAAGTCATAAGGACGTGGGGTTTTCACCAGAGGACTTCTTACGATGTCCAGTTGGTCTTAAATGCACAAGGTGCCAATTTGATATCCAATATGGCTGCCACACAGCAGCAGTCTTGAAAATCTTGTTATCGCTACTCCTCTTGAATGGATGGTTGTATCAACCTGAGTCATCTTGAAGATGTTGTTATTGCTACTCATCCTGAATGGAGAGTCATATCTTGAAAATATTATCTCTACTCCTCCCAAACGGATGGCTATATCAACATTGGGTTTTCGCCAATCGACTTCTTATGATACCTTGTTGGTTCTTCTTTGAAAATGGTGGCAGTCGTACGTCCAATATGGCTGCCACGACGACTGTCTTATAAATCCTGTTATCACTACTCCTCTGAATGGATGATCATTATGACATGGGGTTTTCACCAAAAGACTTCTAATGATGTCTGCTTGGTCCTAAATGAAAATGGTGCCAATCGTTGAAGAATATCAAAGATGGTTTCAACACTCGACAGTTGAAACGAAGAAATGGTCTTATCTTGAATTCCAGGAAATTCCCTTCGCCCAATAGAGCGTCAGTCCCTTTAAGGGACTCTTGTTTATATTTATCTTTATGCAAAGACAGAGCGAGTCGTCAGAGTGAGATAAAGGAACAAAAGAAAGAGGGCGACGAATCTCTCTCTCTCTCTCTCTCTCTCTCTCTCTCTCTCTCTCTCTCTCTCAATATGAACTTTCTATAACTGATCCTTTCGCAACAGTTATACATATATAATTTTATTGGTATGTTTCTGTGTGTAGACAGGTTAATGTTTGAAATCCAAAAATGTTTATCACACATTTACCGTGAAAAAGACAGAGTTGAACACTGAAGCAATATAGTATATTTGATATTCAGCTACAGTTTTGTTACTGTTTGTTGCTTTCTTTACGGGTGACTGCCATATTCGTTCAGTAAAAGACTCCTCTTTCTGTTAACCAGACAGAAGTACGTTATTTACCTGCCTAAATGTTGAAATTTTGTTGGATAGACTTTTATGTATCACTAATGGAATATTCTGTTAACATATGTTATATTTTCACATGCACATTTGCGTTCTAAAGTTGATTACCGTTTACCCCAGTCAGATAAAGGATAACCTCCAAGTAACCGCATGTAAAAACTCCATTTAACTCTAATATGTTTTATTACCAATTTTGGGTATATATATATATATATATATATATATATATATATATATATATATATATATATATATATATATATGAAGTCATATCAAACTGTTTGTAGCCTTTTATTTTGCCTTGAATAAAAGCAACTTTTGCCTTTTGTTTTTCTCTTCCGTCCTATGTGCAATGTGAAAAATAAAAATAATTTACATATACAAGTGAATATTTATTTATTTATTGTATGCAATTTATAAATTGTGTGTTGTTATCATCCTAGCTCCCAAGTAATGCGTACTATTTATTGTTTGTTTCATTACCGAATACTGACAGCTTCCATTCCCCATATAGCATTCAGCTCTGGTTACTTTGCAATCAAGAGGTTAACTTTTGTGTTAGGGTAACGTACGGGAGAATTTGTAAACTATGATCCGTAGGGTGTGTCATTGTCAATTTTTAAACTAATCCACAATGTAGTGTGTGGTTCGTAAAATGGGACCCTATCTCAGTTTACCAAAATTGTACGAAAATAAAAAAAATATTAAAAAAATTCATTCAATATGAAATTTTATACGTCAGTTTCGAGTCGAAATATAGCTAATTTCGATGCAATGATCAAATTCATTTTGCATTTTTGAAATCAGTTAAATGCATACACTGTATCATTGTTGGTGGACGAGGGTATTGATCATAGCATATGATGTGTTGTCAAAATATAGCTCTATAATTCAAACCTCCAAAAACTTAAACTCAGGAAATGCTAATTAGTTTTATCTCACTGGGCTCTATATGATTAGCATAATGTGGCATAATTAATGAGATTAATTAATAAGTAAAAATCGACTTTCTTCCAAAGTTAAATATGCCTGATTTTTTTACTTGTTTTCTTTTCTCCCACATTTACTATACAAATGTGTACGTGGGACAATTTGAATGAGAATTGAGAGAGAGTATATTTTCAATTTTTTTCCTACATGAAATTACTGGACTAATCTGCTTTGAGTTTGTCTTGTCATTTTATCTTTAGATGTATGGAATAAGTTACATATATATGTATCATCCGTTGCATGTACTTACATTAATAAAGAGGTTTTAAAAAATCTGAATTTTCTCATGAAATGTTACTGTGCAAATTGTGATACACCAGCTCATCTGTATGTTTGTATTGGTATTTGTCTGTATAGTGAAATATACCCCAGATTTTGTATCCATTATTTTAATAAATTTTTTATTACCTTCAACAGTTTTTTCACGTGTGACCTTTAATTTTACCTTTTGATATGTTCATATAATGATATAAGAAATCTGGCCTGGAATTAACTGAACTTTCGAGTACGAGTTTGAAATTTTGACTCAAAATAACTCGCAATGCACGGTGTTACAGCAAAGACAAATACAGGAATCTATAAAAGTATAATTATTTTCCTCTTTTGTCAAATTTATATAATATTTTTTGTGTACTGGAACATGGATTTTCATTTTTTTTTGTATTCGTATCTAAGTTTGAGCTTCTTTCCCCCACCCCCACCCCCGCCTTAGAAGTTTTATACCATCGAGACCTGGTAAATTTGTTCATGTATAATGCATGCGTGCACATATACAGACATACCTACATGTATATATTACATACATGATTATAATATAATAAAAAAATGCATGTATACATTCATATATACATACAGACAGAAAGAGACACAGATAAGACAGACAAAGAAACCAGTTCAGTTTGAATGCATTTAATGTGGCAATCCTTCGATTAAAAAATAAATTGATTTTTTAAATTTATAAAATGGTGTTCTTGTCTCGCCTGAGAGGCATCACTTTTCGGAGATGTTGTCGGGTTTGGTGCATGTACGACGGATATCTAAAAAGTTCTGAATATTAGTGCGCTGTACAACAAAGTTCTTTATTTGTGAGCAGTACGTCAGTGCATCCCCTCAAACTACTTCCCATGCGCCTCTACACACTTTCTCCGCCTGATCATCCAATTAGTAAATGTCATTTTGTATTCACTGTAGTTTGTTATTCATACACTGGAAATCTGCACTTCCAACCGCTTGTCTGTTACGACGACGGATTTATGCGTCGGTGCGTTGTCACAGAGTAGATGGATATCTCAGGTACCGGTGAGCAGACAGGTGATTCGGGAGTGTTCCACAACTTGTGGCAACACTTTGGAGGCATAAAAATGTCCAGTGACACTAGCAGAGTCAGTAACAGGTACCTGGACGACTATATAGAAAAATAATGTGTAAAACAACTCTCTTGACAGTCGGGATACGTAGAGCGATTTGTGGTCTCTGCTCGTTTTCTCCAAACCAAACTTTATGTTTCTTCTCTTGAGTCGGGCTCAAAAAAGGAAATCCATGTTTCATCATCTGTTACAATCTCATTTAAACGTCTGTGGTCATTCTTTTTATATTCGGCGCGTGTAGCTGTTTCATGTTTGCAACTCGAGTCTGTTTTGATCATCCGTCAACAAATAAGGGACTCATTTTGCACAAACTTTTCTGAGCTTCAAATGATTCTTTAATATATTAAAAACAGCTGAGGAATTAATGCCTGTGATAATAAAAATATCATCGACTGTGTGTCGAACATCTTCATCCATTGCTCCCTTCACAGCAGCCACTTTAGGCTATAAAGTGTTTCTGGCGTACTTTGCCAAAGCAATTATGATAGTTAGATATATTTAACTACAATATGTGTGTGTAGAGAGAGAGAGAGAGAGAGAGAGAGAGAGAGAGAGAGAGAGAGAGAGAGAGAGAGAGAGAGAGAGAGACGTTACAGCGTAAATGTTCTCTTGGTAATACAATGAGATGATTCCCATGATCCCATTACACAACAAATCACTTACTTCATATATTTGATTTAAAACAGCGGATAGAAACTGGTTTACTTCTAGGAGAATATATTACTGAGCATTAAAACTATTTCATCCCATTGGCGACAGCGCGTGAAATATTGTATGAAACATAAATCCAAATCAAATAAAACATTTTTATCTTCTTTCACGCTTATAATTAAATACAAATTTGAAGATCTGTGCTAAGAATGAATAACAGGAAATTATGTTGAATGATGTATTGCCTGCTTCGTCTGTGTAGTACATAATCCAAAAACTTGGCTATGCCAGTCAAGCACGACACATAGGTCATTAGAACCACAGTTTACTTTTCATGAATGTTAACATAAGTGATAAATGTGAATGCACACATGAAATTTCATGCCCATAAGTGCAACAGTGTCTAAGAAACTGAGCTAAAAGCGATAAAGAAAGCCTGGCACGCTTTGCTAAAGCAGTTATGATACTTGTATATATCTAAGTACAATGTGTGTGTGTGTGTGTGAGAGAGAGAGAGAGAGAGAGAGAGAGAGAGAGAGAGAGAGAGAGAGAGAGAGAGAGAAAACTTTCACTCGGTAACACATTGAATGACCCCCGCGATCACATTACACAACAAATGACTTGCTTTGTATATTGCTCTAAAAATTGACCATCAAAACTGCTTTACTCCTTGGAGAATACATTACTGTGTATTAAAATGATTTCATCCCATAGGCGACAGTTAATAATCTTTTATTACCACAGAAATTGACGTGAAAGCATCAAAATATACTCTCACGAGGTCTACATGCTATTTGCACCGCGAACTACACTTTGAGGCGTCACGTGACCACTGTTTCATGTGGTAGCTTTCTTTGTATATTCGCCTTTGATGACGTAGTACACAGTAAACATTGATAGTACGGTGTTAATCTAAATATGCTCTCAGTAAATCTATTTACTGTATATCGTAACATCCTTCCTTCTTTTCACAAAAAAAAACAAAGAAATAACGAAACTTTGTACATGTAAAAACAAAAAAAATTAAAACACTCACTGTGTATGATAATACAGCTTAAAGAACTTGACTTATGTCTAACAATAACTAACTTAACTAGTCTATTTCTGAGTACACATGTTCTTAGACAAAATCTTCATATTTCTTTGGCGGTTTAATGTTTCTGGTCCTTGTTGATTTGTATGAGTTTTCGAGATTGACCACAGGATGTCCGCTCACTGCTTTTGGTTTGGGCGATGATTCCACATGAATTGAATTTTCTTTACACTGAGAACTTTTGCCTTCCATATTTACTTCTTCACTAGTGGCTGTATTTTTACTAGACTTGACACTAGATTCACTTGCACTTTGCTCTTCATAAGCTGTTTTTTTTACACACTTTTGATCATTGAAAACACTTGGATCACTGATCATTGGCTCTGGAATGGCTTCTGATGTAGCCCTGATGTACTTTCGGTTCCTTCTGTATAGATGCCCATTTACATCGACTACATATGATCGTGGTGAATGTTGTTCCATACAGGTTCCGAGCCGCCATTTTCTCTCTCGATCATTTGGTAGAGGCGCCATACGGACAGATTGTCCGATCACCAACTCTGGCAAGTCCTTTGCTCCTTTGTCGTACTGGAACTTGGACTGCTGGTGTTTCAGCATTTTCTTCTGTCGCACGTTTTCTACTACTTTCGGTTTTAGAAGCTCGTCTGAAATTGGCAATGTGTTTCTAGTTCGCCTGGACATTAAACGTTGCGTTGGACTGCTGTCCATTCCTTCTGTTGGGGTGTTTCTCCAGTCGAGGATAGCCTTCCAAATATCCATGTTGCTTTTAGTGGCCCTTTTTACCAACCCCTTCGCAATTTTGACAGCTGACTCTGCCTTTCCGTTTGACTGGCTATGGTACGGTGATGATGTGGCATGGTCGAATTCCCATTGTTGTGAGAATTTACTGAATTCCACACTACACAGCTGAGGACCGTTGTCTGATATCAGAGTATCTGGAATGCCGTGCCTACTAAAATGACCTTTCAGACAATTAATTATAGCAGCTGAGGTTGTGTCTGGCAATAAGTCCAATTCCCAGAAATCTGAATAGTAGTCAACTGTAACTAAGTAGTCTGACTGCCTAAATGTGAAAATATCAATGGCCACCTTGCTCCAGGGCCTGTCTGGAATATCATGTGTCATAAGCGTCTCTTTCTGTTGGTTTGCACTGTATTCATTACATACGCTACATTTTTCAACATGATCGCGAATTTCACTGTTCATATTTGGCCAGAAGAGTGTGTCGCGAGATTTCCTTAGACATGACTCGACCCCCATGTGACTTGCATGTATTCGCGTAAGCATTTCACTGCGAAGTGTCTTTGGCACTATTAGTCTGGCTCCCTTGAAAACCACCCCGTCTTGGACTGCTAATTCATCTCGAATCGTCCAGTATTCACGAATTATGACAGGTACTTCCGCTTTGGAATCTGGCCATCCTGCCAGAATAACTGATTTTAGTGTTTGTAACGCTTCATCTTGGTATGAATGTACTTGAATTTGCTTAAAACGCTGTTCAGTCACATTAACTGTTTCAGCAAAGTTAATTGCTGATAGATCTTGGTCAAGCTTCTGCTGTTGAATGCTGAAAACTTCAATAGTGTCATCATTGTCCTTCCATGTTGTCGGTAAGAATGCTCTAGATAATGTATCGGCTATGTACATCTCGGTCCCTTTTGTGTATTGAATACATAAACTGTATTTCTGCAGTCTTAAGAGCATACGTTGTAACCTCTTTGGCGCATTTAACAGTGGTTTTCCATAGATTGTTTCTAGAGGTTTGTGATCTGTATGAACAGTGACTTGAGAACGACCATATATATAATGTTCAAACCGTTCACACGCGAATACTATTGGTAAGCACTCTTTCTCGATCTGTGCATAATGTTTTTCTGCAGTGCTTAACGCTCTTGAGGCAAATGCAACTGGTTGTCCATTCTGAAGCAATGTTGCTCCAAGCCCTGCTTCACTCGCGTCACATTGTAGAGTTACTTCGTCTTCCAAATCATAGTATCTAAGCACTGGTTGCTCAGTTACTAGTCGCTTTATGGTGTCAAAGGCTTCTTCTTGTTGTGATTGCCAATACCACAATTTATCTTTTGTTGTCAATCTTCGCAACGGTTCACATGCTTCTGACAAATGTGGTAAGAATTTGGAAAGATATGTCACTAGTCCAATAAAGCGCTGTACCCCTTTTACGTCGGTTGGCTTCGGCATGTCTAATATTGCTTGTATCTTCTTTGGATCTGGACGTATACCACTGGACGTGAGTATGTGGCCCATGTAACTTACTTCAGTTTGTCGAAGCTTCAGTTTGTCCTTGTTCAGCTTTAATCCTACCGCTCTTGCTCGCTCTAGAACACTAACCAGTTTCTTATCATGATCTCTTATGGCTTCTTCCATGGTTTCGCCTTGACCATATACCAAAATATCGTCCACGATAACTTCAGTACCTTGTAGCCCTTCTAAAGCATCGTGTTGTCTGCGCTGAAATTCCTCTGGTGCAGACGAAATTCCAAAAGGGAGACGTAACCACCTATATCGGCCAAATGGAGTCCAGAATGTTGTAAGGTAGCTACTTTTTTCTTCAAGTTTTACTTGCCAAAATCCATCCTTTGCATCAAGAACTGTAAATACTTTGGCTTTTGACACTTTAGGGAGAATGTCATCAATTGTCGGCATCATGCACTTGGAACGCTTTATGGCTTTGTTAAGATCTTTAGGATCCAAACACACCCTGAGCTTTTTTGGTTTTCTTACAACTACCATACTACTAATCCAGTCAGTAGGTTCCACCACTTTTGTAATGATCCCTTTGGTCACTAGTCGTTCGATTTCTGCTTTCACTTCTGCTTTCTGGGCAACTGGTACCCGTCTAGGCTGATGCTGAACCGGTTTTATAGTTTTATCAATTTCAATGCTGTATGTCCCTGGTAGGCATCCAAGGCCATCAAACACATCACTATAATCTTCAAAAATGACTTCCTTGGTTAGTATTGTCTCGGTAGTTTGCACCACACTGTTTACCACGTTTACAGTGATGATGCCCAACTTTACGCTAGCTGCTGCTGACAATAATGTTGTAGCATCTTTGCCGGCAATCTCCACAACATGAAATTCCAGATTTTTTTTTACTTGACCTACAGTACATTTAATTACGCATTTTCCAACTGGTAATAATGTGCTCCCATCATATAATTTCAGCTTCGTTTTTGTTGGCACCATTCTTGGCTTTTTCTGTTTTGCTATGCATGATAGAACACTGGTTGATATTACGTTGCATGACGCACCAGTGTCTATTTGACACTTGATTGACTTCTTATTTGGAGTGTTCGGCATTGACATGGTTACGTTTACAAACCACTGCTTATCGGTAAGGGCATTCAGTGTATAGATTGACTCATCACTACTACTGTCCGTTTCTTCTACACTGTTAACTTTTGGTCTCGAGCTTTGAAGACAGACTTTTGCAAAATGGTTCTTTTTCTTGCATTTTGAGCACACCTTTCCATACGCTGGACATTCTCGCTTGGCGTGTGTTCCACCACAGTACCGACAGTTACTCTGTTCTTCCATTTCTGAAGTACGCTTCTTTTTTTCATGTTTGACTTTTGTTTCGACGCATAGTTCACTTCTTCGGTAGAAGAAAGTTTCCTCATTTGGCTATCTGCTATCTCGCTAGCTCTACACATGTCTACCACTTTCTCAAATGTTAAGTCCGGTTCACGAAGCATGCGTGACCTTGCTCCACTGTCTCTGGTGCCTAACACTATTCTATCACGAATCATTTGGCTTTGTAGCGTGCCAAATTCACATGAGTTGGAGAGACCCCTAAGCCTGGTAACGTAGACGTCTACACCTTCGTTTTGTAATTGATCGGATGTATTGAAAACATATCGTTCATATATGACGTTTGTCTTTGGAATGAAATGTTCCTTTAGTGCTTTGAGTATTGTACTCACCTTCTTCCGATCGCCGTCCGGAATATCTAAATGTTGAAAAATTCGATAGCACTCTCTGCCCATAACACTCAACAGAGTAGCCGCGCGAATATTGTCTTCTTTTTTATCCAGACCTGTTGCTATCTCATAATTGTCCCATTGAGATTCAAAGAAAGTCCAGTTATCCCTTAGATTACCCTTCACTTCCATTGGAAAAGGCACTGGAAGTTTGCCTGAAGCCATCTTGAAGCGGGCGGGAAACACGAGGACGACGATCACAAGTCACAAAACGTTCGATTCCGGTCTGAAAACACGATAAATCCAGAATTTGTTAAACAGTCACGTAGTCCGTATATTCCTGTGTATACCCGATTCCTTCCTGATGTCGACAACGTTTAATTCAGCCTGCATTTGGGGAAAATATTGTCTGGTTTCACATCTGACACCATGTTTCATGTGGTAGCTTTCTTTGTATATTCGCCTTTGATGACGTAGTACACAGTAAACATTGATAGTACGGTGTTAATCTAAATATGCTCTCAGTAAATCTATTTACTGTATATCGTAACAACCACATTACGCGCCATTTTTAGACAGGGAAACCACTACATATGTAAGCTTGACCGTCTTTAAAGGAACACAATCTTAATTTCACGATTTTTCGACAATTTGAATCAAATAGTAAAACAAATGCAAAATAAAATTGATGAAAGCTGCTAATATTAATAATGAAAATGTCCACAACTCTGTTTTGAGCCGACCCTATAAAGCGTCTGATGTATTTTCACACAATACAATCCATGTCTGACTAAAGATGGATGTCCATGGAGCAAATGCGATCAATCTATCTGAAAAAAATATTGCTAGTTTCGTTTTAGAGCGTGCATTTTGCTTTAAAACTGCTGCTTTCCACGTTTCCGCTGGTCCCCCGCCCTCCTAATTATGCATGCACAGATAGTTGAAAGGGGAAATATCATCGATAAAAATAGATTCTTGTCGTGAACACACACACGCACACACATACACACACACACACATATCGTGAGAGCCAGGTATACCATTCTCCAATTATGACATAACTTTGTTTTACTTCAAGGTTCGAAAGACAGTCCAATATTGTCGGGCTCACCATTCTATTTATGTCGTACGTGCCGGGTACACCATTCTATTTATGTCGTACGTGCCAGGTACACCATTCTGCTATTGTGGTAAACCTTTTGCATGAAAACGAAAAGACAGTCCAACAAGGAAGTACTCTTTTACTTCAAGCAATAAAAATGTCCACAAAATACCCGTAGGTAAAAACAAAAAATCTATTAAAGAGGACGCTCGAGCGTCCTCTAAAAAGTAGTTATTAAATTATATGTATCCTTTTCATTGGTACAGGTTTTGTGCCGCACAAAGCATTGATTGTATTTGAAGTTTAGATTAAAATTAGCGAGTTGTTAAAATTCTTCGTGTGTGTGTGTGTGTGTGTGTGTGTGTGTGTGTGTGTGTGTATTTGGTGGGAAGGGGAGAAAGAGGGGTAGTTAGTCACCTTGTGTTCATTGGGAGCGGGAAGGGGAGTTGTTTGCATTTTTACACATTATTATGGACAGATACGAATGCCCATTATATCACATTTTATAAGAATGTTCAGATATAAGAATATATATTTTTCTTACCAAAGCCCAATTATTTTTATGATTAAAAATTTTGTTGAGGAAACTTAGTCCTCTTCTAATCTCCAATTGATAGGGTTTTAATGCAGTGTAATGTTACTCCAATTGATAGGGTTTTAATGCAGTGTAATGTTACTCCAATTGATAGGGTTGTAATGCAGTGTAATGTTACTCCAACTGATAGAGTTGTAATGCAGTGTAATGTTACTCCAATTAATAGGGTTGTAATGCAGTGTAATGTTACTCAAATTGATAGGGTTGTAATGCAGTGTAATGTTACTCCAATTGATAGGGTTGTAATGCAGTGTAATGTTACTCCAATTGATAGGGTTGTAATGCAGTGTAATGTTACTCCAATTGATAGGGTTGTAATGCAGTGTAATGTTACTCCAAGTGATAGAGTTGTAATGCAGTGTAATGTTACTCAAAAGTTTTATTATTCACGTCTCATATCTATTTTTAGCGCTTTAGTCGGGTTACAAATATATCTACGATTAAAATTTTTAATTCAATTCAATGCATTAATATAAAATCATAGAGGACGTGAATTTGCTTTTGTGTACAGATGATATGGAGAGCGAAGTCTTAATCGTGCCATCGCTTTAAAAATAGTCACTTTTTTATTTATCTTGTTCAGTGCAATTATCCTAAGATGCAGGTGATTAGTCTTTCTTTGCTATAGTTTAATATTCTCTGACGCTGTTTATAAAGATCTATGCTATAGTTTAATATTCTCTGACGCTGTTTATAAAGAGCTAACAAAGTTACAAATTGACGGATGTTCCTTGTTTACTCGATCGTTCGTAAGCTCGTAAACTTCAAATATTTACGTTTCATTCTTGTTATAAAATCCTAATTAAACTATGAACATAAAATGAAGCATTCACCTACACGTTTCTTTACTGATTCAATTTGAAGATACACGATGAAATTGGAGTAGGTAAGTAAGTATGTATGCACATCAGCACAATCCTGGCTATATAGTACCAAGGAAGTTTAGACATCCCATAAAAGGCATACAAAACAAAGATAAAGGCAAACAAGGGTAAAAATTCTTAAAATACAAAGTGAAATTTTGTATATAAACCTTATTAAGGTGGCGCTCTCCAGTTTCGTACTTTGCATAGGGTTAGAAATTTAAAGAAAAAAAATTAGCCAGGGTTTCCTCACTGGCTGTCCTGGCTATTTAAAAAAGACCTTGTATATCTTAGGTATTGTTAAAAGAACTTGTAATTCCCTTTATTTTGGTGTATGATTGATGTCTGAAATTTGGGTTATAGAGTATACAGCTTGGTCTTACTTAAAAAACTGCTAGCTCCGCTTGGTCATTTTCATTTCCTGGACTTCAAAGGTAAATAAAAAAAAAAGAGCAGATAACTTTTTTTACTTTTTAGATATTTTGTAATTCATTCATAGTACTTTCAGAGGCTGGTATTGTCTGCTCTGGCAAAATTCGTTTCCCTATTTTAATAACTGCTGAAATTAGTGCACTTTTGACTAATTCAGGCTGATTTTTCGAGTACTTTGGAGCGGCCATTTTGTCCGCTATGTGCTTAGATCATGTCCAGTTTCCACAAGTACAATATGTAAAGAAATTTCAGCCACAGTACATGAAAGTAACATAGAGGTATGCCAACATTCTCTCCATTGTGAATGTTGCAAATGCAAAATACTTCATCTTACACCTGTCACTCACTCAGAAACATGTATTATCTGTAGAGCGCCCCCTAACTCTTAAAAAGTCCAAGATTGTATCAGCGTGAACAACATCACGTGATGTATTCCAGGGTCAAAGTTTTGTCTCCATTAGTCGCCTCTTACGACATACAGGAGGGAGTATCGTGCCTATTCTGTATCCCGAGTCCATAAGGGGTTGGAGTAGGTAAGAATGATATTGCAAGGATATCCCGAGTCCATAAGGGGTTGGAGTAGGTAAGAACAATATTGCAAGGATATCCCGAGTCCATAAGGGGTTTGAGAAGGTAAGAACGATATTGCAATGATATCCCGAGTCCATAAAGGGGTTGGAGTAGGTAAGAACGATATTGCAAGGATATCCTGAGTCCATAAAGGGGTTGGAGAAGGTAAGAACGATATTGCACGGATATCCCGAGTCCATAAAGGGGTTGGAGTAGTTAAGAACGATATTGCAAAGGATATCCCGAGTCCATAAAGGGATTGGAAAAGGTAAGAACGATATTGCAAGGATATCCCGAGTAAATAAGGGGTTGGATAAGGTACGAACGATATTGCAAGGATATCCCGAGTCCACAAGGGGTTGGTGAAGGTAAGAACGATATTGCAAGGATATCCAACATTTAGAGGGAATACTAATTTGTAAATTCTGTTTGGTCAAACCCTACGCGTAGAATGCGATCTGCGATACCTATTATTAGATATGCATAAAAATGGATATGGACCTTTTTGGCGGGGGGGGGGGGGGGACAAACAGAAATCCTATATATAAAGATCTAAGGCGATTCTTTTAAAGGCACCAATGTCAATTTTCTTGTATCAGTAGACTGGTTAAACGTTCGTTACTTTTGTATGCAATGTTGGTGAAATTTTTTATATCAGCAGAAAATGTATCTCTTTTAAAGTTGCACAATTTTAAAAAGAAAGAAAGAAAAGGGTTTTTAAGTTTATGTCTAAAGTTGATATGCTAATGAGTAGGCATGGTTATATCGGTTCTGGCAACTTGCCAATCAACACGATAATATTGCATACTTTGCAGTCAGACGCAAGTAAATTCTATGCAGACAGTATATGGCGTGACCAACTTTGTATAAGTTATTATAGCCTTCAATTGCTGCGTCAGACTGTTTTTTTTTTTACTGGACCATTGTTATATCTCACAATTCCATTTTACCAGTAGAAACAATAGCTGGCATACCAACTGAAGGCTTTAATAATGTATACGAATTGAATGAAATTGCATTCCAAATGCATACACATTTTTGCAGCTAAATCATTTTTGTTGCACGTGAACAAAAGAAATATTACATACAAAATGATGTACTGTATCAATCAAACTAATAAAAAATGCATATCAATTAAATATGTATCCCATATAAATGAAAAATATTTCAATTAAATGACTTATGATGTAAATGAATGGAAACTATATTAATGAAAAAAATATAATATATATAAAACGATTATATTTACAACTGAATACGTATGATAGCATTTAAGTGTAGTATCTGTTTCATATAAAAAGAAACAGTTTGCATATCGAAGACCAAAATACCAATAGATATAAAAAATCACATATGAATTACTTAATATTACATTAAAATAATTAATTGTCCAATATGAGACAGTAATATTAAATTTTGCAATATTTGGTACTGTCAGGCAATTTTACCAAAGTAGCGGACACTTTGATTATTGTTTTGTCTACCTTCCACTTCCATCTGTTTTGTTGAAATTTGTAACACCCAAAACATTTTCTATGTAAAGACAATGTTGACGTGCTAATCCCCCTCCGCTCCGGCGTGGTTTTCTTTTGGCCCTAACTTAGTCACGAATCCGTTGTACGACATATATATATATATATATATATATATATATATATATATATATATATATATATATATATATATATATATATATATATATTTAGATACAAATTGCGAGGGTGTTTGTGGCAGAAACATTATATCCGTGATTTAAAAATAAAGCAAAATGTATCAATAATCTTTTAAGGTCTTTTTGGTATTGGAATGCTTTAAATTTCGTGGATATGGCTTACTTAACCTGCAAGCGGATCTTGATCCCCAAAACGAAGCTGGTCCAGATTTAATAAATCTAAAAGTACTTCATCAACAACTCAGAAATGAAATTGATCCTTGTCTCCAGATTATCTACCACAAAATCATTAAATTCAGGTCAGATTCCTACAGACTGGTCCAAAAATCATTAAATTCAGGTCAAATTCCTACAGACTGGTCCAAAAATCATTAAATTCAGATCAAATTCCTACAGACTGGTCCAAAAATCATTAAATTCAGGTCAAATTCATACAGACTGGTCCAAAACATATGTTTGCCCTTTCTTAAATAAAGGTAATAAAAGCGATGCAGCAAAATAAAAACCTACTTCACGTACATACATTTTGGAACATATAGTTGTATCTAACTTAATGAAGCACATCAAAAATGTAATACACGTACATACATTTTGGAACATATAGTTGTATCTAACTTAATGAAGCACATCAAAAATGTAATACACGTACATACATTTTGGAACATATAGTTGTATCTAACTTAATGAAGCACATCAAAAATGTAATACACGTACATACATTTTGGAACATATAGTTGTATCTAACTTAATGAAGCACATCAAAAATGGAACATATAGTTGTACATACATTTTGGAACATATAGTTGTATCTAACTTAATGAAGCACATCAAAAATGTAATACACGTACATACATTTTGGAACATATAGTTGTATCTAACTTAATGAAGCACATCAAAAATGTAATACACGTACATACATTTTGGAACATATAGTTGTATCTAACTTAATGAAGCACATCAAAAATGTAATACACGTACATACATTTTGGAACATATAGTTGTATCTAACTTAATGAAGCACATCAAAAATGTAATACACGTACATACATTTTGGAACATATAGTTGTATCTAACTTAATGAAGCACATCAAAAATGTAATACACGTACATACATTTTGGAACATATAGTTGTATCTAACTTAATGAAGCACATCAAAAATGTAATACACAGTATGACTTATAACATGGAATTCCGTGATAAAAGGTCATGTAAATCTCAACTGAAGAATTATTTGTAAACATTTCATAGGGCCATCAATTTTATATTATATTGTTAGACTTCAGCAAAGTCACCTAAAACTACTTTATAAATTACACCAACATGGAATCGGAAATAAAACACTAAATTGTATTAAAGTTTTCCTGATAATTTTATTCATTCAGTAATTCTTGAAGGCAAATCCTTTTCTGAAATACCAGTCACATCAGGAGTACCGCAGGATTCTGGTTTTGGTGCCATCTTGTTTGTGCTATACGTCCTGTCTGAAAGCATTCATTCAACAGTAAGACTTTTATACAGCCCTATACTTCACTATAGGTAATAACTCTGACTGTAACAGACTTCAAAACCTTTCTACTCTAACAAATGTGAGAAACACACACACACACACACACACACACACACGCACACACACACACACACATATATATGTATGTGTATATATATATGTATGTATGTATGTATGTATGTATAAGTATATATATATATATATATATATATATATATATATATATATATATATATATAGAGGTAACAACTTTCTGACTCTATTTGTACTCATAAGAGCTATTTGCTATTAACCCTTTAACCCACTACGTAACATACGTAATATGGTCATGTGACAAGTCATTCGGATCCGATCATGGGTGTCAGTATTACATAGACTCATAATGCATAATAAATTTTATTTCACGTCGGCTATTAAAAGAAATAACATTAGCTCTGATGAGCTACCGACAAAGAACTAAAAGCAGATACAGATAGAGCAGCATGTTTATTTTAGACACAAAGATACATATCACAAATAAGATATAGAGACATAACCTTATACTGATACATGGCATAAAACAGGGGTATTCTAGACACAAAGATACATATCACAAATAAGGTATAGAGACATAACCTTATACTGATACATGGCATACCAACAGGGGTATTCTAGACACAAATATACATATCACAAATAAGGTATAGAGACATAACCTTATACTGATACATGGCATAAAACAGGGGTATTCTAGACACAAAGATACATACATATCACAAATAAGGTATAGAGACATAAACATATACTGATACATGGCATACCAACAGGGGTATTCTAGACATAAAGATATATATCACAAATGAGGCATAGAGACATAACCTTATACTGATACATGGCATAAAAATAGGGGTATTCTAGACACAAAGATACATACATATCACAAATAAGGCATAGAGACATAACCATATACTGATACATGGCATACATATTTAAAACAACTATTTAAAACACATTGAAACGTTATTTTTAGACACATATATGATACCAAACACATAGAATATATCCCTACACTACATAGATAAGGACATATTCTTACTAACACATGCATATATATATATATATATATATATATATATATATATATATATATATATATATATATATATATGTATATAATATTAACATACATGCATATATACATACTTTTTTAAAACAAGAAATCTACAAATCTAAAATTCAAGGCCTGCAAATTGGGGTAAGAAAATTGAACGAAGATGTAAACGCATGTCATGCAAAAAAGAATAGCCATTGCAAATATGAGACGCTTAAATGACCTAATCTACATAAAAACGAAGACCAAAAAATTAGACTTGGAGCTAAATTAAACACGGATAAAAACTTATGAAACTACAACATTTTTATAAACTAGTCAATAAGTACTGTTAAAAGTTATTTCAGATTACAGTCGTAAGTCCAAAGCTGACCAAATCTGAAGGATTGAAAAGAAAGCTCAAAAAAAGACAAAGAAAAAGCTGTCTGTTGTAGAAAAAAAGATGGTTATTTGCATAGGCCTCACTTCACATGATTACAACAACCTGCGGAAAACACATTAAGAGTTTGGCAATAAAATCTCCTTTGGCAGGCTGTTCTAGACATGGAGAGCAGCAAACCTAAATGAAGCCTTGCCATACCTTTCTGTTATCATCCAAGGTAGATCCAAAATGTTATTCTACCTGAAATTATAATGATCATTTGTTTTCTTTGAACAAGGTTTGAGATATATCTGGGTGCCATGTCATATACAACTTTATTAACTTCTAGGGTCATGGCTCAAAGTAATTTTACATGGAGTTTTGGTAATTCTGCCCTTGTAAGCAATTCATCATAAGAGCTATTGTAGTCCTCATAGACGAGATGTAGGGCTCATATACGAGATGTAGTCCTCATAGACGAGATGTAGGGCTCATAGACGAGATGAAGGGCTCATAGTCGAGAAGAAGGGCTCATAGACGAGATGAAGGGCTCATAGACGAGATGAAGGACTCATAGACGAGATGTAGGGCTCATAGACGAGATGTAGTCCTCATAGACGAGATGTAGGGCTCATAGTCGAGATGAAGGGCTCATAGACGAGATGTAGTGCTCATAGACGAGATGAAGGGCTCATAGACGAGATGTAGTCTTCATAGATGAGATGAAGGGCTCATAGACGAGATGTAGGGCTCATAGTCGATATGAAGGGCTCATAGACGAGATGTAGTCTTCATAGACGAGATGAAGGGCTCATGGACGAGATGTAGGGCTCATAGACGAGATCTAGTCCTTATAGACGAGATGTAGTCTTCATGGACGAGATGTAGGGCTCATAGTCGAGATGAAGGGCTCATAGACGAGATGTAGTCCTCATAGACGAGATGAAGGGCTCATAGACGAGATGTAGGGCTCATAGTCGAGATGAAGGGCTCATAGACGAGATGTAGTCTTCATAGACGAGATGAAGGGCTCATAGACGAGATGTAGGGCTCATAGTCGAGATGAAGGGCTCATAGACGAGATGTAGTCTTCATAGACGAGATGAAGGGCTCATGGACGAGATGTAGGGCTCATAGACGAGATCTAGTCCTCATAGACGAGATGTAGTCTTCATAGACGAGATGTAGGGCTCATAGTCGAGATTAAGGGCTCATAGACGAGATGTAGTCCTCATAGACGAGATGAAGGGCTCATAGACGAGATGTAGGGCTCATAGTCGAGATGAAGGGCTCATAGACGAGATGTAGTCTTCATAGACGAGATGAAGCACTCATGGACGAGATGTAGGGCTCATAGACGAGATGTAGTCCTCATAGACGAGATGTAGGGCTCACAGTTGTTGTCTTAAGAGTATTCTCCGTACTTTCAAAAATATCATGCTACAGGACGGTAGATGAAATTAGAAAGAATAAAAGAGTAACGGATAGCAAATTTCCCATTTAAAGTTAGATACCTACCAATGAACTTATACTACACTCAGTTGTCTTGAAGCGTTCGACATTTATTATATATTTCATAATGAGATATTGAAATATATCAATGGGAGAAAAATGATATCGCCACAGTGGCGATACCAATTTTATCGCCACAGTGGCAATATCACTTTTGGAACTACTTTCTTTTTCCATTTAGGAAGTATATCTGCCCTTACGTATCTTACTCAGACTCTCTCTCTCTCTCTCTCTTAAAAGGTGTCAAGACTGTTGACCCTCTAGTATACATTTATGTAATCATTGAGAAGGCGCAATGAAGAATTTCCCCCAAAAATGAACACCAAGCAACAAAAAGCAGGGTTCAATTATTAACTTTTTTATAATTAGCTTTCTGTGTCACCCATACAATATCGTATACCTGTTACACTCAACAACAAACGGTACACATTTTTAAGAAAAACTATTGATCACATATAGTACTAAAATTGTTTAAGTATCGATTTTAAATGTTGTCACAGTCTTAATCATGTCTGAAAACGAAGGAGAAATCAGGCATTGATTAGTGTCAATTGCAACCAAAATTAAGTGACAATCGAAATTTGTGTGCAGCGTATGTTACCGAAATGGACTGCAAGCTTGCCGACACACAAAAATTCACGTCTGAATGCAGAAATTAAAAATAAAGTAGAAACCAAAATCCTTACAAGTAAACTCACAATAATTAAAATCTGTTGTTTAATGATGTTACGCTCTGATGTATGTTGACCGTTCTGTCATCTTTCTATAGTACCTCCACCTCTGCAACGTTGACTGTATCAGTAAGCACAAGAAATGTGTAAAAATCCATGTAAATCGGAAATGTTTGCCTAAAAAATATATAATAAAAAGAAAATCTACGTTTTTTTAGTAGAAACAAGGAAATATTTCACTCGTGACGAGAAAAATTGCTTTACAATACAATGTTTCTACTTCACTCGTGAAATATTTCCGTATATCAACTAAACAAACGTAGGTATCATCTATATCTTACTTATATGCTCGTTAAATTTGAGAACGGAATCTATGCAAACTCCAAGTAGCCGGACATTGTCGTCACAGTCGATCCGATTATCCCGAATGGAGAAAGATAATCGATCCTCATGTATGTATTGGCCACGACCAGTCGGCCAGAGCTTCACTCTTCCGCTGCAGCACATCCTTAAGGTAAGTAATTTCTGTAGGTATACAATATAGAGTATTATTATCTTCATACTTGTACTGTGTTGACTATTTGACAAAAGAAAATATAACATTTATGAAAGATATTTAATAAGGTCCCAAAACAAATCATTAGGGAACTCCCTTTACTATTGTCTAGTCAGTCAGTCTTTACTATTGTCTAGCCAGTCAGTCTCTACTATTGTCTAGCCAGTCAGTCTTTACTATTGTCTAGCCAGTCAGTCAGTCTTTACTATTGTCTAGCCATTCAGTCTTAAGGGTACCGAGTTTTACCTGTTTTTCTTTTGGTGTGAAAGGTAGTTTGAAATTAGATAACAGGCTTTGTCACCTGCACCATAAGCCTCATCTTTCCAATCAAAAGCTCATGTGGTAGGCCAACAAATGCCTTGGATACATCCAAAAGGATCGCTGATGTGAGCGTGTTTTCATCAAGAGTGCGACGCCAATCGTCCAGGAGGCGAAGTAACGTAGTGTGACACACATAACGTAGTGTGACACACATAACGTAGTGTGACACACATTTCAAGGTCTAAAAGCAGATAAAAATTAATGGAATATTTTTCTAAATGTTCACTCAGCTGAGATGAATTAACTTTTTTTGTATAAATATTATTGATATGAAAACAAAGAATGCTTACAAGTCTATAATTTTCTTCAGACAAAGATCTTTTTTCATACATAGGTGTGATATTTACTTCCTGGAGACGGTTTGGAAAAACATCTTTGAAGAAAGTAGTGTTAATCTTCCTGGCTATGAGTTCTGACAATACTTGTTCACTAGATTTTACCAGTTTATGTGAATATTGTTGACTCCAGTCGCTTTTGGAGAATTCATACAAGATAGATTTTCTTAGCGAGTCTTCGGATACATAACTAAATGAGAATGCCAGTAGACCTTGCTTGTTTATTTTAATTGCTTCTGTGCAAGGATGAGGTGTATTCGACTCCAAAATCGGTTCTACTTATGCATTTTGCTACATTTACAAAGAAATCATTAAAAATTGAACAAACGTCATTTTGA
The DNA here is from genome assembly GCA_029931535.1 of Margaritifera margaritifera. Lineage (NCBI taxonomy): Eukaryota > Metazoa > Mollusca > Bivalvia > Unionida > Margaritiferidae > Margaritifera > Margaritifera margaritifera. The sequence continues at coordinate 1,686,184 of JAQPZY010001411.1, read as the reverse complement.
TGAGATACAATTTTGCTACAATCTATTAGGACAGTTGTGTGAGCATTAGTCTTGTCTTTGTTGGACAGAAAAGGTTTGATGGTGGGCCAAAAGTCTATTGTTTTGTCCCCCTCCCCTTCCAGGAGCAAATTTCAGACAAGTGTATTCTAATACTACTCCTCTTTAGCTTTATTGTACTTTATTCATTTGATGTTTGTAATTTCGCAGTAGGTATTATTTCTAAATTGTTTAAAGCAATTGAGCAGCACACAGTGTGGACAAGAGATATTAGTCCTTCAATCGTGAGGTACCTAAATAAAGCGTCCTTCAATATAGTTCCCTGTATTGTTTTTGGTAAATTTAATCCCAACCTGAGTTCCCTTATTGAACATCGTGAACAAGAATCTTCTAAATGTCTTTCAAACTCTGTATCTAGTCGTTTGTTGTCAACCAGCATGTGTTCTCAAACAAAGACCGAATTAGAAGTTAGACGCCATTTTTGCAGACATTATATTTGAGCTGAATTTAGCAAATATTCAATCTGAGATTTGTATGATCACACGAAGGAGTTGCACATATTGTGGAATACCTACCAACAAAGGGATATAGTTATAGGTTTGATACATCAAATAAAACACCTCTGCATCTCTGCTTCGAAAAGTTCATCCTTGTGAACATGTGCGTTGTTAAACACCAGTTTAACTTTGTGTCAGAGACTTCTGATTTAGGGAAGAAATTGCAAACAGGCCATTCACCACTGTTCACGCTGTAAACAAGCCATTCACCACTGTTCACACTGCAAACAGGTCACTCACCACTGTCCACACTGTAAACAGGCCATTCACCACTGTCCACACTGTAAACAGGACATTCACTACTGTTCACACTGTAATCAGGCCACCCACCTCTGTTCACACTGCAAACAGGCCACTCACCACTGTTTCCACTGTAAACAGACCATTCACCACTGTTCCCACTCTAAACAGGCCATTCACCACTGTTCCCACTGTAAACAGGCCATTCACCACTGTTTACACTGTAAACAGGTCACTAACCACTGTTCACACTGTTTCAAACATATACAAGTCAGGATATCATACTGTCACAAAACTTTCAATTGATACGTTTTAAAATTTTTAAAAAAAGTATATTAATTAATTGGACTTTACATTTATGGAAACAATTTTAATATGTGTATTTAAAACTTTCTTATGTATTAGACACAATAGAGTCTAAATTAAACAATTTGAATATGTGTATTTCAAACTTTCCTATATAGTAAACACAATAGAGTCTCAATTAAACAATTTGAATATGTGTATTTCAAACTTACCTATATAGTAAACGCAACAGAGTCTCAATTAAACAATTTGAATATGTGTATTTCAAACTTTCCTATATAGTAAACACAATAGAGTCTCAATTAAACAATTTGAATATGTGTATTTCAAACTTTCCTATATAGTAAACACAATAGAGTCTCAACTAAACATTTATATTTACTAGATCTATCCTCTAATTGATATTACTCTTTTTATTTTTTAAAAATTAAAGTCAAAACATAAACAGAATATTTGGGGCTTTACTTCTGGATGCTAACGATTTTACTGATTTAACTGTTCAACATCTAGAACGTGATTTATTTTATTTTTCACTGAACCATACTTTCAGAAGTGGATTACCAAGTATTTTCTTGAATAATAATAATAATAATAATAATAATAATAATAATAATAATAATTAATAATAATAATAATAATAATAATAATAATAATAATAATAATAATAAAAGTTTGACCCGTGAAGTTGTATGGGTAATATACTTGTATAGCTGATAAAAAAAAAATATATAGGGCGTTAATGAAATTGATAGCATTATATTTTTCTTGTTTGCGCAGTGGATGCACTGAATTAAAAAGATTTACTAGTATATGAAGATGTTAGTGAAGATATCAATTACTGTAATTTGCTAATACATGTGAAGCGAAAAAGACAATAGTAATCACACAAAGCCAATTATATCTGCGCAAACCATATAACGAATTTCTGTATTTCTTTCTGAATTGAACTATTCTGTTCAGTAGTGTAAGACTGGTTTCCTAACAAAACAGTTCATTAGTTATTACTGATGTTGAGGAAAGATAGTTTTTGAAATACCGTCTTACTCACTTATAAGTTGAATCCAACTGCAAACTGCATAGACCCAGGTCTGCCGTCGCATAATGCGCCGGCAGATCTGGGTCTATGCAGTGTGTTAGGAGTAATTAGTAGAACAAAACAACATAGACCCTGATCTGCCGGCGGAGTATGCGACGGCAGATCAGGGTCTATGTTGTTTGCAGTGGAGGCCGACTTATAAGCGAGCAGAGACAATAATGCATGTCTATGGTCATTATACAGTCTGCGCTAAAATTAAAGAAATGATAATCGTTTTCTATTAGATACCCACAGGAGCAATATGGATTAGAGGCTCGAAAGAGATCGTATTTGAGAATATTACATTTATATGTCTCAGTGGACCTAATAAAACAAGCTAACTGACTGGCTCATGCTAAGTAGGAAGGAGCTGACATAATTTGTTCTGTTATGACTCCTTTTAAAGTTTTGTTACTTGGACACTTTCTTCTGGATAAAGGAAACTTATTGCATGTGCTTATGTTTGATAGAATTTGTGACATGATTTCCGATGTATTTTAAGTATCAGCTGAGGAAACTTCTGGTTTCAGATAAATATCTAGTGAAGTTAAGAATACTCAACATAAATTGTATGGAATGCAAAAGTCCAAGCATAAATACTACTTAGCAAAAAGATTGCACTGAGCGATCCGAACATTAAGAGTCAGAAACGTAACTAAAGTAGGCAAGTCGACCGTATTAAAAAAAATGCGTAAGTTCAATAGGAAACACATGGGTAAGATTAGCGATAAACTAAGAAAGCTCTGTAAGATCCAAAACAATATTGGGAAATAATTACCACTATGGGAAAAAATAAAAATGTTCCGGATATAGGCATTAATGGCTTTTATAAATACTTCTAAGATGTTAATCAGGTGTTTGATTCAGATGAAAATGACGAAAATCTTAATCAGGTGTTTGATTCAGATGAAAATGACGAAGATGCTAATCAGGTGTTTGATTCGGATGAAAATGACGAAGATGCTAATCAGGTGTTTGATTCGGATGAAAATGACGACGATCTTAATCAGATGTTTGATTCAGATGAAAATGACCATTTTAATGCAATATTATCTGCTGAAAATGAGATATTAAATAGATCTATTACTGTTGAAGAAGTATACAAGGCAATTAAAAATCTTAAAATAATAAAACTGTGGGTAGAGACGACATTATTAATGTGTTTATAAAAGCTACTGAACCTATTTTTCTACATTTATATACTTCCTTTCTAAATCAATGTTTAGACAGTGACATTATCCCAGAGTTTTGGGTTACAGGGTTAATATAACCAATATATGAAAATAAAGATGATAACAATCTTCCCTCGAGCTACCAACCTATTACACTATTGAGCTACCAACCTATTACACTATTGAGCTACCGACCTATTACACTATTGAGCTACCAACCTATTACACTATTGAGCTACCAACATATTACACTATTGAGCTACGGACCTATTACACTATTGAGCTACGGACCTATTACACTATTGAGCTACCGACCTATTACACTATTGAGCTACCGACCTATTACACTATTGAGCTACCAACCTATTACACTATTGAGCTACCAACCTATTACACTATTGAGCTACCGACCTATTACACTATTGAGCTACGGACCTATTAAACTATTGAGCTACCAACCTATTACACTATTGATCTACCGACCTATTACACTTTTGAGCTACAAACATATTACACTATTGAGCTACCAACCTATTACACTATTGAGCTACGGACCTATTACACTATTGAGCTACGGACCTATTAAACTATTGAGCTACCGACCTATTACACTTTTGAGCTACAAACATATTACACTATTGAGCTACCAACCTATTACACTATTGAGCTACGGACCTATTAAACTATTCAGCTACCGACCTATTACACTATTGAGCTACCGACCTATTACACTATTGAGCTACCAACCTATTACACTATTGAGCTACCAACCTATTACACTATTGAGCTACCGACCTATTACACTATTGAGCTACGGACCTATTAAACTATTGAGCTACAAACCTATTACACTATTGAGCTACCGACCTATTACACTTTTGAGCTACAAACATATTACACTATTGAGCTACCAACCTATTACACTATTGAGCTACGGACCTATTAAACTATTGAGCTACGGACCTATTAAACTATTGAGCTACCGACCTATTACACTATTGAGCTACCGACCGATTACACTATTGAGCTACAAACATATTACACTATTGAGCTACGGACCTATTAAACTATTCAGCTACCGACCTATTACACTATTGAGCTACCGACCTATTACACTATTGAGCTACAAACATATTACACTATTGAGCTACCGACCTATTACACTATTGAGCTACGGACCTATTAAACTATTGAGCTACCAACCTATTACACTATTGAGCTACCGACCTATTACACTTTTGAGCTACAAACATATTACACTATTGAGCTACCAACCTATTACACTATTGAGCTACCGACCTATTAAACTATTGAGCTACCGACCTATTACACTATTGAGCTACATACCTATTACACTATTGAGCTACCAACCTATTAAACTATTGAGCTACCGACCTATTACACTATTGAGCTACCGACCTATTACACTATTGAACTACAAACATATTATACTATTGAGCTACGGACCTATTAAACTATTGAGCTACGGACCGATTACACTATTGAGCTACCGACCTATTACACTATTGAACTACCGACCGATTACACTATTGAGCTGTTTTTTTAAAGTTAAGATTTAATTTTAAATGCAAGACTAGCGGAATATTTGGAGACGACAGGAAGTTTAAAAGGAAAATCAGTCTAGTTTTAGAAAAAGGATATTACTCTCTAGATAATATTTTTCTCCACATGCACTTGAAAAAATGTAAAAAGTAAGCAAGAAAAAAATTATCTTGTGGATTTTTCGATTTTGAATATACCAGAAAAAAAAAATATGATGAATTTCACTATTCTTGTAATGTAAACATTTTGCTGAAGTAATTAAACGATATATAAGAAGTATCTCAAAAATGTTAATGCATACAAATTTAGTGTTAATACATAGTGTTAATCCATAAAAATTTAGTGTTAATGCATACAAAGTTAGTGTTAATGCATAAAAATTTAGTGTTAATGCATACAAATTTAGTGTTAATGCATACTGTTAATGCATACAAATTTAATGTTAATGTATACAAATTTAAAGTTAACGCATACAAATTTAGTGAGTTGCTAAAAAAACACATACATACTTTTGAGATTAAGTCAAGTTATAGAACTACTATTTGAATCATTCATTTCCCATGTAAACTCACAATAGTTATGACTAATGTCATTTTTCTTCCCATTTTGCTGTATATATGTAAAATATTGATCAGAATACTATATATGTCTACCATTCTCTTTTCTACCTTTCTCTATCCGCTATACCACCACCATTAATTATTTGTATTTGTACTTAATCTCATATGTCTATTATTATACCTGAATTGACAATAAAGTATGTTCTTTTCTGCTTATGGAAAAATAGAATTGCTAAACAATGAAGTACAGTAACGAAGCTGAAGAAGTCTGTCATGCTTTCGTTGATTACAGGTAGTTGTATCTTGTATATAACGCGGGAGTAAACCAGGTAAGTACTCATGGGATGGCTTGGTAATGATTTGATAAAAGGTGCCTATGTACTTTTTATCCCCTCAGGTAAAGTAATCATGGAATGGCTTGTTGATGGTTTTATAAAAGGTACATATGTTCTTTTTATCCATTCAGGTAAAATATTCATGGCATGGCTGGTTGATGATTTTATAAAAGGTGCATGTGTATTTTTTATCCCCTCTTTCCACAAGAGTAGCCTAACATGTTTGAAAATAAAGTACTTGTCAAGCATACTTTGATAAACCGGAAAACTAGTCGGTGGGGTGGGGGTGGGGTAGAGGTTGGGGATTGGAAGGGGGGGTGCCCGATGACCGATCAATGCTATTTCAAGATAATTTCATGTCAGGTATTTGTGCACAGTATCCGCAAAAGTTTAGATGGAAGAAATCAGTAAATCGTTATAAAAACGCTTATTTTGGGCAAAAGCCTTAAGACTTCTATGAAAATTCCTCTGTGGGAGCAAAATAAAATTAATACCACTAGCGACGAAACACATTTTTCACATTTTCCTCCTTTACAAAATCTTATATACAGCTTTTTGTAAAAAAAAAATATGAATCAATTTATGGAGGCAAATCACTTATGAAGTCTTTTTCTGTCGTAAACGAGAAAGTCTGGTGCACAATATATTTTGTGCCGAATGAAGTATAGACCGTATTGATCGCAAACCAGACTGTGACATTCACAAATCTCACTGCGAATAGCACGCATTGAACATCGAGTTGAAACTTAACAGATGTTGAGACATATTAGATGTTGCAACAAATCCGGAATACTGTTGAGCTTATGCAATAAAGACATATAATTTCATTTGGATGTATAGATTAATTTATGGAAATTCAATTTACAAAACATACATACCAAAAAGGATTCTTGTTCGCACAATCAGTGACACGCTAACTGCGAAGAGACCCTCAGAAAAACGGCTTTCATGAAAATAAAGTAATTTTTTTTCTTCGTACTAACTGAATAATTAAGTCTCGAAAACGACGTTGACTCTAAAATAGTTTAAAAGTTATGTGAAACAAATTAATATAGGTCTTAAATAAAAAGCAGTCTGTGTATACAGGGAAAGAGATACGCAGTTTGATAGATAGAGGAGCACCTTTGCGACTCTTTAAATATAAAGTGAAACATATCAAAAGCGTTTCCATTTAAATCATTGATCACTTTTATTTAGATAGTCCTTGGACTTGTAATATTTAGATAATCCATGTTCTCTCTCTCTCTCTCTATCATTTTCTGTTTCTTAGCATTTTCTTGCTTCTCCCTCTTATTTATACTACACCATGATGGCTTCTTATATAATAGAACTTTTATCGTACTTGGCTCATTCTTTATATGTATGGATTGAGTATGATTTTTTTTCAATAAAGTCTTGTTCTGTTCGATTCCGTTCGGCAGTTCTACATTTTTAAAAATACTTTAGTCAGATTAGCGCTTAGCAACAAGTGAACTGAAGAAATATGATAACACACCTGCAAAAACCATCGAAATCCAATTTAACTTGCAGCGCTTTCTCTGTTTTCAATCTTTTCGGCAACTTTTGATTATGAGCAGTTAATTGTCACAGTATCTGAGCCGTGTATACATGATGTTGTCAATATCATACTTCTCGACGTGCATTGCTTTGAACTTTGCGAGAAGGCTAATTATAATAACAAAGCTTGTTGACCGACAATTGTCTTGCGATAGGAGTTCATGCCGGGTAGGGGTGGTTTTATAAGCTCGACATATAACAAATTTTATAATTCTAGTGGTAATATTGGAATATAGAGGGTTTCCCCAAGGATTTTAAACTAAAGGGTCATTGACTCTTGGGCTGAAATTTCCAAGAGTAAAAATTTGAAGATTAAGAGTCAGAATCTTAAACATTAGTGTCACTCTCGAGAACGACATGGAAAAAAGAAAACACTTTTCAAACTCATTTACATTTATTATCAAACGCATAAGCATCAAAGAGTCTTGTTTAATACACAAACGTCACTCTGACGACAAATCGAGTTATTCCAAATTAAATTATTTAAAGGGGTCTCAGTATCAAAGGAAAATGTCAGCGGACAAGATGTTTTTGCATTATTCAAGGTATCTTTTGTAAACATATGAAAGAAAATCAATATAAAACCAGCCATGCCTTATTCACATCTTAGGAAGAAATAGTATCTACTGATATACGGAACTAAAACAGTAAATGTCAGAACCTCAACGTGTTGGAGCTTGCTTTAATTTGGGTATTTCAGGTTTTACAACTACTTACTGTAACAGTGTGACAGATTAAGGATGTCTGGATCAATAATCTGCGGAAGCTGACGTGCCAAGTGGGGCAAGCGCACCGAGTGGACAGAAGAGTTCCAATTCAAGGGGAGTAACATAGTTTCCGAAAAGGACTACAGAAGTACATAACGGTCTACAGCAGTGATTTCCAACCTTTGTTTGCTGACACCCTAAACTGGCCACCAATAGGACTTACCGACCCTCCGGCTTTTGATTTCTTCTGATGACCCTTCGCGACCCTGTTGATGATCCCCCGTGACACTGATTTGGGTCGCGAACTGAGGTTGGGAACCGCTGGTCTACAGGATCAGCAACAAAACAATTGTGATCACCGAACGCGTAATACATATAAAGACAAATTATGTAGTAAAATATTAGTGTAGTTACAAGCAGTCGCCGTGATATATAGTAGGTGTATAAACCAGATATTTTCTTTAACTGTTTCTTGAGATTAAAAATAAATAAATAAAATACATAATTGCTAAAATATTTCATGGCTAAAATCCCTGTGTATTTATTAATAAAATCACTGCAAATGTCTTGTAAACATGACGTAATTTATTTTCAAATGATGGAATATATTATCACCCTGTTGAGACTCTGCGATACACAAAATTTTTGTAAAGTAGCGCAAGAAGATGCATGTACAAGAAATTTCACACATTTAAATTAGTAAACTTGTCACACTCAATCAAAAACAGTCTAGTATCAGCAGTTTGACCCTCGAGAACATGTCTTTCAAGACGACAGAGATATGGTTGTTTCAAGCAAACAAAGTTTAATTTTTAACCAACACTTCAATTCTGAGTTACTGTGAAATGGCTTTGTGAAAATTGTCCAAGAAGAAGACAAATAGTGTCCCAAATGTTTTCTTTCTTTTTTTATATTAATTGGAACTAGATTCATAACATTACAGTAGATAAGAAAGGAATGCATATTCCACTGCTTGGAAAAAATGGTTATTTGATGTAGAACAAAACAGCGGAACACAAAAAGTACACAAGTTCATCCTAAATTTTAAGTGGTTTGATTTCTAGTCAAACATTTTTCATGAGGATTACACAGAACTGTGTATGATATTTCCTATGGGGATACAGCATGACCGTATATCGGATTACACAGAGCTGTGTATGATATTTCCTATGGGGGATACACCATGACCGTATATTGGATTACAGAGCTGTATATGATATTTCCTATGGGGATACACCATGACCGTATATTGGATTACAGAGTGGTATATGATATTTCCCATGGGGATACACCATGACCGTATATCAAAGATTGTGATAATGAAATATCTATATTACAGTAGCAATCTTCTCCAAAGGGACAACTACAGGCATAAATTATTAAATCACCTTTATCTGTGTTATAAATTACATAGCAACGTGTGCAAGGCGCCGAGAGTTGTGATGGATTGTATATCACACAATACCTTAAGAATCGCTGCTCTAAGCTCACTTGATTGGTCGAGGCTGTTATAACACACTGTATAATTCACTCCGTTGGAATTTCCTTTCTGAACTTGAGCACTGTATATCTTATGCTAAAGCCCAACTAATAAGTCAGATGGGTGGGTTAAGGTTTTTATTAAAATCTGAGTGTAGGTAAAAATACGTATGTTAAGGTTTTCATTATTACGAATACAGGTAGAGATACACATGAAGAATATCACTCTGTTTTGACCGGCTCCGTGTATCTATTTTTGGTTAATAAGTTGTCTCTAGTTTGAGCCAAAAAAAACAGGAAATAATTCAAATACTCCGTCTACATTTGGATCATCTCCGGTCTGTGCACAGAGAAAGACCAGAGGTAGTCCCAAAGGCTATGTGTATCCATGTCACGGAATTGTGTGCACAAAGACACCTTTGTATCTTTTATATTAACATAAATATAGATTGGGTTCGTTGCCGCGTACAGCATTACTCATGGTGTATGGTTTTAGTCTTGTCAGTTTATGCAGTTGCGAAATGGCAATTTTGTTCACTTCCTGCAGCACGAGTAAAGTATTGGCAGTGGGGTCCCGCTTACCCTGTACTTTTCGGCCGTGGGTTTGACCACGTCTTAGTACATACAGTGCTGTTTTTCTGTGTATCGTTACAGTGCATGAGAGCCTTGTCAGGAAGCTGTCCACTTTACGGAAAACAAATTCAGCTGTAAAGGTATGTGAAAGTGTAAAACGTTATTCTTTCTTGTTATCCCCTGTTTATGATACAATTTGTTGATACATTGAATGTTTCGGAATTTATTATAAATTTTCAGATTTTTAAAAATAAATTTCTAGAAAGTCAGACCATGCCACATTACGCCATGTTATCGGATAGAATATTGTCTGTTTCAGGTTGGACATATTTGTAGCTGAATAGACAAGTTGAATTCAGTTATTTTGTATGCAGAAAAAATGAGAAGCGTTCAAGCTGTTTATTATTCAGTGCGATCATTCTTGTCGTAGACCGATTCATGTACGAAAGTTCTTATCATATTAATAATATCATACATACGTTCTATAGAATAATAGTTTAATGTATAACCGGGTCAGTCCATGCACACGCACGCATGCGTAATGTATGCATATATATATATATATATATATATATATATATATATATATATATATATATATATATATATATATATATATATATATATATATATATGTTCGTACTTAAACATATTTTGAGGTGTGACTCGTGTATTACAAGGTTCAATTGTTTTATTTTTGATGTTCGACGGATTGTTTAACCTGGATATCGTTGTTAATGGTAACTTGGGTGACATTTACTCATACCCGCTGATGATTTATGCCAGCATTTTTTTTCTTCAAGTTTATTCATGTATTTGTGAAAAATATTTTCTTATTGTAATTGCTTCATTGATATACACGCCTATTAAGGTGTGAAAAGGGTGTTCGTAGAATTCAGCACGTCATTAGTATCATAGTATTTGTGTGCATGTGTAGGTTGGGTATTGCAGTATTTTAGTTGAATTAGTTTGTATGCGATTGAAATAGGTTATCAGAAATTACTTATTCATTAACTTGCATATCATAAATAAAAATCTCATTCACGTTCTCTAGTTGTGTGTCTCCTCTAGGTCCAACCCCACCCGACTACATCCTGTTACAATGTTTTTAATATTTTTGTATACACAGTTACATAAATAAACTGTTGCTCTCATCGTGTTGGGACGTGTAAATAAATTCAGTTAGAAAAAAGATTTGCTTTGATACTGATGGTAGTATTTTTCTGATACTGACACAAGATCTCCTAACATCTCACAAAAATCCCTTTTTTTTTTTTTTGTTAATCAATCATGATCATTTGATAGTTGCATTTTCGGACAGACTAAATTTATAAGAGGCAAACCAAGAAATCGGCCTCTAAATCCGCTTATCATTAATCGGCCACATCTCTGGAGAATGGATTCTCAAATTTAATCTTTTTCATAGCTTTTTCTAAAGATTCTGTAATATTAAATTTCGATGTATGGCAGGAAATGCCATTCAATTCGGTTTTCTTTTCTTCTTCTTTTCTTTCTTGTCTTGGTCCATGTATATGGCGATTCCAATAGACCTTGGTAGTTAATATTCTGTAGTCATGGAAGGGATAATGTATGTATTTCATGTTTTTGTTAAACTATCAGGCAAAAGGCATTGCCTATAACACACTGTACTCTCTATTGTGTAAACCATCGATAATGCGTTGTTTGACTTATTATATACCATCATATTTCAACAAAGGAAAAGGTCGAACTTTAATAGGCATATGTCACAAGAGAGGTTGGTTTTTTAACCCCTACATTTTATATCGAGAAGACATATTTTGTTTAAATAGTACAAATTAGTTCAGAATTTAAATGGTTTTGCTGAATTTTAGTCCTTATGATGGGGGTTTCCCGACTTTAAATGAATATTTACTATAGAGCGCAAGTGATTAGCAACACAATATTTGCTCCGAAAACTCAGATAATAAAATTATTTTATTTTAAAGATAAATTACGGAGGTGATCGGCTATACACGATTAGGTCTGTGCTCAGTAATCGAAAATGCTTATGCAACGAGTCATACGAAGACCTAGTCCGATAAATCAACCCCCAATCCTGTATTGATATCTTGGCAGTGTTGGATACTATTTCCCCTATTCATAAAACATTGCAATTAATGCAGACAGATTTGTCCGCAGCACATCGGTTTTGCAATACTTACCAGTATTTCTCGCGGTTCTTGAGTTGCGGACTGTTAAAGGGGCCTTCGCTGATCTATACTGCATACTTCTGTGTCAAATCTGATATTGGACAACTTGTAAATCCACGTGGAATCACACAATCCTACCGGACGTCGCCATTTTGGAATTGCTGGGCTACAGGCGGATCAACGGCTGGTCCATCAATTTCGCTCGTTTGAAATATTTTTTTTGTTTTGGTCAAGTGTCTCGAGCGTCCATGGATTTGTCATGTGATTGTCACGTGGTGAATATCTCGTCGTTTGACTACTATCACCGTTCAACAACGCGCTCAATTACAAAATGAACGAAATTAATTTTAAACTGTATCCCAAATTGCTCAGAACATTGCTAATTAATCCGTTCATTTTGTATTAGGCGCGGTCGACATGTGTACTGATGTGCTGCGGAGATATCTGTGTGCAATAATTGGTTTGCTTTATGAGGAGATGAGATCAGACACCAAACCACTAATATACCAATACATGTATATGGACTGACTATCGAAGACAAAGTCCTGCAGTCACGAAACTTTCCAAGAAAGAAGACGGAACTCAATCTTAACACTTCTTTAAGAAAAAAAAAACCTCAGCGTTCTTCATTCTCGTTGAAATTTGGTAGGTGCGTAGACATACAGGCAACAAGATAACCAGGTAATTCTCGTGATTATTTTTGCTCTCTTGGAGCAAAATTATAGAAAATCAACAGTTCTGAAAAATGAGCACGATTTAAAACTTGTATGCTCAGTTTATTGACTCCGGGGTCCGGAACAAGAACTAATTCTTATTAAACTGGAACTTTTGTAATTATATGAAGATTAAATAATTCTGTGTAATTATATGTAGACTAAATAATTCCGTGTAATTATATGTAGATTAAATAATTCCGTGTAATTATATGTAGATTAAATAATTCCGTGTAATTTATATGTAGATTAAATAATTCCGTGCAAATATCTATGCACCTAAAATTAGGACTATAAACTAACAAATTTAACTTAGTATATTTACATTTGCTGAGCCCCCATTACAAAATGTGCAACACATTTATGCTAACTTATGAATGAGACTTGGCATTCAAAGTTAATCGCACAAAGTGAAAACAATAGGCAGGGTGTCAAGAAAAGATTAGTAAAACACACATCATCGGGATTTTCTTTCATTCTTTATTTATGGGCTTCACTAATTTTAAAAGTATTTTTGAGAATATGAGGACAGTTCATCGACCGAATTTTTCCCGTTTAAAAAATAAGCCAGGTGTAAGATTTGTTCGACATTTTTACTTATAGTAAGAGTTATGGTAGTAATGAAATGTGAAATATGATCTTTTCCAACCTGTGGAATTTTTTTCAAGCTATAAATGTACATTCTTTGATATGACAACTATTCTTTAGGATACAATTTGGATAATCATTTGCCAAATTGTGGAGATAATAAAATTTGGGAATAAATTTGACTAAACTTACGTAGAGATCTATCTTTTTACATATAACAAGATATGGTATCTTCTTATAATTTATATTTGTTCTAGTTTCCTGTTGAGGAAATGGAGGTTGAAAACAATGAAGATTTACGTTTCTGCCTATGACAACAAAAATGCAGAGGGCGGTGGTTCACATCTAGAGATGTATTTAAAATAGAATGGAAGAATGTTTTAAACTGAGGTCAGAAACGACCGATTCCGTCGGCAAGCGTGATTGGCTAAAACACTTATTAGGGGATCAGTGTCTATTATTTTGACGTATTCTGCTGATTAGTTTATTGAATAATGGAACTGAGCGATTTATTTTATTTAAAAGAAAAAATTGTACATTTTAAATCGTCTAACGGCGGAAGTGTTGATTTTCATGGGGAAACGGACACCACCTTGTTACAATATTTCAAGGAATACATACGACTTTCATAACATAACTTCAAGTTGTCAAAAAGGCTGGACAAATATTTTTACTCTCTCCATTACTGGACCTAACATGTGTATACCGTATTACTCACAGCAATAACGCTACTATATTATTATACAATATTTTGATAATAGGCTTTTTACTCATAACACCTCCCCCCCCCCCTCAAAAGGGATATACTAGGGGAATCTAGTTTTCCTATCAGTGATAATAGTGACAGCTGAATTCAGCTATATCGTACATAAACAGGCACAATTCAGCAATGAAGCATAACACTTAACATCTCTATCATCTACCTCGCGTGCAGGTCATATCGCGAATATCAAACATTTACAAGTCATTCGTGAGTTTCACGTAAATCCAGTCATAAACATGGGCTAAATAGGATACAACACCATGGCAAATCCTCATTAATTTGAAGGAACTTATTCATAATGTCACTCGATACACTACACCAGCGATGTTCTCAACCGGTATAAAGTGAAGTTGTTTGCATTGGCAACAGGTACAGTGGAGAGAATGTTGGCATACCTCTATGCTACTTTCATGTACTGTGACTGAAATTTATATAAATGTGTAATTATGGAAACTATGCACTATATAAAGCAGGCAGCTGATCAAAATGGCTGCTCCCATGTGCTCGAAAACTGAACTAGTCCAAAGTACACAAACTTTAGCAGTTTTTAAAATAAGGAAAATTAATTTTACCAGAGTGGACAATACCAGCTTCTGAAAGTGCAATAAGTGAATTATAAAATATATGAAACGTTATAAACTAATTTTGTCCAGGAAGTGAAAATGACCCAGCGGAGCTAGTAGTTTCTTGAGAGGTGCACATCTGAAGAAAGGCCAAGCTGTACAATCCATAACCGAAATTACACACATCAATCATGCAACACAATAAAGGAAATTAAAAGTTATTTTAAGAATACCTAAAAGATATATAAGATCTTTTGTAAATAACCAGGATAAACAATGAGGACAACCGGGAAATTATTTTTCTTTAAAATCAAACCCCAAATATCTGTTTGGAGTAATAAAAGCTGACTTCTTCCTGGTTTCCTCAGCCAACGGAACTTGTCAATCCCCTTTTGTTAGACTATAGTGTTGATGTACTTTTCCGAAATTTAAAAGAATTTGATCTAGTCTAGGTGTTGGGTAAGAATCAAAAACTGTCATTCAGTTTTTGATAGTCAAAGCACGTTCTGAATATTCCATCCTTTTTTCGCACAAGAACAATCAGAAAGCGCAACGGACTATTCGATGGCACAATGAGGTCCTGCGACTTTATTTCATCCAAGAATCGTTTGACCTTTGATTTCTGGGAGTATGGCTTTTGTGTAATTGGGCGTTCAGTCGTTCTTTTAATACTGTGTGTGACCAAATTTCCACTGCTTGGTCTTGTTGTCAGTATGTCCTTGAACTCACTGCAGAATGTTTCTAATTCTTTTGACTGTGCAGAAGTAAGTCCTTCTCCAATGTTTACATCGATCCAGGTTTCTTGACTGTCATCCAACTAGTAGAGTTTTCCCTGCCTGCCAGTATCTTGTTTCTTTTAGAGGAGAAAACATCACAGCACGATGATACGGCTTCAGCAAATATTCTACAACTCCTTTTCGTCCTCCAACGTTGACGCGATAATTCACATCATTTATCTTGGACACGACAAGGGTACTGCCAGCGAGCACTCATTTTCGCGCTTCCCGAAGGCAATAATACAAGTACTTCATCTCCCACTGTAAATTTACGCTCAACAGCTTTTCTAATCATAACAAGTTTATATCTATATCTTACTTTGTGCAAACCTTTCTTGGATTATTTTAGATTCTGAAATCTCTCTCGTATTGTTTCCACGTGATTGATAGAGACTTCTGAACTTCCACTTATCCTGTCATAGCTGTGTCCAGAGTCTTTAGGGCACCTGGAACTGGCCACCCATAGAGAAATTCAAACGGGAAGAAACCAGTTTCGTCACGAGGAACCTCACGATAGGTGAATAATGCATAAAGCAACATTTCATCCCACTGTGCATTGTTACTATTACACAGTTTCATTTGTTTGAGGATGGTATGGTGAGGATTTTATTCCTTTAACACCTAGTTGTTGATACAATTGTTTTATCAACTTACCATTAAAGTTAGTACCCCGGTCATTTTCTATCCGTTCCGCTTCAATACTTGGCAGAGCAAATCCCTCTGGGTATCGTGCTGCGTCATCGACGATGGTCAATATGTATCTGTTTCATTACTTTGTCATAGGCAATGGTCTTACGTTGTCAATGGCGATCTTTTGGAATTGCTCTATAACTGACGGTACCACTGCCATAAGTGTCTCTAGAATGGAACGTTGTGCCAATTTTGACATATGTCATATGTCTCGCAATAGTTTTGAATGTCACTAAACAGTCCTGGCCAAAAACAATCATCCTAACACTCGATGTTTAGTTTTCTCTCGCCGAAAATGATCAGCTAGTGGGCGGTCATGCGTTAATTTGATGACTGCTGATCGCAAACTTTTTCGGCAGTACTACTTGAAAATCCGAGTTCATTCCAGCCTTTTTAGTACTCCATTTCTCTCTCATTATTCCATTTTCCCCAATAAATTGCCGTGTGACAGTCTCCTTCTTCGCCTACTGACCCAAATGTTTCTGCTCTAATATTTTGAAGAGTCTCATCTTCCTTCTGCAGTTCTTAAAATTTAATATCATATTACTAAAATCTTTCAGGGACACATTTCCAATGTCATCCGCGTCATCTGACATCATATTCTGCAGTAATGAATCATTTTTTAGCGCACCTTTCTCCTTTAATCCTGTTTCTCCCTCGCTCTCTACATCAGTCTAATTTTAAATATCCAGAGCGCTAACACCACATTCCTCTGTTGCATGCAAACTCTTATACTCTTTCTGTTGCTTGCGCCCTTGTAACCACCATTGTTAATTTTCTCATTCTATCCATTCAAAGTAATGTCTCAGCTGCAATGTCTAGCACAACGCCAACCCAAGCATGGCCTTTACAGTACGGTCTGTCCATGTTCACAATGGACATCTTGGCACTGAAAAGCTGGCCAACTGAGGTACGTAGTGTTATGTTCTGCCCGTCAAAGGATACATGCTGGGTCAAAAAAGTCCTCACGAATTAACGTAATATCAGCACCGGTGTCCTTGACGAAATGAATCTCCCGACCATCCACTATACCAGGCAGACAAATCAAGTAGATCAAGTATCTGTAGTTTGGGATTTGATTCGCTCTGATTCGGCTTCTAACTCCATCAAGTTTAGCTGAAGTCCCATTTCTTTGTCAAGATTATATCTTTCGAACTCCGTTTGCTCATTATGAAGCTGCATTTCAGATTCTAGTTTTTGCATTTCAGTGTCCGCTTTCATTCTCTTAGAGCCTTTTGGAGTTTGTACACTGTTTGAACTTCTTCAACAATTGTCTCCGCGTTCTAATTATCCGTGAAATCCACAGGGTTTTAAGCTAAAGCTGTGCATGTAAGACGCAGTGTACTTGCCTCTGTACTTTCAGACATGTCAACAGATTCCAGGCTATTCGATGCCATGATTTGCACACACGTAGTAGGTACAGACACCGTTATCTGTATTTGATTCCAGTTTCATGAGCGCAGCCATTAACCAATCACGTGATGTGTCAACCATGACGATAGTGAAATGAACATTAGATACCGCGCGTACCGCGATCAAAACAACATCAGTCTTTTTGCTTACATTTTATCTTTGCTCGATTTCTCTTAAAAATTGACATGGATAGCGATGGAAAATATAAGAAAGGTGGAGGTAGTTCATGTTCCGTCAATGGATGTTCAAATAATCATTGCAAACACAATTTATGGAAGAAATCAATTTGTGAAATACACGGACAAGTGTATGAAGACTGTGCGTCTTTGGTAACATTTAAATTTCAGTCTATGCAGTCAGATGGGTATGCAAGATTTTAAATTCTTGAATTCCAATCTTAGCAGATAAGTTGAAATCACTAATAATATGACTTCCAAGAGAAATAATTAGAGACTGTTGCCCGGAATCTTTCAGAGAAGACTACCCCGGACTACATGTATTATTGATTGTGCAGAAACAATTATCCAGAAGCCAACTCATCTCAAATCTCAAAAGAAGAGGTGAGACTTATGGCGAGTATAAATCGCACAACACTGCCAAATATATGGTAGGAATATCTCCACATGGGCAACACTGTCAAATATATGGTAGGAATATCTCCACATGGGCAACACTGCCAAATATATGGTAGGAATATCTCCACATGGGCAACACTGCCAAACATATGGTAGGAATATCTCCACATGGGCAACACTGCCAAATATATGGTAGGAATATCTCCACATGGGCAATACTGCCAAATATATGGTAGGAATATCTCCACATAGGCAACACTGCCAAATATATAGTAGGAATATCTCCACATGGGCAACACTGCCAAATATATGGTAGGAATATCTTCACATGGGTAAACTATGTTTATTTCAAAGGCATTTGGTGGACGGGCAAGTGATAAATTCATAGTTGGAAAAAGCGGATTTTTAAATTACCAACTCCCTGGAGTGTTGTTAATCTAGATATGTAGCTAACATTGTTTTGTGGGAAGGACTAGTGAAGATTCAGCAGGACTAGTACATTTCTCAATATACTAGTCCTTCTTGCTACAAGGAAATGTATGTTATATTCTCGGCCTGAAGAAACTCATATTGACTAAAGGTGAAACTTAAACTGACACATACAATGACTAAATGTTATTTTCCCAAATCTGTAATTTAAATAAATGCTAAATTCATTAACATCATAACATAATTAAAAGATCAGAAAAAACCTAAAGCTATAATTATGTAAATGTATAGCCACACACGCATACATGTTTTGAAAGTCATACTGAACAATAAGCGATCTTCTTCAATTTTATCAACTATGCGTGACGTCATTTTCTATGCATAAAATCTACGAAAATTGTAACATGGCCATTTACATAATTTTCATCATTCACAAACTTGTGGTCATCTGCACTAAGCCATAGAAGAAGTTTACATTTCTTAAGACCGGTGCAAAACATTGTCATCTGTATTTGCATATAGAGCCCTCTAGTCCGTTTCTTCTTAATAATCAGACTGTCATTGTCACTCTTTTGGACATTATATTTCTTGTTTGAAGAAAAAAAAATTCATCCAGTGTGGTCCAGTTAGTAGGCATTGTACTTTTAATTTCAAGCAGCGTGTCTTCATTTAAAAATCTATCTGGAGTCACTGACGACCAATTTTCCTGCACTGAAACATGTATTCATTTTTCAATAACAGAAATATCCATTAGAATTTAAATATTGTTTTGATGCGACTTCACTTTAAAGTACGTGGTTTGTGAATTTATTTCCTACAGATTTGGAATGTAAATGTTCTCTTATAAAATTTGTGCAATCAGTGGAATCCTTTATGGGTATTTTAAGCACTGATTCCCTTTGTTTTCAATCTACTTCACTAGTGATATGGCGGACACTACTGCTACGCACCTAGCGAGAGATATCAGTATAACGGGCGATAATTAAAAACACTTCAAATCGCTTACTCAGAACGCTATACCTTCTTCGATTTCCACGAAGATATTTTGCGCTAAAACCACAATATTTATAAATCGCCAGCATGGAATATACAATCCAAGTACAGGCTAAATATTGCACAATGATTCCAGTTTCTGATGTCACAAGAATACCTTCCAATATCCAGTTTAGTAATGGAATAAAATCCAGTCAACACTAATCATGAATTATTTAAACGGGATCCTAACGCTGCCGCCAGAATTTGTTACACTATTTCAAATAATATAACTTTAATAACACAATTTCAGAACTGAAATTTGATCATACACGGTTACGATCATTCTTTATTCCAACTAAACAATGCCAGAGTTCTGAATATATCAGTTACAGTTAAAATCACTATCCCAGACCAAAATATGAAGAAGCTGTCCAAAGCTTGGTAAAATATTTAAACTTTCTCCATTACTGGACCTAACATGTGTATACCGTATTACTCATAACAAGAACACCGTATACCGTATTACTCATAACAAGAACACCGTATACCGTATTACTCATAACAAGAACACTACCATATTATTTCTGATAATAGACTTTTTACCATTAGCACACCTCAAGGTAGCAAAAAAAGTCTTGTCCCTGTGGACAGGTGTGTTTTAGATACAATTTAAATATGTACATGAAACTAAACTAGGAGGTTCATAAATATCCTTAATAAATAGGTGTCCTTTGCCATAATGTGTCCTGTATAACAGGGTTTACTGTAATTTTCATGTTATTTTCCTCTCTTCTTGACGTTCATGTACCTCATCCGGTTAAAATAGTGCTAAAATGAGGGGAAATGTCAAAGAAACTGCTTATATTTTTTTGTGAAAGAGTGAACTATTCATGCATGCATGCGTGCATCCATACATACATATCCTTTAATAAAAGTGCTCATAGACTTTTGGATTTTGGATTTTGAATTGATGATTTTGGGATTTATGTGAACTTATTCAAAGATATTCTGGAGTACTTCATTTTGTCACATCATCACATTAAAGACTATTGGCACATCAACACATTCAAGGATACAGTCATTCATTCGGAACATTCTATATTTAGGACTTGTGATTAGGACACTTAGGATTATTGAATTATTTGAATTTTAATTCACGTTACTGTAAGTGTCTTTTGAATTTTCACTTTAATTGTCTAGAAATAAATTGCTTGTTGATTTTTACTTGATTGTTTGGTGTAACTTTCTTTCTGTTACATTTTTCTTAGACCAAAGAGTCGTAAAACTGACAAAATTTGTTTACCCTATTTGAATAACTGCTAAAAATAGTGTGTACTTTGGACTAATTCAGACTTTTTTGTCGAGCACATCGGAGCGGCCGTTTTTGTCAGCTGTGTGCTTAGATCATATACAATTTCCACAAGTACAATATGTAAAGAAATTGCAGCCACAGTACATGAAAATAGCATAGAGGTATGCCAACATTCTCTTGACTGTGCATATTGCGAATTCAAGCAAGTTCTTCATACACCTGTCACTCTCTCAGAAGTACATAATATCTGTAGGGCGCCTCCTATGTGCCCATTTGATCTAGCTATTATACATAGATCTCGAATGAAAGCAAACTGGCAACATTGAAATTCTAATACCCAGGTAATAAATTAAGACTTTATTAAATTTGACGACATGACTCTTAAGTACATATAATATTTCTACAATAGGAGTTAATTCGGATCACCAAATTATGAAGTATTCATTGCCTGCCGACTTTGGAATTCACGTATCAACGCTGATGTAACATGAGATTGGACACTATTTTACACTACCGTGTCAAATGACCATCTTATGCATTTGTTGGTATAGTCGAATAGCTTTTAAATGCGGTTAATGGGGTTTGAAATAGAACAAATATTAGTCTAGCAATTCGACTGTCATTTCTTGATTCATTCATGACTGTAGAGATGGGCAATTCCAAATTCGTCCTTGAGAACGATGAAAGTGGTTCTCGGAAAGTTCATTTGATTAATTTAAAAGGGTACACATTGTTAAGAACATATACGATATGCTTCTCTGCTTTGTTGAAGAAAAAAAAAACCGCCTATAATCATTTGTACTTTTATATTGCATTAATTATTCTATTGTTTCGATATTACAAAACTTTTTTATGATAGATTAATAAAAAGTTATTGAAATATCTTTCGATGGTTTCTTGGGGAGGGGGGGGGGGTAAAATTATTTCTCGGCAACATTTCATAATCACACCTGAAGGTCATGGCACTTTGGAAAAAAAAAGGTTCAGTGAAGTGAGCATGAAAATTTGATTTTAAAAATCCACGTTAAAGTAGAATCATCCGGAACACATCTGGCTTTTATCTGAACACGACGAAAACTCGATATGCTATGGTTGTAGATAAACACTCTTATGTTACTAATGAGCAAAACAGCACATTTGGAACTGAATCGAGAAGACACTGAATTAACCTTATGCAATATGGCACCTTGGATCTCAGGGGCAGAGGACGCTGTATTCCTGTGTCCTCCAAATCTGGGAGACACGCCAAATTTCAAATGGTAAAAGAAAAAACCGAGAAAATACTAGGCACTAGTAGTGGTCAAAAAAAAGAAAGAAGAGATAATCTTGTTTGCTTTGGTGTTTTAACAATCTTCACTTCGTCGTCTGTACTGTACTACCTTTCGTTTCCTCCGTGGATTACTGAACATTATTGTAATAATAACTTTTTAAGAGCCCAAGTAACCCATAACCATTAACACGTTGACATGTTTGAATATATGGTTTATCAGAAAAGAGCTGCACTGTGACACTTTGCATTCAAGTTGGCTGGTTGGTTGGTTTTTAACGCCACGTTGAGCACATTATTGGCTATATCATGCCGAGGAAATGGGAACTATATGCATTTTCCAAGGACACACAGAGGTTCGATCTTGGCTATAACATGCAGATGGAATGAGAGATAGATGCATTTTCCAAGGACACACAGAGGCTCGATCTTGGCTATAACATGCCGATGGAATGGGAGAGAGATGCAATTTCCAAGGACACACAGAGGCTGGATCTTGGCTATAACATGCCGATGGAATGGGAGAGAGATGCAATTTCCAAGGACACACAGAGGCTGGATCTTGGCTATAACATGCCGATGGAATGGGAGAGAGATGCAATTTCCAAGGACACACAGAGGCTCGATCTTGGCTATATCACGCCGATGGAATGGGAGAGAGATGCAATTTCCAAGGACACACAGAGGCTCGATCTTGGCTATAACATGCCGATGGAATGGGAGAGAGATGCAATTTCCAAGGACACACAGAGGCTGGATCTTGGCTATATCACGCCGATGGAATGGGAGAGAGATGCAATTTCCAAGGACACACAGAGGCTCTATCTTCTCTAAAACATGCCGATGGAAAGGGAGGGAGATGCATTTTCCAAGGACACACAGAGGCTCGATCTTGGCTATAACATGCCGATGGAATGGGAGAGAGATGCAATTTCCAAGGACACACAGAGGCTCTATCTTGGCTATAACATGCCGATGGAATGGGAGAGAGATGCATTCTCCAAGGACACACAGAGGCTCTATCTTCTCTATAACATGCCGATGGAATGGGAGAGAGATGCAATTTCCAAAGACACACAGAAGCTCTATCTTCTCTATAACATGCCGATGGAAAGGGAGGGAGATGCATTTTCCAAGGACACACAGAGGCTCGATCTTGGCTATAACATGCCGATGGAATGGGAGAGAGATGCAATTTCCAAGGACACACAGAGGCTCTATCTTGGCTATAACATGCCGATGGAATGGGAGAGAGATGCATTCTCCAAGGACACACAGAGGCTCTATCTTCTCTATAACATGCCGATGGAATGGGAGAGAGATGCAATTTCCAAAGACACACAGAGGCTCTATCTTCTCTATAACATGCCGATGGAAAGGGAGGGAGATGCATTTTCCAAGGACACACAGAGGCTCGATCTTGGCTATAACATGCCGATGGAATGGGAGAGAGATGCAATTTCCAAGGACACACAGAGGCTCGATCTTGCTCTCATATAACTTAAGTCTTGAACCACAATCTACCAGTGTCATGTGTTGTAATTGCCTTTTCCTCAGAATTAATTTTATTTCAAAATTTAGAATTCATTTATTAAATGCTAAATTATATGTTTCTTGAATTATTTTCATTCAGATCTCGACTCTCTTTTTACATGAATTCTACCTCGAAAATATTTTACACTATAGGCGGTTAGTGATTTTGCACCGAAAAATGACAGACAACCAAACATACCTTGAATATATTCAAATTGCCAATTTTTTTTACAATTTAAATTAGTCTACTAACACTAAACGACCAACGAAATCGATCGTACTCGTGCACTCTGTTCGTAGCGTCCAGCCGGGTCTGTCACGGCAACCATAAGCTCGCATTGTTATCTAGTCAAATAACGCCTGCATTCCTGCGGTTGCACATCTTTGAGTATGAAGTATTTGGCTTCATTTATATTTGATTCGAGCATACAGTGACCTATCATAAAAGGAGAACCAATATGATTGTTTGATAGATTTATCATGCCCCGAAAACACTGTTGCTATGGTCTATAATAGGATTTATCATGCCCCCAAAACACTGTTGCTATGGTCTATAACACGAACAGTCAATATGAAGAAATATTATACCGTATTTTTCTTCATTACATTTCCATGTTGGGTAATATTTTTTCATGTTTTTTATCTGACGAAATATATGAAACTTAGTAAAATATACCAGTACATTCTTGTTCAATGTATGCATCAACTGAAAACTGCAAAGAATCTGCAAAAAAATTAAACCTGTAGTATTTTTACTCTAAAAAATGTGTATTTGATAAAAACTCAAAGTTCAGTTATGGAAACCAGATATTTTTGTTTGAATCATATTTGTGGTAATGGACGGATGTGGTCAAAACAGAATGTTAAATATTTCTTATATATGTTCTATATTGCTGACTGGTTTGCACATAGTATAAACCATTGTTATTTTAGTTATTGTAAGTGACGTGTCTTTGTGTTTCATGAGTGTGTGTGTGTGTGTGTGTTTGTGTGTGTGTGTGTGTGTGAGAGAGAGAGATTATGTTTTACAGTTTTATAAGATCTCAATTTTTTTAATGCAAGTTAAACATTTGATGGTAGAAATTGTCGGGTTGGATATGAGTCAATATCCTTTTTGGAGATAGAGAGAGAGAGAGAGAGAGAAAGAGACAGACAGACAGAGACAGAGAGACAGAGAGAGAGACAGACAGAGAGATACAGAGAGATTTGGTGAAATTCAACAGTAAATTGCACAAATTCTCCACACCTCCTTTATTCGAGATGGCGCAAAGTCACACTTTTCTTTATATCATGTCTGTCGTAGTGTTGATATGAATCAACGTCAGAAAGTTTGATTGCCTTTGGCGGTTTTTGCGATCTCTTGCTCCAACATAGACGTATTGGCTTGGCATAAAAACCTGTCCCGACTCTTTAAAAATGTTTATCTACACCATCATCACGAACTACGGGCGAAAAATCCACTACGCTCTTTTTACCCAAGACTGCCTGAGAAAAAAATAAGTCATCAATGAGCCAATCAAATAAGCTCATATATGTCAACGGAAGTGGTCTCTTATCGATCGACAAGAGACTGTGTTTGGAAGAGAAAATCTGATTGGCTGACTCAATGAACATGAAACGTCATGTTGTGGAGAAATGTTTACTCAGGCTCGCAATGACTGGGTAAGCAGGTTTATACATACACAGGAAAAACGAGGAAGACTTATCGCAGTCAGCCG
This sequence comes from Margaritifera margaritifera, assembly GCA_029931535.1. Taxonomy (NCBI): domain Eukaryota; kingdom Metazoa; phylum Mollusca; class Bivalvia; order Unionida; family Margaritiferidae; genus Margaritifera; species Margaritifera margaritifera. The sequence goes on along the minus strand of JAQPZY010001411.1, from coordinate 1,660,577 downwards.
CGAGTAAAAATAGAACGCAGCGGATTTTCTTCCGTGGCTTGCGACGATGATAAACACGCATGATGACGAAAAAGCGCGTCCATGGGCTTTACTGGAGCCAAGGGACACAGTTTACGAGAAGCCCTAAATTCTAAGGCGCAACACTGCTTGCAAGAATTTGAAAAAAGCACACACACACACACACACACGCACACGCACACAAAACTCATAGAATAGAACTCCCTAAGCAAAACCAATAACAATCATACAAAAAGGAATGTGAAACTTCAAGCAAGGATAACAAACAAAATTAGAAATGTTAAGCGCGCAAAACATATATACAAATATGCTATAAATGGCTAAAAAATGATGATTTTGCAAATGCATGGCGATTTCTTCTCACTAAAAGCAATATGAAAAGGAATACGTGACACTGGATACGTCAATCAATTTATGCCCCATGTGATGCTTTTTAGCTTATCTTCCTGTAAGGAAGTATTTGTCTCGGCTTGAACACTAAAATAGGTCTCACAGTTCGTAACTTGTCATGATCCAGGATACTGTGTTGGGCAATTGTTTCATATAGAAGCTCCGAGCTGTTGAAATGCCACCATAATGTGTGTACTCTGATTCTGAGGTGTCATGAAATGCGGACTGTCACCATTTATTGAGGAATACACTTCAACTAAATGGCTATAAGCTACTATGGACAAATACTGATTAGACGGAATGCGGTTTAACCAGTAAGGCAGAGCAAATATACTGTCTTAAAACATATGCAAGTAAAGTACAATTCACCACCATCATGCCATTCTGTTGAAAGAATATTCCAAATAAAAAGAAGCCCAGTTGTTTTACGTTATAGATTGATGTTTTATGGCTGGACCTTGCTTAAGCACAACCAACCATACAAACAAAAGGCATTAACACTGTGATCTAGTGTTATTAAAAATTAGCTATTCTATGACTGCTGAAACTCTCTCCACTAACTCTATATCCGATAGAACACAGACTGGTTTTAAGTGTTGAATCCCCAATAGTTCTTCTCTTTACTGATATTTTGTACTCGTATTGCAGTGCATTTATTTGCTGATAATTGTGTTTCTTTCAGTTCGTTTTATATACCATGTACACTTGTAAAAAAAGCACTCTCGCACCTGGCACGTCACGTGAGTATGCTAAAAAGAGGACACCAAGATAACGTTGTAATAAAGCACCTTTATTAACACAACTTTACACAAGGTCAGAAAAGGGCAATGTTAAACACAACTTTACACAAGGTCAGAAAAGGGTAATGTTAAACACAACTTTACACAAGGTCAGAAAAGGGCAATGTTAAACACAACTTTACACAAGGTCAGAAAAGGGTAATGTTAAACACAACTTTACACAAGGTCAGAAAAGGGCAATGTTAAACACAACTTTACACAAGGTCAGAAAAGGGTAATGTTAAACACAACTTTACACAAGGTCAGAAAAGGGCAATGTTAAACACAACTTTACACAAGGTCAGAAAAGGGTAATGTTAAACACAACTTTACACAACGTCAAAAAAGGGTAATGTTAAACACAACTTTACACAAGGTCAGAAAAGGGTAATGTTAAACACAACTTTACACAAGGTCAGAAAAGGGCAATGTTAAACACAACTTTACACAAGGTCAGAAAAGGGTAATGTTAAACACAACTTTACACAACGTCAGAAAAGGGTAATGTTAAACACAACTTTACACAACGTCAGAAAAGGGTAATGTTAAACACAACTTTACACAACGTCAGAAAAGGGCAATGTTAAACACAACTTTACACAAAGTCAGAAAAGGGTAATGTTAAACACAACTTTACACAACGTCAGAAAAGGGTAATGTTAAACACAACTTTACACAACGTCAGAAAAGGGTAATGTTAAACACAACTTTACACAAGGTCAGAAAAGGGCAATGCTAAACACAACTTTACACAAGGTCAGAAAAGGGTAATGCAAAACACAACTTTACACAAAGTCAGAAAAGGGCAATGTTAAACACAACTTTACACAACGTCAGAAAAGGGCAATGTTGAACACAACTTTACACAACGTCAGAAAAGGGCAATGCTAAACACAACTTTACACAAAGTCAGAAAAGGGCAATGTTAAACACAACTTGACACAACGTCAGAAAAGGGCAATGTTAAACACAGCTTTACACAACGTCAGAAAAGGGTAATGTTAAACACAACTTTATACAAGGTCAGAAAAGGGCAATGCTAGGCACAACTTTACACAAAGTCAGAAAAGGGCAATGTTAAACACAACTTTACACAAGGTCAGAAAAGGGCAATGTTAAACACAACTTTACACAAAGTCAGAAAATGGCAATGTTAAACACAACTTTACACAATGTCAGAAAAGGGCAATGTTAAACACAACTTTACACAAGGTCAGAAAAGGGCAATGTTAAACACAACTTTACACAAAGTCAGAAAATGGCAATGTTAAACACAACTTTACACAATGTCAGAAAAGGGCAATGCTAGGCACAACTTCACACAAGGTCAGAAAAGGGCAATGTTAAACACAAACTGATTTATTAAAACCTAAAGTTTACATTTAGCAAGAAGTTAGGAAATTTAAATTACATTCAAAATCTATATCACAAGAGTGATAATAAATAAATGTTTGGTGGGGGGTTAAACTGAATAAAATAATGTCATTCCTAATATTGAAATCGATCTATTAGGTTGAGATTATAATATATATGTATGTATATATATATATATATATATATATATATATATATATATATATATATATATATATATATATATATATATATTTAACATGATTTTACGAAAACAAAGTTTCAATTGAAAAGAGCTATTTACATATATTTTATCACGTCACTAATTTTTACGTTTAGTGAAATCTCTACTCTTTAGAGAATCGTCATATTTTTTTCTGTCCATTTTCAATTCATCCAATGCAGAATCGCCTGATAAGTCCAGATGAAAAATGATTTCCACGTCATATCACTAGACTGAGAAATCTGGATCACACATATCCATTACTATCCGAGCTGTTTTCGTTGCTATTATGACTTGGAGAACGTAAAGCTGCCAACATCACTTTTAATGACATTTCTAAAGCGTCGTCTTTTTCTTTTCTTTCAGTCCATTTTCACTCCATCCATCAAAATAACCATCGTTTCACGTTGTGTTTTTGACTCATCAAGTTCAAAATAATATCTGTTCCACAATTACTATGCGGCAACATAAATGCACTGTAAGACGAATGACTAAAAAGCTCATGGCTAAAAACAATGGAACGTTTTCATTTTCTTTGAGGATGATTACGCTACTCTCCTTACAACACTCAATTAAATTTGAATAAATTATGTCAAAAATCGTAAATGTAGAGATTTTTACTGGGTATTGAAACAATTAAATAACATTAATATTCGTTTTAACGTCAGATAATTGTACCGTGTAACTCGGTAACCCGTTCCTCCCAGACTCGGCATTTGCTTCGTCCGGGTTGGCGGGTCACCGTGTACACAATAAAATTATCTGACGATGAAACAAATATCAATGTATTTAACTAGTACTTATCACTCAACTTGGGGCAACCTCAGCCTTTTCTGGATCTATAAGGAGGATTAAATTTTCCTATTTTGGGGGTAAACAACACACAAAGTACAAAATTATTGTGCAAGAAAGTCGTACGCAGCATACGATGTCCTTGTTGAACGTATACAGACCAAAGAACAGGGCAATTAAATATAATGAAGCTAAATAAATATTTTAATTGAAAGTGGCTTTTGAATCTTCTTTAAAATGAATCATATACACAGTGACGTAATTTGTCGTCACGTGATCCTATCAAGTGATACGTTCGATCATTTGCAGCTTCAAGGTCAATCCTACGGATCATACCTCGAATGTGCGTCGATAGCTGTTATTCGAACCACCTCGGCTATTTACAAAACAAGAATTGACCGAGGAATTGCGAATGCGTGGAACTATTTTTTTATTCGCAACTTCTAGGTCGATCCAACGGTTAATCAAAACGTAGAAATAGCAGAGATAGTCCGAATAGATTGCGCTTTTTTTTTTTCGAAGAAATTTCCGGTGAACAAATTGTATGATTATTCTGTTATTCTGTAAATTACTGCGCCGACATACATCCGAGGCATATTTATGTCTCCAGAAATAGCAGAGGATGTTCCAATTTACGTTTGGTTTCATGAATGAAATTAAAAATGTGGCCGTCTGTGTGACACGTCTGTGGTTTTTCGCGGAAAGGACCGATGGTGATCTAATTGCCACTCAGCTCTATCCAGCGGAAACGTATCTCTAAACTATAAAACTTGATTCCTCATAATGGGACAAGCTCTCAAACTCCAGAAGCGGGTACAAGTATCAACAGAAAGATGCTACAAGAGCTTTTACTGATTTACATTTTTATTCCCCTCCACGAATGTAGAACGGCCAGTGGTGGCACATTCGTTTTCTATGAACACACACACACACACACACACACACACACACACACACACACACACACACACACACACACACACACACATATATATATATATATATATATATATATATATATATATATATATATATTCTGTTTCTTTCTTGAACTTGTTTTCAATTTTCATCTTGAAGCTGTTTAGTGTACCGAAAGCTATTTTTTCTTAAAGGGACTGTCTACGTATCTTATTAAATTATAACGTAAATAATAGATGGAAAAACGATTAACCTTTTAATATAATCACATAAAGTTATGGATTTTGTGTTAATAACATAATTGAAAAATGCATTGGCGTTAAGTACTAATAGTAGGTATAAATGGGAAATTTAACCTTTAATTCAGCTGAATGTAAATGCTGGTGCGTGTGTGGTTGCTGTAGGCGTGACATGAGGGAAATAAGCAAGTTATTACTTGAATGTGTGAAACCAAACTACAATGGCATATACCTGTAATCACCTGTACCCGTGAAAACAATAGCGTTTACCTGTAATCAGAAGCATATGAGAATATGTTATAGCCTTGACAAGATTAATGTCGATGGAAATTGAACCACATATGTATAAAATATCAAAATATAAACAATTATGTATGTATGCAAAGTGGAAATCTACTTTATCAACTCTACCTGATCTAACGCAGAAATGATACTTTTCATCTTATGAATGATTATAAAAAGGTCACAATTTCCTGTTTTCGGGCATTACATTTTGGTTTGGGTAAATAACATTTTTGCAATTTGTCGATTGATTAAGCAAGTCTGAGTAAGACTGATTACACAAAAAAGTAATTAAGCAAGTCCGAGTAAGACTGATTACACAAAAAAAGTAATTAAATAAGTTTGAGTAAGACTGCTTCCACAAAAAGTAATTCAAATAAATCTGAGTAAGACTGCTTCCACAAAAGAGTAATTAAATAAGTCTGAATAAGACTGATTACACAAAAAAGCACTTAAATAAGTCTGAGTAAGACTGCTTCCACAAAAAAGTAATTAAATAAGTCTGAATAAGACTGATTACACAAAAAGTAATTAAATAAGTCTGAATAAGACTGATTGCACAAACAAATAATTAAACAAGTCTGAGTAAGACTGATTACACAAAAAAGTAATTAAAAAAAGTAATTAAATAAGTCTGAGTAAGACTGCTTCCACAAAAGTAATTAAATAAATCTGAGTAGGACTGCTTCCACAAAAACGTAATTAAATGAGACTGAGTAAGACTGCTTCCACAAAATAAGTAATTAAATAAGTCTGAATAAGACTGATTACACAAAAAGTAATTAAATAAGTCTGAGTAAGACTGATTACACAACAAAAAGTAATTAAATAAGTCTGATTAAGACTGATTACACAGCAAAGTAATTAAATCAGTCTGAATAAGACTGATTACCAAACAAGTAATTAAATAAGTCTGAGTAAGACTGATTACAAAAAAAGGATGCGCTCTTTATAATAAAAAAATTGGATAGGTTGTAGCGCTACGATTAAATTGAATAAGGTAAACTTTTCTAAAGACAAAGTAAATAATTTGCCAATAAGAATGTAGGTGTCATCGCCCAAAGCAAAAGATGGGCTTGATAATTACAATTTGGATATTTCCCAGTATTGTGAATCTTTGTGGGGACGTAAAATAGGCTGATCATGACATTGTCAAATTATTTGCTTTCTATGATTCTCAGAGGATATGCGTAACAAGTCACAGAAAGTTTTAGGATCTAATTTCACTAGGAAATTTTAAGAACGATGAGATATTGCGTATAACTTGAACTGAGTCACATTTTTACAATTTCTTATGTATTTTCAACATTTGCATGTAACTCGACCTGAGTCACATTTTCAAACTTTCTTATGTATTTTCAACATTTGCGTATAACTCGAATTGAGTCACATTTTAACAAGTTCTTATGTATTTTTAACATTTGCGTATAAGTCGAACTGAGTCACATTTTTACAATTTCTTATGTGTTTTAAACATTTGCATGTAACTCGACCTGAGTCACATTTTAAACTTTCTTATGTATTTTTAACATTTGCGTATAAGTCGAACTGAGTCACATTTTTACAATTTCTTATGTGTTTTAAACATTTGCATGTAACTCGACCTGAGTCACATTTTCAAACTTTCTTATGTATTTTCAACATTTGCATATAACTCGATCTGAGTAACGTTTTCACAATTTCTTATGTAATTTAAACAGAGCCTTTGAAATTCGAAAAGTGTTGAAAGCCGCTCCGTCGATACGTATGCTGGTATAATTTATAATTGCAACCCAGGGAAGAATGTATTTTTCTGGCAAATATGAATTTAATCAGCCAGGTCATGTTGTGACAGCGACATCTTGATTCCAAATTAGATACAGGGAATTATTACACAGTGGTGTGCCTAACAGCTGCATACTGACGGCTAACTGACTATAGTCGATATGTCAAGATAAATTCCCATGCTTTACTTTCGTTGATAAGATCCCGCAATTATAAAATTTGTTACATGACAAGCGTCCAATTAATTCTGCCAAAAATGGAATCATGCATGATCCTTGTGTAAAACCTTTTATATCCCTGCTTATGCGAAAGGATATTTCAGTGAGGGAATATTGTTACATGAATTGGTTGTATACAATAAATATGTCGATACCCAAACAGAAACTTAGATTTTTGTGACATACAAGAAATAGTGTAAGGAGAGGTCGATTAAAAGATCTAATTTAAGAATAGCTTAATTACAAATCACGCTGAAAGATACAGCATGTCGGAAATTTGTCGAGTGACACGTGTCAGTATAGACAAGGTCAGTATGACCCCATCAGTTATGTAATCGAAGAGAAATTTCTTTCGAGCAGAGTCTCGCGTGACTAGAAGAGATCTGCGCTTTTTATTTATTTGTTTCTTTTTTATTTATACAATATTTAATGAGACGATGTATTGACAACAAAACAGTCGTCTATATTAAGTTCACCTTAGATTATATCCATTGCGAACTAACTTTAAAGAAACAAAAGTAGTAGTGAATAGAAAAATGAAAGGAAGAATAAAGGCAATTTTATACGAATTAGCAAATGCTTAGTCATTGATTGTGCTACGACTCTAGGTCTTAAAAATATTTAACAGAAATAAAGTGAACCCAACAATGTAGGTAGTATCAAGAAGCAATTTATTTCCCTATAGTACAAAGTGAAATTCAAGACATACTTACAATATTGTGAATCAGATTCTAAATAATCCTAAATGTCCTAATCACGAGTCCAAAAATATAGAATGTTCCGAATGAGTTCCAACAGTCTTGAATGTCCTAATATACCACAATGATACAATCCAGAATGTCTTTGAATGAGTTCACAAAAGTTAAAAGTAATGTATTAATTCAAAAGTCAATGAGCACGTAAGTAATTCCAATGAATATATTAAGTAAATACTTCCTCTCGAATTATATCTGATTTCAACGGCACAAACTATAAAATCTGATCTCAAATGGATTCCCACAGAGTGATCTAAAACAGGAATGAATTATTTGTTTACCAAATCCCTATGTATACACATTTTCACTTGACTTATATCAACAGGATGTGAAGCAATAAAATGGAGCAGAAAAAACTAAACTAACTGTAAATAAGAATGGCCTTGAACTCAAATGCTTCAAAACGTTCTATTTACAAGTGAGCAGAATTTAAAGTGCAACTCACCTTCATGGACAAACACGATTTATAGATAAAAATACATAGCAATTGATTGATTGGTTTATTGATTGTTCGTTTACTTGTTCGTTTGTTTGTTCATCTGTATGCTCTATTTTGTTTGTTTTTTTATACAGTTTTTGCTGCCAATTTTGCGGGTGGATTTTTCTGGACACTAATTATAAAGATACCAGGTTATTATGTAATGCGTAAGACAAATTCGTCTTGAACACATAAGCTTCAAGCAGTGCCTGTGCTTTCTGTTTGAAATTTGTAAAAGACGAGGTACGGAGAAAGTGTACATCTAACAAATAAACTCCATGGCTGAGATTTCAATAAAAAAAAACTGTTTGTGACGGACAACAATTGACGATTATGAAATTTTCAAGGAAATTTTGTGTAATTCTACAATCATTGTTGAATTCACTGACTTGGTTGAATAGTCTTATAACATTGAATTCACTGACTTGGTTGAATAGTACTTTAACATTTAATTCACTGACTTCTTTGAATAGTCTTATAACATTTAATTCACTGACTTGGTTGAATAGTATTTTAACATTGAATTCACTGACTTGATTGAATTGTATTTTAACAGAATTCACTGACTTGGTTGATTAGTATTTTAACATAGAATGTAGAAATATTCTTTTATTTCTGTTCAAGAAAACTTGATCACAAGCACGTAAACAGAAAGAATTCAGGAAGATTTTAATATTTGAAAACAATATCTAATGAATTGACTAAAATTAGCTGAATGCATACAATTTTGACCAAATATCGATCATGTGATTAGAATTATTCCCCGCAAAAGCATCGTGATGTTGTGACATGTTAAAACAAGAGCACAATTTACTTTTGCGTTTCTGTGTGTATATTCTGCAGGCCAAAGCCCATTTGAGTACTATTTATTTGATGTACTATTTATTTTAATCATTCCATTACGTAATCAATCTGAGCTCATTTGAGTACTATTTATTTGATTTGATTGCAATCATTCCATTACGTAATCAATCTGAGCTCATTTGAGTACTATTTATTTGATTTGATTGCAATCATTCCATCACGTAATCAATCTGAGCTAATTTGAGTACTATTTATTTGATTTTATTGCAATCATTCCATTACGTAATCAATCTCAGCCAATTTGAGTATCATTTATTTGAGTACTGTTTATTTGAGTACTATTTTTTTGATTTGATTGCAATCATTCCATTACGTAATGAATCTCAACCAATTTGCCAATTCATCTCATAATTTGTGCGTGAACTTCTCTATTTGTCATCACGCGTATCATAATAAGAGTCAAGGCACCTACACTGATCAAAGTTGGATCTAAGGTAACGAAATTGTTTGAGCACAAAAGTGGAACTTGTGCTTAAATTAAAAAAATGTTACAACCCGCCACGAATATGGTAGAGGCATGAAATATTACTCTTGTCCATCAGTCTGAACACGTGACCATTTTTTTTCTTTTTAACTTCTATCGGAGTGTGGTTAAAATCGCTAAAGTTTCGGCAATATCTTATTATTTATTGTTTTGTAACTCTATATACTTACACAAAATTTATTTTGAACGATATTGAAATACCTTAAGTATGATTTTTCATTTGGGAGTGTTGATACCGAGTCTCATTTTTATTTGAGTCAGTTATTTGACCACAGGAGATTAACCAAGGATCACATACAGAAAGGGGATAATACTATTTGTTCGGGGATAAATAGCAAATTAACGTTCTTATGGCCCTGTCACACTCCGAACACAAAACTAAAACGTAGATTAGGCCTCTATGATGTAGGGGGAGTTGCTGTACATATTTCTAACAACGCTGGTAATCTGCAAAAATCTGTTCGACAAAATAAAAAACATAGTATGCCATTGCATAGTGTATTGTACAAACTGAAACATTAATTTGCTTGTTTTAATCTGCCTGCGTTTACTATCCTTGACATGAACTCTTCTCTGTACACCTTGGGCATCATAGCGCGCTATACAAATAGATATCTCTGTATGTGCTCTTCCGGGATTTTCAAACAAGAATCATTCTATGTAAAATAACAAGTTTCTCATCAACAAGCTGACATATTTTTAACTTCCTGTTTCATATTGAAAAATAAAAAGGACGTTTCCTATATAAAATACAAAATAAGTGCTTGTCATTTGACATATAAACGACTGATATATTAGATAGTGTCACTTCAGTATAGTGATCGAGAAAACCTCGGTTCCCATTGAAAATTTAAATAATTCAGTCCATATTTGTTAACACCGCTAAACAAAAGGTATTTCGGCATATACGCTTCGAATAGAATATTCTAATGTGCGCTATTAATTTAAACTGAAGATGGAAATGTTCCATAAATCTGACTCTAATCCTGTTAACAAGCAATCAGACAACCAACCAGCCAGTCAGCCGACCAACCAATCAATCAATCAATCGACCAACCAAAATACCTGAGCAGAAAACAACCAAGCCTCATAATATATAAATCTCAGGAAAACAATTCATTTACATGGAACACGTTTTAAATTATACAAATTCCGGTTATTTATTTACATCATATTATGATAGATTGCGGATCTTGTGGACCATTGGCGAGTGTGGAAGATTAGAGAAGGCTTTGGATGAAAATAGGCGACACGATAACAAACAGACCAGGTATTTTCATGAAGATTTGATTGTAAGAGTATAAAATGCCTTGTATTCAAGACAAATACTTCTATCAACACTGTTTCCGTCTTTTGCGTCCTTCAATCAAAGAAACAGCTGCCATATCCGCCAGTGAATGGCCTAGCTAACTAAACCTGAATTGAGTAAACAAAGATTTCTTCAGATTTCGCATGAATATTTAATTGCTAAAACCGCAGGAAGCGGTAAAATCAATCGCAACATCTCAGGCCTTTCCGCTAGCAAAGAAAACATCTCGAATATGATTAGCTTATTGTCATATTGGAACTACTTTGAGTACATGACAAAACAACACTGCGCCCCAAGCAGAGAGTTAATGTACATATTAGTTGGTGGAAAAGGCACGAAATCTTACGATTGTGGTTTTGTGAGTGAATGGCTCAAGTCCTGCAACTGTACAACTTTGACCGTATTAATCCATCGTTTGGTATTCGATTTTTTTTCTCCGCTCACAAAAAGGCCTGAAATGTTGTAAATGGCAGAAAATATTAGTACATCTGAGTAAGATGTCTAGCCCAGATATTTGTAGCATCTCTGACTTGATAATGTTCTGTATACGAGTTGTCAATAGTAATGATGTAGAAAGTGGTATAAAAATGAAATGACTTGGAATATGTTTAAATAGACGGATATTATCCATGTATATTACTCAGATAGCCATCAACAGTATAGGTATACATGCTGGCTTTTGAAATCTGTTTCCAATTTAATGAAACATTTATTGAACAGTAGTGTTAGGAAAAAACAGACTATGAACTGCTGGAAAAGATGCAATAACTGTAGTAATACCCTTATTACGATCTCATTACAGTTGCTTGAGATGAAGGTTAAAACTGTCGCGTTTGAAATTTAGTTAAGAGCGCAGAATTGGCTGCTATCCCCTATGTAAGTCTATGGCCAGTAATAACTGCATTTATTTTGTCCGAAATACAGTGTATGCCTATAATGCAGAAATACAGTGTATGCCTATAATACAGAAATACAGTGTATGCCTATAATGCAGAAATACAGTGTATGCCTATAATACAGAAATACAGTTTATGCCTATAATACAGAAATACAGTGTATGCCTATAATACAGAAATACAGTGTTTGCCTATAATATAGAAATACAGTGTATGCCTATAATACAGAAATACAGTGTTTGCCTATAATACAGAAATACAGTGTATGCCTATAATACAGAAATACAGTGTATGCCTATAATACAGAAATACAGTGTATGCCTATAATACAGAAATACAGTGTTTGCCTATAATACAGAAATACAGTGTATGCCTATAATACAGAAATACAGTGTTTGCCTATAATACAGAAATACAGTGTATGCCTATAATACAGAAATACAGTGTATGCCTATAATACAGAAATACAGTGTATGCCTATAATACAGAAATACAGTGTTTGCCTATAATATAGAAATACAGTGTATGCCTATAAATGCCTATAAAGAGAAATACAGTGTATGCCTATAATACAGAAATACAGTGTATGCCTATAATACAGAAATACAGTGTATGCCTATAATACAGAAATACAGTGTTTGCCTATAATATAGAAATAGTGTATGCCTATAAATGCCTATAAACAGAAATACAGTGTATGCCTATAATACAGAAATACAGTGTATGCCTATAATACAGAAATACACTGTATGCCTATCATTTTCTAATTTATGATAGATAATTGGTACAAAGAAAATTGTGTTCGTTATGGATAACTTCCAAGCTTCCTAATAAGAGTCCGCTAGAACTTTATACTCTGTGACATACGACATACCAACACAATGTCTCCCGCAGTACTGAGAATCATTCATGTTGATTGTACCAGTAAGCCCAGAAAGCTCACCCAAACTCCAATTTTAGCATGGGCAGGATTGAACATTGATAAACCAAGTTCTAATGAAGATAGAATACTACTAACGAGAGAGGTGAGTGCCTCTAAAAATCGAATTAAACCTGGCTACAAAGCTGGGTCAGACATGGGTGTATTACCTGGTTTGTTTTACGATCCATAGAGCGAGGGAGAAATCCTGATAAGAAGGCATTGATCTGAGTTATAATATCATCAGGCAAGATTTACACTTGGCTTTAATACTCTCCGCAGCAGTTTGAATAGCAGGTGCGCGGATTCTGTGTTTAGACATATGCCGCGTGTTGTAGGACCGTTATTTCAAATTGTTTACATTTGGTACGTCCTGTTGTACCGGCTGTCGGAGGGGTAGGTCGGCAAAAAAGCCTGTACAGATTCGGAACTCGGAAATAAATCATTTCCATAGAAAGAGGAATGTGATTAAAGAAGATTCGTGTAACGCCTACTGGTAAAGGCTCGCACGGAAATTAAATGTTTTCGCACTTTATCGTGAACTAATTAGATATGATGGACGGGTAAAAGAATATACCGAATGATCAATAACAACCAATCACCGCTCGTCATTTGAGTTACATTCGGAGGTTCGTCGTTAATTCTTCTTCTGTGTGGGAAAATAGAAGAGGAGTCAAAATGGTAAGTAAAATTGATTTGTCGTATTTCTCCTACGAGATTATCTGCAACTCATACTAGTAATTGTTGGGGCTAAAAATATTGCTGCAGTGTCAGTGAATACTGATAATAACGACGGAATATTTTGAAGTGATTTGACATTATTATACATGTATGCTGAACCCAATAATTATGACCAACTAACATAAACAAATTCTATTAACGTTTCCTACCCGGTTTTAGCATAATCAGGCCATGAAATCTCAAAGCCTTAAGACCAAGTGGGAGCTTAAGGTTTGGTCAGAGTTTACTTTTGTAGTGTCTTGTTTGATTGGCTTGACGAGAATCGCAATAACAAGTATTATGATCTCTCAGCCAGGTGTTGGCAACTTATTTGAACGTGCCCTGAATAGCATAAATATTTACCCCGACTATCATTATCCCTGCACTTTAGCGAAAAGCGGCATATTGTCGTTATGCTCGTGCGTCAGTCTGTACGTCTGTAACAAAGCTTGTCATTGCTTTACCTCCCGCACCGCTTCAAGGATTTTAATGACACTTTGTAGACTAGATATGTGGTTGGTGTAGATACGCAATAGGGTTTGACCTTTTATCCTCTGGCCCATTTTGGGGGAACTTTATAGAAAAATTGTCGTGAACAGAGGTAATTAGAAAATTCAGCTCTTCATTTCTTATCCTCCCGCCCTCGACAATGTATGCTGAATGTAGGCTAGTGTAGAGTGCAATAAGGTTATATTTTTCTCGGGTTCATTTTGGATGAAATTTCTTGAAAATTTATTGAAAAGAGCCATTTTGAAAATTGAGCTCGTCATCGTATCTCTTCATACACTGATTTAAAGATGTTAATGAAACATATTTGGCTAGATATGTGGTTGATACAGATACGCAATAAGATTTTCCTTTTTTCCTCTGGCCCATTTTTGAGGACCTTTCTTTAAAAGTTGTCAAAAAGAGGTATTTTGCGAATTCAGTTTGTCATCGCTTCCTCTCACGCACTGTTTTGATGGTTTTATTGAAACCTTGTGTGCTAGATATGCGATTGATGTGAGTGCAATAAAGTTTTACTCTTTTCCTCTGGCACATTTTTGGGGACGTGTCTTTAAAAATGGTCAAAAAAGAATTATTTTGAGAATTCAGCAAGTCATCGCATTTTCTCCCGTTCGGATGATTTTTATTTAACTTTGTAGGCTACATATTTGGTTAGAGGAGATGCGCAATAAGGTTTTTTTTCCAGTGGCCCATTTTTGTCGAATATCTTGAATATTTCTCGAAAAGAGGATTTTGAGAGTTCAGTTTGTTTATGTTTTATTTATGCAACCCTATATAGTATTACCGCTGGACATGCACAGATGTGCAGGAAACATTATGATCTTTCATTACTTCAAAGGTCTTAAGGGAAGAGGAATGCATTTTGTTGATCATATAAGGTAACCATTTTCAGAATAACATGTCTGAAGTACGGGGATATGGATGTCTATGATTGGATTTACTTCTAGTCTTATGTTTACTTGATTTCATGAGGTCATATAACATTTTTGTAAAATCAGACTTTTGTAGATCTGTCGACAATTTGGCTTCAGATATGCTTGGTTAATTGTATCTTTGCTTTTATCCTTGAATTGCCACCTGTCTTGACCCATGGATTCAGCGATAAACATAGATGATCGAGACAGACTTCTCTGGCTTGTTCGATTTGCAATTCTGGAAGAAGATGAAGCCTCATTTTTTATGTTTGATTTTACATCTTTTCTTCTCAGATGATCTTTAGACCGAGTTGCGTAAGTCATGAAAATTGTTTTATTATTTGGCTTTTTGACTGTCCATTTCCAAAACAGAGCTTGATATATATAAATCGTGTGCGGAAAAACAAAATTTGCCAATGTATTTAGGCAGTGTTTTAAAAGGTTTACGTCTTTTGAGGGAGCAACATATTAAATACTTGATCATCCATCTTTACTGTTAGACAGCTATCGTTTCAATGCAGAATAGATTTTTTCTTTGTGCTTTATCTTGTTTTTATTCAGTTACCAAACCGCCTTGCGAGTTTTCAGACATTTTATTTTAAATATTGCGCTGCCCTATGCCCAGAGATTTTAGGGCGAAATTTGTCAGTCCATATATATGTAACTTCGACAACCGTTTGCCACACGTTCATTAAATTTCAACAGTTTTTCCCAAAACGAACTTATCCTCACCCTCACAATAAATTACAAACCCTATTCCACCAGTAATACAAGTTTCACTCATTGCAGCATCTCGTCACTTGTGCTATAACCCACACGTGTATTTGCATCGCCTTGACAACATGCAGCGAAACTCTCTTTGACCTTGAAACTGTCAAATTTGTTTTATAAATCAAAGTCAAGCAAACCCGACTTAATTCATGAATTTTTTCTGTTTTTCATTTTATGTTTCTTTTACTCAAAACAAAGAATATATTTGTCTGAAGTATCTGCACAGCAATAAGCTCGAAACCAGGTCAATATGAAAAATGCTCATAGAAGTGCCAGATATGAGCGACCCTGACGTAAGTTGCCAAATTTGACCTAAGATCTCTGAGCATATGGCAGGCGCAATATTTAATGATGTCTGAAAGCTTGGAAGACGGTGTAGAGAGCTGACAAAAAAAACTCAACAATTTTTGGAAACAAGTCAGTCTTGATTGGAGCAATCGTTGTCTGGAAATAAGAATGGATGATCAGGCTAATCAAGTATTTAATATTTATTAAGGTAAGCCCTTGAAAACACCTGCCATAATAACAACCCAAAAACCCACTGGCAATTTGTTTTGTGTTTTTTTCCGCACATGATTTATACGCATCACGCTGTGTCTTAGAAACGAATAGTAAAAGCCAAATAATAAAATGATACCTATGACAGAGGAGACTCGATCTAAGAGATCCTCTGTCTTTTTCAAATATCCATTGGGAGAGGAATGTATAAGACAGAAGAAATAAGGCATTCACTTATAGGCTGACATTACTGGAATACTTAGACTTTTTCTCGCATAAAACCTTAGGGTCATAAAATCCATAGCACGTACCAAGACTTCACTTAGAAACTAGCTGAAATAAAAATGGAAAAATTCAGGTACGATTGCGAATGTACAAGGTCAAGGTCATCTTTGCCATATTTATTCATCATCACAACTGTCAAATCAAACACCAAAAAAACCCAAAAAACATTTGGCAGTGGATGTTGCCATCTTGTAATGCTGAGTTCGAGTCGCGAGAGGTGTCTGATTAGACGACTTCTTTCGCTTCTGTGTCTTCTCCTATTGTAGAAGAGATCAATTCGAACGGCCAACGGATTTAAAGGTCAAAAGTTATGGTCACAGGGGTCGTGACTTTAAGTCTGATACAAGACTAAAATTCCTCAGTTCCCAGTGCTGAAAGTGCAACCTTGTTTAAACATTGATTATACAAATTTACAAATAAACTTGATAGAGCACTACTTAAAAGCTAGTTTAATTTAAGATTTTCACGGATTCGCAAAGTCGAGGCTTTACAAATATTTTGTTAAAGGTTGAGAAATGCAGTACGAGTACAAAAATATACTAAGTCTTCTTGTTTTTTGTTTTTTTTCTTAAAAAAGAAGTTCATGAAATATACATACCAAAGTTAAATACACACTATTTATGTATACATACCAAAGTTAGATACACACTATTTATATATACATACCAAAGTTAAATACACACTATTTATATATACATACCAAAGTTAAATACACACTATTTATATATACATACCAAAGTTAAATACACACTATTTATATATACATACCAAAGTTAAATACACACTATTTATATATACATACCAAAGTTAAATACACACTATTTATATATACATACCAAAGTTAAATACACACTATTTATATATACATACCAAAGTTAAATACACACTATTTATATATACATACCAAAGTTAAATACACACTATTTATATCACATCGCATGCTACAATTGTTATTTAAAAAATGTATGGGGGTTCAGCAGCGAAAAGAAATTATTAAGCTACAAGAGTTAATGTGAACAGAGTTTAATGATAGATCTACTCAAGGGTATTAATGCATTACACGTGTATATCCATGTATGTACATTACATATCGGGCCCCGGGTGGCCGAGTGGTCTAAGGCACTCGCCTTTACCGATCACTGCCATCGCACCTCTGTCTGCGTGGGTTCGAGTCTCGGGCTCGGCCAATGTGGATATGTGAGAAAGCTTGACAGTAGCTCCCCGTGGGTCGGTGGTTCTTCCCGTGGTTTGCCCGGGTTCTTCCTCCACCAGATAAAACTGGCCGCCATGTATAGCCTATCATGTGCTGAAAAATGTCGTTAAACCCACAACAGCAACAACAACATTGCATATAATGTCTTCTGACAATTTTCAACACGTGCGACGGGGTGGGGGTGAAATTATGTACTTTTAGTGATGCACAGAGTCCGTATGCATTTTACTCTTGGTTATACCTGCGAGATGTCCGACGAGATCCAATCTACACTCTATATTTTACTAAAACTTTGTATGCTTGACTTCCGCCAAACAGATGCCAATACCTTAGGGTGGTGGTCTTCGATGTACAGGAAACACTAGTCGGCCTACCATCCAACCACAGAACAATGGCGAGGAATACATTATAAATAGTCTGGACTAAACTTTTTGATACATTCATTTGGGTTCCGTACTCTGCACACCAACTGTTGTCATATAATAAATTTAGTACGGTTCCAAACTGACATTAAACTAGAACATCCATAATCCATAGCAAAAGTATCAACACCCTCTAAACTGATCCTAAAATAGTCCGGACCAAACCGATTTACATATTCTATTATGTCCGATTTCAGTCCGGACCAAACCGATTTACATATTCTATTATGTCCGATTTCAGTCCGGACCAAACCGATTTACATATTCTATTATGTCTGATTTCAGTCCGGACCAAACCTATTTACATATTCTATTATGTCCGATTTCAGTGCGGACTAAAATTAGGTCTGAACTTTTTGGGATACGTAAATGGGGCTCATGTATGTCTGAGGTTTTTTTTTTAATTTCCACATTTCGTCAACTAGTACAAAGGTGAATTTTATGGTCACCCGAATGCACATCTTAGATCTCCACATGTGTTATGTTGCCTCGCTATCCTTTCGTAACGAACTGTAGTCTGCACTCGTAGTAAACCGCAACCATGAGTTTGCAACCACTAAACCCTGATAGTGATATATATAATACGAATTAAAATTCTGTAACCTGATTAATAATATTATTTATTAGTATTGAGAAATTATGTTAGTATTACCGATTATCAAGCATTCTCGTGTATGATCCATGGATAGCACTTTCCGCTCTGTTTGACTGTTTGGTGTATATTTGTAATTCTCTCTCTCTCTCTCTCTCTCTCTCTCTCTCTCTCTCTATATATATATATATATATATATATATATATATATATATATAAATATATATATCGTATTTAAAAAAATCGTATATTTATTTATTCGTATTTAAAAGTTATGTTAATGTTGTCAAGCATTCTCCTGTTGAATCCAGGGATAGCACTTTCCGCTCTGCTTGGTGTATATTTGTGTTATATATATATATATATATATATATATATATATATATATATATATATATATATATATATATATATATATATATATATATATATATATATATGTATATATGTATATCTGGATATAGACTTTAACATTAGTCTCAAATTATAGGTTGTTGCATAATTATTTTCATTAGATGCTGGTCTCATCTGATAGAAATGTAACATATATAAGAGATAGCGTGTGCGAATGCACTGTTGTGTGCATTATCAAAGCTTTTCAAAGCAACACGATAATTACAAGAACGAAGTCCTTAATAACGGTGTCTGCTTGCATTTTAAAGCCATGGATTCCAACGTTTACAGAACATACATTGATAGATATCTATATCCCTGGTTACAGTCATTAATACGTTTCTTTGGTTACAGTTATGAATAATACCTTGATTCTATGATATTTATTCAGATGATAAATCTGTGATGAGTAGATAAAATAATACTCGATATTGTTGCAGACTTTCTAGTTTGTGATATTGTTGCAGACTTTCTAGTTTGTGATATTTTTGTGGACATTCTAGTTTGCGATATTGTTGTAGACATTCTAGTTTGTGATATTGTTGTAGACATTCTAGCTTGTGATATTGTTGTAGACATTCTAGTTTGTGATGTTGTTGTAGACATTTTAGTTTGTGATATTGTTGCAGACTTTCTAGTTTGTGATATTGTTGTAGACATTTTAGTTTGTGATATTGTTGCAGACTTTCTAGCTTGTGATATTGTTGTAGACATTTTAGTTTGTGATATTGTTGCAGACTTTCTAGTTTGTGATATTGTTGTAGACATTTTAGCTTGTGATATTGTTGTAGACATTCTAGTTTGTAATATTGTTGTAGACATTTTAGTTTGTGATATTGTTGCAGACTTTCTTGTTTATGATATTGTTGTAGACTTTCTAGTTTGTGAAATTGTTGTAGACATTCTAGTTTGTGATATTGTTGTAGACTTTCTAGTTTGTGATACTAGATTGGGGTTTGCAATGAGACACTATATTGGGGTTTGCTAGGAGACACTAGATTGGCGTTTGCTATGAGACACTAGATTGGGGTTTGCTATAAGACACTAGATTGGGGTTTCCAATGAGACTAGGTTGGGGTTTGCTATGTTCTCACTATGAGACACTAGATTGGGGTTTGCTATGCGACACTAGATTGGGGTTTGCTATGAGACACTAGATTGGGGTTTTGAATGCACTATAAGACACTAGATTGGGGTTTGCAATGACACTAGATTGGGGTTTGCAATGACACTAGATTGGGGTTTGCTCTGTTCTCACTATGAGACACTAGATTGGGGTTTGCTATGCGACACTAGATTGGGGTTTGCTCTGTTCTCACTATGAGACACTAGATTGGGGTTTTGAGTGCACTATGAGACACTATATTGGGGTTTGCTACGGGACACTAGACTGGGTTTGCTACGAGACATTAGATTGAGGTTTGCTCTGTTCTCTTGTTCTCTGTAGGATATACTGTATATATAGAGAATTTTACGGTAGTCACTGAAAAAAAGAAAAAAAAAAGAATCTTATCGTAAACATTATCGTCATACTGTGTTTTTTCAAGAAAAAGCCTTTGGAAACTTGTACTGCATGTTCATTCTCCAAAGTTATTTTGGTCCTGTCAAAACTTATGATTGGAAATATAGCTTTAATAGCCCTGGTTGACCCAATTTCAAAACATTTATTGCACATTTCATATAACTTGCGTCATCATCTTCTTTTCACAAAGTTGTTGACAACATCAATGTCAACTAAAATGTTCTAAAAGTAATATGCTCACGTTCCCTGTTTTGACCACCTACCACCACCAGTCTATGCCCTCGGGGCTAAGTCTTGGGGAGGATGTTGGGGTGGGTGGCAGGTATGTTGGGATGGGGTGAATCAACCCAGGAGCCAGTTTAAGTTTTTGAATTCGTCTTTAAATGTCCAGTATGTACTTTTATTATACACTTAAGTGTGAAATATAGGAATTTATTAACGAAATAATTTTCATATTTTGTTTCATTCCTATATTTTCACATGTGAAAAATATATTCTTATATTTTCACATGTGAAAATATAAGATTTCCTATCATGCCATGCAACGCTTGATTGTGTGTGCCTACAGAAGTTATATCTGCAGCAACAAAAACGAACACGTTGTATGCTAGAACAAATAAATAGAAACAACATTACATTTCAGACACAGAAATTAATTTTTGCTGAAGAAATTTGACTCGACGCCGTTCGCGTCTCTATGAAGTTATTTTCCCTTTATATACTTCATTGACAACATTTATAAACCCGCTGTGATGCATTGATGAATCGAATATGATCAAATAGTTTACAAAATGTCAAAAATGTAATTTAATGCGACAAATTAGGTCATCCAAATCCTACCACTCTATTAAGTCACTGATATTTATATGATCAATCTATGAAAGTGAGGTGAATTTGTGAAAAGGGGGGTGGGATGTTGTGATGAAGAGTGACTTTAATCTTCTAAGCTTCGATACTGCAGCAAGTTTGGTATATATTAAAAAGAAAATTGTCTTTTCCTGCGTAAATAGCAGATATATTTCATCTTGTGGTACCAAAACGATATATTTTAACTCGTGACTTCGCCACTCGTTAAAATATCAGGTTTTTAGTATCACACGATGAAATATATCCTGTATTAACGTAGGAAAAGAAGGTCACCGCCATTTTTCTTCGAAAAGCGCAGGGATGCAACTATTTTTTTCGAGGGGTAGGGTGGGGAAGTCTAGTCCATGCATATATATATATATATATTATTCATATAAGAATTTGGTGTACTCGAAATATCTTATATTAGCTTTGGTACTTTAATAAGTTCATATTTTTTCTAATTTCAGTACGGTTTCGTTAACCACGCACTCGAGTTGCTCGTTATTCAAGAGTATGGAGAAGAGAAATGGAACGAAATTAAGTCAGTATTTTGATTTGTTTCTATATACTCGTATCTAATTTAAATTGCTTAGTCGTTCATCTGTATGTACGGCTGTCTGCCTGTTTGTCTATCTATGTGTTTTTCTGCCTGCATACCTTCCTATCGATCTATCTATCTATCTTCTTTGTGTCTTAAATCTTAAATCGAAATATTTGCGAATGACACGTGTAACTGCTGTAATTTGCCAACATTTGATGCAAAATATTAATGTTCAACATTTCTAATTTTCGCAGATTTTAAGAATCTCATTTCTTCAGAGATATAATTAATGTTTATTTTCATGCCAAAATCTGACTACAGTTATTGCTGCACTCTTACTCTTAGATTATCAAACACTATGTTTGCATTATCTTGATAAAAAAAAGATGATATATAAGACAGACTATTAAACACTATGTTTGCATTATTCTGATTGAGAAAAAAAATATGATATATAAGATAAACTATTAAACACCATGTTTGCATTATCCTGATTGAAAAAAAAGATGATATATAAGACAGACTATTAAACACTATGTTTGCATTATCCTGATTAAAAAATAAAGATGATATACAAGGTAGAACCTCTGTATGGATTGAATCCTGTCCAAGAACTTTTTCTGGTTTTTAAATTCATGTGATAGAACACGCCTACGCAGAAAGCTCATGAAAACAAGCGCTTGGATATTGTAAAAGAGTCCGTCCGTCCGTACGTACGTAAGTGCATTCGTGTTGAATCTTTTAGATATCCTTCTACACCATTAAATCTAGACATATGAAATGTGGGCAAACGACAATCATATGGATGTAGGTAAATCCTGAATTTTTTGTTTCACATGTCGGAAAATTGACATATCTAATCACTGATCTAAATGTCATCACATGTCAGATTTGGACTCTTGGGCCACGCCCCTGGGTCTTACTATACCCCTGAGAACTCAGTCTTTAGATCCTCGCTTCTTGGTTATATCTTGCAAACATTTGATATTCCTACCCTATAACCATAAGATACACGTACTGGGATGAAAATACACATATTTATATATGCAACTGACATCGGCCCGAGGGTTCTGTTTTACATCCCACGGGACTCAGGTCCTTTGTCATAACTGCAAAGTATTTAGATCCATACCCAATAACTATGTACATGCATTCAAAGACAAACGCCATAACAAAACTGAAATGTCCCCCTGTTCCAGCACTTACTCTCATGGACCTGCCCAAGAGGCCCAAAACTTGGGTGGAGGTCAAAACGGGAAAGAGAGGGGATACGTGTTTTACTAAAATAGAATTAAAGTTAATACATGTGTTGCATTAAAGACGATCCACACGACTGCCACAGACATGATACGTGATGTCATCTGTTGAAATCACATACTGTTGCTATTAAGGTCTATACATATCGATTAGTTAATTGACTGATGAAGAAAGTTTGATTAAAGGATACAAAAATGAATAAATAAATTGTATTAAATGATTGCAGGAAAGCATAATGACTTTTTCGACTTTATGTTGGCTAAACTGTATAGAGTCAACTTTTTTATTCTGGCGAAGATTTGTATATGAATATTGAAGTGGACAAATTAAGGACAACATACGTTGAAATTTTCATTGTGAAATGATGATATTCATTGAAGATGCTGACATGCACAAAGGCATATCACCTATTTTGCTTACACAACCTCATCCGTTTACTTAAACAGAAAGTCGAAATATGATGTATTCACTGTGTCGTATGCCCTCCAATGAATGTGAAAGAAACATAAAATATTAACATTGTGAGTCCATCATGCTGACCTCCCATCCGTCCGTCCGATGGTTACACATTGGTAAAATTTTGCGTTTATGTCAGTTTCTCTCTTGCACTATTGGTTTCTCTCATGCACTATTGTCAGTTTCTCTCGTGCACTATTGGTTTCTCTCATGCACTATTGTCAGTTTCTCTCATGCACTATTGGTTTAAGGGGCATACAACATTTGCAACTTCGCGGTCAATCCTACGGATCATACCTCGAATGTATGTCGATAATTCCCATTTGGACCACTTTGGCTATTTACGAAACAAGAAGTGACCAACAAGTTACGAATGATGAAACTATTTTTTCATTCGTAACATTTCGGTTAATCCTACAGTCAATCTAATCGCAGAAATAGACAAAGTAGTCCGAATAGATTAAGGTTTACTTTTTCTGCGAAAATATTTCCGGCGAACAAACTGTATGAGTTGTCTGTAAATTACTGCGCCAACATACATCCGAGGCATATTTTAGTCTCGCAGAAACAGCAGAGGTAGTTCCGAATGGGGCATACAACTTCTGTTTGGATGCCTTCTGGAGCACAGGGGCTCGTATTGTTGCTTACAACTTATCTATCAGTCATACATGTACTATATAATACTACAAAGGAGGACACTTCTCTCCTTTCTGGCGCAACCTATTTAAGAATCGACGCTGATATTTCGAGCTACACATCGAGTGGCGTAATAAATTTGGTACCGATATTTAGCTCAGGCATTCGACTTTTTACGCCTATACAAAGTTTGACTTACTACCACAACTTTAAGGAATGCCAGACCATTTTCCCACGCTACCGGTGACATGGCCATGATCGCGCCCGCTTAATATGCAAGTGCAACAAGCCGAATGGAATACGGCCCTCTCATTGGTCGACCAAATATGACGTACTACGCCTACTGATTATCTAATTTTCAGTCAACCAATAAGGGGCCAGAATTCCATTCAGTGCGTTGTAGCTGCATATTAAGCGGGCGCGATCATCGCCATGTCGACCGGTAGCGTGGGAAAATGGTCTAGCATTCCTTAAAGGTGTGGTAGTAAGTCAAACTTTGTGTAGGCGTAAAAAGTCGAATGCCTGAGCTAAATATCGGTACCAAATTTATTACGCCACGCGATGTGTAGCTCGAAATATCAGCGTCGATTCTTAAATAGTTTGCGCCAGAAAGGAGAGAAGTGTCCTCCCTTGTAGTATTATATAGTACATGTATGACTGATAGATAAGTTGTAAGCAACAATACGAGCCCCTGTGTTCTGGAGTGTGTAACACTATTCCACCAAAAGTAGGCCAGTGTTACCTATATTTCACGCTTCACTAACTGATAAGGTTTTGCGAACGGGTGGATTGGAGTAGTCGCTTTGATGTTATGTGAACGCATTAATACACATAGTTTCATTTCTTACCGTGTACAAAATATTTATGAATAAACTATTTCAATAGTTTAGATTGTACTATCTATTTAATGTTATTATACCTTATTTCCGACAATTTAAAGTACTCATAATATGCCCATTTGTCTACCGTGCAGCACGTGTCGTGCTTTGCCCGTCTGTCACCATTTTTCTATTTTCAACAAATAGAGTAATATCAGTGAAACGTTTTAAAGAGAATCCGGGTATCAGATCTTTGAAGTTTGCATAAATGATACTAATTCACTAACAATTACAGTTACCTTCAAAAAAATTGCTGTCTAAAAACACATTTTGGTGTAATAAATAAAACATCAGACTGGTATCAACACTATTCAAGTTTTAAAAATCTGCTATCATACGGCCGCCGCCTTTATTAAAGATAGAATATTTACACAAATACTGGACCAGTTTTAAACAAATTTTACAGAGCGCTTCATTGTTTCGTTATTTATGTATTTATTTGCGAAGTGTGTACAAATTATGCAGACATGCCAAAATATAATGATCGTCACTAGAATAAGTCAAAAACTAAAAAAAAAAAGAAAAAGATAATTTCACATTTTCTCGCCATATAATGTTTGGCCTATTTTGAATAAATGACGTAACATCCTCGCGTTTTTTGTTGTGTGTGTGTGTGTGTGTGTGTGTGTAAATGGCCCCAGTTAACCTTTAACTAACCACAATCATCACTACAAAGAGAAAAGTAACAACAAACTTGATATGAATCATTTATAACAACTATATGATCAGTTTTAACCAAGTCTTACAAAGAACAACATGAAGGCTATGTGCCATTTAAAAAGCATGACGTCTCCATCATAAATAATATCTTCAACTTAAAACACAAGTTATGTGGCGTCAGTTGGGTTAGATGTATAGGCTATTGAATGCAAAGGATGGTTATAATAAAATTTTGAAATATGAATTGTATTATATACCGACCTTGTAATGCACATATTTATTTGCTCTATAGTTCAAGTGAAAATATATTTGCTTTTATGACATTACAAATTTCTTATTTTAATGTTTGTATATAAATCTTTACGACGAGAACAGTTGGACAAGGCACTGTTTATAAAACAAGCTGATCTCGGTTGTATCATGTCTGCTTCAACAGTGTTTATTTAATGAAGAAAATTTAAAATAAAATAAGATAAAATGAATATGGTAAGATAAGATGAGAGGAGATAGGATGAAATGAGACAAGACTGAGATGGAGATGAGATGAGATGATGTCAGATAATTATTTATTTCAGACTGCTTGGTCCATAAATACAATACAATACCAATAAATCTTACTTGCATGTGAAGAGTTTATTCGTGACAGACTTTTTTTTAATAACAGCATTTTATAATTTCGAGACTGGATGAACGTAATACCAGAGTAAACTGAATTAATTTTTTTCATGTCACTAATCCGTATATAGAAGTCTTGGATACGACAACAATAGGTTCTTTGACCGTACGTCTCCGGTCCGGCTGATTTTCAGTAATGGAACAATATTAAGGTGGCGGCAAGAGTAATCCATATTAGAGCCTGGAAAACATTATAGACTTGTCAAATATAAGATATAAATGCATTGATTCTCGTC
Source organism: Margaritifera margaritifera (assembly GCA_029931535.1). Taxonomy (NCBI): domain Eukaryota; kingdom Metazoa; phylum Mollusca; class Bivalvia; order Unionida; family Margaritiferidae; genus Margaritifera; species Margaritifera margaritifera. The sequence goes on along the minus strand of JAQPZY010001411.1, from coordinate 1,633,871 downwards.
GGTCAGTGAACTTGTCCTTAATCACACTGAACTTGTCCCCAATCACAACTATTGAGGTTCGTGATCAATTTGACTATATTTTACTTCGTGGTTTCACAAGTAAACAAGTAAATGTCTTAGAGAGCAAAAAAAAAAAAAAAATATTATTCGAATTGTACTTGGCTCTGTATTTTCATAACAACAAGGACTGGAAAAAAATATTAAAGAAAGAAAGAGGGATAAATAAAAGACGAAGAAAGGGAAAGACTGTAAGAAATCCGATTTAATTTACATGATAATACTTGACATTTAGCTGGTACATTTTAGCTTAACAAAGTCGTCAATTTTTAATCAAATATTTTAAAAATTGTATGACAAGTATATGAAATTCCGCTTAGACTTCACTTTTGTGAGAAATGTTGCTGAAATGTCTTCTATTTGGATAACGTGTGACTGTATTGTTGACATTGCCCCCCCCCCCCTCTCTTTATGTATTTTGGGTTATTTGGTGAATGTTATATTTGACATGACCTGCTGTCATATAAATATTTCTTGTTCTTTGTAGGAAGAGTATTCTCTACAATCTTAAGAACTAAAGTTTGGCTGACTGAATTAGCTAGAAGTAAATATAGCATGCATTGATGCAATAAATACATTATCCTTCCTTTACACCTTGTCATACAAGTATTTTATTGAATTATATATTTAAAGTGATACAACAAATTTAAAAAATAAAAATAACAAACACGTTCTTTTTAACATTAAAAATTACTTATTATACAATACCGTTATGTCTTCTCAAATGAAGCAGCCCACATGACTCAAAACAGTGCCATTTTGCTTCTGAAGAAAATTCGTTGTAACTTGCGTATAAGATTAATTTTGTGAAATTATATGGCACTAGCATTGGAGAGTTGCGAGACTGGATGAATGATACGCACCGAGTAAACCGAATGTTTTCATTAATGGGAAATGCATGAGTGACTGATAAAAGTCTTGGACACGGTGGCATTAAATCGGATTTTTGTCCATCCACTTTCCAGTGAATGTAAAAGCATGGATATGGCGGCATGGTTAATCCATATTACAGCCAGGAAATATCATAAACATGTAATATACAACAGAAGTATCAGTAAACTTGTATCAAATCAAAACTATGCCGATTCGTGATAAACTTTCACGCTATTCTTCATTGTTTTTAAACAAATGTTTCTTTCTTTGTTTGGTGTGTTTAACGGCACACCATCACATGAAAGGTTATATCGTTATATCGCTGAGGTATGTGGATAATGTGCCTCACCACGGCCGGCCGACACTGTCTTGTCTGGGCAGGATTCAAATCCGTACCCTTCTGGACACGAGTCCAGCACGCTAACCACTGGGCCACCGCAGCTACCTTTTAAAAAGGACGGTCTTGGAGAGTAAACACTTCAAAAGTATTGGACTTGGCTTCTTGTGTTCATGACAATAAAGTAATATATATTTTTTTAAAATTATTAAGCACAGACAAACAGATACATTAAAAAAGACAGAAACAGAAGAAAAAAAAACCTATGCGTAAGAAATTTGATTGAAATCGTAAATGATGGAATGGTGATCATGCTGGAATTATAATTGGTAAATTGACGGAAATGATGTGCAAATATTTAATAAAGTTTGAAATTAAACCTGAACTAAATCTTGTCTTTTGTCCAATAATTTTTTTATATTTTTCTTGGTAGTAAAATGTGTGTTAGAACTGAAATTCAAATATTTAAACAGTCCCATTCTCGTCGTAAAACTAAAATCATCGCTAGTTACAGTCTGTGTTAATATCCTGCCTATTTATTCTACAAATTAGACGAAATCTGATATATGTAACAGATCACAAGGTGATCGATTCAGGGGATATATAAATGAATGCAATATTTTTTTTCTCGAGGAAGTGGTCGAATCTTGCTTCAGAACTGCATATATTTTTTACTTGCATATAAACATGCACTTGTCAAAATTGCAAGAGACGTCCATAAACATCGCCTATGTACACATTTCTGTTGCCTTTGATAACAGTTACCTAAATACATTTATCTTGCGCTTAATCTCTCAATAGTGTCGCTACAATTTACTAAGCCATACCAGAGTACGCATCCGAGTTTAGGATTTTACTTCCGTAAATAGACAAATAACAGCGCCTCATTTCATCTCAATTGCATCACCTTTTATTATTGCAAACTAGTTCTGAAAATTTTCGTTGATATTAGAAGGTAATCCATGGAAATAACTAATCGACTAACTTTGAGCACATTCTGACAAACTCTTCCTTAAAGTCAAGGGATTAAATAATTTGTTATGCAAATTATATCGATCTGTCATATAAATTGTGACTATTACTAGAAGTGAGGTGTAGGAAAGATATTCGAACATTTTCTCCTGAAAGTGTTTAGCCAGTTCGGGTAGTATTCTCGCGTTATATTATTGTTATTACTACTACAGCTACTACTAATATTCTTCTTTTTTTTTCTTCTTCTTCTTCTTCTTATTATTATTATTTTGCTTTTTGATGATTCTTTTAAGGATTTTAATTATCAGTAAATTATTTTTAAAAAATATTGATTTTAAAAATTTGATATGACGTCTTTCAAAAACCGTTCTACCAGATTTGGCAAGTTAAACAAAGATGGAGCACCCCGAAGGTCAGTGTTTGTCATGTAAGCAATCTTGAGCCCACTTTGACCTCTTGCCGTTGACAGAGCACAATTTCTCAAATATAAAAAATAAAAAATAAATAAAATAACATCATCAGTTATGTGACGTCTTGATCGATTAAGATGAACGCATCATACAATACAATTCTGACATATACATCATCATTAAGTTGAATTCATCATACAATTCAACTCTGACATATACATCATCATTAAGTTGAACGCATCAGACAATACAACTCTGATATATGCAATACAACTCTGACTTATACATCATCATTAAGTTGAACGCATCATACAATACAACTCTGATATATGCAATACAACTCTGACATATACAATACAACTCTGATATATACATCATCATTAAATTGAACGCATCAATCAATACAACTCTGACATATACATCATCATTAAGTTGAACGCATCATACAATACAACTCTGACATATACAATACAACTCTGACATATACAATACAACTCTGACATATACATCATCATTAAGTTGAACACATCATACAATACAACTCTGACATATACATCATCATTCCTTATGACCCCGATGTATGTATTATTTGCACCATATTTTCATAAATCATGACCAAATGAAAAATAAAATATGTGCTTTTTGATTATTTAAAATTGCTCATTTTATATACCTTCTACAACAAATAACCGTATTACATTCACGAGTATATTCATACTTAAAAAAAAACAAACAAACAACAACAACATATATTTCCTGAAATTCTATAATCATAGCAACGGAGAGTGTCAAGACAGGATGAACGATAAATCTGGAGTAGATCGAATGTTTTGATCCACGGCAAACGAGTCTGACTTGTGTATACAAGGTCATGGATGTGGTCATCGTCCCAAGCCACGGGCGATAATCAACTACGCTCCTTTATCACCCGTGGCCATCTGTGCGTAGATCTCCTCGCTTTGCATGAATACACATAAACCTGCTTAACCAATCATTGCGAGCGCGAGTAAATTTTTCTCGCCATTGTGATCCAACATAACCGTTCACGCTGTTTGAATGAGCCAATCGAAGTTTCTCTTCCAAGCAAAGTCACTTATCGATCGATAAAACGGGCACTTTCATTGATGCGTAAGAGATTGTTACATTGTGATATTGATGACGTATTTTTGTTTATGATTACTCTTGAAAAACGAGGAAATTTCAGCCCAGGCATCCACGGGTGATAAAGGAGCGTAGCGGATTATCGCCCGTGGCTTGCTACGATGGGATGCGGCAGAATTAACTTAAATCTTGGATCATCAAAGCGTCTTCGGTACGTCTCATACATGTGGCGCCAAGAGTGATCCATATTACAAGCAGAAAAAATTCTAAGATTTGTAAAATACAATAGAAGTGTATCGATTCCAGCAATCAGTTACCTTGTTACTCATCAAAGTTATTGAGATTCATGATAAATTTGTACACTGTTCTTCATGAACGATTTCAACAAGGAAGTTATTAGAATAAAAAGTAATAAAAGTATCGGACTTGGCTTCGTGTTTCCATGACAACAGAGTATTAGCAAAAATATTGAAGACAGAAAGACGGACAGAGACAGACAGCTGTGTGAAAACACGAATTTAACCTTTACTTTATCTTATTGTGATAATGCTGGAATAGAAACGTAAATTTTCGCTAAATATATTTGTAGATTTTTTAATAGGAACTTAAGGTAGATTCGATCCAGGTTCGAATCTCCGTAGAGTACGAATTAAAATTCTCTAACCTGTATGATAATATTATTTATTCGCATTTAAAAATTATGTTAATGTTATCAAGCATTCTCCTGTAGAATTCAGGGATAGCACTTCCGCTCGGTTTGGTGTATATTTGTAATTCTCTCTCTCTCTCTCTCTCTCTCTCTCTCTCTCTCTCTCTCTCTCTCTCTATCTCTCTCTCTCTCTCTATATATATATATATATATATATATATATATATATATATATATATATATATATATATATATGATTCAGTAAGATTTTACGTATATTTTCCTTATTTTGTTCCATGAATGATGGTCCATTCTGATAACTTCGGGATATATTTCTTACATTGCTCACTCTTTCTCTCTCATTATCTATTTGTTCGTGAATTTGGGGAATTTTGTATTTGAACTGCACTGCTGTCATGTAAATAGGTTAGTTTATCATAGGAAAAGGACTTGTGAATCTAAACAAAAAGCTTGTCTCTGTTTTTTTCATCAGCTTGTGTTTTGGCAATAACATGTTTTAACTAAAAGACCAACATTTCTAAAAAGCATTGATATTCTCGTCACGAAACCGAAATAACGTATTTGCGACATGTCCACCTGTTTATTCAACAAATCAGATTGAAGTAGACCCTTGTAACAGACCCACAGTTATATTAATCAAGGAACAAAGGGTTGAAAACGTTTTTTTAAAAAGGTAAATGGTCGACACTCGCTTCAGAATGTCATGTTTTCAATTGTTCAAATGCGTATAAAAATGCGCCTATCAAAATTGCGCAGACAGCGTCCATAAATATCGCCTGTGTACATTTGTCTGCTGCCTTAATAGCGGTGACCTTAATACACTTACCTTGTGCTGGTCTTTTTTGTATTGTCAAGTTAGGTTACTAAGCCTTAACACGCATTAGAGTTAAGGTCACTAAGCCCTAACACGCATTAGAGTTAAGGTTACTACTTTTAGTGAATGAATAGATAACAGTGCTGCATTTCGTCTCAATAACATTATACTTTTATTATTGTTAGACAAGTTTTGAAATGTTTTAGTAATTATAGAGGGTATTGCATGGAAATACAAACACAGATGGCGTGCAATGAATGTTCTCATTTAACACTGAAAGACTCAATGCGTTGACATTGTTTCGAGTAGCCTGAACAGCACGTTCGGTAAACGTTTCGGGATTTTATGACTACAGATAACAAATATTCTCTAGTACCAGTCTAGAATTGTTATTCCATTCTTGAAGGAGTAACTCATATATCAAACGTAATATTTAGGTCATTTCCACAAAATATCGATGAGGTTCAACTCCACACTTTCGTATTTTGCACAGGGTCGAAATCAGAAGCGATTCTCGACATTTGAATAATGGGATCATAGACCAGAATAGCTAATGCCTTACTGGATGGCCTTTTGTGTATCGTCCGTCCGTTATTACAAATTTGTTATCACCATTGATCCTAAACTACTTAGAGGATTGCAATGAAACTTTACACACACACACACACATTCATCCCAAAGTCTAGTTGGTCCTAAATGAAAATGGTGCCAAGTTTACATCCAATATGACTGGTCCGACGGCCATCTTGAAAATCTTATTATGACTATTACTCCAGAATAGATGGTCATATTGACATGGGGTTTTCACCAAAAGGCTTTAATTGATATCCAGTTGGTTGTTAATGAAAATCGTGGCGATCAGACATCCAGTATGGCAGTGGTTCCCAAACTTTTTTGATCGCGACCCTAAATACCATCTTTTGCGATCCAAAATGCAGTACCAGTAATGGGTCGCGAGGGTCCTTGCGACACGCATTTGGGTCGCGACCCGGGGTTCGGGAACCCCTGCAGTATGGCCACCACAACGGCCTATTTAAAAATCTTACTATAGCTACAGAATATTAGATGTGGTTTCAACACTCATCAGTTAAAAGAAGAAACGGTCTTATTTTGGAATCCTGGATTTTTTTCGGACAGTAGATGATCAGTCTATTCGAAGGACTCTTATTTAGAGCAGAATCCAGGAATGCTTATGTTGGCACTAATCAGTTGTGTTCTAGCATTGATTATGAATACCATATATATATGGTATATATTGAATATGAATACCATATGTATATGGTATATATTGAATATGAATACCATATGTATATGGTATATATTGAGTACCAGATGTTGGAGTTATTTAACTCACTATGATTAATACAGAGTTCCAGTGCGAAACTCTGCGCTCAGGGAGAATGCTCTTTTTTTAATTAAAAGGTAAAATGTGTATAAAATGTTTGAGATGAAATTAAAAAGTTTAGCAGGTTTTCTTAAAATTTTGTCTTGAGAGAGACAAATTCAGGTATTTAAATCTCCATAAGGATATAGTTGTTGGAAAATTCGTTTGTCAGAACAGGGACAGGGCAACAATACCGAAGTTCAGCTATTTTTAGGCCTACTGGTCATAGATCAGAAGAGATTATGGGATGGTCTGTTCTCCGTTGTCTGTCGTTCGTCGTCCTTCGTCCGTTAGCACAAGTTTGTTATTGCTACTCCATTAAACTACTTGGAGGATTGCCAAGAAACTTTACACACACATTCATCCCATGGTCTAGTTGGTCCTAATTGAAAATGGTCCCGCTCGGACATCCAATATGGCCGGCCACCCACCTTGAAAATCTTGTTATCGTTACTCCTCATGAACGAGTGATCATATTAACATGGGGTTTTCACTAAAAGACTTCTTATTATATCTAGTTGGTCCTTAATGAAAATGGGGTCAAACTGATGTCCAACTTGATCGCCACAGAGGCCATCTTGAAAATCGTGTTATCGCTACTCCACCAGAACGGAAAGTCATATTGACATGTGTTTTCGCCAGAAGACTTCTTATGAAGTCTAGTTGGTTCAAAATGAAAATGGTGGCGATCTGATATCCAATATGGCCATCACAGCGGCCATCATTAAAATATTGTATCCACTACTCCTCCTGAACAGATGGTCGTATCAACATGGGGTTTTTACTAAACAATTTCTTATGATGTCTAGTTGGTCCTAATGGTGTCATTCAGACATTCAATATGCCTGCCACAGTGGCCATCTTGAAAATACTGTTATCACCACTTCTATTGAATACATGGTCATATCAGCATGGGGGTTTCACTGAAAGACTCCTTATGATGTCTAGTTGGTCGTAAATGAAAATGGTGCCAATCCCACTTCAAACATGACTGTCACAACGGCCAGCTTGAAAATCTTTTTATCACTACTTCTCCTAGATGGCTGGTCATATCGACATTGTGCTTGCATCAAAAGACTTCTTATGATGCCTAGATAGTACTAAATAGAAATGGTGCTAATCTGATATCGAATATGGTCACCATGGCATCCATCCTGAAAATCTTGTTTTTGTTACTTCTCCATAACTCAATGCCTTGTTTGTTCTAAATGAAAATGGTACCAAGCTGATATCTAATATGTCCACCACAGCAGCTAAAATCTTGTTATCGCTGAGGAATATCAAAGATGGTTTGAACACTCAGCGGTTGAAAGAAATAAATGCTCTTATATTGAATTCCTGGATTTTCCTTTCAGCCAGTGAAGCTTCAGTCCCTTCGAGGGACTCTTGTTGAAGTATGTTTTCTAGTTCACAAGCTGGATTTAAACGTGTGCGGAATAATTCTGACTGAACATTACAATAAACCCTCGAAGTAAGCAAGACAGAGAATTTGAATATGGATCGTAAGAGATGAAGAAGGCCTCAGTAAGAGATGAAGAAGGCCACAGTCAGTATTAAGCAGTTATCACCGTAAAGATTGAACCTCATGCAGACGACACACGTATGAGGAAGTGAAATTTTGTGAAAACTGGAGTGTAACCTGACATGCTTTGAATTTAGATATAACAGTAATATCAGTGTATTTGAATACTAATTTTGTTGGTAGTGTAATGTGTCTCGAGTCAGTGAAATCTCATGAGATAGTCTGCTTGAGAAAAAAGTAGTTCTGTTGAAATTGAGTATGTTTAGAATCGGTTTACAATTTAGTTGTTGCGATTAGCTCTGGACAATTTACACATTTGGGACTTTCATAAAGTCTCTCCTCTGCGAAGGCAACCAGATTTTATATTAATCGAACTGTCAGGACCGATTAAGTTATTCTCCATTTAATATGATTTATTCAATGAGTTAATACAGCATCAAATAACTACCCGATTTGATAAACCAGTCATAGACTCTGAAATCGGGTAATAATATTGGTGCACTTGAATGCACATTTTGTTGGCAGGGTATTGTGTCCCGATTAAATAAAATCTCGCGAGATATTCCACGTGAGAAAAAAAGTTATCCATTGTATCGTATAATGGGGAAGAATAGTGTGTATTCGCCTATGATATTAACAGCAGCAGTTACAAGCATCATTTAGACGCATAGGTGTACGTCCATTTTTTTTTTTTCTCAACCAAAAGCCTTTAAAAACACAAATTCGACATTGAAAATTTAGAATTTTAAAAATAAAAAAATCAATAGAATCAAAATGCTCTTTTGGTTTCTGTCAATATTTAACCTGAGTTTTATTTGTTGTAATGAGATCAGTGGGTGATTTGCTGTTTAAGTTACTTGTCTTATGAACAGTATACCTAGAGTTATTTCCCATTCGGTAGGATACATCTATCGTTTCCTTTCCTATGTCGTATACATGAAATTAGCATTTCAGGGAATCGCTTTCATTTGAAGTTGTAGAGTTTATCATCAGAATAACATTCAGGTTGTTGTTAATGCAAATGACATATTAGTTTTTAGTTCTACTGGTCATAGATCTGAAGAGCTTATGGGATGGTCTGTTGTCCGTCGTCCGTCCGTTGTCTGTCGTCCGTCAGTCCGTTAGCACAAGTTTGTTATCGCTATTTCGAGGATTGCCTTGAAACTTTACACACACATTCATCCCATGGTCTAGTTGGTCCTAAATGAAAATGATGCTTCTCAGACATCCTATTTGGCCGCTTGAGCGGCCATATTTAAAATCTTTTTATTGCTACTCGTCCTGAATAGATCGTGATATCAACTTGTTTATTTTTACTAAAATACTTCTTATGATGTCTAGTTGGTCCTCAGTGAAAATGGTGTCGATCTGATGTTCAATATGTCCGCCATCTTGAAAATCTTGTTATCACTACTCCTAATGAATGAATTGTCATATCAACATGGGGTTTTTCGTAAAAGACTTCTTATGATGTCTATTTAGTTCTCAATGAAAATGGTGCCGATCTGAAATCCAATATGGCCGCCTTGGCAGCCATCTTAAAAATCTTATTATCGCAACACTACTTGAACAGAAAGTCATATTGAGGTGGGGTTTTCACCAGTAGACTTCTTATCATGTGCAGTTGGTCTCATATGCAAATGGTGCCGATTTGACGTCCAATATGGCCGCCACAGCAGCCATCTTGAACATCTTGTTATTGCTACTCCTCCTGAATGGAAAGTCATATATTGAAAATCTTGTTATCTCAACTTCTATCTAACTGCATGGCTATATCAATATGGAGTTTACACCAATAGATTTCATATGATACTTAGTTGGTCCTAAATGAAAATGGCTCCAGTCGTATATCCAATATGGCTGCCATGACAACTGTCTTAAAAGTCTTGTTATCACTACTCCCCCGGAATGGATGATCATTTTGACATGGGATTTTCACCAAAAGATTTCGAATGATGTGTACTTTGTCCTCAATGAAAATGGTGCCAAGCTGACAAGCCTGACATCCAATATGGTTTCAACAATCAGCGGTTAAAAGGAAGAAATGACTTTATCTTCAATTCCTTGAAATTCTTTTTCCCCACTAAGGTGTCAGTCCCTTCGAAGAACTCTTGCTAACATTAAAATTGAACGTGCCTCCTCAAGAGCAAATTCATCGTTGTTATCCCCTTCACACACCTTAAGAAATAAATCTTGTGAATAATTTGGAATTAGGTGGTATTTGGAATTAGGTGGTATTTGGAATTAGGTGGTAATTAGGTGGTATTTGGAATTAGGTGGTATTTGGAATTAGGTGGTATTTGGCATTAGGTGGTATTTGGAATTAGGTGGTATTTGGAATTAGGTGGTATTTGGCATTAGGTGGTATATGGAATTAGGTGGTATTTGGCATTAGGTGGTATTTGGAATTAGGTGGTATTTGGAATTAGGTGGTATTTGGAATTAGGTGGTATTTGGCAAATGGTCTGTTGCTCAATAGCTTCAGAATCGATTACTTTTAGATCTCGTTTTCGCAAATCAAATTAATTTGTATTACGGTCAAGTATCTATGGATAAGGCTGAAAAATCAAGGATAAATTGATTTTGAACACAAACAAACCTGCTCTGAACTAGACAATAGAAGCTTAATTTACTATTGATTTATGGCTCTGTTTTGTACCTAGAGCCTAATCTTTCATCAGTTCTGGATTGTAAATTGAACAACCTCCATGGGATATCTACACTCTATTAAATCACCTTTCTGATACGACATTCCATAAACCAAACTCATAATTTTACTATTTGTGCACATGTAATATCATGTCTTAACATCAAGAATGGTAATGGCGTAACGTTGCACATGTAATATCATGTCTTAACATCAAGAATGGTAATGGCGTAACGTCGCACATGTAATATCATGTCTTAACATCAAGAATGGTAATGGCGTAACGTCGCACATGTAATATCATGTCTTAACATCAAGAATGGTAATGGCGTAACGTCGCACATGTAATATCATGTCTTAACATCAAGAATGGTAATGGCGTAACGTTGCACATGTAATATCATGTCTTAATATCAAGAATGGTAATGGCGTAACGTCGGAGACGTTCAAATATATAAACTATTGACTCTGTGGGACTTGTATTCAATAAAATGATCTTATTACGTAATGCGATACATATAATCTCACATTTGCGATTCATTTTACATAAAATTAGTTACATAAATTCAATGCTTTGCTCGCTAACACTCACAAGTGATAAATTAGTCAGCTAGTAACAGTGTCAAAACGTTCTAATGAAATTTGTTCTCGTGGAAGACCTCATTTCTATTTATAAAAAAAAACACGGGTTTCATTTGATTTAAAAAAAGGGGACTCACACCTCAGAGCTCTCTTCAACTGAGGAAAACTTTAAAGCAATAGCCATAGTTTTGATCTTTCACCGACGAATGTACTAAGCATGTGATACTCTGGCACTGATAAGGAGTTTACTTTAAAAATATCAGGAACAAAAAGTGCTATTGACTTCTACAACAGTTTCTAAAAACGCAATCAAATGGGATTTAGTGCTGCTTTTGGAGCTTGATTCTCAAAGCCTTTAATTTCTTTGAGTCACAATGCGAAAGACGAGAGCTTCAATTGACTTTACAGTGTAGGCTCTCACGTAAACTAGAGCTTCAATTGACTTTACAGTGTAGGCTCTCACGTAAACTAGAGCTTAAATTAATACATCCGTCGACCATAGTTTCTTTTCATTATCGTGAATAGTCCTGAAGGTCCGGTTACGCGCATACTTTTTGAATCAAAGATATACTTATAAAGTTTCCGTTCGCTTCACTTTTTATCTAAAATATGAAAGGAAAGTGTTGAATCATACAATTGCTGAGATCTATTTGTGTGATTCAGTAACTATCCATCTAAGAGGGTTGGATACCTTCAGGTTGTCCGGTTTCCTCGATCCTAAAGAACCATGTCAGGCAAACAATTTTAGCCATATTAAAGAAGGTAGAACTTGGTGTGTAATTGTATTCATGCATAAGTTTAAAATTATTCCGTGTCGGCATTATCAAAATTTGGTCAACAATCTAACTGCAATCGAATAGAATATCAACGCTGATTATTTTATCATAGTTACGTTCACATGAAAACAGCTTCTCTGAAATGCATATGTTTGAATATTTTGGACCCAATTTCAGGAGGCCCTCGCTGGTTTTATTCTTTAGGTGACCGACTTGCTTTTGAGCAAGTTGTGTAGTTTTATACATCATAAATCTGGAGATTACATTGTCTCACATGGTTGATGCAACCTTGAAAAGTGCTTAAATTTGAGGGGTTGACTTTAAAGCTCCTTGAATTTAAACAAAGTTAGCTTTGTCCTTGAAGTCCTTGAATTTGTTGAAAAACTCCTTGATTTACGCCCAAAACCCCTTAAGTTATATCTGAGGAATGGAAAACGTTTAGACTGAATAATAATATATCACATTTTAAGTTCAGAATTTTCTTTATTTATGTATTTTCCAAAAATAATAAATAAATAAATAAATAAAATGTGATATAATTGGGTGGATCAAAACACACACCACACTGGTAGTTACCAGATAGTTATCAGATGAATAGCAACCCTTTGCAGTAGTAGCACCGTTATGTGTTTTTCTGCTACTATTATACCTATTTATGCCGTGATAAATAAAGTAACAGATGGAGAATGTTCAATTTCCGTGAGAAAGAAATCGTCATTGAAAACTTTTAGAAGACCTTGAAAGCTCTTTGAAAAGTCACCCCCTCCCCCGCTTAAAAATGAGCGCAAAACAACCGAAACGTTTCCTAGAGTAATTTTATTTCTTCTCAGAGTGAGATGGTTAAAATTATGCCCTGAAAAAACTTAAATTGCAGGAGCTTGGGGGGGGGGGCCATCCCACAGATACCGCTCCTTCTTGTTTAGCCCCCGCCCCCCCCCCCCCCGCACCACCACTACCACGATATTTCTAAATCTCCGTCACTGTTTGAAAAAAAAGTGGCAGATCAAGATAGAAAAAAAAAAACTTTCTAGGTCTGAACGAACCATGTCTCAATGTTAATCAATGCAAGGAGAAACAACATAATTTTATTTCTGAATTGTGCATTACCATTTGTCCCATTTAAGATATAATAAAGATAATCCGGAAAAAGCACACAAAACAAAAAGGTAAATATGGAAGTATTAGGTTGTCGTCGCAATGTAGAGATATTTCTATAGTATACGTGATCAAGATGACGTCTTTCATGTCAACAAGACGAGTTACCAATTTCAATGTGTTGATATCATCATGTAGACATGTGAACAAATTGATATATATATGTTACCTTACTGTATAAAAGTTGATATATTGACACAATATAACAACCTAAGTATGTAAATTTGTTGTCAATAAGTAAATAAGCATGTTAAAACACTGCAATCAGTAATTTGTCTTGTTGACGTAAAAGACGTTGTCATGACGGCAACTAAATGCTTCCATATGTAAGCATTACAAAAGTTATAACGAAGTTTCGATGAACTAGTATATGAATGATTTCTCTATTAAGGTATTTCAGAGTGAGATTGGAAAATTTAAACTTTTTTTTATATCCCCTAGGAAATATAGTTCCGATACAGCCATCGTTTCTATTAGAACGGAGAATGAGACCACTTCAAGCTTTTTCTCAACTGTCTGAAATTAAGGTGTGAATATACATTAATTGTTCAGTTTTACCTTTTCCAATAAATTACATTCTGTTCAGTAAGACGTATTATGTAAATATTGGGTGAATTATAGTATATCTTCTGAAAATTTAGAAGTAGATGAATCATTTCATAAATTGCATAAACCCTGTTTTCAAGGCAAAGGGCCATGCTTGAGATGGAAGGAAATTTCCTTGCACGGCTAATCTATGAAGACGAACTGACATATGACCTAGTTGGAGCCGCCTCTCAAGTTCTAGGTAAGAATCCATATAAAAAAAACACGATCACGTGATCCTGCCTACACTGTTCACGTCTCTTCGTGCATTTCAAGTAATGTGCGTGCATGCTGCCTTTTGTCGCAACCTATCCTTCATCATTTTAACAGACACAGTTAATTAGTATGTGACCTCTCCTTTCAAAGATTTTGCCTCACGCCTGTAGACAATAATTCCGCCACACATAAACACCAAAAGATGAGTTTAGCGAATACATTATTGAATTGACAGTTGCATCATGTCAATCAACATTACTTAGAAACTCTCAGGCTATCTAGCTATATTCAATTAGAGGACCGTTATTAGTTTACGTCTGAGTTTATTAGTTTTTCTACCGGAGTTTTCACCAGAAGCAACATAATGTAATCCAGCTTGTTGGATCTGAAATTATATATGTATATATATATATATATATATATATATATATATATATATATATATATATATATATATATATATATATATATATATATATATATATGTGTGTGTGTGTGTGTGTGTGTGTGTGTGTGTGTGTGTGTGTGAAAAACGTCATTTACGCCCTGACATGCAAGATTTACATCTTTCAATATCTTGGCGGAGCAACTGACTTTAGAAGAAGAATGAACGACAATTACAAAATCCATGTCTGAAACAAGGTCAACACAACACTCGCCAACCATTTAAATTCAGCAGGACACTCGTGACGTTACACACTACACCAACAAATCGAGGTACCGCTCACGGGTACAAGATAATGGCAGCCCAATGGATAGCAATATCAATTCAGCGTTAAAACACGTAAAGCTAGCGAAAGAGATTTGTAGCTCTACAAATCATAGACCAGAAGAACTTATGGTATGGTGTCCTGTCCGTAGTCCGTCCGTTAGCACAAGTTTGTTATTACTACTCCTTCTAAACTACTCTTAGGATTGCCATGAAACTTTACATACACATTCATCCCATTGTCTAGTTTGGTCCTAAATGAAAATGGTGCTGCTCGGATATCCAATATGGCTGCCACAGTGGCCATCTTGAAAATCGTGTTTGCTATTTCTCATGAATGGATGGTCATATTAACATTGGATTTTCACTAAAAGACTTCTTATGATGTCTGCTTGGTCCTAAATGAAAATGGTGCTAATCTGACGTCCAATATGGCATCCATTGCATTCATCTTGAAAATCTTGTTGTCACTACTCCCCCTGAATGGATGATCATTATAACATGGGGTTGTCACCAAAAGACTTCTAATGATGTCTGCTATATCCTAAATGAAAATGGTGCCAAGCTGACATCCAATATATGCACCACAACAGCTAATTTGAAAATCTTCTTATCGATGAAGAATATCAGAGATGGTTTCAACAATAAGCAGTTGAAACGAAGAAATGATATTATCTTGAATTCCTGGAAATTCTTGTAACCCAGTACAGCGTCAGTCCCGTCTAGGGACACTTGTTCTAAAAGAACTACTGAAATAAAACATAGAAATTTGGCAAGGGGGTTGGGGTGATGTATTGACTGGCATTCAACATGTGATTGGAATACTTAATTCTGCAAGCATTTCATTAGAAGCTCTACTTTGAAGATAATTATTTCATTATGTTAATGCAGTTTTAACACCCTGACAAATACAACATTCTGAAGATAATAAAAAAATCTCCAAAATGTAGGCCTAAGTGCATGTAAGTGGCTAAGAGTGCCTTGTTAAATCAGCTTTCATACTGCACACGTTGCTATTTTAACAGCAATTTATTTCTTTTCAATGCATATACAAATTGTAGAAAAGTTATAATACTGGTTGTATTTTTGTTTGTAAAGATTATTGGTACCTATCCAAGCCGATGGGATCAAGATTCTAAATTCTATCTGCGCTCCTCCCTCCAGTTTTCTTTCTTTATTTTCAAGCAAGCTGAAGAAAAATATTAGTTAAAAAAATTGAAAATACAGCGATTCTTCACATTTTACTTGCAAAAACAGGATCTAACTATTTCATTCATTGTTTAGTAACTGATACTCAATGACCGCCAACAACGTGTTATCGATCTGTTGCACGGGTGGGCAATCTCCAGATGTAAAGTTGGACGTCATAGCCATTTTTTTCTGATTACGACCATTCCATATGTTTCAGGGAAACCAGCTTCCAAAATCCTTGAAATGTTTGGAGTCTATTTCTTTGAATTCTGTCAAGTCTCTGGATATGGAACTATCTTGAATGTCCTTGGCGGCACAACACGTGACTTCCTTCAGAATCTTGACGCTCTTCATGATCACCTAGCAACAATATATCCAGGCATGCGCGCTCCCTCTTTTCGGTGCACGGAAAGAGAAGATGATGGTGCATTGATACTCCACTACTATTCAGAGAGACCTGGCCTAGAAAATATAGTCATAGGCATCGTGAAAGCGGTAGCTCGGACAGTCCACGGATCTGAAGTTGAGGTTGAAGTTCTTCCATCCAAGAATAAAGAAGTACATGATCACGTTCAGTTAGTTATTACGGAAAAGAGCGCGAAAACAACAGATGACCTTTCAAATGAGACCGAAACATGTGAGCACATTCTTTCTCCTGAGCAAAAGATTAGTCCTGCCACTTTCTGTCGCGCTTTTCCTTTCCACATCTTGTTTGACAGGAATATGAATATTAAACAGGCTGGCACGTCCATCATGCGAGTGATTCCAGAAACTGCGGAGGAGAACACACGGGTTGATGAAATCTTTGAAATGATCCGCCCTCATATGGATTTTGAATTTTCGAACATCTTGTCTCATATCAATACAGTGTTTGTCCTCCGCACGCACAGAATTGTCCTAAAAAGCGATTCAACGTTTCATGAAGACTTTCATGAGATAACAAGCATGCGCCTTAAAGGTCAAATGATTTACGTTCCAGAAACTGACTGTATTTTGTTAATGTGCTCTCCAAACTTGACAAGTTTAGACGAGCTGCAGAGAAGGGGGTTGTATCTAAGTGATATCCCCCTCCACGATGCTACTCGGGAACTGGTTCTTTTATCTGAACAGTTTGATGCGGAGTACAAGCTGACCCAAAGACTGGAGGTCCTGACAGACAAGCTGGGACAAAAATTAAGGGAGTTGGAAGATGAAAAGAAGAAAACCGACAGGTAACCATTTTTAGCTCTGCTGGTCGTAGACCAGAAGAGCTTATGGAATGGTCTGGTGTCCGTCGTCCGTCCGTTAGCACAAGTCTGCTATCGTTACTAATGCTAAACTACCTGGAGGATTGCCATGAAACTTTACACATACATTCAAGTTGGTCCTAAATGAAAATGGTCCCGCTCGGACATCCAATATCGCCGCCACAGCAGCCATCTTGAAAATCTTGTTGTCGCTACTCCTCCTGAATGGATGGTCATATCAACATGGGGGTTTCACTGAAAGACTTCTAATGATGTCTAGTTGGTCCTAATGAAAATGGTGCCGATCTAATGTCCAATATGGCCGCCACAGCGGCCATCTTGAAAATCTTGTTATCGCTACTTCTACATGAATGAGGAAATCAACATGGGGTTTTCACTAAAAGACTTCTCCTATCTATTTAGTTCTAAATAAAAATGGTGCTGATCTGACGTCGAATATGGCTGCCACGACAGCCATCTTGGAAATCTTGTAATCGCAACACCTCTTGAACATAACGCCGTACTGACGTGGGGTTTTCATCAGACGACTTCTTATGATGTCCAGTTGGTCTTAAATGAAAATAGTGCTGATCTGACATCCAATATGACCACCACACAGCGGCCATCTTGATAATCTTTTTATCGCTACTCCTCCAAAATGGATGGTCATATCAACATGAGTATTTTACTAAAAGACTTTTTATGATGTCTAGTTGGTCCTAAATGAAAGTGGTGCTGATTTGACGTCCAATATGACTGCCACAGCAGCTATCTTGAAAATATTGTTATCGCTGCTCCTCCTGAACGGAAAGTCATATTGACATGAGGTTTTCACAAGAAGACTTCTTATGATGTCTAGTTAGACCTAAATGAAATGGTGCCAACCTGATGTCTAATATGGCTGCCACAGTGGCCAGCTTAAAAAAAATCTTGTTATCACTACTTCTCCTGAATTAATGGTCGTGTCAGCATGGGGTTTTAACTAAAGACTTCTTATACTGTTTTGTTGTTCCTAAATTGAAATAGTGCTATCTGCCGTCCAATATGCGGCCACCTTGAAAATCTTGTCTTTGCTACTCCTCTTAAATTGAAGGTCATAGGGTTTTCATCAGAAGCGTTCTTATAGTATCAAGTTGGTCCTAAATGAAAATGACTAACCCTCAATATGGCCACCATGGTGGCTATCTTGAAAATATTGTTATCTCTACCCCTCCCAAATGGATGGCATTATCAACATGGGGTTTTCACCAATAGACTTCTTATGATACCTAGGTGGTCCTAAATGAAAATGGTGCCAGTCCTACATCCAATATGGCTGTCACGACGGCTGTCTTGAAAATCTTATTGTCACTGCTGCCCCTGAACTGATGATCATTATGACATGGGGTTTTCACCAAAAGACTTCTAAAGATGTATACTTCGTCCTACATGAAAATGGTGCCGATATGACATCCAATATGTGCACCACAGCAGCTAATTTGAAAATCTTGTTATCGCTGAACAATATAGAGATGGTTTCAACACTCAGTAGTTAAAAGAAAGAAATGGTTTATGTTGAATTCCTGGAAATTATATTCGCCCAGTAGAGCGTCAATCCATTCGAGGAACTCTTATTGTCTGTGTAGCTGGTGTTTGCAGTAAAAATGTGACACATTAGAATCTTAATTCAGAACAGACTTTTTGTGTTCCATACCTAGAATATATAACAAAAGTCGACTTTATTATCTGCCCGTCGTCTGATTATCCATTTGGCGGCAAAACTCGGTCAAAATTTAAAGATATTTTTAACGCTTTCTTGAAATCTTCGATTGGACACTTCATAGGATCACAGTATCCTTTGTTTTGCAGGTTAATGTATTCCGTTCTACCCACATCGGTAGCCAACGAGTTACGTCACGACCGCGCAGTCCCTGCCCGGAAGTACGAGGACGTCACCATCTTGTTCAGTGGAATCGTTGGATTTAGCAAATTCTGTACAAACAATTCGGACAGCAATGGCGCCATGAAGATCGTGGAACTACTAAATGCAATATACACAAAATTTGATGATAATTTAGTAAAACATCCCAAGGTGTTCAAGGTACGATTTTTCAAGGTGTTCAAGGTACGATTTTTCAAGATGTTCAAGGTACGATTTCTGAGTTTTATTAAAACTAACCGGATATTTTTGGACGAAATTCTGTAAGAGGTACAAAACCATGTTGTAGTTATCCTCATCACATATTGTCATAATTTTTTTTTACAAAAACGTTGATTTCAATTTTAAATTAATAGAAAATAAATCTAAAATATGCGTGAATATTTATCAGAATTACACTTAAATAACACAAAACAATACTTACCATTATTAGTTATGGTGGCGCTCTCCAGTTTCGTCTTTGCAGATTTGTAAAGAAAAATAATTTCCCAGGTTTTCCTCACTGGTTATGTTGGCTATTTAAAAAAGACCTTGTATATCTTAGATATTATTGAAAGAACTTTTAATTCCCTTTATTTTGATGTATCATTGATGGGTGCAATTTGGGTTATAGAGTATACAGCTTGGTCTTACTTCAGATGTGCACCTATCCAAAAACTGCTAGCTCCGCTTGGTCATTTTCACTTCCTGGACTTCAAAGGTAAATAAAAAAAAGAGCCGATAACTTTTTTTACTTTTTAGATATTTTGTAATTCATTCATAGTACTTTCAGAGGCTGGTATTGTCTGCTCTGGAAAAATTCGTTTCCCTATTTTAATAACTCCTGAAAATAGTGCACTTTTGACTAATTCAGACTGATTTTTCGAGTACTTTGGAGCGGCCATTTTGTCGGCTGTGTGCTTAGATCATGTCCAGTTTCCACAAGTACAATATGTAAAGAAATTTCAGCCACAGTACATGAAAGTAACATAGAGGTATGCCAACATTCTCTCCATTGTGCATGTTGCAAATGCAAAATACTTCATCTTACACCTGTCACTCTCTCCGAAGCATGTATTATCTGTAGAGCGCCCCCTATGCAGTTTGTTACTGGCCCGATATGGGATTCATTCGGGTCAGTAGAATTCATATAAGGCATAACATAACATAACGTAACATAATAAATATAGTATGTTTATCGTGAAACATGTATCATCTCTCATGGGTATGTGACATAGCGGATCACAAACACTCTCGATATAATGCAGCTTTAATGATCAACGTATTATACTGATAATGCGTTTATATCAGGCGGACACATTTTTTAAATCGACCAATAGGAACAAAAGATTTTGTGACTTGGGATAAACATAGCTCTGAATAATTTACAAAGATTATACAGCTAAACTGGGAGAAGTGAGGAAATCTCGTTTGAGTATGAAGTACACGTTACCTACAAACACCTCGTGGCTTTTCTCCAAAATTCCATCACGGAAATACTTCGATGAAGTGTATAGCTTAAAACGGGGGAAATCGCCGGAAAATGGCCATGAAGTCAAAGTACGCAGGTCAAAATAGAACCATGTCAAAAGCATTATGATCCCTTGTGAGTTGATACTTGAAAAAGGAAACTTAGGAACGTTTCGGCCAAGAATAAGGCATCACAGTCGAATCTCCCTTAGAGAACGTCATGATGGTGTGTTATGTGTTCATGACGTCATTCGGCAAACAAGGTATATGTATAGGCGGCTACTTTAGTATTTCCGAGGTGTTTGTACCAATTATTAGCGGAAAGACCCGAGCATGTTCCTATTGAGCTCCAAGTATGATTATTATGACTGTATTCTTCAGTAACTATGTTTGCTGACCGGATGAACAATTATGCCAAATTCTTACACTATCACGTCAATTTGACCCTGTTTGGTACGTGCGATGTTTTGATGTTTGGCTGGTAGCAGCCTTAATTGGGAAGCCAGTATCATAGGCGGATCACTACTAATATCTCTGTCTCCCAAATGGTCAGTGAGTGACGTCATTCGCACAACAGTGAAGTCATTCCCATAAAGGGTAGCTTGGAAACTCTCTCTGAACTGGAGTTATTGGTTGGTAGCTTCATATTGGTGCTGTGTATAATGGGTTAAAAGTACGACATTTGACGGAGGTTGATAGTTATCTGGTGTTTCATGAGTACCGGAAGTGTGACACAGTTGTCAGCGAATGTTTTGATGTCAGCCGTACAAAACAATAGGAGTTGTACGTGCTGTTGGGGTACTTTTTTTCGTGTTAAGAAAACTGCTTTAAATGAGTTCGGTACATAATATATGTACTTGGCGATTGATCAAATAGAAATCAACATCATACACGGATTATGGAAGCAAACGTTGACCGGAGCACTTGTGAAAGACCATAGAACCCTTGGGCTGAAACACATCCCTCGTGCTTAGGCAAGTGTTTGCCAAAACCAACCATGTATGATCTGTTTGATACTTGCATATGGTATGTTCATGACTAATATCCACTTTGTGAAAGACCTATATAAGACCTCAAATGCTATTTTACAATACATGTACTGTCAATAAGCAGCGTCTTGCGTTCCCGTAAAAGAAGAAAAGAAAGAGAGAAGAAACAAAAAAGCAGAAAAAAAGCACGCTGGCCAGTCTAGGTGGATTTCATATGTACAGCTCTACCATTAGCATTCGTTGTTGTTAGGTAGTACATACAACACAGTAACAATATTAGTTCAGAATTTGTTTTGAAACGAAATGCAGCAGTAAAGTTTATCGTAGTTTCGTGCAGCATATACAGGCGATTAGTTCGTGCAATAATATAATTTATGTATCATTTCAATTTTAGAAAACATAATTTGTATTATTATTTTTATTGGCAACGATTCAAAATTCTACGAATGAAATAATTTAAATTGATGGATCCAGTTGCAATCAAAAAATGCTATTCACCAAAACATTATTAAGTGTCACTCTCACGACAGACGTGCACTTTAGGAAGTTGTTTTTGTTTCAAAATCCAACAGAAAATAGACTGTAAATCAACTGTTCTTCGCGGCTACTCGATAAGACTCTTTCTTGACTTTAAATATGATTTTGTCATTTGATCGGGTATTTTATACATACACACGCGTGTATTTTTTGCAGCTTTTTAATTTTGTGGATTTGATACTATCACGATCACCGAGAAAATAAAAGAATGCCAAATAAGTTGGTTTAATGCATTTACTTGAGTCTGTAAAATAATGACTATAAGAGTAAAAAGAAAAACAATTGAAAATTAAAGATAAATACCCTAAATAATAACAAATTAATAATAATAATAATAATAGTAATAAAGACTTCATTTAACGAGGGTAACTCAAAACGAGGGTAACATTATTAGTTACATAGTAGAACTAATCTACCTTGAGACCCTCTAAGATATAAATGTAAAGATATATAGATTGCAATCAATCACTACCCTTTGTGCACATACATGATCACATACATGTATATATATATATATATATATATATATATATATATATATATATATACATACAGTCATACACACAAAGTCATGTACATAGAAATTACAGATCCAGACTAGTTAACTACACATGTAAATTGTATATTCACATTGTAAATTGACTAGTTACAGTTACAAACATGCATAACACATATCAACATATATGTATATACAAAAAAGTAGCTGGAGGAGGTGGATAGACCTTGTAGTATTAAATAAGACTTAGATTTCATCCATTTAATACACCTATGGTGAAAATCTGATATTCTAATAGATTCTTTGATTTCTTTTGGGATATTATTCCATATAGTGGCCGCCAAGCATTGAAAACGGTTTAAAAAACTGTTTCTTTGGTTTTGGAATTATAAAGTTTTTGACTGTCATTGATCTAAGAGTTTACGGTGCTGCTGGTTTCTCTGCATTGAAAATTATTTCTCAAGTAAACTGGGGCAGACTGAACAGAACTTTATGCATCATTTTGGGTTTTCGAAGGTAAAGTCGTTCTTGAAAAGGTAGGATTTTTAAAAGTATCCATTGCCTCTATAATGTTTCCAGTTTTCCAATAAAGTATTATTTTACAGGCTCGTTTTTGCAACCGAAGTATTTTCTTAATATTAACTTCAGATGTATTTCCCCATATTACATTACAATAGTCAAAATGAGGCTGAATGTAGCTCTTGTAAAAAGTGACACGGTACTGTTTTAGAATGAAATACTTTATTTTTCTTAATAGCCTAAGATACGAGTTTGTTTTTCTTTGTAATTAAGTTTATATGATCAGACTAAAGTAAATTATTCTCAAGAATAATACCATGAATTTTGTCCTTGGAAACCATTTTCATTTTTTCATTATTATATCTAGGCTCAAGTCATCTGTCTTTAAGTTTGCTCTTTTTTGCTGTGCTGTTATTATTGAAACCTTTGTTTTATCTGTATTTTCAACCATGCCATTCTCATTCCACCACATTTGAAGCCTGTTTAATGCCATTAGAAGATTATTTTCTAAGTCAGTCTTGTAGCTGTGTTTATCAGAGAAAGTAGTATCATCAGCATTTAAAATAGTTGATGATACTGTATTTGTAATCTGTATGGGAAGATCGTCTATGAAAATAAGAAACAAAAGTGCTACATCATAATATATTCTATGTTAACATATACCCAGGTTGAGACAATTGGCGACAAGTACATGGCTGTAAGCGGCTTGCCTGAAGAGTGTGATGATCATGCGCGATGCATCGCGAAGCTAGCATTGGACATGATGGACATTTCCAAAGATCTACGCAATCCAAACGGACATCTGATAGAGGTAATTTTACCGCTCATACCAAATTCCGAACACTCATAAATCGATCAGCAAATCAAGTTGCCCAAATGTCACATCACTTTACGACAACATGATAAAAAAGGAGGGCGGGGAGGAGGGGTAGTTATCGGAAGGGATAGAACAAAAAGTGTAAACCCATATGCTTTCGTTCTCTTTTCGACAATATTTATTTCTAATACAGTATTCTTTGCTGAAACAAATCTATTGGAAAAGTAGAAACTGGTTTATTTAATCGCTGGCGCAGAAACATGTAAGCATGTTATATATGGATAGTACTGGACCATAGTGAATTTTATCGAGAAATTTCCAGAAATTCACAATCCCATTATGTCAATAAAACATCTATTCACAAAATTATTCGAGCAGTCAAACCTGAATATGTTACAAAAATTAAACAAATACTAGATCACTCAGACTGTAAGGACATTAGCGAAGCGAACATAAAATAATAATTTTACGTTTTTACACATCGACATAAATAATGCCACAAGCCTACATTGTATTGTATTCAACAGCTTTGATATTGATGATAAAAAGATATTTCACGAATTTGATAAGAAAGCACCAGTGTCAGTAAATAGAGATCATGCTTATTTGTTTGGACGGGATAAAAGTGTGATCAGTGCTAGATTTCAACATTTAAGAGAATAAAGTTATTAATGTGTTGATTATAAAAGCATCGGAAACGAGATCCTACGATGTTCCAGACAAGATGCAGATTTATTGATTACATTTAATAATGATAACATTGAAATAAGCAGCATCAACCCCGATAGTAGGATGCTTAGAACAGTGCAGTATATGGAACGATTAGATGACATATTTGTATTCGGCTTAGTTTACAGTAGAAATTGAAAATTTTGAAAAACTTTACAAGTTCAGTTTACAAGGATTTGACAAGAACAGATATATAATGTAATGAGGGCAAACGCCCATGGCGACTCCGTACATGAAGCAAACCATTGGAGTGGAAAACTTTGACATAAATCTGAAATTAGTCATATCTTTGAAAGGATTTAAGAAACGTTGAAAGTCGCTATAAATAAAAGTAGTTGCTGCAGATAGTCGTCCTGTTGGCTTGTTGATAATACCTAGAGACAATTTATCAAGCATAAATTATCTTCTTTTTCATTTTGTTTTAAATGACTGACAAAAAAAAGTATTTCAGAATCATTACTACTGTCCTGCAAGCCCAGTTGTTTAGAACAATATTAATCAGTTATGGGAAGAAATTTAATGGCAGAAAAATACATTGCGCGGAATTGAAGGAATTGTTAACCGAACAGTCTAAATACACATTACGCGTGCAACAAAAAGATTTTCGTTCAGAATGGTCTGTGCTTCTCACGTGGATGATTAATGACAGGCAGACATTGTTGATATGCAAGTATATGGAAAAAAAGTTCTTGGAACACTTAAATTTAAAATTGGTGAAACAGTTATAATTTCAAAATACAAAAAATTTCTTGAAAAGGGTTACATTGCAAACTTTTACCAAGGATATGTTTAAAGTCAGGCAAGTAATTTTAGGTGACCCAATCGTTTGCAAACTGGAAGATTTGAAGGGAGAGGATGTAGGGGCATGTTGTACGAACAAGAGTTATATCTAGACGACAAACAAGATGACATAAACAAACTTAGAAAGAATAATAATTTAAAAAAACCAAAGCAGATGAACGGTAAAAAGTATGTATTCGTTAACTGCAAAGGATATGATTAATGTCTAATAGTGTGAACCAGCTGCAAATATTATGCTTTTAAAATAAATAGTGTGTGTGTGTATGCGTGTGTGTGTGTGTGTGTGTGTGTGTGTGTGTCTATATATCACGGGCTGATATGATAACTCTGATCTTTGGAAACATAGCGAGTTCATAGAATGTGGCGGTTATGGAGAGAAGAAAAAAAACAAAACAAAAAAACAAACAACAACAATCAACAACAACATAAAGTACACTAAGCAGAAAGCAATCAAAACATCCATGGCAAGTAAATTTGTGTTGATCACAAAACCAGAAGGAAGAATTGCTTTCAAAAACAGCCACCATTAAATACTTCACTGGACTTTTATCATTCGGGATAGGATTACTTTCAATTGCATTGAGTGAAAGCTTGATAAACATGCCGATTTAGAAAAGCGAGGAGAAGAAAAGGAAGAAAGGATTGAAGACTTTGGAAAAGGCATACAATAGCTAAATAAAGACATGTGTACTGGTTACATTGTTGTTGGTGTATTTGTTCCTTTAACAACAATTATTATGGTAGATAATATTACAGGAGTCTCTTTCTATCATGCAATAAAGTTGATGGTGAGAAATAGACTAGGCTATACTGTTCAAAATCTCCTCAGTGATGACGTTTGGCTATCTCGAATGATTCAACTTTTTTCTTGTGCTCTCTAATTTGATTCCTCGAAGGCATTTTATAATTCTTAATATGTCTTCGCAGGCTATCATATAGTTTGTGTTTGATCAGTGAAAACACATTCTTTAAATTATGAACATGGAATGAAATGATCAATACGAAGGTCGTCTTCACTCTAACACCTTAAGATATTATTGAAGTTTAACCATGTACAGTAGAGGTCAATTGATGGAACACCGAATAATGTCAAAAATGTGCCTGATTTGATGCTTCTGAATGCGTTTCCAATTGTTTTTCTTGCTAGTTGCGAAATCCTGGGGTTTTATCACAGTGGTATTGTTGTCTATTGTATCCATTTATATTCTCTTTCATTCCATCTTTTTCATTTTTTGCTTGCCGTTGTCTGTTTACTTTTCTTAAATTTTTTGAGATATTTTTTTATAAGGCTTGCAATATGGAAATGTTTTGTTGAAATCAATTATGTCTTCCTTTTCTAAACATCTAAAACACACCTTTGAATCAACATCTTTTAAGTTAGCAATTCAATGTCAAATTAGAGTAAGCAATGAGCAATCAACCAAAGCACAAGATGAAAATATGACGTAGGAGACTGGACAAAGTATATTACAGCTTGATACAGAAATGTTATATCTTTTCAGGTAATGAATAGAGTGCGCAAAAGTACGGGTTTTTTTATCGCTAGATAAATAGCATATCTCTTACATACAGACAAATGTCGAGTGAAACAAACAAAATATGATAACTGTTGACCACTGAGCACTAAATTCTGCCCTGAGTGTCAAAGAAGAAGTTATTTAAGATCTAAAAAGGTCCACCATCAAACATGATTATTGGAGAAGTTGCAAAACTGATTATTTCATTTTCACTTTGCCTGTTCACAACTGACTACCTAACTTTTTTGCCTAATAAATAGCATAGCCACTACCTGAAAACTAATGTCGACTGAAACGTATATAAGCACCAAAAAAAAAAAAATACCAAAAAAATCAAACATTATCAGCACAATTTACTGTGCATCATGAAGCCCTTACAGTTGCATATAGCGTGCTTTTTAAAAAATCTCTTATGGTTAACATTTGGTCCACCATCAAGCATAGATATTAAGAAATTGTTAAACTAATTATTCCAGTTTCTTTTAATCAGTCCATAATCGACCTCGCAACAGCACTTGGGTTGCTACCAGATACATTTTTCACTCAATAACTATCATATATTTTACCAGCGGATAAATGACTACACACCGAAGGGAGGAGGCTAGTGTAGCAACAGTTTCAAGTTGCATGGGAATAACAGCAGCTGGATTTGGCATTGCAGGAATAGCTATCAGTGCAGATGTTCCTCTAGCATTTAGTAGGTTTAGTGCAACAATAAAAACATTTTAAGGAGAAACTGATCTGCAACAACGGTTAAAAATATGGTGATGTAGTAACATCTTCCATGAGTACGTTGAATAGTAACAAAGCATTAAGTGACAGTGAAATCAACTATGTGGAATTTGTTTTAATCATCAACAAGTACAACAGATAGAAAGAGATTTTCGTTAAAAAAACGCAATCAGGAAGAAAATAAAGAACACAGAATATCAAGACGTCGGAGCCTTATAAAAGATAGACAAGTGAAAAGAAAAAAATTTTGTACAGAAGGGGAGAGATTGAAGTAAAAAGAGATTTTGGAGAAACGTACTGCAAACAGCAAGTGGAATATCAAGAGCATTTTCCTTGATGTCATCAATAACACAAACAATTACTCTGATGATAATTGTTCGTGTTTGCTATAGTCTCTATCAATTAAAAGAAAAATTGTTTTGTTTTTAAGGAGAATTTGCTTCATACACTGTCAATGGTGATTACAAGCAATAGTAGAGGGTGTAATTAAGAGATTGAATATCAACATAAAAGATGAAAATGGGAATGTATATACGGTATACCACTGACATGTTTTACACCTTAAGTAATAATAAAATTATGACATATATCTTAGAGGAACTAGTGAGACCATTTTACCTCTAGGACTGAAACAAAAGCAGAAGAGAAAGATGTGACGACAGAGCCTCAACAATAACCGTATTGTAAACTTGCACTATCCTGTTAAATTGAATGATACAGCTACTGGTCGATTTGTACAAAGACCTGTTATTGAAAAATTATGTAAGGTTTTAGTAGATATTAATTTGAAAAATATCAAAACGCGGAGAGGACAAGTTGATGATAAATTAACAGGTATTAGCAGCATTAGATGCACATGGTTTGTTTATAGACAGTCACAGAACCATACCTTCTGTTATATGTGACCCTGAAATCGCACAAATGGAGCAAATGCCGAGCAAGGTTCTGTGCCTAACATCCAACAGTATTAATAACTAATCAAACAGAGGAATAAACAGTGATATAGTTTCTTTGGAGAGTAACATGGAGGAAATTGCAAATTCAATGAAGACTATAACAGTTTACAATTCAAATGGAACAGTTACAGAGAACTTTGAATAATGAAATCCAACAAAACAATCACGACAAAACTATAATTAATGATTTTAGCACAAACATTACTGACTTAAACAAAGAGATTAAACCTAACATAAAAACCATTCCAGAGTTAAAACAGAGGAATGATTTAACAGATAATCAAAAGGCTAGAGGACAGCAAAAGCAAAACAATGTCAAAAAAAGAACAATAAAAGCCATGAAAACAACTTGCGATTTATCAATTACATATTATGTAATACGATCAGAACGATAATATATATCGGATTTAATGAATTTAACAAGTTTACATGCTGAAGGTGAAGAATAACAAAAAGCAGATACAAAATAATGATTGCGAAGTTGAAAAGTGATTAATAGAACTGATGTGGTATAATGTAGTATTGGTAAACTACAAAAACGATGAAGCAAATGAGAAAAGATTACAATGATTTGGAACCAAAAGTTTACAAAAGAGACAGGTACATTAAAAACTTAAATAGATAACCTGACTCTAGCGTTAATTGTTAGCATTAATACATTTTAAACCAAAATAAACACAAATATCGATACTTTCAACACTAAACTGAGCACGTAAATCCGTATAACAAGTCTTGCAGTTGGTGTTAGAATGGAGGAATTAAAAAAATCGATAATAATAAAGGAGCTTCAGGAGGAAACCAAACTAATGCCTGGATGCATATTATTTTTCGATTTATGCATTGTACTAAGTATTGAGCACCGAGGTGGTATTGTTTTAAGTCGGACTTAAAGACATGTAGTTTCAATTGCTAGAGAGACGACAACTCATAATTAATACAAATACAGGAAAAGGTTTTTGGACTTTATTACGGATTAAAAAACATCAAAGAAATTAGGTAATATTTATTGATTTAACTTTTCTTTATCTCCTTTTGGTGAATTTAAGTTAGTCACAGTACACTTAGTAGATCAATATGCCATTCAAATAAAAGAAAATAAGGCTTATACACAAAGTTTGTCAGCTTGTACATTAAAACATTAAACCTTTAAGATGTGTGGGCTTTTATGTTGACTTTTAAGTTGGATTAGAGATATAAAAAAAACATAAAACAAACAAACAACGTCTTGCTTACTCATTAGACGTTAAAAGGGAATTTGAAGCTAATATTTACAGTGTAAAAGAATCATATGCATACTGCTTAGACGAGAACAGTATTTTAATAAATCGATTGAACCACAAAGAATGTGGCATTTACTTAGGATGTTAAATAAAAACTGTCCGCACTATAAAAATGTGTTACTCTTAAACACAACAAAATAGTATAGCAGTAGCGTTAACCTGCGGCACAGACTTTATTGGGCTTTTCAGCACAATACATGCCAGCAGCAGAAGTCCTTATCTGAGGAGCAATTGACAACGCTCTAACGTTTGCAGGAAGCAACTATATGTTCAAGTTAAATGATCATGATGGAACTCAATAAAACAAAATCATAGAAGAACTACACACAAACTCCAGAGTTAAATGAAAACAGTACTAATACAATTGACTACTTGATTTGAACTAAAATGATTCATTTACACAGTATTTAAATAACCTGGATGATATTAAAAGCAACAAGAGCCAAAACGTAATGATTTTTTTTAACCAACTTTCTGATGAACAGCTGTGTTTAGGGTGTTAAATGCTCACTAGAGTTTGTAAAAAGAAACATAAATAAGAACATGGTGTGTGAGTCGCTCCACTTTGCACATGTACCTTTGGTACACTTTTTTAGCACAATAAATGGCAACGGACTGTAAATACATTACTCCTCATAAGCAGGAAAAGATACAACAGTGAGTTACATATCTCAATTCAAAACCTCATTCTATCATATAAAACAGTGAATTAAATATCTCAGTCCGACTCATACAACAGTGAGTTAAATATCTCAATTCAAAACCTCATTCTATCATATAAAACAGTGAATTAAATATCTCAGTCCGACTCATACAACAGTGAATTAAATATCTCAGTCCAATACATCATTATATCAAATACTCTTAGAGCAACATAAAACCTTAGCTTACTTTACAGATAGCAATTTTAACGGATATATTGATTTTTCCAGAAAGTTTCTTTGTGTCGTTTGATATGAAGGAAAAGGGAAATGCTAATAATGATGTGGTAAACAATTTAGGTAGAATACTTGTGAGAGACATCAGTTCTTGCAGAGGTCATGAAACTGAAATTGAATAGCTACACTATTTGCATGATGTACAAAGATATGTGGCTACTTGATTTACTTATAACCAATATGACTGAGCGAGATATCGTAAATAACAAACTGAGAAAGTTGAGATCGGGGGCTTGTAATGTATAACATATTGCTACTGAAGCTATTTAATATATAGTTTATGGTAGAAGGTTTACAATACCTCTTGTCTTTCAAATATTTACAGCTCAGTGTCCATAGTATCCTTCTGCTCTACAACAGGATCTCAAATTTCAAATAACATTTTCAAAAGTCTCTGAGGTGATAGATGGAGTAAATCATGATTGTGAACTGATAAACATTTGTTTATAGTGTGATACGATTACTTCGGAATCAATTGCACAATCAGTTAGTGACAGGTACAGAAATGTAATTGCTTTAGCTTTTGATCACATTACAAAAGGAATTATCAATATAGTAGCTATTACAATTTTTACAAATATCACACTTGATTCTCCCAAAAAGAGTTTAAAGGGTGTTTTGATACTCTGCAAAAAGAGTGGAGAAAGTAATCCAGAAAAGTTTCATAACTCCGCAATACAAAATAAACATCCCATGGACTATAGTAGATCTGCCAGACATGGGTTATTCCCGGGGTTTCCAACTGAGATAATAGTTTGTTGCAGCCATAAAGTAGTTCTTTGATGAACAACAAAATGAATTAGTGTAAACACTTATTACATTTTCAGTCATAGTATCTGCTTGATATGATAATAGATTGCATGGTAGCGGTCTTAAGTTACCTAACGTTCGTAAAGGTATCCACCTACAGATAGACAGAAAAGAACATGTAGATGCTCACAAAATGTACATTTTGTTTCTGATATTCATGTAAATATTCAGAACAATCGGTTCAAATAAATAACAAAAATAAATAACATTTTAGGCATGTTTCCTTTGCAATCTTGCATTTTCTCACTGTCAACATGCTTTATTCCCCTTATATTTTAGTTACTCGAACAGTTTTGATGTACACGTGTTAAAATATTTCCTCAACATTTACACATATCTTACACTCATTAAACATGTTCCTATTGTTCTCTATTTTTACCGGACATCTATCAAACCAATGACTGTATCTATCTCAGTTGCATTCTGATGGTTTGTCTGCGTGATCACTTGGTGTGTTTAACACAGATTCCACGGCAGAGAAAAAAAGATATGTACCGTCTTTATGTTTCACATTGATGCAAGCTTTTCTGTTCTTAACTCATTCAGCTAAATGTATGATCTTCCTCCAATAGGCTGATATCTATCGATATTACATATCGATGTTATGTATATCTATCGATGTTACATACTAAATCCTGTGAAGGTTGATATCTATCGATGTTACATATTGAAGCCTTTGAAGGTTGATATCTATCGATATTACATTTTCAATCGTGTGAAGGTTGATATCTATCGATGTTACATATTCAATCCTTTGAAGGTTGATATCTATCAATGTTACATATTCAATCATGTCAAGGATGATATCTATCGGTGTTACATATTCAATCATGTGAAGGTTGATATCTATCGGTGTTACATATTCAATCCTGTGAAGGTTGATATCTATCGATATTACATATTCAATCGTGTGAAGGTTGATATCTATCGATGTTACATATTCAATCCTTTGAAGGTTGATATCTATTGATGTTACATATTCAATCCTGTGAAGCATCCATCTTGTACTTTTACTTATGTTCAACTTTTGAATGTAAATGTCAAATAAACGTTCCATGACGTTATCCATTTTACCTCCATTCAGTGTGGTAGTAGGTCTGGTCCATGACTTTATCCATTTTACCACTATTCAGTGTATTAGTAGGTCTGGTCCATGATGTTATCCATTTTACCTCTATTCAGTGTGTTAATAGGTCAGGTTCTGTGGTGACAATTTCTATACTAACGTGTTCACCTTCTTGAATGGGTCGTATCAAAAGTCTGATCTTTAAGTCAATTGAGTTTTCACAGAAACAAATTGTCGAATATTTCTAAAGACGATCTACTTCAAGAATGGCTCAGCATCATTGAAAAAAGTATACAAATCCTTCTTGTTGCCGCCATTCAGTCTATACTCATTCAAATATTTTAGAATGAATCTCTAAGTTTTTCGCTCTGGTCCTGTTTAAATTAAGTCCATTCAATATAATTTAGCATTGTGCACTTATTTTTTATTTTTTGGTGTTGTTGTTGTTGTTGTTGTTTAAATTCAAAATATTATCTTATGTTCGCTTCGCTAATTATCTTCATGGTCTAGTAATGTTTTACTTTGTGTGAAATACTCAAGACTGACTGGTCCAGTAGTTTATATATTGACGTAATTGAAATTTTAATTTATTACGCACCGGCAAAAAGTCATACGGAAAAAAGCCCGTACTATTTAAATTTCACTATAGTAGACTTCTTTCAATATTTTAACTACTCATAAATCACTCGAAATATCCATGTCGCGATTAAAGATTACTTCTAAAATTTTGCTTCAGATCACGATCGGCATTCATTCCGGAGAGGTGGTCACGGGAGTGATCGGAAAGAGGATGCCCCGATACTGTCTGTTCGGAAACCCTGTGAACCTCACCAGTCGGACCGAGACTACCGGGATCAAAGGCAGGATTAATGTGTCGCAGTTTGCTTACAAGTAAGCAACCATTAATGTAATTTAATTATATTTACTTTTGTAATTATTTGTTTATTTTTGCATCCCTTTACTTAGGTTTACAGTAATATTAGTTTGTTCATTTAGCATCATAGTGTATTTTGGTACAGAAATGATTTCATGGTAAATGTTAGTACCATTCTAATTGATCGATAGTAAGACATTTGATAAGCTGCTCTTACACGCCTTTCAATCGGTCTATCTCTGAAACTTTGCATACTATCACGCTCATTTATGTATACTAGTCATTGGAATTGAGAACAAAACTGAAATTTATTCTCAAATTCTTTTGTGTGAAACTGTTCTTATTCTCTCAATATCGTAGAAAATCAGCATTGAATGTGCTGTACCAAACAGAAGGTAATCCTGACATGATTACAAGCCAAGCATTATTTTATATCTGTAAGACGTTTAGGTCCCAGCACGACAGTGATACGACATATCGTGCCACCTTTTCCTTCGGTACGTCCGTTTGTCATACAAACACCCTGGTTAAGTTGGAGTTTGGGTCATTCAGGGCACTGTGGTGGGGCATCCATTATCCTTGAACACATTTCTAGTTCTTTTTTACTTTCGACCTTTGTAACTTGGGTGCCAGGTTTCTTGGATTGTTGAATGTCAAGGACAAACTGATCAAGCTCTTATGGTACTAAAACTAAATTTATTAAGCTCTTGATACGTTGGATTTACAAGCACAATCCACTTAATTATAGCCGAAAAGCTACTGACTTTTTTATATTGTTGTTATCAGAACAAACCAGTCAGTCTGAGAGCCTTTCTCTTTGTTGAAATCGCGCTCTTAAGAAATTGATTAGGGAACACTTCTTTACCATTCAATCTCACTCAAGGTCACAGTAAACCGATAAATCTTAGCATTGTCTGAATAACTTCTAAACCTGTCTCTCCCAAAAATTGATTCTATAATTGAATTTCGTGGATAAAAATTCCCACTGATCTAGGTTGAATCAAACAGGCATCCTATAATCTGTCAGAAATGGAATTTTTTAAAAAATTGAACTGACAAAGTACGCCAGAATTAAGCCGCGCTATACGAAATTTGCAATACAGTAAAAGTCCCAATAGAGCAAACAACGGTCGTAATACGCAATCAATGTAAAGGTATTCATACTCGAAGTGTTTGACCGGTATCGCCACCTGTTTCGAAGAGCAATCGTGACCGATAACCGGTCTTCTACGATACACATACTAATTTCTAATGTTCTGTTGTTAATGTTGATTGATCAAAACTGAAAAATGAGGATTTCTTTTTATTTATGATTATTAATTCCATTCTCTTAAACCTACAGAAATGAGAGCTGAACGTGTATTTTCATGGATTCAGTCTCCGTAACAGTTTCATGTAGACAATAGCATTAGAAGGCCATGCAAATGGGTATTAATTGCTACCCAGCTATTGGATATTATGGTTGCGTCAGGCATTGGTTGTTTCGATCATTTTAACTTTGGCTATAGATCATTGTGTTCCGAATGGATTCCTCTGCGTAAGTATGTAGACATAGAGTAAACTTTGGAGAGAACGAGAGCACTTGTAATGAAAGACACAAAGGAAAAATGGCATTATTAAGAAACAAATACAGGCAATACGTAAGACTGTTATCCGGACTCTTTAGATTGTCCATTTGGAAGTACACTTTGTTATTTATATCATTTCCAGACAAACAAATATCCGAACATAACTCATATCTCCCAATTCGGCAAATCAATTCATTTTTTAAAATTTTTTATTCTTTACACGGTTTTTTATTTTTCTAAGACCAAATATCACCGTCTTACCTTCTCTTTTTTGTCATTTGGCGCCGTTCCAGTTTCGGGAGCCCACATGCATGACTTGAAAATGCCGATTTATTGTGACATTATAAGAATATCAGTCCGCTGATCTGACAGCACCGCTTCATCCGCATGCTTAATTCACTCCTCTTTCCATGAAGGGAACTAACGTTTTATACCAAATAAGAAATTTGATATATTTAGAATTAATTAGTTTTCAAGTTCTTGATGATGACTCCGAAATAATTTGTTACATTATGTTCAATTTACGATTAAGAACACGGCTGGAAAAAAATCAACCAATTTCAGCCAACGCTGATAAAGAAAATACCGATTTAAGTACCGGTGAGTGTTGTGGTATTTGACGACACTTCTGTGCTAAAACTGAACTCGTATAAAATTTTCATTCAACTGAGGCTGTTCTCAGTTGAGACCAAGGCACGAAATATACGTGTTAATGAATGCGGTACATAATGCTCTGATGGCAGCTACACATTTCAAGTTTTCTGAATGAGGACTGAAGAGAGTAAATGTGTTCTGACTGACAAATGTTTATTTTAACTTACATGAAGACTATTCCTACATCGTCCTTATCTCTCGATCTCATAAAAAAAACATACTGCATTTCTGTATAAAAAAATCATTCACATCGGATTTGATCAATAATATCAACCGTAAGGAAATTAGTTAATCTGCCTCAGGTAACACACAAAAGATAGTTACAGATATACCGCATAGTTTACGTGAATGTTGAAATGGAATGGAAAAATAGATCTTCATAAAAAGGACATGAACAGAAGTACATTTATATCTAAAATAAATGTCAAGTTCTGAGTGTAAATGACCTTCAAAGGTTTTCAAGAAATTGAAACGAATCCTTGATCAATCTCACCCAACATTACTTACATGAGTAATACTTCAGGGTTTTTTTCCCGCAGTTGCTTCCATTGTCAACCAATCGCAGCCATCGATCAAAGTGTTTAAAGAAATCAGAGACGCGCTGACGTGGCCTCAGCTAACAACTTGCACGTGCTCGGGTTTTTCAATCATCCATCTTGAACTTCTCGGTCTCATGTGGCAACCTTTACTTACCAACTCAAAACTGAGTCTGTAACATTGACCAATAAGAGATCAGGGATTGTCATGTCTAATACTAGTTTCAATTCTATCACGTACCTCAAGATTTGATCGCCAAGTCCGCGAAACCACAATCACCATTCCTGACAGGACGCGCACCTTCGCTAGCCAAGGGTCGTTGGATAGCGAAGATGGGATAAGCGAAACCAAAATGCGAACTACAACACGCAAAACTATGACAATGAGTAGAACATCTGTAGGTTGCCTTTTTCTTTCTTTGGGTGGGAGTCATGTTGGGGTGGGGTGGGGTGGGGGAGGAGGGGGAATAAATGTAACATTTTTATGATGTTCAGCGTATATATTGTAAATTATCTGTTAAAAACTTTACGATTGTTATATTTAATAAACACTTTTTGGTTATATAACAGCAATTGACACACCTTTGCGCATTGATAAATATACTTTTGGATAAATCTTTCTTGAATTAAATGAAAATTCAGATCACCCTTGAGTTAAACTGCAGGTTGAGTACAGTGCGGATTTATCAGCAATATACAGATTTTTCACCATAGTTGAGGATATGGTGAGGTATAATACAAAAGTGTGGATTTGTTTCACCATAGTTGAGGATATGGTGAGGTATAATACCAAAGTGTTAATTTGTTTCACCATAGTTGAGGATATGGTGAGGTATAATACAAAAGTGTGGATTTGTTTCACCATAGTTGAGGATATGGTGAGGTATAATACAAAAGTGTGGATTTGTTTCACCATAGTCGAGGATATGGTGAGGTATAATACAAAAGTGTGGATTTGTTTCACCATAGTTGAGGATTTGCTGAGGTATAATACTAAAGTGTGGATTTTTTCACAATAGAAATCACGTTGGTAAACTGACACTTTTTCCGCATCCCGCAGCTACTTCATATGTTTAATTTTAAAAATATAGCTTGAAATAAAATAATTATTGTTTTTAGCTGAGTGATAAATCACAACAAAATACTATGAAAATCATAGGTACCTAAATATATATCCTTGCAGACGCTTTTTTCTATTTTTTCCTTAAACTAGGGAAAAATTTGAGAAATATTTACAAAATTGATGTGGTCATGCTGAAACTGTCTTAGGAGTCACGTCTATTTTAGACAGACAACAATTGACATAGTTCTACTTTATTTTTACATACTTCGGTGTCAGTAATTGTCTCTTTCGTGGTAATAACAAAAGAATTTCAGTGGGTTTTTTTACAACTCATTTGATTCTTCTGTTGGCTCTGATCAAAAGTCATTGATTATCTTGTCAATTAACACATGCGGTTGTGCCGCTCACAATGCCGACTAAAAGTTACATTATCTTGTCAACTAACACATGCGGTTGTGCCACTCATAATGCCGACTAAAAGTTACATTATCTTGTCAAATAACACATGCGGTTGTGCCACTCACAATGCCGACTAAAAGTCACAATATTCTGTCAATTAACACATGCGGTTGTGCCGCTCACAATGCCGACTAAAAGTTACATTATCTTGTCAATTAACACATGCGGTTGTGCCACTCGTAATGCCGACTAAAAGTCACAATATTCTGTCAATTAACACAGGCAGTTGTGCCACTCATAATGCCGACTAGAAGTCACAATATTCTGTCAATTAACACATGCGGTTGTGCCACTCATAATGCCGACTAAAAGTTACATTATCTTGTCAATTAAAACATGCGGTTGTGCCACTCACAGTGCCGACTAAGTCACAATATTCTGTCAATTAGCATATGCAGTTGTGCTACTCATAATGCCGATTAGAAGTCACAATATTCTGTCAATTAACACATGCGGTTGTGCCGCTCACAATGCCGACTAAAAGTTACATTATCTTGTCAATTAACACATGCGGTTGTGCCGCTCATAATGCCGACTAAAATTTACAATATTCAGTCAATTAACACATGCGGTTGTGCCACTCATAATGCCAGATAAAAGTTACATTATCTCGTCAATTAACACATGCGGTTGTGCCACTCATAATACCGACTAAAAGTTACATTATCTTGTCAATTAACACATGCGGTTGTGCCACTCACAATGTCGACTAATAGTTACATTATCTTGTCAACTAACACATGCGGTTGTGCCACTCATAATGCCGACTAAAAGTTACATTATCTTGTCAATTAACACATGCGGTTGTACCACTCATAATACGGACTACAAGAAAAAAGCTAGAAGTGATTTGTGTATTCCTGTTTACAATTGAGAGTCCGAAGGCAGTGGAATGCGAGAGAGAGAGAGAGAGAGAGAGAGAGAGAGAGAGAGAGAGAGAGAGAGAGAGAGAGAGAGAGAGAGAGAGAGAGAGAGAGAGAGAATACTGTATGTTATGAAATGCGTTTATTGCTATCTAATTAGAGTGCAATGTTGAAGTAAACTGAAGTAAACAGAAATGTTAACACCGAAGGTATATCATTTCTTATGTGTATATTTACCTCTTAAAAGTACAGCGGTGCAATTAATTCATGCTTCGGTAAAAAAAAAAATTAATCGACATTTTAAAGCATAGTTTTAGTTAAAGTATCAATTAGTAAATAACTTAGAAACAATTTCAAATATTTTTAGGAGGATCACCCACGTGTCCTTGGCTAATTCTGGAGATTGCTTTGTTATATAATGGGATATACGGAAGTATAATTAAAAAAATGAGCGGTTTTTTGTAATGATTGGGAAGCGTCTTCTGAAATATACGCATTTGTATTCATTGTCTCCATGGCCTCATCTTGTTAAGTAATTTGTCAATTTATCACATTCTTTGCAGAGACTGCTCACCTAATCATTTTTTTTTTCTACTTCAGTTCTCTTTAACATCATGAAGTATAATTTGGATAAATTTCCCTTCCATCATTCTATTAAATACAGAGTAAAAAAATTTCATAGTGAACTGCGGAGACAAAATATGAATCTTCGCGAATCTTCACTGTGTTGTCAGCCTGTTGAGTTGTCTTGAATATAATGGATTACAATTTCAGTTCTTTCGACTGTAATTGTTAAAATAGGAAGAAACTTCATATAATAAAGCAACCACCGCGTATTCTGTAGATGAGATATTGATCTTCTCAGTTTGACATAGAATCAAAATTTCTAGTGATTGCTAATTAAATTTCGAATCATTTACAGGTTTTTGACATTATTTTCTCTAAAAATCAGCAACTTGAAATAGTAGGGACAAACAGCTGTCTTTATTGGATTTGATTTGTTTACTATTTTTTTTTTCACTCTGCAGGCAGTAATTCATGGGATGATTTTACTTTCCCTCAATTATCTATATCCTAATTATACATTTTGAATTATTTAACTGTTTACAAGGTAAACATTTTTATTAAAGACTTTCGCCTTATCAATTATGCCAGCTGGAAGAATAGGTGAATGTGTTCGTACCTTCACTTTCGTTCAAATATTCTTTTATCCCCACCCCTCAACGATATTATGGAATCCGCCCCTGAAATATCACTTTATCAATTGCAACAATAAGCCGATATTTCAACGAGAATTTCCAAAGAACTGTATTTTAACAGGTGCATTTTATTTTAAAAATCAAATAAAGGGTGAAAATAATCATAGTGCCAATTAGCGTATATTTGTTATTCTAGTTTGTGATGAGACATCGGAGAGATAAATAAATTAACCATCAAGTGTTTCAACTGGGTGATTTTCTGAAGACTTAGGCATTTCGGTCTTGTTTTTGACAGATAATTTGTCGAATTTCAGAGTTCCTCTAAGTTAAAATTGGTTACTGCTACATTCTCCATTCTCTGACTTTTTCAGAAATACAGACAATTAAATTTAGTGAACGTAAGTGTCACACTCAGAGTGTCATTTTTGCGTTTACTTATGTTCTGATGTAACTGACTACACTAGTGTTTGAGAGTACAAATTCGAAGCTCTCTGGGGGAATAAAGTTATCACATGACCACTGTGTTATTTACGTTAATATACACATATCATAACTATTAGATATGCAACACGTGTAATAACATAGTATGATGTCACAGATGACGTCATAACATATTGCAAAGGAAAGGCGTAAAAACTGAGGCATCGAATCTATTTCACAGTTATTCACTATACTATTCTGCGGTGTGGTCAAATAAATTCTGTATTTTTTGTCATGTGATTAACAGAATTTTACGATTTTTGGTCATTTCAAATGAAATTAATGACACTCGTCAATTAATTTCAATCTTTTGCTCGCACAAAATAGGGATTATTCCACTCGTTTAATATATTTCTTTTGAAATGAGCATTCATGAAATATCATCTATTTATTTACTGTAAGTAATACAAACATATATGGAAGAGTTTGCTGTGTCGCCTTTTTTTCAACCTTCTGAGGTGGGTCATATTATAATCGGCAACCGTAGCCCAGTCAGTTCACGCTCGGGCCTTTTTGGATATGATGTGAAAAACACATCGAAAATACTAAAGTAGCCGCCATAGTATTTACATATATCTTGTTTACCAAATGACTTCATGAGCACATCACAAGCCATCATTGCATTCATTACGCACAATTTGACTGAGATGACTTATTCTTGGTCGAAACATTCCCAAATTTCTTTCTTCAAGCATGCACTCACTAGAATTTTTTTTATTCCACTGAGCTTGTAGAAATAATTCCATATAGATATTGTAACTCTTCAGGGGTCGAGCAGCACCTCACGACCGAGCGAAACAAACAATGTCGAACACATCCGGGAGGGTGGCTTGAGGTTGATGTTTACCCTATTTCAAAAGACCTCAAGGCAACAGTCGTTGTCTGTTAAATGGTTCTTAACCTCGCTGATAAAAAACAAAAACAAAAACAAAATTCTCTTATCAGACTAAGTAACACACGTTTTCGAGACTCAAATTTCACACTTGCATGTTTTTCTTGCTTCACATTCGTATGATTTATCAGTACGCCTTTCTAAGTTGTAGATCGGTATTTTGTGCCATGTACTACAAAACATGACCTCAACGCCAAATACACAGAATTATTCCTTTCTCAAATTACTAAACACTTATATATGAACATAACCTGAGAATTCCTTATGTTAAGAAATTAGGGAGGGGCCATTTTACAAAACTAATCCATGCTATCATAAAGTCTCGTGAATACTGTACATTATGAAGTCTGTTCCTAGAAATTGGCTAATTATCTCGCATATTTTTGTCCTGACTACCTCGGCTATTTCTGCGAGACAAAACTATGCATCTGATGTATGTCGGCGCATGTAATTTACAGAAAAATCATGAATTTTGTTCGCCGGAAATTTCTTCGCATAAAAGAAATTGCAATATATTCGGACCTCCTTGACTATTTTTACGATTGGATTGACCGTAGGCTTGATCGAAAAGTTGCAAATGAAAAAATAATTGGACGAATTCGCAACTTAACGCTCAATCCTTGTTTCGTAAATAGCAGCGGTTGTCCGAGTGGCAGCCATCGTCATACAATTGAGGCATTATCCATAGGATTGTCCTCAAAGTTGCGAATAATTTGTGTCTCGCAGTAGTAGCCAGGAGCTATATATGGAAGAACTTTCCAATGGAAATGACTATATCCATGAAATTGTAATTACAAATTATCATCTATATACCAAACAGAATTCAAAATGCTTATCGCGTGATCCTTGATCCCATATTATATGTATGGATACATAATCATGTGAATATTTTGTCTACAATTTTAGACACCATAATGATGAATTACTTTATCTTTGTGTAGAACGATACAAGGAAAATCTGCGACATTGATATAATAAAAATGAATTGTCAATGATTACGTCGTCATGAAATTAAAATAATATATAATATAATTTGGTCACTCTATTATGAAGATAAAAGGTTTTCTTTCTGAGCCTGTAATGCTACAGCCTGCAATGCTACAGCCTGTAATGCTACAGGCTGCAATGCCACAGCCTGTAATGGTACAGCCTGTAATGCCACAGCCTGTAATGCTACAGCCTGTATGCGTCTTCTTAGCTACTATATTTATAACCATTATGATTATCTATTTCATTTTTCTGTCTTTCGTCGAAACATGTACGGCACACACCATTCAGCGCATACTCGGCTGCTTGTTTATTTATTTTAAATTAGACCATCCGCCTTTGAACCTTCCAAAATACAGATGTTCAGCATTGTACAAAGACCATGTGACTTAATGCAATGGGGAATGTGGTATCAGCCAAATCAGTTGCTCCTTTGAAAGAAGAATTATAGAAGTTCTAAGCTGCCATCGACATGAAGAGATATTTCTACAGCATACGATGTCTGTTACGTCAACAAAACGAACTACCGATTGCAATTTGTTGACATGATTATGTAGATATGAAGAAAAAAAAATGTACATACTTAGGTCGCCATATTGTGCACAATGTCAGTAAGACCACACACACACACACACACACACACACACACACACACACACACACACACACATATATATATATATATATATATATATATATATATATATATATATTATTCTTTTCCCGATAAGTATCGCGGTACCGTCGTTATTATCGTTATATCCAAGAGCAACTTGGTAAATAATCAGTCTGCTAGGACCTGATAATCAAGATTATTTGCTCGACTGGCCATAAGTTATGGGAACTTGCAGGTATGTTATGGAACCAAGTCGCTCTTGCATAATACGTCGTCCGTCATTTGACAGACAATATCCTGGCAACTGTGCTTTTCGTACTCGACAGCTGTTAGCAAAATAGAAAATAAAGCATTCAATGACTTCTCTAAAACCACATGACCGATTGTATCCTTTCTGCTCGGAGCGGGATCCGCGATAGTTGCGTTGGTAGAGCGTCGGACTAGAAATCCAAGGTTTTATACTCGCCCAGGCCAACCCGGGGCGGCTGCCTCATTGTGTTCTTGGGAAAGGAACTTAGCTCCAATTTCCTCGGCACGATATAGCCAATAGTGTGTTAAAAGTGCCATTAAACCCAATCAACAATAACTTCTGGGAGCATCCTAGCATTTCAAATTTGTACAAATGATGCCCAATATGGTTGTAGTTATTGAAAACTAGCAACTTTTACTAGTTTTGTTCCAAATCTGACTACTAGTATTTATCC
The DNA here is from genome assembly GCA_029931535.1 of Margaritifera margaritifera. Lineage (NCBI taxonomy): Eukaryota > Metazoa > Mollusca > Bivalvia > Unionida > Margaritiferidae > Margaritifera > Margaritifera margaritifera. Next base: position 1,590,195 of record JAQPZY010001411.1, on the reverse strand, counting down.
TGCGGTCGAGACCATTTAATATTATGCAACCAATTCTGAGAGATCAACGTCGAAGTCACAGTATCTAACAACAATGGACATCCGACCCGCTCCTCATCATCTAGTGCTTGTACTGATCAAATTTTGGGATCTTTCGCTGAGAAAAGGAAAGTATAGAAACAGCAAGTTGTTAATTATGCCTGCGATATTAATTGGCACGCGAGAAAGGAATTATTTCATTTTCTTTGACAATGCAAGTTTGTATTAAACAGGAAAATACTTGTTCGTTTATCTTTTGTGTAAAATATTCAATTATTCTTTCTTTGGTTTTTTGTTTAGTTTTGTTTTTTTCTATTACAGATATCTGACCAGTAAGAAATGCTCAGATCCCGAGTTCCATTTCACATACAGAGGTCCGGTGAAGATGAAGGGAAAGAATGAGCCGATGGAATGTTGGTTCCTTTCCAGAAAACTAATGGTGTTAGAATAAAGTTGTACTCTCGTCTGCTAGGGCCGGGTCCTCACAGTAACCAACACAAAACGCAATGATACGTCAGAAAACCTAAAGAGATCGCAAGATCTTGTTCCCGATTCTGCCTTGACGTCATGAGCAGAAATCATTGTTGTCTTTAACAGAAGAATGGCTAATTCGGGGGATGAATGACTCCGCCTTATTCGTACTGCTCTCCCGTACTTTGATCAGCAAAACTATACTTGTTGGTTTAAAAATGTTTACAACTATAAACGCATTTTTCACGAACTTGTTTACGATATAACCACTCTATGATAGATTTCACCGTTTTAAACTTTGTAATCTCACAAGGATATAGGCAGAGTATTTCACCTTTTTCAAATGACGTTCCCGTTGATTATACTGGATTTGCGGAATCGAGAATTGTATAGCCCATGAAGCAGAGGTGAAATATAGGTATTACTTTTCCAGTGTCATCAACATTAAAATGTTGTGTTAAAGCTTTTTTTTTTGAAAGGTCATGTACTGGGAAAGTAAATGTCATGTACTGGGAAAAGTAAATGTCATGTACTGGGAAAAGTAAATGTCATGTACTGGGAAAAGTAAAGTCATGTACTGGGAAAAGTAAATGTCATGTACTGGGAAAAGTATACGTCATGTGCTGGGAGAAGTATACGTCGTAGCAGGGTTCGCAATTGGGACAGTGTTCCTCTTAACCCTTCCTCACAACAATTTTGTACTTGGGAGAGCCTAATCTATTGGAAAATGGAAGTATTTGTTCAAATATGAATGGCCAGACATATATGCCATTTTGTCGCAGACGCCGCCTGCGTCTTCCTCAATGTTAAAATGCTATGTTTAAGTTGTTGAAAGTCATATATCGTCTACATTAGTTGCTGTATTCAAATGAACCTTTTATATATTTCCATATGCTTTCAAGATTTTACACTAATAAGCTAGGGTCTCATGTAAAGCCCGCAATAGCGACATGGACAGTGTCAACGTTAATATTCTCTATTTTTATTTGAAAAAAAAAAGTGTGTTCTAATTCAGCTGCTGTATTATACAGGAACTTTGGTATGATATTACTATATACCCAATGTTTTGTATGATATTACGATATACCCAAAGTTTGTGCCCTGATATACTAGGATTTTCTGTCTCAACTGTTCCAGCAAATAGCTGTGTCATAAAAAAAAAAAAATACAGGCGAGACTCCCCTTTCAGCGGAACCCTTGTTTTTAAATTATTACAAACTAGTTGATCATACCAGACAGAAATGTACGGACTAATAGACTAATAGACTAATAGACAAAAGAGTATAGCCCCTGTAACTGACAGTTCCATTGTTTGCTTGAAGACGCGTGCACCCTAACTAATTTACATAGGAAAATCTTTTCTAATTGCACATACATTGTAAACTTTTAGTAAACTTTTACGAACGTATTATTTTAAATATGAATAAACTAACTTTAAAATTGGAGCTAAATGCAGTTAATACTTTATGATTTATCAAAGCTGAAAGATAGTATATATATATATATATATATATATATATATATATATATATATATATATTCTCTAATTTAGTTTAGTTTGTGGAAGCTTGTCAGTTTGTGTTCCCATATTATAATACAATATGATATCATATTATGATACAATATGATATCATATTATAATACAATATGATATCAGTGCGGCATCCATTGACAAAACTCTTCAATTTTCATGCAAAGATCGTGTATAAAATCAATTTTATGAGTATCTGTGAAAAAATAAACTCTAGAAATGTATCCATTGAACAGAAATGTCCCTGCTCCTACCCCTCGTCCAGCATGAACTGAATCATAGGTGCTGGCAGAATGTATGCATGTTGTGCGTCTTTGTACATTGTTTTTCAAATGGATAAATAAGAAATTGGCATAACTCTAGAAAATCATCGGAGCGTGACAACATAATATGTTGACCTAATGTGAGTAATGTATGTCAAGTTTCAGGGTAAGTCATCAAAAGTTGTGGCACAAATTGCACACACAAAAATTATCATACATGTATATGGTATATACAGTTAACACAAACAGGGGAATAACTCTGGAAAAACACATAAGAGGATAACGATAGAATAATATGTGCATGCTGGCCAAATGTCAATAATGTCTGCCCGGTTTCAGGGCAACTCGTCAAAAGCTGTTGGACTAGTTGCAACAACAAGAATGATCGCATACCTTTAACACCAGAAACTGTGGAAAATGCATAAATATGGCAGGGGCATAAAAAAAAAATAATTGTGAAACTTAGTATGAAAGAAATTATTTGTATAGGCTCAACATTAGCTATGGCGAATTTTATTATTGTTATCTAAATGATATAGCCATGGCAGACAATCTTGTAAATCAATCGATTAAGATTCTGTCTATCATATTAATTTTGTTCTCCCACTGAGTTACACCATTGTAGCCTCCTGTTCTCCCCTCTTGGTCAGTATTTTTGGGCAACAAACTTCCTGAAGTTTCTTGAGGATTCCCGAAGTTAATGTGTCAGGCTTTACCAGACTGAAGATAAAAATGTATCCGAAACTACAACAATTTCGAAGAGAAAGCAACAAACAAACAAAATAAATAAAATAAAAGATGTTTTAGTCTCTCAGCTTCTTGAAGGACATGGAACTCAAAAAGAAGTCTAGTTGCATTTGTGAACCTGTATTTCTAAACCAAGATCACTGAATTCATTGACATGTCCTGAGTACTTGTCTCAGTAGCAATTAATATTATCATAAACTACAGTGTTACACAACTGTGTATATGAACATATTCATCAACAACAACAATAATAATAATAATAATAATAATAATAATAATAATAAGTGTATAGCTAAGATATGTATGAAAAATGTGGCAAACAAAATTCATGTGCATGAATTTGACTGAAACATTCTAAAATGTACCAAAAATTAAAAACACGAGATTCTACAAAAAGTGATCACACATTCAATGTGCAAACACTTTAAATTTTTGGAAAAATTCGTATGAGTTGGCTGTAAAGTTAACCTCTCTCAGCAATTTTTGAGAGAGAGAGAGAGAGAGAGAGAGAGAGAGAGAGAGAGAGCATATCACATTTTACAAAAATGACATTGGCTGCATAAAAGTCAAAATGCTGGAGAAATGGACATTTTTTAACCTTAAATTATTGTTATTATTCAGTCATCAAAGTACATTTTATTATTTAGTATTTGATTACTTTTGATACTTTGATACTTCATTGCCATATAAACTTATAAACTGGATTTGATACACCAAAACTGAGAGAGAGAGAGAGAGAGAGAGAGAGAGAGAGAGAGAGAGAGAGAGAGAGAGAGAGAGAGAGAGAGAGAGAGAGAGAGATTTTAAGTATCAAGTCCCTAATGTACACCTTGAACTTTTTAAAACTGCTTTAGGATGTTATTTGTCAAAAGTTTTGGATATTTCTAACTATTGCTCGTTTCCTTTAAGTATATATTTATAAATGTTTCCTTTGATATTCTTTTTAGTATGTATATGTTTTTTCCATTTGTTTATGTACTGCCTAATTATATGCTTAATTTATATGCTAATCAAGATTGACCGTAACATTTTGTTGATATGTATATATTGATAGATTAATTTAATAAAATAATTATTTCTCAGTATTGTGTTCTGCCGTTTTCAATTACTTTTTAAGGGACGTAAATGAGGTTGATTGATGATGAGTTCAATCACTTTTCAAGGGACGCAACAAAGGTTGATCGATGAAGAGTTCAATTACTTTTCAAGGGACGTAACTGAGGCTGATTGATGATGAGCATTTGATCATAGCCAAGATAGTATCAATTGTCAAAATTTTATTGGAATCAAATGAAAATTTAACAAATCAAAGAAGTACACTATTTTCAAAATTATAGAAATGTTGATTTCTTTATTGCATACCACTAATAGATCTACTTCCACCATCAAAGTCAGTACTAGTGTAGCTAAAATATATTTAAAAAAACAAACAAACAAAAAAAAAAAAAAACAAAAAAAAACAACATACATAGAGACATGGGTAATATGTAGGATTCACTTTGTTTGGTACTGTACATTTTTTTGGTACTGTACATTTGTTTGGTACTGTAAAATTTTTTGGTTGCATATCCTGCATATTTGAGTTGTAACTCTTATTGCAATATATCTTTTAAGACCAAACTTGAAATGAGGTTTTGACATGTCGGTGTGTTGCACACCAAATTAGATGTCCCTGTGACCTAATTCCTAGTGTTTTTAGTCCATGCTGATTTTAAAAAAACCTGTCCTGCCTTTTATTTCACTGCCTTTTCACCTATTGCCACCCAAGTTGTGACACAGATGCATTTTCGGATGAAAAACTGTTTTACACCAACCACTGGTTCACCGTCACCTATTTTCAAGGGTTTATTCAGCATTGCTTAAAACATACCATCTACTGCCGCAGAAGATGGTGTACCTTGTGGGCTCCTGATCAATAGCAGCTCTTAAACTAGTTATAATCCAGATTTTCTTCTACTGATTATCAGGTCTCCATTTTTAGTTCTAAACTGTGTGAACAAATGTGTCATCACTTCTGGGCAGTGACGGAATATATCAACAAGAGGCCTAAGTAGGCTTGGTGTCCCTCACCTTGGTAACTGACATGAATGCTTGTGAAAGCAAATTCATACATGTATTGAATCTGTGGAGTGGACAGTAAAGTTTGGCGCTCTTAGTTGCTGCAATGTTTATTAGGCCTACAAAATAAAATATGCGTATTTCTGGTCTCATGCTTTACAAAAATTGGGTTGCTCTTTGGAAATAAGATTTCTGTAAAAAAAAAAATTTTTTTATTTACTGAAACATGATCTAACTTTTTACTCTAAGAGAAAATACACTGCAACTAACTGGCATTAAGACAGAATACAGCAAATTATTTCAAAAACTTGCATACACTCCGTTGTTTTCAAGCTAATCTTATCCATAATTTATTTCATCTACTAAGAGTGTTACTTGTGATACGTTTTTTTTAGCTTAAAATTCAAAGGCGTATTCTTTTGCTAATTTAACTAACTTGTTTTATTGAAATTTATGAATGTTGTATTACAATTTATTTTATTTAAATTCTGTTTTAATTATTTTTTTGTAAATAACTAGCCATAACCCCAAACCTGTTATTCCAAATGGTCGTCATTATAGGTTACTTCCCTTGGTTTAATAGGCAGATTGGCAAGAACAGTATTTTGCTGTTGTTAGTAATGATTGCCATAATTGATGGATCAACATCATTTGCAGAAACTTGAAAGCCTCAAGATGCTTTCTGTCAAGTTTAGTCAAAGTCTGTTGAGTGGATTTTGAGACGTCATATAAAGATTTTTCTACTTTTAGCAACAGTGACCATATTTGATGGTGGATTGGCATCATTTGTACAAATTTGAAAGGTCTTCATACCAGGATGCCTTCTGTCAAATTATATCAAATTATGTTCAGCGTTTTTGAGATTACATCACTGCAAGGGCTTTACTATTTTTAGCTCTACTGATCATACACCTGAAGAACTTATTGGATGGTCTGTTGTCCGTCGTCCATCCGTTCGTTAGCATAAGTTTGTTATCGCTACTCCTCCTAAACTACTCAGAGGATTGCCATGAAACTTTGCACACACATTTGTCCCATGGTCTAGTTGGTACTAAATGAAAATGGTGCTGCTCGGACATCCAATATGACCGCTATGGCAGCCATCTTGAAAATCGTATTATTGTTACTTCTCCTGAATTTATGGTCATATCAACATTAGGTCTTCACTAAATAACTTCTTGTGATGTCTAGTTGGCCCTAAATGAAAATGGTGCCGATCTTATGTCCAATATTACCGCCACTGCAGCCATCTTGAAAATGTTGTTATTGCTACTCCTCCTACATGGATGGTCATATCAACATGGGATTGTCACTAAAGACTTCTTATGATGTCAAGTTGGTTCTAAATGGAAATGTTACCGATCTGACATCCAATATGTCCACCACAGCGGCCATCTTCAAAATCTTGTTATTGCTACTTTTCCTACATGGATGGTCATATAAGAATAGGGTTTTCATTAAAAGACTTCTTATGAGGTATAGCTGGTCCAAAATAAAAATGGCACCAATATGACATCCAATTATGGCCGCCATCTTAAAAATATCATCACATCTCTACTTGAACAGAAAGTCATATTGACATAGAGTTTTCACCAGAAGACTTTTTAAGATATCCAGTTGCTCTTGCATGAAAATGGTGCAGATGTGATGTCCAATATGGCCACCACAGCAGCCATCTTGAAAATCTTGTTATTGCTACTCCTCCTGAATGGAAAGTCGTATGTTGAAAATATTGTTATCTCAACTTCTCTCCAAATGGATAGCTATATCAACATGGTCTTTTCACCAATAGACTTCTTATGATACCTAGTTGGTCCTAAATGAAAATGGTGCCAGTCATACATTTAATATGGCTGCCACAACGACTGTCTTAAACATCTTGTTGCCACTACTCCCCCTGAATGGATGATTATTATGGCATGGGGTTTTCATCAAAAGACTTCTAATGATGTCCACTTTGTCCTAAATGAAAACGGTGCCAAGCTGACATCCAATATGTGTACCACAGCAGCTAATTTGAAAATCTTGTTATCGGTGAAGAATATCATATACAGTTTCAACACTGCACAGTTAAATGGAAGAAATGGTCTTATCTTCCATTCCTCAACATTCTTTTCGCCCTGTAAGGCATCAGTCCATTCGAGGGACTGTTGCTAGTAATGGCAGCCATACTTATTGGTGGATCAGAAACATTTGTAACAACTTGAAAGCTGTTCACACCAGGATGATCTGTACCAGATATGGTCAAAATGGGTCCAATAATGTTGTTGAGAAGCTTAAAATAGCAAATGTTGATGGATGCATAATGAATGCTTGGCGATGCTATAAGCTCACTTGTCCTTATGGCCAGGTAAGCTAAAAATGAAGAAATCAGAATTCAAATTGAAAATAACTGAATAGAAGTTGGCCCAATTACAGTGACCCCTACCTATAAAGGAGGAAAAGCGAGGAACCACTGTACAATATAGCATGTTATGTTTGCTGACTTAAAATTTAGATTTTGTCTCAAAAGACAGCTTTTATATTTTAGCTAGTTCGTTATAATGTTAGTGAGGTCAGCTAATATAATTGTTATTCCTCTGGCAAATATTGTTCTTGTATTATATTCCTTATTACTCCCTTATATATCACTACGCATTGAGAAAAGATCAAAATAAGTTAGTTACCATGCAACAAGGGAAAATGAGGATAAACAATGATGCAATCAAACTATATTATATAATGGTCATACCACTCTGTTTCAGCAACAATAGTTTAATGGTATTATAATAATCTGAGCTGTTGCCTGGGATTTGAAACAAAAATACCACCTACAGTTTCCGTTGTAAGTTTGACTGGCTACTATGTATTTACAATTGGTAGTCGAGATGCATAGAGTGAATAGTCCTTAATTACTATTGACCAAAGTAATAGATAGGTTATGATTCCTCCAACTCTTTATTTACATTATCAATGACAATGATTGATACATTTCTATTTAATTATCATTTTTACTATTCAATTTAAGTAACAGTAACAAAAGGCCTAAGTGGGCCTGATATTACTTACCTGGCATATATTGGCCTATATGGCTAATGTAGTATACTGGGACTCTTTATAAGGGACTCTTTATAATGCTGTTGTTGGGAGAAAAGAAGCCAATCCAAGAGTTATCTGAGACCTCAAAACCATGTTATTTGATAATTAAAACTGTTCACTCCATATTTGGCCATGTCACCCCCACCCGTACAGTACAGAGATATGGTTGTAATTAATCCATAATCATACAATAGATAAAGACTGATTGTCGTGCTGATATCTTTAATATAAATTAAATACGTTCAGTCTATTTTCACATAGATACAAAAAGTTTCTCAAATGTTACAGAAGTACTGCACATGATGCTCCATTTCGTAAGTCATATTGACATTGTAAGTACAAAAACACACTTCCACATATAAGGTCCTGGTTCTGTTTACTTGATAATCAAGTTTATTTCCTTTCATCACTTATTGTAAGTGTTGTTAGCCAGGGTAATTAAACTTCACTAACAGTTCATAGATGCAACCTTAAGTTGCACTAAATGTGAATTTGGGGTGCATTTATGCTACTGTTCACCTTGTGGCATGTGAACATACCGCTGTCTTAATGGCAATCATGGAGGAAGTGGTCATTAATTCCGTCCGGGCTATAATTGACATGAAAGCTCCTTGTCTATGTTATATTGACCACATTTACTGGCTTTTATCATTGAATATGGGTGTCATATTCTAGATCACAGTTCATAACAGTCAGAACCATGTATATGCGGTGTTTTACTGGATACCGCATTTCAAAAGAACCGCTGAATAACGAGTCCCAAGTGTAGTAATAAGGCAGGTTCCCTGAATTAAAAGACAACCATATGAGGATAATTTCCAGCTGTTTGGTATAAATTATGGTATATTTGACATATTGTTTAACTGTTTTTCTACTTTGAGTAACATCAAGTGAACTTAAATGGTGCATTAGCATCTTTTGTATGAATTTGAAAGGTGTTCATGCAAGTACTCGATCACATTTGGACTGATAAGGAAAGGCAGTTTTGTTAAGAAAGTCATTCTAATATATATATATATATATATATATATATATATATATATATATATATATATATATATATATATATAATGTTTGATCGAAAAAATGGGCTCAGCCATTGTAGAGAAGAATTGAAAAATAATGAAACCACACCACTGCTATGGAAGCCACTGGACAATTTGAATAAAGCATGTTCTAAGAAACATTCCTACATAGTTGGATCAAAAACTGGTTCAGCAATTCTAGAAAAGAAGTTTTAGAAAAGAGGTTTCCATGAAGCTGCTTAGGACGTCACACTGTTGCTAAGTGAGCCACCATGATACAATTTTGACAGAACATGTTTTAAGAAATGCTTCTACTAAGTTTGATTAAAATAGGCTCACCTGTTCTGGAGAAGAAGTCGAAAACAGGTTTTTCATTATGGCTGCAATGGAAGTCATTACCTTGTTAGGGGATCCACCAAAAGAAAAAATGTTGGTAGACCATGTCCTGCTAAATATTTCCGCCAAGTTTTATTCAAATTGGCCCAGTGTTTTTTTTTTTTTTTTTTTTTTTTTTTTAATAGTTTTTTTTAGTTTTTTTATTCGTTTTAATTCCTGAGTATTGAAACTATCTCTGATATTCTTAAGAAACTGAACATACCAGCTTTGGTTGTGAAAATAATTTCTTACCTGTCTGAGTTACCATGTTCATAAGATAACTGTAAGTGCAGTACAAAATTCTTTGTCATGGCCTTTAACCTTGAACCTGATATCATAGATATAAAATTACTGAACTTGTCTCACACAATATCAACATATACCAACATGCCAAATTTGGTTAACTCTATAATTAATATTTTAGGGAGAAAAACAAAAACGCAAACAAAAAAAAAGTATTAAAGTTGCAGCATTCAATATATTCATCAGATATCTACAAGCTGAATTTGATTTTAAAAAAATATAATAATTCATTCATACTTGTTTGTGTTATCATTCTCACAAGCAAGTACAGCTAAAAACATGAGTTAAGACCTTTGACCTTAAAATCAATGTCAGAGTCCTATCTGTCAATCTGGTCACTGAAATGCAACTAAATACAAAGTCTGGTCAAAGTTCACTTGTATGTATACAAGTCACTGTTCATAAGCTCAATGAAGTACAACAATGCAAGCAATGACCTTTGGCTTGACCCCTACGTAAATTAGGTCTAGTTTTCAAAACTCCTTCACAAATGTGTGGATATATTGGTGGTCAGATCTTCACCATTTTCATTCCGAACCACTTAAATATTGCAATAAGTGTTTTAGTGAAAACCCCATGTCGATGCCACTATGCATGCAAAAAAAGTAACTATACAAGGACTTTCAAGATAGCTATGGTGCCATGTTGGATGAACATTGATCAGCACCATTTTTATTTAGGATCAACTACATATCATAAGACAATTTTCAGTGAAAACCCCATGTCGATGGAACAATCTGTTCAGGAGAAGCAGCCAAAGGCACAATTTTAAATATGGCCACCTTGGCAGCCATGTTGTAAGTCTCATTGGCATCATTTTAATTTAGAACCAACTACATATCATAAGAAGCGTTTCAGCGAAATCTTCATGTCACTACAACTATCAATTATTGAGAAGTGCAACAACAAGATTTAAAAATGGCCACTATGGCCATGAAATTGGAGGTCTGAACCGCACCATTTCCATTTAGAACCAACTAGAGACATCATATAAAATCTTTTCGTGAAAATCCTTATGTCGATATGATCATCCTTTCAGATCACTGCAGCCATATTGGATGTCAATTTGTCACTATTTTCATTCAAGACCAATTCGAACCTCATTGGCTTTAATTTTCATGAAAGACAGGTCCCTATCGGTAAGGGACTGGTAGGCTCTCTTGATAGTTAATGCAATACACCTAGAAATGGTGGAAGCTGAAATATCAGTTGAACCTTTAATGGGGAGCAAAAGACGCTTCCTACCCTTCCTTCTCCCTTTATAGGCTGCCAAGTAAAAACGTAGAGCCCTAACTGGACATAAAAGGCTATCATGATCATCCCCAGCACAGATACGGCTGAGACTGGGGATCTCAGTCGCGAGTGGAGCAGCCGATTGAAGCTGATTTTTTTTTTCTTTTTGTTGCTAAAAAAATCTGGTTGGTAAAAGAGAGATACAAACTCATAATTTCCATTGAACCTGATACAGCCCTGGTTTATCAATAGGACATGAAGCTTGCTCCTTCGTCTCGCAGACGCTAAAGCGAGCAAGAAAACTGTCTTGAGGGTAAGGTTCTCGAAGGAAGCTTCACCCAAAGGTTCATAGGGAAGGGTGGTTATTAAGAGACCATAAGACACATGAAAGATTACATGTGGGCATTAGAGAACGAGACACTGGTCTATGCAGTTCGAAATACCTGATCAGGTCTACTAAGTGAGAATCTGTCCCGATGGCCGGACCTATCGAAAATTTGAGAGTGTTGGAAAGGACTGCTCGATAGCCCATAAAAGTAGAAACCGAGCTGTGTTTCTCTTCGAAAGGAAGAGAAGAAAATCAGCCACTGCGCTCACATAGGGACATCTAGGATTGACACGTTTTCTACTACACTAATCACAAAAGATTCTCCATTTGGCATCATACACCTTAGACGTCGAAATTCTCTTGGACTGAATGATGCACTTGGGAACTTTGATCGAAAACTTTTCTTTGCGGAGAGATCCTTTGAGATGAGCCAAGCGTGAAGGTGGAGAATCTGTGGGCTCTTGTATAAGAGAGAGCCCCTGTGATGCGACAATAGGTCCCTCCTCTGAGGTAAGGTCGTGGGAAGGTCGACCAGCAGATTGAGAAGATCGTTGAACCGCAATCGCTGGGGCTACAGAGGATCAATCAAAATGAGCTGAGCAAATGAAGTGCCTGAATTTGTGTAGGACCTGTGGGATCATCATGAAAGGTGGGAAGGCGTAAGCGAGAAGATGATCCCACTTCAGGCTGAAGGCGTCCACTGCCAAGGCAATCTGGTCAGGAACTGGGAAACGTAAAAGGGGAGCTTGTTGTTTAGCTTGGTGGAGCGACCATTCCGTGAGGACTATATTTCCTTTCCTTGAAAGACTCTTCGCCAAAATATTCTTCTTGCCTGGAATGTGGTAAACTCTGAGAGTAATTCCTTTTGAAGTTGCCCAGCGAAGGAGATTCCAAACCTCCACACAGAGAGAAGGTGTTCCTCCTTGTCTCCCGAGGTACACTGCCACCGATGTGTTGTCGGAGGAGACCATCACGCAGCGACCTCTTATTTGGTGGACGCACCCCTGAAGGCCTAAGAACACTGCACTAATTTCCAAATTGTTGATGTGGATGGTAGATTCTTCCCGGGACCATGAACCCTGAAGGATCAGTCCTTCCGGCTCTATATGAGCACCCCACCCTAATTCTTACGCGTCTCTGAACAGGTAAGAGTGGGGTTCGGGGGGATGCATGGGGACTCTCTCCAGAAACCGGTCCCGATTTGTCCACCAAATCAGATGTTGGTGTAACTCCAGACCCAGAGAAATCGGAGCATCCAAGGGGTCCCCGTGCGGTTTCCACGCCGCTAAAAGGAGTAACTGGAGATGGCGCAAGTGCAGTCTGCCTAGGGGAACCAGGTCCGGTGCGGAGTTCAAGGGCTTCAGCAGAAAGAGAAACAGAAGAGCTGATAACGTGGTCTTTACTATCGGAGTTTCCAACCGGGATATGATCTTGTCTACTCTGTCCTGAGGAACACGGACTAATCCTTTGTTTGTGAGGAAAATCATCCCCACGTAGACAAAATCTTGAGATGGAGTGAGCTCTGATTTTTTCAAGTTTAGCAGAAGACCCAGCCTGGTCACTATGGACAAACAGCGAGACAGATCTAGTCTGAGGGACTCTAATCGGCCATTGTGGATCAACCAATCGTCGAAATAATGGAGGACTGGGATACCTAGTGACCTTAAATGGGCTACAACTACTCCCATTACCCTGTTCAGGTCGAACGACAGAGCTCGAAATTGGGAGACTTCCCTTCCAAGCAAAACCGGAAGTACTTCCTGTGTGGAGGAATGATACGGATGCGAAGGTAACCATCCGGAAAATCGATGGAGACCTCCCAATCGCCAGGTCTTATTTATGGCATTAGGTTGTGGTCTCCATTTTGAATGTTTCCTCCAACAGAAATCTGTACTGCACCCTTCCGAAGAAGGTAGTGAACCTATACCTTTAAGTTCACCAGATTTAACCGGTGGAAGAAAATGGGGGACCTTACTAGAGGAGGGAGATCCCGGAACCGAAGCCAGTTGCCATCTTTTTTGATAGAAAGGACACAGCCATCGACCGTTTCGTCTGGCACCAACGGGAACCAAAGGAAGAGGTATGCTCTGAGAGGGAGCTAGTCCCTAGGGCTGTCCACCCTTGTCCTTAGGAAAGGGGGAAGGGCCTGCAAACTTCCTCCCTGGGCCTTTGCGGCGTGCTCTTCTAGGGCCCGCCTGCTGAAGGGGAGCCCTGAAATGGGGCTGTTGGTTAGACTTGGGCTGCACAGCTCTAAAGAATTTAGCTCAGGATGATTTTGCTTCTTGACCGGTTTTGAAGAGCCAGAAGCGGATGCAAGAGACCGGAGTTGATGGTCTCTCAAATCCTGAGTAGTCACGGAGGGGATGAGTCCTCTGAAGAGAGTCTCCGCCTCAGGGGAGGGGGGGGGCAGCCCTCAGAAGGTTCTTATTGTGCTCTAGTAGGACCTTGGACGTGTCCAGAGCAACATCCCTGCGGAGGTGGAGAAGCTCCGCTGACAAGGTCATGGACAAGGACAAAGCATGCCTAGATGTGTTTGCCACTGCTTCCAAGAAACGATGGAGAGCCATTGGTGACAGAGATCAGCATGCGAGACCATGGTACCTAATGATATCTAGCCTTTTGTTCCAAGGATTCCTGTGTTTTCACTGGAAGGCAAGTCCAGGTCCCCATGGAAATACCCACTTGAGCCGCTTCAGCATCCAAAGTGGGCGGTTTAGTGAGCCAGAAAGGGGTATGAACCTTATAGCTAGAAGCAGCTACCAAGGGTCACAACGTATAGGGGTGGGGGTTGGGGAATGACCACTCCTTACATTGTCTAGCAAAGTTTTGGCACTTGCTAAACCTTTGAGAGCTCATTGATCGTAACCAAGTGAGGAGGTAATAAAAGATATGGTCGAGAATTTGCCGCAAAAAGTTTCTCCAAACTGAAAAGAATTTTATAGTCACCAGAACCTGAAGGTTTGTGATACACATGACCGGTTTAACCACTGGGCAAATTAGGCGGTCGCCTAGGGCGGCAAAACTTGGGGGTGGCAAAAAACCGAATGAATAAAAAAAGAAAGAGAAATAGCGTAAAATAGAAGATAATAAGCATCTAAAAATAGAAAGAGAAAAACAGAAGGAAAGAATAAATGTACAATATTCATTTCGAAAGTTAATAGTGTGTGTGTGTGTGGGGGGGGGAGGGAGCGCAAGGCTGAAGGTTCGCCTAGGGCGCCAAATACCAATGCGCCGGCCCTGGGGACACATGTCACTGTGCAAGAGGCGGTAAACCTCGTTTACCGCTTTATCGAAAGACCAGCTCTTCTCCTTCTCTGCCTCCTTAACTGACGAGTGAGAGGGCGCCGTGGACTGAAAAGTCGGGGGTACCACATTGGCCTGTTCTGTGTCAAACTCGTGCGCATCGACGAGGACAGAAAGGATGTCTTTGTCCTGCTCTCTCTCCTGGGAGGCAGGACCTCATGATCCAATGTCTCTCTCTTGCTGGCGAGACTTGGGGGAGGAGAAACTTGAACCGGTAACTCCTCCCGTGGAGCTAAGGGACTGTTCTTAGCAGTGGACTCAGAGGGTGGGTTAGGGTGATTCCATCCGCCTAGAGCATTTGGGGGAAGAATGTCTATTCCCCTCCCTTTTTTTGACCCAACCTCTTAAGACAACCACGCAGCCAAGATCCAGAAGTCCATGGCTGCATGTAGAGAAAGGGCCAATCGCTCCCCAGCGGTGGAAGGCCCCTCATCCCTTATTGATTTAGAGGGCTAATAGGGAAGGGGGGATGCCGATCCGATCCTCTTTCTTACTCTGGTATCTGTAAGCCGATTCCCAGTCCCCTGCGGGATGAAATGGCAGTCTGGAGAGGGTGGGAAGAATCAGACCGATCACTATCCCTGTTCCATAGGGGCTCCAAAAACCGGTGCCCAGGCAAAGACTCATCAGGCGACTCAGATTTGAGGGAAGACCCTTCCCCAGACCTGATAGACTTACATCTGAGCTCTTCCCTTACCTGGGGGCTCTATCCCATCGTCAACAACGAGCCACGGGGACTGAAAGGGTGCTGCTTCTCCCTTACGGGGGGGGGGGGGCAAATTGCTTTCAGCCCGTACCGAGCTATTGGTCAGTAGAGAGTGCTGCTCCCCCTCACAGGGACTCACTCTCTGCCCATCTGGACTAGAGGGTGCTACTCCTCCTCGAGGAGAGGGCGCGACTCGCTCTCTGTCCTAGTGGAATGAAGACGGTGCTGCTCCTCCTAACGGATGGGAATGACTCACTCTCCACCCGTTTATAACCTCCCTTAGGAGGGGACCCACTAACTATTAGAATCTCCAGAGCGACTTGGGTAATCCTTCTCTGAGACCCAAGGGACTCAGAGATTGAGAACCCAGAAAACTCTGAAGAAGATGAGGATACCTTCTTCCTCACTTTGTTGGTGCATCTACTCTCAGCGAGATCCCAGGCCTCGTCTGACCATAGGCTACAGAAGAGACAACCATTGCAGTGTGTGGAATATAAGCAAGGTGTGTTGTGTGTGTGTGTGTGGGGGGGGGGGGGGGTGGTTCCAGGGGGATTTTCTATGACCACACCTACTTACACCCTGCTTAGACATTGTTTCCTGAAATAGAGAGCTGAAAATAATTTTTTTAGGTACAAAATACTTCTTTGTTTGTATACAGAAGGTAATGCGCAGACCAAGTCTATGCTAATGTAATTATTTCAGCGAGAAGACACCATATTTGGGTGTTTTCACAAGATTAAATGTTAAAAAGGAAGCTACGCTAAGCTCAGTACAAGAAAATGCAATACAAACAAGTCATCCAGGCTTAAAGAAAAATACGGACTACTAAATTAGCAAAAAAAACAACAACAACAAAAAAACACAGTAGGTTACAATTGCTAATAATAAGGAATGAAAATCAGGAAGACTATCTGAAACAAGAATTGAAAAAGAACCTGTTCCATAACTGAGCATGCGATATGAAGGTAAAAAGTGGTGTGCGACCTGCTTACCACGTATAACTCTAGCACAATTCACGATATAGGCTAGGTGAATTAAATTATTTGTAAGGAACAACGATAAAATGGATAAAGGCAAGGCCGTAAAGTGCAATTATGCAAGGATAGGGTAAAAAGAATAAAATAAAATGCCAAGCCATACACCACATGTACGGAACAAATGCTAAAAAACAACAAAAAAAACCACCTCTCAACTCCACCGCAGGCGATCCAGTGTTCTGAAAACTTCTGCTTGACCCTAATAGGAGGACGAAATATTTTCAAGTACATCTGTCTCATTTACATAGCTTTCACCAATAGTATTCTGCTGTGAAGTATACTATATTGAAAATACTGTATTCAGAATTATAATCTCTTGTGTTTTTAAATACATCTTTTTTTC
The DNA here is from genome assembly GCA_029931535.1 of Margaritifera margaritifera. Classification (NCBI taxonomy): domain Eukaryota; kingdom Metazoa; phylum Mollusca; class Bivalvia; order Unionida; family Margaritiferidae; genus Margaritifera; species Margaritifera margaritifera. The sequence goes on along the minus strand of JAQPZY010001411.1, from coordinate 1,573,376 downwards.
TAAATTTGTTTCCATATCTCTGGGTTAATACTGAAAAGATTTTTTTCCATTTCTGTCCTTAGTTAGGTATCAACATATTAATATTCAGAATTGTATACATATCTTTATACCCTTTTTCACTTTGAAATAATATCCTAAAATTCACAACATTAAGATATAACTTTTTCCATAAAATTCCAAGAAATGCTTTTTAAAAATCAATAAGAACTTGTTGACGAGGAATATTGTATTTTTCTGAACAGTGTATTATGTTGTGTGTGTGTGTGTGTCTCTCTCTCTCTATATATATATATATATGCCTTGATTAAATTCTGTTTGTGATTCTCAGATTGTATTCGAACAATAATACCTCCTCTATCAACTGAGCTAACTGATCAAATTCATTAACTTGATCTTTCTCCATTTCTTTTATCTTATGTGTAGCAAATGAGATAATCGTCCCCCATATTTCCTTTACCGGTAATAAAATTAAAAATAGTCAAATTGAGTGTGAACTGAATTCTGTCTCACATTTAGCATTTAGTTCATTAAAATTATAAACAAGAAGTGCATATTGTTTTTTGTTTTTATTTAAATTCTATTGTCTCTTTCAATTTTGGAGAAAAGACTAGATCCTTTAAAAAACTTTATTACATTTCAAAAATCCTTTTCAGTGTAAAAAGTTTCTAAATTGTAATTCAAGGGTAATGTTACAACCTGTATCCTGATATTATGTTCATGTCGTTTACAAAATTTGTTAGGCATTCTTAAAAAAGAAAAAAAAATCTAATCTAGCTTGTTTTATTGTTTATTTTTCTTTGCCAAGAGGATCCTTAACTTTTTTAATCTGGATTGAGACCTCTATAATAATCAATGATGTTATGATCTTCAGTGATTTAAAAAAAAAATCTATCTCTAACTTTTGGGTTATTAACAACATACATTTCCAAACCCATAACTGGATCCAATACTAAATTCAAAACACAACTAGAAAAATATTAATTAGATTCTTAAACTCTTCAATTATTTCTTCCATCAGTTTATTCTCATCATCGATTTAAATGTATCGAATGATGTAGAATTCTATAGTCATTTTTGGGGCCCGGGTGGCTGAGTGGTCTAAGGCGCTCGCCTTTACAGATCACTGACATCCCACCTCTGTCCGCGTGGGTTCGAGTCTCGAGAATGCTTGCCAGTAGCTTCCTGTGGGTCGGTGGTTCTTCCTGGGGTTTTCTCGGGTTCCTCCTCCACCAAATATACTGGCCGCCATGTATAGCCTATCATGTGCTGAAAAATGGCGTTAAACCCATAACAACAATAGTTATTTTTAAAATATCTCTTCAACAACATTCAAAATTAGCGCCTGCATCCAGTCCAACACACATAATTGCATGGTTGGATCAACAAAGACCTGCACCAACTGGTCCTTGTGACCAGCTCAAAATATTACAAGATTATGAAATAAAAAATCTGGTGGACCAGTAAATGTTCTGGAGGATCAGAAACGTTTAAAGTTGCTGGTCCTTCAGGCCAGAGACAAATTTCAGGAAAGGGGGAACATTACTCTTTAAGTCAAGGGGGAAAAAAAAGAATAGGAATATCTCTGATTGTATTATTCATTTGAAATTATTTACATTACAATTGTATTGTTGCATTTTGCCACTAATTTTATTTAATATATGTCTTCTGTCCACAAAAACCCCCCACATTATTTCTTCTATTTAAATTATATGATTCATTTATTTATTATATCTCTATTTTTATTTAAAAAGCAAGCTTTACCTCTGGTTAAATTACATCATTTGCTTATAAATCTAACAAAAATTCTGGATTTTTCTGCAATGAACCAGTTCACGGGGGTGGGGGTGGGGGTATAGGTTGGATAATGGATGTCTAGGTTTAGGTGGGGTTTGGAAATATGGTAGTGGGTTTCAGACTTCTGTCAAGTATTTAAGGTGTGATTTGTCAATAAATAAAAGTAACTTTTGGTTGATATTTGCCATGCAGATAAAGTTTAGTCAGGGTAACATATTTATCATGAAACACAGGACTTGAAAGGTTTTAATCATGCGTAATTACAACTCGTTAATTTCTGAAAATGGTATGGGGTTTGGAAGAAGGGGGTTCAAGAGTGGATTTTAGACCCATCGTTAAAATTGAACCCTATGAGACTCCACATTGTACAGGACATTCTTCAGAAGAATCGCCATCAAGGGTGATTCATTGAGATAATATTGTCAGGAAGGCCTTGACCCAGTTACTGATTTTAGCAATGATACTCGTTCTGTGTAGTTTAAAGGGGAATACAGTACATGTAGATAAAATGCAATAATCAATAAAACAGTTTTTTCTAACATGCAATGGTTTAATTCATTCAAGCATTTTTATCTCTTTTCTTCTAATATAACCTATATTAGATCTCTCTGTCACACTTTGTCAGTACACTGAAATACACTGTGTCGTGTACTGAATATGATAGTCTTAAGGTGCTTCAGTACCGTATCTTCGATCTTCATAACTTCATGCTCATCTTTGATTCATGCACCATGTTTCTCGCGATCTCACCCACTTGTTTTGAGATCCTGATGTTATCAACTGGGTCACTTATGTTCGTTGACAGTCACAGTAAGTGCTGATTAAGAAATATTCGACGAAATGAGATTTTAATACGTACTACAATTCAAATCAAAGAAAACACAATGAAAATGTCCAATTTAACTAATGCCATATTTTCCACAAGTTTATGGCCCTGCAGTGAGTGTTAACTGTTCAAGTCGGGGCCGCTGTTCACAAGTTGATTTTATGAACCTTTTTATTAGCAGGAAACCCACGACAGAGATTTCTGAGACGGCAAAGGCAATGTAACATCTTGGTTACTATAACATGCAATTTTTATATCATGTTAGAAAAAATAAATCCAATGGAAAACTTTACAGTATGAAATTTGTCATTTAAATATTTTCATATAAGAAGAAGAAAAAATCTTTGTAATGAAATAGCATGAAAAAAAATCTTTTAAAAATTCTTTAAATATGATAATTTTATCGAAAACCTTGAAAAAACAAAATTAAAAAATGCATCCTTTTTTTTTCTTTTATATTTTTATCATCATTATTTATGAGTGTTTTATTACAGTCAATATGCGTTTGAAGGAAATTAAATATATTATAGATGCAAATATTTATAATACAGGGACATCATAAATGATCGATTTCTAAAGTGTATGTCAACGTGGTTATGAGGGGCATTTACTTAAACTAAATGTTAATTGTTGTTCTAAAATTTAACACTAATATAGTTAACCAAAGTCTATTTAATCCTGAGTGTTGAGTACTCTGCGCCTTAAATGTCGTCAAAAAACTTCCAGATGAAAATAATTGATCGCCATGGACTTTTACAGTGGTGAGCAGGTATTAAACTGGGTCAAGATGACATCGGGCTTATCCTAAAATGTCCACGTACTTTAACATTGATTTTGTTGAATATATTCTCGGGGCGTGTAAATAACGACCTTCCAAAGGAATATGGATGTACGAAAATCCAAATAAAATTAATAATTTCTATTTAAAGGTACGTGTAATCAAATTCTACAACAAATGATACTCATTATTGACCTACATGACCTGTATCACTTGTACTATATTGTAAACTTTGGCCTAATTGTCACAGTCCAATCTTATGTCACGTGGTCTTTATTTCAGGGGCACAAACCATGGACAAACGTCCGGAAATAGACAAATTGTGACATACTCGGAAAAACGGTACCTCGCAAAGAATTTTGAGTTTATTAACATTTTTCAACGCTGAATAAATCAAGTACATATAGTTAAAAACTTTCTATGGTGATTATAATAGTTTCTCGCAATATTATAATGTAAGTGTTAAAATTCACGTTGAGGGGACGAACTACAGGGGCTCATATAGTTGCTTACAAATTAACAATATACATATAATAATAACAAGGGAGGACATTTCTCTGCCTTATCGCGTGACCTATTTAAGAATCAACGCTGCTATTTCAAGCTACACTTCGCGTAGCGTAATAAATATGGTATTGATGTTTAGCTCAGGCATTTGACTTTGTATGCCTACACAAAGTTTGACTTACTACAACACCGTTAAGAAATGCTAGACCATTTTATCACGCTACTGGTCAACATGGTCATGATCACGCTCGCTTACTATGCAAGTACAACGCACTGAATGGAATACTTCCCCCTTATTGGTCGACTGAAAATCAGGTTATCACTAGGCTTAGTACGTCAAAATCAATAAAAATGTTAACAAAGCAAGATTTTCATACTTTAAAATCTGCCTCCGCCCTGAATTTTGCCGCCCCAGGCGGCTGCCTTGTATGGCTACCTTGTTTGCCTAATAGGAAATCCGCCACTCTCCCTAGGTCATACAAACCTTAGTCCATTGTCACCAAGCATCAGTACCATTCAGCACGATCGCCGCTAAGAGAAAACACCTGAACTTACGTAGTTTGGTTTTAGAACACATGTGCACACTGACTGGCTTCATGCCTTTATTTTTCAACTTACTGATTGAATTGAAATCCAGTGTAAAAAAAATCTAAAAAATCTTTAAAAAAAGAAAACAAACTATGGTAGCTGAGTAGAACAACAGTGGAGAACAACTGGTTGGCTTAGGCAGCCCAAATGAGCGTCATTGTGACGTTATCGGTATACGTTGATGTTTGCCGCATGCTACCTTGTAGCGTCGTCAGTCCTGTGCCCTATCAGTAGCATAGGAGGATGATATGGGGACAAAAATTACCCTATGGGGGCAATGGGAATTAACATAGTGTCTGCCATTTTGAAAGTATGACCCTGTGGGGGCAAGGGGAATTCGTTGTTAAAATGTCCATAGGTTTAACATTAATAAACCCCACACTTACTGACAGTACTTAAGGGGGCAACTGGAGGGATATATGGGCTGGCATAGGGGTCAATGGGAATTTAACATTAAGCCACCATTTTGAAATGTGCCTTTGTGGGGATAAGGGGAATTTAGCATTAACCCATATGATCAACAGTATGGGCCATTATGGGGACAAGGGGAAATGTACTGTTAAACTACGCCTCCTAACCAACACGCTGATGTTAACAAATGTATGGGGATAAGGGGAAATGTAATGTTAAAACTACACCTACTAACAAACAATGTTGTCTGACTGACCTGAACCCAGTCATCTACTGACCAACACCTATGCCTACTAACCAATTACGAGGGTAGGGATATATAGACACACATACACACAAACATACTTACCCGGTATATACTATCATAAAAGGAGCAAAGGAAACAGTAAATTTTATAGACAAACAAAAAGAGGCATTGGAATCCATTCACAATGGAAATAAAACTCTAGTTGTAATGGATACAATAAAAGTCTAATTTATGAAACATTACCATGGCTGATGCAAAAGAAGTATCCTAGAGTCCTTGGTTTTGATGCACTTGCGCATTTACTTTCACCTTTTCAGAAATATACTTATTTCATTGTGATACCTCTTATTTCATTTGAAACATTAGTTATTTTAGCAAAGCATACATATCAAATGACATTGATATAATCCCTCATACTCTTCTTGGCATGTTTTCAACGAGATGACCCCATGTAGGAAAGTTCGTGTATTACATTACTTCTTTTGATGCAGAGCAATATCAATAGCACACAGAAAATGCAAGTTTATAGGAAAAATTGCATAAAGAAACCCTGGTAGTGCGGAAGCCATAAATATATGGTTTACGTTACCTGAATCTATATGCAGTAACCATATTTATGTGGTCACAATACACAATCTTCTGTATGCGGTAGCCATAAAAATATGGTTTCTAACAATGATGTAAACAGATGTTGAATCTCCACCAATCATTTGGCATATGCGAAATATATTATTCAGAATATCACACAAGATGGTTTGTTAATTATCCTGCTTACATGTGAATGATGCATAACCAACAAAATAAGGAAGAAAAGTTACAAAGCCGGTAGATTTGGTTGTCAACAGATGATATCAATATAAACAATATGGTGGTTGTGTACGGTGATGATGAAAATTTCTTGCTTGAGTTGGTGGATGATGTGTATAGTGAGGGTGAGTTTGAGGGTTTTGATGAGGCCAATGTTGGTGAGGAAGACTGAAGAGATGTTGCAGAGAGAGAGAATGATATTTTGAAAGCATGGGAAGTTGGTGATTTAAGCGTTAGAACAGAGCGCAGTTTCATGTCTCTTCCTGGATTACTGGCACCTGTTGAGCAACTTCAAGAGCCCCTGGATAATTTCAAACTCTTCATTAAGGATCATGACTATGATGAAATTGCTACAGAAACAAATAGGTGAAGTAATCTTTCATAAATATGTCAAATAATGACATGCATAATAGCTGAGCTCCAATAATCAGCAGTGAAATTTTATTTTTATTTTATAATTGCCAATTATTAGATCTATAACATTTAATAAAATCATATAAATATTGTTAAGATGAAGATTTTTTGTTTCATCAATAACAAAGGCATTTTCAATTTTTGGTGTTTGGGGTTGATTACATATCTGTCTATCTGTGAACTATTTCAGAGATTAAAAAAATATAATTTCAACTCTTAATTATGCATGTTAATCACATGTGAAACCTACACACATGTAGTGTTTAGACTGAATAAAAATATAGATTCAAGTTTGTTGGTAAAAAAAATAATTTCCAAAATGATATTTGAATCATTGAAAATAATTACTTCAGTGACAGTATAGTGATCTTTCTGTCCTGTGATATAGCTCAGTTATTGTCTGGGTGTGTTTCTTTCAATCCACAGTTCTTTGACATTTTTATTTCAGATATGATAATGAGTTCTTGCAGTAGAATCACGAGCTCTAGAAACCAAAATCCAGGTTTTGGCACCAGTGTCATACAAGAAGAAAGGATATTATAGTTTTTTTTAGACCTGACTATCACTTTGGGACTGATCATGATGCAAGATATCCAGGTGTGTATCTTTGTTTTGATATATTTATATACATGAAAAAGGAATAATATTTATTTTATGCTAGGCAGTGAAATACTAGATTTTCCGAGTGAAATAATTGTGATATTTCACTGCAGTGAAAAAATATGATATTTTTTCACTGGCCATCAATAGACATTGATAACATTATAAGGGAAAAATTTCAAATTTTTTTTAAGATGCTAGCATGGTGTAATGGTAAAGATGGCTACTTTGCATCCCGGCAAACCGTGTTCAAATCCACCAAGAGACAAATTAATTTATTTTTCTTTTTATCTGCTATTTTAACTTGAATTGGGAAGGAGCATTATGTAACTACTGATATTTTATGTGCAAATATACACAAAACAGAGCAGAACATAAACAGTAAACTGCTGACATTATCGCGCGGGATGCAGTAAGAAATCAGGAGATTTAAGTGTGTTATAAAAATTGCTAGACAATATGCTTGAGCATAAAATAAAAAAAATATTTGCTTGCTATGAATGAATAACTGATATATTTAATCTTGTGGGTGAAAAACTTAAGTATTTTCACCCACTCGATGAAATATATCAGTTATGCACTCATTTCAAGCAAATATCCTCACTGTATTTACTTCAAAGTGAAGTAAAAAAAATATTTCTTTGCTCATTTTCATACCTTCTCTTATCCGTTAACAAAAGTACGTAATGTATATGATGATTCAATGGAATATAATAAAGTACATAATGTATATGATGATTCAATGGAATATAATGTATGTGATGATTCAGTGGAATATAATGTATATGATGATTCAATGGAATATAATGTATGTGATGATTCAATGGAATACAATGTATATGATGATTCAATGGAATACAATGTATATGATGATTCAGTGGAATATAATGTATATGATGATTCAATGGAATACAATGTGTATGATGATTCAGTGGAATATAATGTATATGATGATTCAATGGAATACAATGTATATGATGATTCAGTGGAATATAATGTATATGATGATTCAATGGAATACAATGTATATGATGATTCAGTGGAATATAATGTATATGATGATTCAATGGAATACAATGTGTATGATGATTCAGTGGAATATAATGTATATGATGATTCAAGGGAATACAATGTATATGATGATTCAGTGGAATACAATGTATATGATGATTCAATGGAATATAATGTATATGATGATTCAATGGAATATAATAACAAACATTATTTGGTATGTGCTTTCTATTTGCAGGACTATTGGAACACATACTGATCCAGTAGTGTCAATGCCATTATTCGCCTGTCATGTCAAGGGATAGATTTCTCATCATCATGAGCTTCTTCCATCTGTGTAACAATATGAAGTATTTTGCCAGAGGTAACATAAACAAAGTTTATGTATAACACTTCTCAAAACATGTGGAGTCCAATTCAGATTTTAATACTTTTCTAAGAATAAAGAACTCTCAGACTGACATTTGGCTTAAATTACAAAGTCTGTTGATTTTGGTGAAATACAAAGTCTGTTGATTTTGGTGAAATACAAAGTCTGTTGATTTGGGTGAAATACAAAATCTGTTGATTTGGGTGAAATACAAAGTCTGTTGATTTGGGTGTACAAAATCTGTTGATTTGGGTGAAATACAAAGTCTGTTGATTTGGGTGAAAGACAAAGTCTGTTGATTTGGGTGAAAGACAAAATCTGTTGATTTGGGTGAAATACAAAGTCTGTTGGTTTGGGTGAAATACAAAGTCTGTTGATTTGGGTGAAAGATAAAGTCTGGTGATTTGGGTGAAAGATAAAGTCTGTTGATTTGGGTGAAAGATAAAGTCTGTTGATAGTCAGTGGATGTTGTAATATTGTCCAGAGTAGAATACAATGACAAAAGGTCTACAAATATGTAAATTTTAGCCATAGTGATACTTGTAAAAAAATACTATGTTGTACTTATCAATCATATTTTTTTAAAAGACTGTCTCATGTTTATTACAGGTGTCACTGGTCATAATCCGCTCAGAAAACTTGGAAATGTCTTTAGATTTGGTAGTGTTTTTGTACCAAATAGGTACCTGTCCTTGGATGAGGGGATGATTCCATGGAGAGGCAAACTGGCATTCAGGTTTTATAATCCAGATAAACCCATCAAGTATGGGATCAAGTCTTATATGGTCTGTAACTCTTCTAATGGTGTTTGTTATAAGTATCAGTTGTATGTCGGTAAAACTAATGTACCTGTAAGTGACAGGGTTACACTTTGTTCATGGACAGTTACTATTCATCTCCAAGACTGTTCCTAGACCTATGGGACTTAGGAATAAGTGCCATTGGGACTGTTCGAAGCACTAGAGGAGGGATTCCACAAACTCTTAAGGACAAAAAACTGACAGTTCGACAAGAGAATTACACTATGCACACTGGTCCTTTAGTAGCCATGAAATACAATGATAGGAAGCAATTTATTCTCCTTGGTACAATAGGGTCAGTACAGAATGTGGTACAATAGGGTCAGTACAGAATGTTCAAACTGGCAAAGTCAACCCAAAGACTGTCCCCTGAGATATAATATGAACTGCTTTTTGAAACATATAACTCTGTAATTGTATTGTTCCAATTTTAATCCATTGTAACATTTTATAGTTTCTCATTCTTTGTTCATAACCAGAATTTTCATTTGTGAAAAAAAATGCAACAAGGTATTCAGAGGTGGAGTAAGAAATTATACCAGATTTATGAACACTTCAATACTAACATATTAAATATACTACATTTTACATATTTTCATGGGGGATTACCAATGTTTATGTTTCTTTAGTAATTGCAATCAAATGTCTTTTCTTGCTGTTGTTTTTATTGGATATTGCTTATTTCAAATGTTTCTCTACACACATTGAACATTTTGTACATTAAAATATGTTGCTGCTGCAACAGTCTTTTTATTATTTTTCTGTTATGTACATGTATCTAACATTCTTTCTTTGTATAACATACATCTCATCAAGGCCCCAGGGTCATGCTTCAGTATCAAAAAGGTAATGATGTAATTATTCAATATTGGTTTCAAAAAAAGTGGATGCTGCAATAATTTTGGATACATATGAATCTGATATACTACCTAAATATTTTCACATTTTTCCACTTGCATGACCACTGTTGTTGCTATGAAAATTGATACTTAATTGTTCTATATATAAGGAATGTCAACTATCACATAATACTTCAACCATGACATCATTTTTAATTTTACCTTTAACCCTTTCCTCCTCAGGCATCCCACATATTTCATGCCTGATTTCCTCAGGATTTAAGTGACCTTAATTAAATGGATTAAAATTCACCTGAAGATCATTGAATTCTTTATGGTATTTCTTGTTGGACAGATTCCATATATGCAGTCTTGAGGTAATGAAATAAGTAACATATTATGCTAAGTAATAAAGTTCAGAAAAATATATGATATTTTGAAAATAGAATGTGTAAAAAAGAAATAGATTCAGTATGAGTTTTTAGAAAAATTCACTATTTTCTTAAATTTAAATCTTTTGGTTGCCTTGAGAACCATAAGAAATCTTTTAATTTTAATGAAAATATATGTAAAGAACATGGATGCATTCAAGTATTATCTAATAAATTTCATACAATAATGTTTAATATTACTGCTTTTAAAGCAGTTATAACAACTCTTTATCAGAGACCTCACGACAATTCAGCATAGGCAGGTCCGGCAGTTACAAACAACTTGGCATGTGGATGCACGTCATGAGAAAACAACTCAGCACTTCCATGGGCATTCCTAATGCTTTTGTTATATATATCCCAATTTTGGTAGCGGAAAAGGCATGAAACTGCACTCTTCCTATATTTCATCATTAATATAGGGAAAAAGGTATTCATTTAGTGGCAAAAGACAAGAAACCACACTCTTCCTATATTTCATCATTAACATAGGAAATAAAGGTATCCATTGTGTGGCAAAAGACATGAATCCAAATTCTTCCTATATTTAATCATTAACATTAGTAAAAACCATATGTTGATATGACCATCCATTTAAGGAGGAGTAGCAATTAAAAGATTTTCAAGGTGGTGGAAAACTGGCAGCCATATTGGATGTCAGTTTTCATTTATGACCAACTAGCCTTGATAATAAGTCTTTTAGTGGAAACTCTATAACAATATAATTAATCCATTAAGGAGGAGTAGTGGTAACAAAATCTTCAAGATGCCTACCATAATGGCCATATTGGACATCAGATTGGCACCATGTTCATTTAAGACCAACCAGACATCATAAGAATTCTTCTGGTGAAAACCCCATGTCTTTATGACCATCTGTTCAAGAGGGGTAGCGATAACAAGATTTTCAAGCTGGCCTCGGTGTTTGTGCATACTGGATGTCAAATTGGCACCTTTTTTATTTAGGACCAACTAGACATCATAAGAAGTCTTTTAGTGAAAATCCCATATCAAAATGACCATCCATTATGGAGAAGTAGTGATAACAAGATAAGATTTTCAAGATGGCTGCCATATACGTATTATGGCATGTGCAGGTATTATCTAAAAAACAGATGAATCTCACTATCCCAATTTTACGTGAAGTCATAAAAACTCTTGAATAGGAGGAACCATCAGTCTCTTAATGTGAGTCTGCATCAGCTTCTTTGGCGGCTTCTCGATGACCATACAGAGTTAGCTCTCTTAGAGTGAGAAAGAAGAGTAGTGTAAAAAGCACATTACACACCTGCCCTGTGTTTAACAGTCCCCTATGTAGACACTTAATACACTAAATTCAATGCACAGAAACTAGTATTTTCTTATTAGACTTACCATGACCATGACCACTGACCTTTTTCACCCTAGAATCTATAGGTTTCTTTACTACCTAAATGCAAATTGTACACAAAGTTTGATCAAGGAAGTTACTCTAAAACAAAAGTTATTCTGCAAAATCCATTTTTGTACCCACAATGACCTTGACCTTTGACCCCAAAATCAACAAGCCTCTTCCATACCTTAAGTGCAGGCCCTCCACAACAAAGTTTGGTCCATGTATGTGGTGTAGAACAAAAATTATAATGAAAAAGCATTTTTAAAATTTTAGTTGGAGACATCAACCTTTGACCTTTTGACCCCAATCTGATTGGCTTCTTCCTTACCCAAAGTGTAAGCTATCCACAAATGTTGGTAACTATTGATGATGGAGAACTTGAGTTACTGTGTAGAAACCAGTTTTTAATTCAGTCACAGTGACCTCAACCATTGCCCTTCTGATCTCAAAATGGACAGACTTCTTCCTTACCCCAAGTGCACGCCAACCACAAAGTTTGGTCCAAGGTAGGTTATGTATAAGTAATATTATTGTGCAGAAACCATGTTTGTTCTTTCCATCACAATGATCCTGATCTTTGACCTTTTGAACCCAAAACTAATAGGGGTTCTTCCATACTATAAGTGCAAGCTATGACAAATACTGGTAACTGTAAATACTGGAAAACTTGATTTATTGTGCAAAAACCATTTTTTCTTTCAGTCACAGTGACCTTGACCTCTAAATTGATAGGATTCATCCTTACAACATGTACAAGCCTTCTGCAAAGTTTGGTAACTGTAGATGGTGGACAACTCAAGTTATTATTTCGGTTCTTCAGTGGCAGTGATCTTGACCTTTGAGGTTTTGAGCCCAAAATCGATAGGGTTCTTCGTTACCCCAAATGCAAGCCATTCACAAAGATTGGCAATTGTAAGGGAAGGGCAGCTCAAGTTATTGTGTGGAAACAAAATTGGTAAGAGACAGATGAATGGACAAACAATTGTACATGATACACACAGCCTTTTGGTGGGAGTATAACAAAAAGATGATGGAAATTAACTTCTGTCTGACAATTTTTACATAAAGTATGCTAATTTTGACAGCCATAAACAGAGGAAGATAATACAAAGTACTTAACAAACCCAAAATTTTATAAACATTATAATAGAAATTGTTTATTACTGGCAATTTAAAATGGTACCATTTATCAGAGAGCTGCAGTAATTTGACATTGTTCATTGAATGCATTGCACTGAATTAATAAGACTAGATTTTATACTACGATAATAAAACACAAAATATGTACAATAATAAGTTAGATTTACTCCCTTGCACATGTCAGATCTTGAATATGCTTAACATCAAATAGACAGCTGACAATCTAATATTAGTTCTTAAAACTTTGTGTAGCAAAAATGTAGAAACTTTGTTTATAAAATGACCAAAACAACTAAACAATTTAGAAATGCAGTATTCCATTATTTTCACTTTATTTTCAGAAAGAAAAAAAAGTCTGTATCTTGTGTTTATTCTTTTTAAAAACAATCCTGTACCTGATTGCACTTTTTAACTCAAATAGCAGAAACACACACAGAAGCAAGTGTACTGTACTATAAGCCTGCACCATGTTTAATAGTCCTCTTTGTAGGTACTAGTAGGGCATGGTTGCCTCTAGAGATTATTGACCAACAGGTGTCAATGACCTTTACTGGTCAAGGTGTACAGTCTTTGACTTGACTTGCAGTGCAGAAAGCACTACTTTCTTTTTAGACTTGCCATGACTGTGGCCTTTGCCCATTAGACCCCCAAATCTATCGGTTTCTTTACTACCTAAGTGCAAGTCATCCACAAAGTTTGGTCAAGGAACTTACTCTATTACAAAAGTTATTTGCAAAAACCCCAATTTTTCTTGGAACCACAATGACCTTGACTTTTTGACCCATAATCAATTGGCCTCTTCCACACCATAAGTGCAAACCCTCCACAAACTTTGGTCAATGTATGTAGCCTAGAGCTAAAGTTATTATGCAAAAATCCATTTATCTTCTTGCAGTCAGTGACCTTAACCTTTTACCTTTTTTACCCCCAAATCAATAGGCTTCTTTCCTACCCAAAGTGTAAGTTATCCACAAATTCTGGTAAAGTTACATGGCTGAAAACTGAAATTTGTATGCAGAAACCATTGTTCACTTTTCAGCCACAGTAACCTTGACCTTTGACTCCCATAAAAATTGGCTTCCACCTTTCTCAAAGTGCAAACAATCCATAAAGTTTAGTCCAGGTCTGTGATGTACAACTAATGTTGTGTGGAAACCATTTTTCTACTTTCAGCCAGTGACCTGGACCTTAAACCTTTTGACCCCCAAATTTATATATTTCTTTTGTTTTACAAGTGCAAGCCATCTATAAAGTTTGGTCAAGGTCTGATGTAGAACTAATATTTTTGAGTGTAAACCTATTTTCTACCTTCAGTAACAGTTTGGTAATGGTATATGGTGAAGTACTCCAGTTATTATGTGAAAACAAAATATGGAACAGATAGATGTAAGTACAGAGGTCATGACATAATAAGCTCCACCTTATGGTGGGTGCATTATAAACCAAAGTCCCTCAAAGAGACTAATGCTCTACTGGCCAAAAAGAATGTCCAGGAATTCAATATCATTTCTTCTTTTTAACTGCTGAGTGTTGAAACCATTTCTAACATTCTTGAGTGGCAAGGTTTTCAAATTAGCCCCTGTGGCAGCCATATTGGATATAAGATTGGCACCATTTTAATTTAGGACAAACTGGACACCATTATAAGACCTTTGGTGAAAACCCGATGTTGACCATCCATTCAAGAGAATTAGTGCCAAAATTTTTAATATGTTCCTTGTAGCAGTTATATTTGAGGTCAGATCAGCACTATTTTCATTCAGGACTGACTAGATATCATAATTAATCTTCTGGTGAAAATCCCATCTTGATATGACTTTTCACTAAGGATGAGTAGAAATAGCAAGATTTTCAAGATAGCTGCTGTGGTGGTTATATTGGATGTCAGTTTGGCACCATTTTCATTTTGGACCAAATAAACATCATAAGAAGTCCTTTAGTGAAAACCCCATGATTATAAAACAATACATTCTGGTGCAGTAGCAATAAAAACATTTTCAAGATGGCTGTTGTGGTGGCCATATTGTACATACATGTAGATTGGCACCATTTTCATTTAGGACCAACCAGACATCATAAGAAGTCCTTTAGTGAAGCCCCATGTTCATATGGCCATCCATTCAGAAGTAATACCGATAAAACAAATTTGAAGATGGCGGCTATATTGTATGTCCATGTGGAACCATTTTCATTAAAGACCAACTAGACATGATAAGAAGTCTTCTGGTGAAAACACAATGTCAATATATCTATCCATTCTGGAGGAGTAGCAATAACAAGATTTTTCAAGATGGCTGCCATGGTGGCCATTCTGGATGTTAGACTGGTACCATTTTCATTTAGGACCAACTATACAATTTAACAATTCTTTTAGTGAAAATACCATGTTCATATGACTTTCTGTTCAGGAGAAGTGATAACAAGATTTTCAAGATGGCTGCCATGGTGACCATAGTGGATGTCAGATTGGCACCATTTTCATTTAGGATCAACTAGACATGATAAGAAGTCTTTTAATGAAACCCCCATGTTCATATAACCATCCATGCAGAAGGAATAGTGATAATAAGATTTTAAAGATGGCCACAGTGGTGGCCATATGGAATGTCCAATCAGAAATATTTCCATTAAGGACCAACTAGACATTATAAGAAGTCTTCTGGTGAAAACACCATCTCATACATGCCATAACATGACATGTCACATGAAAAACACGATTTTGGTCTCCTAAACCCCCCAACATGGTCATGTTTCGAAAAACACAATTTTCAGCAATCTTTGCAAGAGAAAAAAAATTTCCTACAAAAAAAAAACAAAAAAATATACATTTCCTGACCACAGTGATATATGCCCGTAATCATTGGTATGTATAAACAGTAAACAGTCTTGCTCAGAACTCATGTAAAACTATCCTCGGGGCAGTTTATAGCTGTTTGAGAAAACAATTAAAAGGTATGGCGATTAGAGATAAACGGACACCTTTCAGAGATTTACTGAATTGGCTCACAAATAACTAGGGTGATGTGTCGTGCCAAATCCATTGAGCACTGCTGAGGTAGAGCCAATTAGGCTAATTTGCACAGGTAAAGTACAGTAAGTGGAACACCCAATTTGATTGAAGTTAAGTACGTCAAACAATTGCATGTTGAAAAACAAATGTTATTACACATCACTGACTGCACTGAATGAGAATGTTGAAGCCATCTTTATTAAAGTTTGTGATCAGCGGCAATGTTTCTTTGAAGTCTGATTTTTACTCCATACATAAAATAAAAAACGTGATTATTTTGGTAGGTTGAACAACAGCACCATTCAATCTCTAATGCAGCTCTAATGCAGTGACACTGTGTCCCTCACCCTCCAGATTTGGGAGACACAAACATTTTAAAGGGACAAAGGAAAATTGTAGTACATAATACACTAGAAGTGCTAATAAAAAATGAGATAATCTTATCTGCTTCGAGAATTTTGTCACCTTAACTTTCTCATATTTTCCTTGGATATTTATATGATTGCAATAAATGTTTTATCAGGTGATCAAATAAATCATGAAAACAGTAACATGTTTGAATATCTGGTTAACCTGAAATGAACTGCACCATGAAGTTTTAATAATTTAAAAGTATTAAATCATTAATCAAATGACAAATTATGTATTTGCATAAATTAGTACCTTTTTTCATTAATTCAGCCTGAGAAAAAAATAAATCTTCACTGCTGTAGGTGTGACTTTAACTTTGAAAATATGTTACAATAGCAGCGGTCAAAGACTTTAGCAACTCAGCTGACTACCACAAACCTTGAATGTTTTCATTGCCAGGTTCATTGTTTTGAAATGGATATTCATTGCCATCTTACAGGTTTTATCACTTTTAGTGACTTTGGCCATTGCTTGTGCCAACATAGATGTGGATGCACATTTGCGAAGGAAAAGTGTAGGCATATTTTTGAACATAAATGACACTTGCATTACCGTCAAACCAACTATTGAACTATTGAAAGCAGCAAAGACTGCATGTAATTAAAACTACATTCCACTGTCCAATGGATTTTAAAGACAGTAACTTGGTGTATGTTTGTATTTAATGTCTGTGAAGTTGTGACCATGTTTGTGGTGATGTTATTTGACAATGATAAGTCTACCATTTTTTATTTTGTTTGTAAGTATATTAAATGCTTCAGAGAAAACAGATGGTATTTTCTTTCATTCAGATTTGAATTTCCAGTCATTTGCTATAGGTTGATTTGAAAAGATAGCTTATTCTCATTTGGATCACATCGTTTTTGGGGGGTCATGTGCACTGACCCTCCATGGGACCTCAAAACACTTTTTGAGTCTCAAAAAAAACCCAACACTGTCTGGGAATATGGCCAGTATGCCATATTGATATGACTATTCATTCAGGATAACAAGATTTTTAAGATATCTGCTGTGGCAACCATATTAGACTTCAGATTGACACGATTTTCATTTAGGGCCAACTAGACATCATAAGAAGTATTTCTGTGAAAACCCCATGTTGATATGACCATCCATTCAGGAGGAGTGGCAATGACAAGATTTTCAAGATGGCTACTGTAGTGGCTATACTGGATGTCCAAGCATCACTGTTTTCATTTAGGACCATCTAGACCTTGGGATGAATGTGTGTGTAAAGTTTCATAACAATCCTCCGAGTAGTTTAGGAGGAGTAGTGATAACAAACTTGTGCTAACAGATCTACGGACAATGGATGATGGACAACAGGTCATCCCATAAGCTCTACTGGTCATAGACCAGTAGATCTAAAAATTATGAAAATGAAAAACTAGTCACTTTTATTTTCTTTTGCGAAAATGGTATTACATGTATAATGGCTGTTCCAGTAAAATATACTTTGGACCCATGGAAGGCACTTTTAATGTGGAGTAGTCACCCATAGATGCAATTTAGAATTTTGTAGAGTTTTCATACAAACACTTTGAGTAATTAGAATACCCTGGCATATATTTTTAAAAAAAGTTCCTTCCCTTGGTAACTATGTATATTTAAATGGAACAGTCCTAAGTATGATTGAAACCTAAGATACCCATTACAAGGTTGTTTCTGTAGCACTTTTCAAAACATAATTTTTTCTTATCAGCACCATAACTACTGTATGACACAATGTGACATAAGTCATGGCAACCTTAAATAGTAACCACTGAGACCATGTGCAATACTGTCATATATATAATCTAAAATGTTCATTTTTACATAAAATGTAAAGCAATTATTGAATAATCTGATACAACACTCTCTGAAAGCAATCTCTTGGTGTATTGGTTTGTATTATTCAACTGATTTTTTACAAATAAATTTAATATCATGTATTTGTCTTACTAGGATATCCAATATCTTTTATCACCAGTAAACTCTATGGAAAAAAAACATGTCAATAATATATTCTACCTAAAATCAAACTATATTTGTGTTTGTCAAACATGCATGCCCCCACAGCAGAAATTTGTTTGAAAAATGAGTAGTTTTTTTATTTGATATTAACGCTGGTGTTTTTCACTTTAGACAATCAGCAGTGAGTATCACAAATTGTTTTTGCAAAAGTCTAACTATTTGCTGGTATTTTTATTACATCGAAATAAGAAATTATTATAAATATTCAATTATTTAAATGTCCTACATAGAGTCTATGTTTAAATTTGTGCAAAATTTATTTAATTGCAAACTTAAATAAATTCAACACACACATAAAGTCTGTGGCATTAATTGTTTGTAGATTACAATAGTCATCATGGACCTCTCAGTGGGAAAGCTGTTTTAAAGTCTGACAAATTGTGGAACTTACTTGGTAACATTATGTCATTTATCCTTCACTGACTCGAAGTCTACTTTGCCACCACAAATTATTTTAGATACATATGTGCAATGCTAAAAGAGTAATGAAAGTACCCTGAGTGCTATATTATATACCATGCCTTTGTTAAATAGCACTTATATAAGCATTTGTAGTATCATGCAGATATAATTTTCCCTCTTGTGGCTGTCTATAGCCTTGACCTTTGACATTGTATCCCCTATATAAATAGCTTACTTTTTTACCTCCAAGTATATACCATTGATAAAGGTTGCAGAAGATATGTGGAGTCAATAAATTTCAGCTCAGGAACAAAGTGACCATGACCTTTTACCCTAAAAAGCAGTATGTTCCTTCATTGCTCAAAGAGTACACCATTCAAAGTGTTAGTTAAAAGAAGATGGGCAAAGAACACAGCCACCACCCAGAAACCATTGTACCTTCTTTGGATTCCTGTATATTAACTAGAACTAAGATTATCCTGTAGAAATAAATTTTATGTCAAGCCACATCAGTGGTAGGGCATATAGCAGGCATGTGCAACCTACATCCCACAGGCTGGATCAGGCCAGCGACCTGGTTTTATCTGCTTATTTACATCATAGGGTTTGGCTTTAAAAATCGTTTATCCGGCCCGGCCCATGGAGGAAGTTGCGCATGCCTGGCAAATGTTACCCATGTCTGTCCATCCATCATGCCTTTAAGTTAGGTTTTACATTTAAGTCAGTTTCAGGCTCTGTGGTGGGACATCCATGTTTTATAGAACAGTTTTCTTGGAGTTATTGTGACTTTGACCTTTGGACACTCAAATAAATAGGTTTCTTTCTTATTTAACGTGCAAGTAACCCGTAATGTTTAGTCAAGGTATATGGCCTGAAGTTATTGTGTGGAAACCAAAACAGACTGACAGATGGCTGTATGGCTGTGCCATAACATGATACATACCATTTTCAAGCAAGAGTAAATATAAAAAAAATCGGACAAATAATGAATGAATGTTTGATCAAAATAAAACAAAACTTGCAGCATTTGATACATTAGTAAAATTATAGTATGTAAAAATAAGGGTACTTATAGTTTATAATAGTAATAAAGGCACTTATAATTTATAACAATAAAAAAGGCACTTATAATTTATAACAATAATAAAGGCACTTATAATTTATAACAATAATAAAGGCACTTATAATTTATAACAATATTAAGGATTTTAAAGGATGTATGATTTTAAAGCTTTTAAAAGTTCCACATTACGCCTCTGATGAATCTGCTAGAAAATCAATAATGTGGATTAAAACAGAGGTTTAAAAAAGATGTACAAGCAGAATTGTATTCAATTACGATAGATTAGCAAAACAAAGCACGAGTTGTATTTGTCTTACTACAATATCCAAAATATTTCATCACCAGAAAACTCTGTGGGAAAAAAAAACAATTCAATAATCTATTCTACATAAAATCAAACTATATTTGTGTTTGTAAAACATGTTTGTAAAACAGCAGAATTTTTTTTTTTTTAAATGTAGAAAAGCCTGAAAAATTGCTATAATTAAGTCATCTACAAATGCAAGCAAAGATGATCAGGCTATGATTTTTCATTTGTCTACCTCAAGTGGGGTTTTGTCTAGCTAAACTGTGCTGAAAAATTCCTGTAATGGCATGAAAATCAAAACAGGTACTTATGACAATGATATGGTGTGTAAAATCCCAAGGCTCTAAGCTTAATAATTTTTATGTTAATTTACTAAAACAGTTTTGGGACATGCCCGGGCATAAAGATGGATAGCAGCAGATCAATATGTCACTCCTGCTATCGCAGTGGCGATTTAATCAGTGCCATCTTATAAAAGTCACTGTTGGTATGACTATTGCCCTGTTATTATAAAAACATTTTTCAGTTTCAATGAACAAATGTGAAGTGATTCTAGGTCACAAAAGGACTGCATGATGAAGTGTAGATGATGGTACTGAATTATATAGGATTTTCAGTAGTTTTCCATCATTTGCTGCATGTTTTCTAAACATATTCAGATTTCAATACATTTGAATGCTGGTATTGTTAACATTACTAATTACTATATTTAACTGAATCTATAATTTGGCAAAGTGCCCTTTCAGAAGTCAGCACAAGAAATATGACTCATCTCCTGTTGAATTGTATTAAAACACTTCATATGATGGCCACAGGTTCATACACTGGTGGAGAAAAATGAATGACATTTGGTTCTACGATATCTTTTCCCTTCATTTTCTTGTCTTTAGACTTTGGATCCATGTCATGTTCCATGTCTTTGTTCTCCTCCCTGTGCAAATAATTCAGTAGTTGTGAAAAGATCTGGGTATTAAGAAGCTGAAACTTGCGGATCCTTCCTACCATCTTTTGTAATTCCTGTAAAAAATAAGTGAACTGCCAATACTGATCATAAGTATCAGGACTAGCCTACACCCTCAAAATCTGAAAATATGAAACAGCTCACATCACTAAATTGTGATTAATGTTCAGCTTATATTTGAGGTTGGCTCACTTTTTACTTCAGCTTATTTTTCAGTAAACATACTGGTAAGAAGTTTGATACGAAATAGACAACTTATGCGTACACAGGACTCTGTTGCACATGCTATATCTTGGTTTTCGTAAAAGTTGAATGTCTTCGAGTAATTTTTGATAAACTTCAATTCACCATCTATCAACAATAACTGTAATTGTTAGAGTTTTGGATTTACATACCTTGCTAATGATGGTGTCCAAGAAACAGACTATGGCATAAGCAAGGGTGCAAGATAGCAAGCAATACATATTCTTATTACAAGTTTCTTAGTGGGTGGGGGGGGGGGACAAGCAACTGTTGTTAATGCATAGGCTTAATTTATTTTTGAGGTCAGCTTAATTTTACATTTTCATTGCAATGAGTTTCTTTATGATGATGAAATAGGAATATTATGGAACAGAGCTAGTAGTGATGGTTGCATTACAAAGGGTCATGATCTTTACAATTTGCTTGAGACAATGTACACTTCAAACTGCAACAGAATATGTTGAATGGTTCCTGAGTTATGCTGGTTACAAGGATCTGCTGTAGTGGAGATGTAATACTGACAGCCAAAGGGTAATAACCCCATCTAAATTGGACCTGAAAAGATGAAACCTTTAAATGGCACATCTGCATTTAAACCTCTCCTTGATAAGTCACACACAATGGGTCCAAAAACATAGACAGCTCTGAAAAATGAAGAAAGGGATGGACATCAACAGTGAGAAGAGGGAGAGGGGCAGGGTTAAATGGTTGAGAACTCATTTTATAATTATGTCTGGAATAGCTTTTAACTGATGAAGTTGTACACTTTTCTGTGTATTTTTTTTTCTTCAAGATAACCAACCTTTGAAAGATCATCAAAAACATTACTCCAAGAGGTGCATCACAAGTGTACAAGTGAAAACATTGTGTATTACATCACTGCTTTTTGCATGTGAATGTAGGTACATTTGAGTGTTTTTGTTGATTCAGAACAGAACTGTTTTTTTTTTAAAAAAAGAAGAATATTTATTACAAGAAACAACAACGATGAAACTTGATTTTCGTACTGTTCTATCAGTAAAATATTGATGCTGTGATTTCATTGTACGTAATTGTGAAATTTCTGCTCATCCTTGAGCAAGCCTCTCAATGACAACTCGGCAACTCAGGAAGTTTAATTTCAATAAAAACTTTTCACTTTTCCAGAATGAATCCTATCGAACCAAGCTTTTCATGCACCAAGTATGCCCTATGCTTGGTTCCCTTGCTATCAATGATCACATTTGCTAATGAGTAGGATAATCCACTAATGAATGTTGGATACTTTAATTATGTTACATGTACTTACATAATAATATTTAAAACTGTGTTCAATTGGTTAATTGAAAGGAGCTGACTTGACACACCATTAGCTCTTATGCAGGTAGTATTTGTATGTCGTTTAACTTTTTTTTATTCCATCCCTTTACTTGAGTTTATACAAAAGACTTAATTAATCTGAAAATACAAAGCAGGTCTACTTTTAATTGATTGTTAATTAATCTGAAAATACAAAGCAGGTCTACTTTTAATTGATTGTAACAATACAACAAAGACTTCCACAAGTCACTGATCAAAAAACACAGTTGGCACCTAATTAGGTTCTCAAGGAAATGCTCATGGGCATCACTTTGACAGCTGAGGGACACTTTTCATGTCTGAATAAAAGAGGGCATCTCACATTTATGATGATTTCACTGAAACTGAATTGAAAGATAAAACTGAAATATGAATTTCACTTGACAAGACTTATTTAATTGGTATTTAATTTTTTTAAGTGCTGCCACGAATAGGCATTACCAACATTTTCAATGATTGATATTTCCTCATATATAATGTTATTTACAGTGTATTGAGAATTTTTTTAAAAAGAAAATTTAACAAAATATATGAGTTCTTATTAAAAGTTGTGAATTTCATGATGTTGATTCCAAATTTCTGGGCACTAACTGCAGTTGTAGACAATAAAACAAGCAATATATCAAGGTTTAATGTGCTAATTTTATTCATGTTCAGCAAATAGGGGGGTATTTTCTATATAAAAAAATAGGATCCACACCTGCCTCTGCATTATAAGTGGGTCCGTGAGTTATCTGGGCACCTACCATTCACCTACCAAAAGGCATCAAATTATGTGCAAGGGTTGTAGAGCTGTGCTGGTTACAAGCAACATCTCATGTAAAGATATGAAGTTATTAGTCAAGGGCCATAACTCTATCCAAAATGTAGTTGATGAGACAAAACCCATACAAGGCACATCTAGGTTTATAAGGCAATCTACACACCAAATTGCATCAGAATATTTCGAATAGTTCATGAGTTATGCTGGTGACAAAGATCTATTGTAGTGATGTAATACTGATGGAAAATGGGCAATAACTCTGTCCAAATTGGCTCTAGAAAGGACAAAACTATTAAAATGCATATCTACATGTAATACACAATTCACCTACCAAATGGCATCCAATTATGCTGGTAACAATAAGTGTAAATGGATGGACAAACAGATGGACTGATAGATGGAGGGATGTAAAAGGTACTTACTATAGAGTTTCCTACATCTTGATGTCGGGCCATAACAAATAAGGAGCAAAACAAATACAAACTTTAAACTATGAAGAATACAACACCAGTTCCTGTGGGATAAAAACTTCATGTTATTCATGAAAAACCTAAAGTTATATCTATAATTCTGTCAATGGTGAACTGTTTTTAGCCTTAATTTTCATCAGTAAGAATTTCAAAAAAGAATGTCTTGTTATTAAAGATGAACTGAAGCACAGTATTGACATCTATGAACTTATGAGGTATATTCTTTGTTGAGATTTATTTTAATATGAAGTTTACTCTTCACTATTCAAAAATAGCTTTTATGGGTAAAAAGATGTCAAATAAGTAAATTACGAGCAAAAATGTGATGCATTTGAAACATAGCTATCACTGGTATTTTATTACATGCCAATTAAATCTTACATGGTTGATATGGTTTTCAATATGGATGTTCAATCTGTATTTCCATATAGCACACCAAGACTAGAATTATTTAGGTATTTCCATATAGCACACCAAGACTAGAATTATTTAGGTATTTCCATATAGCACACCAAGACTAGAATTATTTAGGTATTTCCATATAGCACACCAAGACTAGAATTATTTAGGTATTTCCAAATAGCACACCAAGACTAGAATTATTTAGGTATTTCCATATAGCACACCAAGACTAGAATTATTTAGGTATTTCCATATAGCACACCAAGACTAGAATTATTTAGGTATTTCCATATAGCACACCAAGACTAGAATTATTTAGGTATTTCCATGTAGCACACCAAGACTAGAATTATTTAGGTATTTTCATATAGCACACCAAGACTAGAATTATTTAGGTATTTTCATATAGCACACCAAGACTAGAATTATTCAGGTATTTCCATATAGCACACCAAGACTAGAATTATTTAGGTATTTTCAAATAGCACACCAAGACTAGAATTATTTAGGTATTTCCATATAGCACACCAAGACTAGAATTATTCAGGTATTTTCATATATAAGCACACCAAGACTAGAATTATTTAGGTATTTTCACTGATGTCCACAAATCAATGTTCTTTGATGCATCAAACTGAACTTTTATAAATTCCAATTTGCTTTGAAATTCCATTCCATGATTTAGCTAATTACATTTGGAAAGTGTTAAAACAATAGGGCATGTAATAAATTCCAAACTGCATGTTTTATTCAGAGTCATGCGAAAGAACTCAGTTGATATGGTGCATGATGGCTTCGATGTATCCCAATGCCATATCCCAATGCCATATCCCAATGCCATATCCCAATGCCGTATCCCAATGCCATATCCCAATGCCATATCCCAATGCCATATCCCAATGCCATATCCCAATGCCGTATCCCAATGCCGTATCCCAATGCCATATCCCAATGCCATATCCCAATGCCATATCCCAATGCCATATCCCAATGCCATATCCCAATGCCGTATCCCAATGCCATATCAAACTCGTTCTTTCTGCCAACTCAGAACAAAACATGAATGTAATTTTGTGTATGTATCGCTTGCCTCCCTTGCATACATGTGTTAGCCCAAAAAGGTTGATCAGCAGATTCACAAAATTTGATCAGGAGATTTCACTTCAAATCAGGAGATTTCACTTCAAATCAGGAGATTTCACTTCAAATCAGGAGGATTTTCATTTACCCAATTTTTAGTATGTAAAGGGACAAAAATCACATACATACAGTGAAACTTCTCTGAGCTGGAAACTGTTGGGACCAAACATTTTGGCCGATATATGGTGGTGGCCAGTGTAGATAGGTTTCATTAGCCACAGAGCACAATGTATTAGGATGAAAATATGTGGCTGATCTTAGATTACAGAGATATAGGTTTAGTGAAGTTCCACTATATATATATATAACTAACTTCTACTTTAATACTGACAGGATACTTAAATGGCATCACCATGTCCACTCTAACATTTAATGTAAGATGTTTTATTCTAAACTCCCATATCTGATTTAGAACTGGGTCAGTAAATAAAAATGCTTTTTTTATTTTATAAAATAAGGTTTGATGATGGGTGATAACTTTTAGGCATAATACTGAAGACAATAATGCAGCAAACTAACTTAGTGTCTGGAAAAAAAATAAACAATGCATTTCAACACAGAAAATTCTGATAAACTGGTGATTTTTTTTTGGTCCTGCACTGCAAGCTGACAGCAAATATTGAAGATATATCCATATTTGAAACAAAGTTAACAACAATGGTACACAGCAGTAGAGACTGAATGAGGTAAACAGTCTACTATCTTGTGTTTTGAAAACCAAGATGTACAAAATCAGATGTTGGTATGAGACACTTTGACATCCATCTCAGTGTTGATAAATTAAAGTCAAATGAGGGACGGGTGGCATTGCTGATACCTGGAGAACTGTCCCCTCAATTGGGAGGTTCACATGTATGCCTTAATTTCTGATGCCACGGGAGTCCTCTGCATTACTAGATGGATTTAACAATATGTAAAATGTATAAAATAATGCAAACAGTCCGGATTATATATAAAATTTCTTAACTTATGATTTAAACTATTATATCGTTTATATTCGAGCTTAAAAGTCATTTTTTTTAAATAACTGATTCATGTAGTGCCAGTTTTTCAACTGAGCATACATGCATATAGTTTCAAGTACTTCTGTACCATACAGTAACACATTGAACTGTTGGGTCTGATGAAATATTAACTTCAGTAAAAAAAAATTATTGTAAGTTTTAATTGTTCAAAGTAAGTAATGTTCATTTTTTCTCATTTAAAAAGCCATCTTTTATGAATAACTTGTAGGGCCTTTCTAGCTTTATTTGTTACCAGTTTTACTGAGTCTTGGTCTAATGCATTGTACACATGTTGTATAATGGTAATGAATGACCTATGAATAACTAACACAGATTTTTTCATTGGCCAGCAGGGCCAGCTCACATGGAATTTGATAGGCCCTGCAGAAAATCAAATGGCCCTCCCAGTCAAATAAAAATATTTTTGGGAAAATTTAACTGGTCCCATGGGCCTGCAGCTGTCAGTATTAACTGTCCCTCCTCAAAACCCAGGTGACTCTATCAACCCCTGCTAATACACACAATAGGGGAAAAATGTAATCTGTATTCAGTAATACAAAAATGCCTTGATAAAGCATTTGTTGCTTTGTGACCAATATTAAAGTGCTGACATGCTAGTACCAAAAATAAACAAGGCAAACACACTATATCAATGAACATGGAGAGTGTGTTCGGGGAAGATTGACTGTGGAAACAAGGATAATTGAGAAAAAAAATGTTCATTAATGCAAGTTACAACTCCACAAAAAATCAATACTTAGACTACTACAAATATATGCATTTGAAAGCAATCCACATGATGCAATGCAGTCAAATCCTGTGGTCAGTGTAGCAGAAAAGTCCCTCTAGTTTTGGTACTTTAATGTAGCTACCAATATTGTATTGAAATGATGACCTATGAGTGGAATATACCAATTTGTTATCTAGTGTTGTCTTGTCTACAAATAAGAGACACAAGACTATTATGTTTACTGCAAATGATCAATACTAAATAAGCCACCTCAACCAGATACAACTCCAGTGATGTCACAGCTAAGGGCAGTAAGTGAGTCAAATATTTCATTTTGACATGAAATCAGGGCAATTTTAATGGTCATAATATGAAAGCAGACACACAAGCTGTGTAATTTTTAGAAAACATTTGGAGACCATGTCAGTTGACCTTAAAGTTGGACAAAAATATAGCTGCAGTATGAAGAGAAACCATTTGGAAAAGATAGTACCAATGAATATAATTTAAATGCAGCCTTGAATGAATGAATGGACATCATACATCAAACATAAAAATCCTACAGCTAATGAACAAAGTATAAAATGTGTGTTATAAAAAGAGTTGCATTGCATTAAAAGAAATGTATTGCATTAAAAGAGTTGTATCACATTAAAAGAGTTGTATCACATTAAAAGAGTTGTATCAGATTAAAAGAGTTGTATCTCATTATAAGAGTTGTATCACATATGAAGAGTTGTATTGCTTTAAAAGAGTTGTATCACATTAAATCCAGTTAAATATGACATAGGTACAGTGATATTATTATACTGCAGTGAAACAGGAAAATGAAAATACATACAATTCCCTCCAGTGTTTCATTCCTCATATCAACCCTGTTGATCTTTACAATGTGGTAGCAGAAGTCAAGAACTTCAAAACGTCTGTGTTGCTGTAGTAGAACCATCAGTGTGCATCCTGCCCAGTTTAGACCCTCACCAAAAAGCTGTCTGGATTATGGTGGAAATTTTAAAGAAAACTGAATATTTAATAAACAATGGAATTAAATGGACATTCAATTCATCAATTCTTGAATCCATATACATGCCCTCAAAGGGATTATTTTTCAGAATACAATAATGAAGAAAGAGTACATACTGAAACCAATCAAGGACTGTGAAATATATGATATTTGACCATCTTAGAAACTTAAATGATGGATACATCACAAATGACCCGGTTTACTACAATTTACTTGGCAGGGCTTTAAACAGAGGAACTTGAGTTGGGAAACCAAAGTTAGGAGAATGGGCATTCAGGGGCCATAACTCCTCTAGATGATGCTGGAATGTTGAAAATCCAACTCATTCAAAGTCTCATCAATATGAAAGTGTATGATTAATTTGGTTGAATCCAATATTCTGTGGTAGAGTTATGCTGCAGACACCCAAGTTAAAAGAACAGGCAATCAGGAGCCATAACACTTCTAAATAATGTTGTTGAATGTTTGAAATCAAAATTATTCAAGGTCTCATCAATATAAAGCTGCATGCTAAATTTGGTTGAAATTTAAATCCTTGGTAAAGTAATGCTGCAGAAACCAAAGTCAGGAGGATGGAGAGTCCAGTGCCATAAATCCTGTAAATGATGTTGAAGTATGCCATTATTCCAACTCATTCGAAGGTCTCATCAAAATAAAATTGCATTGGGTGAAATCCAACAATTATAGTAATGCTGCATAAACCAAAGTCAAGAGAAGCACAATCTCATGGAATATCTCCTGAAGACAATGCTGTGGAATGCAGGAATTCAAACACATTCAAAGTCTCATCAATACAGAGCTGCATGCCAAATTTGGTTGAAATCCAACAAATCTTGGTAGAGTTATGCTGCAGACACCAAAGTCAGGGACAGAAAATCAGGGACCATAACTCCAGTAAATGATGCTGTGGAATGCTGGAATTCTATCTCATTCAAGGTCTTATCAATATAAAGCTGCATGCCATATTTGGTTGAAATCCATCAATCCTTGGTAAATTAATGCTGTGGAAACCAAAGTTTGGAGGATGTACAATTGTGGGGCATAACTCCTGTAAATGATATAGTCAAATACTTGATTTAAGGTCTCATTATTATAAAACTATGTGCTAGATTTGGTTGAAATCCAACAAACCTTGGTAAAGTTATGCTGCAGAAACCAAAGCCAAGGGACACAAAATTAGGGGGCATAACTCCTGTAAATGATGTCAAGGAATGCTGGAATTCGAACTTGTTCACGGACTCATCAATAAAAAGATGCAGTCCAAATTTGGTTGAAATGCAACAATCTTTGGTAAATTAACATCTAAGTCAAGAGGATGGGTAATCAGGGGACATAACTCCTCTACATAATATAGTAAATAATATAGTTTAACACGTTATTCAAGGTCATATCAATATGAAACTGAGTGCCAAATTTGGCTGAAATCCAACCATCCTTGGTAAAGCACTGTTAGCATTGGATAACTTGCCTAATCCACCTAATTACTACAACAGGCTTTAAGACTGTTAGCTTGAAAATGCATATGAGTGAATGTTTGTATAATCTTTCATATATATATATATATATATATATATATATATATATATATATATATATATATTTATATATATATCATTGCTCAAAATTTTATCTTTTTTTTAACAAAAAAATCCATACAATTAAGTACTCATGAATATGTATTTTCTAACCAAACCACAAAATTTGATACCCATGAATTTAATGATTCTCAATATGTTGAAAAGTTGCTAAACAAAGATGCTAAAAAACAAAAGAAAGAAATAGAAGAAAATAATGTTGAATGGACTGATGGACTGGCAGATGTACAACTAGATATACAGTTGGAGAGATACAAATGCTGCCTATTACAGTTCTCCTGCATCTTAATTCAGCATCTCATTAATGCATTTAATAACACACTTGCCTTGCACCTCTGAGGCTCTGAGTTCAATCTCAGAGCTGGCATGTGCTTCTGATATTGATGGTTTCCCTCTGATTTTCCAGTTTCTCTACCATAAGGATAATTGCTGGTGAATCTTGGAGAGTATTTAACTAATTGAAAATCATATATTTTGTAATATTCTGATATTCATGAGTTTCAATAATTTAACAAAATGAAAAATGCATAGGTTGCTTTGTAATTTGTTGCAACAAGTTCTGCTTAAGTTTATACTGCAAGAAAAGGATTATTTCCTTTAAAAAAAACTAGGACCCTGTCAGGAAAAATCCTAAATCTGAATATTAAATGAATGATTACAATTTTCTCTTACCATTACGAAAAGTATGTAGATGAAAGAAATTTTATGCTATAAGACTTTCTGAAAGACTGCAATGACAACTGGAAATCAAAGTTCATGGAGTCAGTTTATGGCAGGTCATAAATCTGGGATAATATTGTCTAAATTTTGCATTGATTGTTGTCTCTTGAATAATGTTATGCCAATAGTTTTATATTTAGATGTTTCCTTTATGTCTTTACTTCAACTACAATTTCAATGATATCTTAATTAGGTGACAGTGATATCCTATTTCTCCAAAAGTTCACAAGACCAAGCTTCCATGTGACATGAATAATATCTTAATTAGCTGACAGTGATATCCTATCTCTCCAAAAGTTCACATGACAAAGCTTCCATGTGACATGAATAATATCTTAATTAGCTGACAGTGATATCCTATCTCTCCAAAAGTTCACATTACCATGCTTCTATGTGACATGAATGATGTCTTTATAAGATGACATTGACATCCTATCTCTCCAAAAGTTCACATGACCAGCTTCCATGTGACATGAATGATGTCTTAATTAGATCACAGTGATATCCTATCTCTCCAAAAATTCACATTAACAAGCTTCTGTGTGACATGAATGTCATAACAAAGGAATAATTATGTCAAACGTTGCCCAGTAAATGACTCAATTTCACACAAGCAAACATTTTTAAGAGTGACCTGAATGAATCACCAAGGCCATTGAAAATGTATTATGTATAAGTTCTCAAACTTTCTCTTACATTCAATGTTAAAAGCACAAAGTTTGGTTAAATTTCAACTGCAAACAAGAAGAGTGCTCATATGACATGGCTGTCACACCAATATGGTGCAATTTTAAAAAATACTTGGTTAAATATGCAGGGGTTAAGTGATAAGTCAAACAGGGCCCATAACTCTCAATCAAATTTTAACAAACAATGTTGAGCATCATACTGAAGCTAGGTCTTTTTAATATAAAACCTCATACAAAATTTGGTTTCAACCCAGAGACTTCTTCAAATAAAGTTACTGAGTGGAGATGAAATTGGTTACTAATGTACGGGATGTGATGTGACATGATGTGATGGACATGGGTAGATATATGGAAGGGCCACAAAAACTTACTCTATGCTAAGATTCTGTCCCACTGGCATGCAGAAAACAAACTGCATGGCGCTCCAGAGTCTGTGAAATTCCTGGCACTCATTCACATTTATTACACCATTTTCTGGAGGTTTTCCTCGCCAAATCTCATCATCCAGGAATGTTCGAATTTTGCATAAGATAGCCTGGAACATGGACAGACCACAGCAAAGTTTCTCTTGCGTAAGAAGATGTGTATCCTTTGTCATGTCAACTTGCTGCAATCAGCAGAACACAGACATTTTGTTATAGATAGATAATTTTAATACAATGTCAAAAGATGATGTACTTATTCCATTAACATTAATGTCTGCCATCTCATGGGTCATAAAATCATAAGAAATGTATAAACTAGTTTTGCAGAAACTTAAATAATTTCTAGAAGTCTCGAATATCTTGGAAAAAATAACGTAATTGTTGTTAATGTGTTACCATAGATTGATGCCATTTACACTAAATAAATATGGTTCATTTGTACTATTCATGTCCATAAAAAAAATCACATGGAGGGTTGGCTTAAAAGATGGTAAACACCTTTATTCTAAGGGAGGCAAATCTGGCTGGACAACCATCCAAAGTAACTCAACAAAGAACTGAACCTGATGAATGACAGATAAGGTTGTGGTCAATACATTGTATAATACCGGTAGTACAAGGGATGACAATTCCCTTTATCCTGACTAACCGAGACAACTAAAAATCATTGTTGGGGAAGGAAAATTTCATGCAAGTAGCCCCAGCTGGTAGCCCAAATTTAGCAAAGAAAAAGAATTTTGATACCGTCTACACTGCATCATGACCCTTGCTGGGCTAGTAAGTGAAAAATAGAATTGTCACCACCTGCAGTGTTATTAGAAATTAGTAAGAAAAAAACAATTAATATGATAATAGTAATTAATCACAGCACTCACTAAATCAAATATTTAACTGAACTGAATCACAGGAAAACATCATGAGTCATTTAAATAGTTGCTTTATAGAGTTGTCATTCTTAATCATAAAAAAAATCATAAAATGCCTAGAGGTTGCTAGGGAGTATGACAATGGAAAGGTATTTAGAACAAAATTGGTGCATCAAAATTTTCAGCTTTCCTCCAAAACCCTCCTGATTTTTATTATTTGTCTGCCAAATGGCTTAATTTTGTAAATATAACTTTGATTACTACCATGTCTCTCTCTAAAAGACAAGTGTATTTGTATATTCATCTCTCAGTGAAAAAAAGGCAAAGATGTTCCAAATGATGGATGTACCTGTTGGCTGCCATGTTGGGAGGCAACATTAACGACGTGCAATGCAGAATATTTGGTCACTAAACGCTCCATAGCTGCCTTTCTCCTTATTTTCTTGTCCTCCTTGCTTTCATTTTCTAATAATTATAGTAGTAGTAATAATGATGACAATGATATTAATAATAACAACAACAACAGTGATAATAATAACAATAACAGTGATAATAACAACAACAACAACAGTGATAATAATAACAACAGTGATAATAACAACAACAACAGTGATAATAATAACAACAACAGTGATAATAATAACAACAACAGTGATAATAACAGCAACAACAATGATAATAATAGCAACAACAACAGTGATAATAATAACAACAACAACAGTTATAATAATAACAAGCAAATTCCTGGAATTGATGAACCCCACTTTTGTTGACCTCATTAATATCAAGGTGCTATAAAATTTTGTTGAAATCCAATAATAATAATAAAACGAGTTACTGTGTGGAAACAAAAGTGGGTGGGTCTGACAATTAGTACTGCAGTGAGTACTTGATTACATCTTAAACTCAAATCCAAATCTTGAACAAGAGTACTCAACAAAAGTAATCAAGGGATTTATTGTGTGGGAAAGAAAGTGGAAGGTTTTGATTTTCAGGGGCTATAACTCTGCTAAATGATGGTGTATAATGCAGACAACTGAACTCAGCTAAGGTATCTTCAACATCAAGCAGCATGCCAAATTTGGTTGAAATCCAATAATTATTAAGGGAATTATTGTCCAGAAACAAAAGTGGGTGGTATCTGACAATCAGGGGCTATAACTCTACTAAATTATGATGTAGAACAGTGACGATCAAACTCATCCAAGGTCTTATCAATATCTAGCTTCATATCAAATTTTTGGTTGAAATCCAGTTATTGTGCTGAAATAAAAGTGGGTAGGCATTAAATCAGGGGTTACAATTCTGCTAAACAAGACACAAAATGCTGACAATTGAACTCAGCTAAGGTCCCATCAATATAAAGCTGCATATGAAATGTGGTTCAAATCTAATACTAATTAAGGGAATTACTGTGCAGAAATGAAAGTGGTTGGATATGACCATCAAGGGCCATAACTCTGCTAAATGATGATGTAGAAAACTGACAACTGAACTCAGCCAAGTTCTCATCAATATCTAGCTGCATACTGAATTTCAATGAAATCCAAAAATAATTAAGAAAAGTATTATGTGGAAACAAAAGTACAATGGATAAAAAGATGGACATACAGACCCAGTCTAATGTTCCCCCTTTTCTATAAAAAGCAGGAAGACAACAAGAGAACTGAGATTGCTTATATGGCTTGTGTCTGTCTAATAGCCAAATGCAAGAGCAGTTGGCCAAGAAATCTGGGTTAGTAGGATGTCATCTGTTGAAATTTCTTCCAATAGTATTGATTGCATATGTTATGAAAACAACTGTCTTAAAGTTTCTCTAATTTTTATATCGTCATCCATATCTTATGGCACATCAGTGTCATGTCATATCTTATGGCACATCAGTGTCATGTCATATCTTATGGCACATCAGTGTCATGTCATATCTTATGGCACATCAGTGTCATGTCATATCTTATGGCACATCAGTGTCATTTGTTTAATATTGAAAGGCTTTTGTGCCAAGATAATTTCTGTCAAAGTTGGTCAAATTATGTAAAGCAGTATTTTTTAGATAAATTTGTGTAAATGTTATTTTAATTTTTTGTAATGGTGGCCATATTTGATGGTGGATCGGCATGATTTGAGAAATGTGAAAAGCCTTTAAGCCAGGAGGGATTCTGTAAAACTTGGTCAAATTCTATTAAGTGCATTTAGAAGAAGTTAATTAAAACTTTTGTTTTTAGTAACAGCATTCACATTTGATGGCAGACTGGCAGGATGCTTTCTGTCAACTTTGGTAAAATTCTGTAAAGTGGTTTTTGAGAAGTCATTTAAAGGATTATCTTTTTTAGTCATGGTGTCCTTTTTTTTATGGCAAATTAACATCATTTGTAAAAATCTGAAAGTCCTTTATACCAGAATATTTTCTGTTAATTTGGTCAAATTCTGCAAAGCAGTGTGTGAGAAGAAGTTGTTTAAAGTTGTTATATTTTTAGAATGGTGGCCTTATTTAATGGCAAATTAGCATCATCTGTATAAATTTGAAAGGCCTTTATACCAGTACACTTTCTGTCAAATTTGGTCAAGTCTGTTGAGTAGTTTTTAAGAGAAGTAATTTCAAGGTGTTTATAAGTTTTGTAATGGTGGCCATATCTAATTGCAGATTGATATCATTTGTACAATATTATGAGTCCTCTTAGCCAAGATGATTCGTCTACTTTGGTCAAATTCTCTTAAGTGGTTTTTGAGAAGTCATTTCAAATTTAAAGGTTTTTCTATTTTTAGTAATGGTGGCCATATCAGATAATGGATCAGTATAATTTGTATAAATTTGAAAGCCACCTACGCCAGAATGCTTTCTGTCAATGTTGGTAAAATTCCATTGAGTGGTTTTAGAGAAGTCATTTAAAGGTTTATATATTTTAGTTACACTGACCATATTTGATTGCTGATAACTATCATTTGAACAAATCTAAAAACCGATCATGCTAGGCTTCTTTCTGTCAAATTTGGTCAAATTCTGTTGAGCACGTTTTGAGAAGATGTTGTTTAAAGATTGGTCTGATTTTTGCAACTGCAGCCATAATGGATGGCAGATTGGTATCTTCTGAACAAATCTGAAAGGCCTAAATGCTCCCACAAAATCATGTGCAGTTTGGTTAAGCAGTTTTAGAGAAGATGTTATAAATAGCAAATGTGAACAGATGATGCATGATGGACAAAGGACCATACCATGAGCTCTTTTGACCTTATGGCCAGGTTAGCTAATAATAATAATAATAATAATAGCAAAGTGATCTCCTTACCAATGTTTGGTTTGCCAATATAAACTGAGAAACAAAGTTACTATGTAAAAACTCAAAAGGTATATTAGACAATCAGGGGCCATAACTCCACCAAATTATGACATATAATGGGGTCAAGACATCCTATCCAGGATCATGTAAATATAAAGGTGTTAATGAAACTAAATTTAAATGCAATGATAACAAACAGAGTTATTATGTATAATTTAAGAGGGTACAGCAGAAAATTAGGGGCCATAATCATCTCAAATGATGCTGTAGAATGCTGACAATTTAAATGTGAGACCCTGTCAATTGCACAATGTGCAATAAAGCTGTAAATCAAATTTAATTGAAATTCATTTAACACTACTTAAGAAAAGTTCTGCATCACATCGATTCCTTGAAATGTACTTTTTGAACAAATATGCTTTACATAAGGTGCATTTTAAAACTGCTTACACATTATATACTAACCTTTTGGAGCAAGATGTGGTGGTGGTATAATGTTACTGAATGCAGCAGTTTGCATCAGATCACAGATCTCTTCCTGGTTCTGAAAGAAAATTTAAATACCAATCTTAGGTGTAAGGTAAATGAAGGAAATGAAAGAGCGGGCTTGTATAGAGTGAATAAATCTAAAAAGAATTCAGTGGAATGCTGTCTGACACCAGTTCTTCCTGCATGCAATAACTCTGTGACCAGCCTGATGCTGTCTGACACCTGTTCTTTCTGCATGCAACAACTCTGTGACCAGCCTCATGGTATCTAACACCTGTTCTTCCTGCATGCAATAACTTTGTGACCAGCCTGGTGCTGTCTGACACCTGTTCTTCCTGCATGCAATAACTTTGTGATCAGCCTGATGCTGTCTGACACATGTTCATCCTGCATGCAATAACTTTGTGATCAGCCTGATGCTGTCTGACACCTGTTCTTCCTGCATGCAATAACTTTGTGACCAGCCTGATATCCATATGACAAAGGCTGGTAACTGACCAACATAATGGCTCTTTTGTTTTCAATTAAAACAAGACTGCAATTTTGATGGTGTGCTATTGCAAATCCTCTTGCATTTCTTACATATGTGCCTACCTGCCCTCCACCATTCTAATCCTGGGTCATAATGAGAAATCTGTCACATATGTGTCTTACATATTTGCCTACCCGCCCGGCACCATTCTAATCCAGGATCATAATATGAAATCTGTCACATATGTGTCTTCATGTCATCATTGTATATACATTCTGTGAATCACTGTAAATCTGTAGGCATCAAATTTCATTGTTTGGTCAAAAAAGGCATATTCATGAGTGCTTAATTTCATAAATTTGTCATTAAAAAAAAACATGATGAAATATTGAGCAACAATTTATATATCCCTCTAAAAGATTATACTGTCGTTCACATCCATGCATTTTTCTGAGCAAACAGGCTTAATCGATTCACTTCCATGCATTTTTCTGAGCAACCAGACTTAATCCATTCACTTTCAAGCATTTTTCTGAGCAAACAGGCTTAATCCATACTGCAGTAATTGGTTAGGTAAGTTATTAATTAAATGCTGAGATCTCAGTCAAAGAAGATGTTGACATCCATTTGCATGTATTTAAATTCAAACAAACTTAATCAGTGTGAACTAAAGCTGGTTGTGTTCTTTGATGTTTTCAAAGCACTTGGCAGGGGAGGCAGCAATGCTGTCATATTTAATGTTAATGGCATCATATTTTAGTGCCAGCTGCATGTACAAAACCCCCAGATTTATCTGACAACAATTCTCCACTTTTAAGACTCAAATCACACTTTTGTAAGTGGTATTCATCCCAGGTGATTGGTCAATTAAATGAACTGCATGGGTTGGAGGGGGGGAAGGGGGGGGCTAAGCAGTGGGGATGTGCTATTAGAAAAAATTTTGATTGATTGGAAAATCATCTACCCTTAAGCAAATTAATGCAAAGTGGATTATCTCGACATATGACACAGTGTCACTTCAGATGGATATGATTAAAATTTAAAATAGGCTTCAAGAAAGTGGGACTGATCTGCTGACATTTTTTTCAGAAGTTTGTTATATATAAATATATAGTCCCTGCATTATATATATATATGTAACATAATTAATAATAATAATGTGCTCTTGTGTTCCATTTGCTCCATGGAATAATGAATAGCACTTGTGATCAACAGAATAATGAATTGTGATTAATGGAATAATGAATAGTACTTTGTGATCAATGGAATAATGAATACAACTTGTGATCAATGGAATAATGAATAGCACTTGTGATCAACAGAATAATGAATTGTGATCAATGGAATAATGAATAGTACTTTGTGATCAATGGAATAATGAATACAACTTGTGATCTATGGAATAATGAATAGCACTTGGGATCAACAGAATAATGAATTGTGTTCAATGGAATAATGAATAGTACTTTGTGATCAATGGAATAATGAATACAACTTGTGTTCAATGGAATAATGAACAGTACTTGTGATCAATAGAATAATGAAAAGAACTTGTGATCAATAGAATAATGAATAGTACTTGTGATCAATAGAATAAAAAATATAGTGACAACTTTTTTATTCAGGAAATGACAAATATTTGAATTAGACATGGTAATTACTTTCATAATAATTTATCTATTATCTAACTATAGATAATACACTGCCTTCATGATCCATTATGTTGGATATTTTCAAGAATATGTGAGCTTAAAAAGGTGCAAACTGTGATTGACATTTTATTTTCTTGAACTTTATTGCTTTCACATTCTCAGATGTTTGCAAATTTAATCGGACTACATAAAGTTTTAATGAGTGTTCATTATTATAAATGGATATATGTGTTTTGTGAAGTAAAGAATACAAGCCATGAGTAATTTTGTATTTATTACATTAACATCAGATAGAGTCATTACATTAGTGCTGTCACATTCACTCAAATTTGCATTACAAATTCTAATTACCGTATATACTCACTTATAAGTTGAGTTCAACTGCAAACAACATAGATCCTAATCTGCTGTCACATAATGTGCTGGCAGATCAGGGTCTATGTTGTTTGTTCTACTGATTACTCTTAACAAACTGCATAGACCCAGATCTGCCAACACATTATGTGACAGCAGATCGGGATCTGTGAGGTGTGCAGCTGGACTTGACTTATAAGTGAGTAATGATCGATTGTGGATTGATAAACATCTAAGACTGTTTTTGTAACAGTTAACATAATAAGTGTTTTCTTGGATTATTTGTTTATTTATATAGTCCCTGTTGTGGTGTGGTAGTTTTGGTCATGTGACCTTTACTATAAAATTCTGTATTATGTTGAATTTCCTTCAGTTACAAATGTAGCTCACCTGAGTTTAAATAAGAACTTTGACTTAGTTTGGAAGAACTATTACACCTGAATAACTTGGTAAAGTCCTGAAAAAGGCCAAAAGACGGCCATGGTTTTGAATTAGAATGAACATTTCCCTAGTTATAGCCTATGCATTTATTAATGTGGTGCATACACATAAATGTGTATGATTGTATTTCCAGTTGTATATGGGGTGCACCACTGACAGGGAATTGCACGACAACCTGTGCATTTCTACAATAAACAGTTAAAGAGAATTGCGTCTTCATCATCTTTCCTTAGATACAGCATAAAGTCTAAATCCTAGTCATGAGATGTAGATATAAAACCCTAGCTGATCTACAATGTAGATATAAGAACCTAGTCATACATGTGATTCTACTGGCGGTAGGCAAAAAATACCGTTTTAAAGGCCGTCTACCGCACATACCGTTAAGTAGTCAAAATCTACCGCTTTTGAAAATTTCAAGGAAAAATTTTTTAAATAAAAAAATCCCGGTATTTTTACGCGTTCTAGCAACACATTAAATAAACCAGCCAGAACCAGTCTACTGGGAACCGGAAATGTTCCACCTGTGCTACGATCGGTGCGATTATGCATGGTTGAGTAGTCGGATTACAATTGTTAAAGAACAGCTAGCATGTGTACACAACAAGCGGCTAATTGATTACCTTATTGTTGTAATTTGGAGAGTTTAAGGCCAAATGTTGTTTGAGGTGTTATAAGTAATAAAAGGATCAAAGGTAATCCATGATGACCGTGAGTCTTTGATTAAAACTCTGCCGACCTGTCGTGGAAGGAAGATAAAATAGAGAGACCAACCAAAAATGATCTTGGCAGAAACACTTGAGTAAGTATTTTGATTTGATGTCTTTTAATTGTTCTTGTGTTGTTCACGATGGTTTAAGATGAATATTTAAGGGCAGCTTGTATATTTTTTTTTCAATTAATGTTAAAATGCCGAAACGTCCGCTTTCTCCCATCGCTAAGAAGCCACCAGCTAAGAAATACTACAACAAGTTTAACAACGCTTGGATACCAGAATTTAAGTGTGTACAGGCGAGTAGCAAAGGTCCTGAGTTTGCATTGTGTGTTTCATGCAAAGTGGATTTTAAGATAGTATATGGAGGAAGAAATGATAAAAATGTATTACTTAATATTTAATTTTAAAGTTGGGATAAATTATTAAAATTATGTGTTTTTTAACTGTTTATTTCAAGTCTAAATCTAATTTGTTTAAAATTAATTACAGTGGTGAAACTTGCCAACAGATTTTTGGACCTAAGCCTAGAAGAGAAACAAGCCCTTGAGGATGAGACTCAGGAATACATATTAAGTCCAAGCCAGGAACTTCCTCCTCTGGGTGAAATGAGCTTGGAGCAATATTGGAGATCAGTCAACAGCCTCAGAAACCTAGCAACAGGAAAACTTAAGTTAGAACTTCTTTCCAGACTGAGTGTAGTTGTCCTGTCATTGCCACATTCCAATGCTGACACAGAGAGGACATTCTTCATTCTTTGGAAAAATCCAGAGTGATTTAAGGGGAAATCTGGACCAGAAAACTATTGAAAGCCCGCTAAGTGTGAAGGTTGACAATCACAGTGAATGTCACCAGTGGTCACCAGACAGTGATCTTGTGAAGGAAACTAAAAATGCCTGTGGATTTTATACAAAATCTTTGCAGTGAACTGTGAGATGTACAACTCTTCCTTTTTCATTTAATTGACAATATACTGGCTCATATTAACTAACTATTATTGTAACATTTACCATCAGATTCTGAATCAGATTCATGTTCAAAATTTGTGTTTTATTATAATATGAAGAGAATACATATTATGTTAAAAAACGCACTTGTTTTGTTTTCAATCCCCTTAAAACACATAAAATTTATGCCGATAAAAATCTACCTTTTTAGAAGCCAATCCCC
Organism: Margaritifera margaritifera; assembly: GCA_029931535.1. Lineage (NCBI taxonomy): Eukaryota > Metazoa > Mollusca > Bivalvia > Unionida > Margaritiferidae > Margaritifera > Margaritifera margaritifera. The sequence goes on along the minus strand of JAQPZY010001411.1, from coordinate 1,532,297 downwards.
TGATCAAAATTTGTATATCTACTGGTTTGAAATCCTGGTTCTGTCACATGTATGCTAGCAGATCTACAATGTAGATATAAAACCCTAGCTGATCTACAATGTAGATATAAGACCCTAGCTGATCTACAATGTAGATGTAAAACCCTAGCTGATCAACAATGCCTAAAATGCTACATGTGTGGTGGACATGATCCCATAACAAAATATATAATTGTAAAAAACTGACAATGAATATTATAAGTGCAAAACCAGTTTTTTTCAACTAGCCTAAATGCTTTTGACTCTCGTTGAATCTTTGTCGAAGGCAATTACAAAACAGAGACAAAAAAAGAGAAATAATAAACACAAAAGAAAATCTTGAATTTACAAAACTTTATATAATTATGGATCTAAAGGAAGCATTATTTCAAAATTGTGGATACTGTAGGCTTATTGGTTTCAACTCTGATAATAGAATGGAAACCTAGTGGGTATTGACCTAGAAAAGGAGGAGCAAGAGCACCATCTATATGAACAGCTATTTAAACAATTCATGCGTGTCCATGAAAGTGGTCACAATCCATGCATGTCCATGAAAGTGGTCACAATCCATGCATGTCCATGAAAGTGGTCACAATCCATGCATGTCCATGAAAGTGGTCACAATCCATGCATGTCCATGAAAGTGGTCACAATCCATGCGTGTCCATGAAAGTGGTCACAATCCATGCATGTCCATGGAAGTGGTCACAGATGGCATACTTGGCTCATGTACTTCTTTTGTTTGCTAGTTAGTTCCACTTAACAATTTCACATAGTAATACATGGCAATGATCTGTGAGCAAGCCATTGATGCTAGTATTTACTGATAAAAGCCAGTAAATGTGGTCAAAACAACAAAATGATGTTGCGTTAACTAAAAGCCCACAAAGCAATGACTAACACTTCCTTGATGATTGCATGATTTTGACACTGGTATGGTCATGTAATGCAAGCTGTTGATTGCATGATTTTGACACTGGTATGGTCATGTAATGCAAGCTGTATGGTTTCATAAATGCAACCTGGATTCATTTCAAGTTAAATTTAGTTCTACTGGAAGTTGCACCTACATGATGATAGTACTGTTTAATAACCCTGGCCAAGAAAATAAACTTGATTATGATATAAATGGAATCAGGACTTTATACATGAAGGTGCATTTATGTACTTACATCCTTGATATGACTTCCAAAACAACAGAAAGCATTATACATGATTTGCTTTCTGCCAGTTTTAATAAACTTTACATATTTCTGTCAAAATGGACAGAACATATATTTGTCCAAAACATAACCACTTTGTCGTAAGCAATATTTATCTATGGTTATGCATCTATTATGACCATATCCATGTAAAGGTAAATTGGGCTTCGTGGGGAATCATGACCATATATGGAGTTAACGGCTGTACTTATTGAATAATGTGGTTTCAAGGTCATGGATAACTCATAGATCAGCATTTTGGCTCCTGACAACAGTGTCATACACAGTCTTGATAGTATCTATATATATATATATATATATATGGACAGAACTAGTATACATGTTTTGTTTTGAGTCGGTGTAAAGAACAAGTTTGATAATGGCATAACGATACATTGAGGCCATCAGGCCAAGATGTATTAATTAACCATATCAAATGAATTATTTCCCCCATCTTGGAAACAAGACACAAATGTGGTTATGTCTATATATATATATATATATATATATATATATATATATATATATATATATATATATATATATATATATATATATAGTTTGGTCAAAAAATATTGAAAAAATTTTATTAATATTTTACCACATTAGTCTTTTCTTTCTGCAACAAGCAGAGTGACTAATAAATAAATCAGGATGAAGTTTAGTTGTAAACAAGCAGAGTGACTAATAAATAAATCAGGATGAAGTTTAGTTGTAAACAAAAAATGTTTAAGAAATTCCTGAATCTTAAATGTTTTTAAACTCTACATAATTCTGAAATACAAATTTGCAATGCATAATAATGTGTTGTTTTGTTTGGTGTTTAACAGGACAACTACACATGAAAGGCTATTTAGTGCCAAGACAATGGAACTGAAGTGCCTCACATAAGGTATCACGGTACCAATTGTGCAAGCCCAGGGGGTGGAGCTTAAGGTGTAGGGAACATTGTATTCAGAAATAAACAACAAAACTAGCTGTGATTGGTGTATTATGTAAGAGTTGTAGTTTCTGTCTGGCTTAAAAAAAAGTTGAGTCTCTTAGCAACATGTGAGATTATGTTAATTCATATGTAGATCATGTTTTGCATTTTTTATGATTTTTTAAAAATGTGATGCACATCACTGAAAATGTGTCTGTTGTGACTGGACAACTCTTACCCCTGTCTAGTTCCAGCAGAGTTATCTCTCTTAAATGCAATGGAGTACCTGGTTCTATCACTGTCAAATTGACAATCTAACATTGCTCTCTATGACAGTGTGTGACATGCATGCTAAAATAGGAGAGAAGGTATATTTATTTCACCAAATGTTAACATTAAGGTCTATGGAAAAACAATTGGTACCATGATACCATAATAGAAACACCACATCAGCCAACCCAGACTGATCTATGCAGTATTTGAATCCTCAATATCTGGAATAATAAATTGTTCTTGTTGATTTGTCAACATACATTTGTGTGTTCATGTTGGTATTTTGATTTTACAATGTTGTATCAATAATTTGTTTTCTGGAAAAAGAATTATTAAATCTGAATCAAAATCAACAACTGGGTCAAAGATAGGCAACTTTCTGATGCATGCACTAGCAGGGGTTGAGGTAGGGGTCAGATGTCTATCGTGAAGTTTCTTTCCCTGGAATTTAAAACATACAGCACTCCCTAGCTATAGGGCCCTTCATTATAACACAGCACTCCCTAGCTATAGGTCCCTTCATTATAATACAGCACTCCCTAGCTATAGGGCCCTTCATTATAACATACCACCCCCTAGCTATAGGGCCCTTCATTATAACACAGTAGTCCCTAGCTATAGGGATCTTCATTATAACACATCACTCCCTAGCTATAGGGTCATTCATTATAACACATCACTCACTAGCTATATGGCCCTTCATTATAACACAGCACTCCCTAGCAAAAGGGTCATTCATTATAACACATCACTCACTAGCTATAGGGCCATTCATTATAACACATCACTCACTAGCTATAGGGCCCTTCATTATAACACATCACTCACTAGCTATAGGGCCCTTCATTATGACACAGCACCCCCTAGCTATAGGGCCCTTCATTATAACACATTTCCTGTTTTAAGGCTGGCAAGGTAGTGGATCTCATTTTATCATGTCCTTCATTATAAGTCAGTCTCACATAAGGCAGTTTATTATATACTTCATAAATAGTCTCATTAGTTTAACGTTGTTTTTACGGGTCAATACCCAGCAGTATAGATCATAATTAAGTAAAATTATTCACTGCTTCCTTATATGGTAAACACTTACCCATATTTGATAAACTACTTCTGACAACGGCTAAATAAAAAAAAATATTGGGTCCTCGTTCATGTGGCATAGAATGCCCTCGCAAGCTCAGGCATCTGCACCACATGATCTCAGTACAATATTTTTCAATACTCAGTTAATAACCTACACATATTCCATTGCTCTCATCGACAGCATTATAATGAGGGAGTACTGTATCGTGTACTTCATTATAAAAATCAGTGTCACTATAAGGCAGTAAACTCAATGGCTCCCATGGACAGCATTATAATGAGGGAGTACTCTTGTGTATTTCATTATAAGTCTTACTATAAGGCAGCATACTTTATTACTCCCATGGACAGTGTTATAATGAGGGAGTACTCTATCATGTACTTTATTATAACACATTTTCACTATAAGGCAGTAAACTCAATGGCTCCCATGTACAGCATTATAATGAGGGAGTACTCTATCATGTACTTCATTATAACACATTTTCACTATAAGGCAGCATACTCAATGGCTCCCAATGACAGCATTATAATGAGGTATTACTACATTATGTACTTCATTATAAGTCCCACTCACTATAAGACAGTAAACTTAATGGCTCTCAGGGGTTCCCATGGACAGTGTTATAATGAGGGAGTACTGTATTATGTACTTCATTATAACACATTTTCACTATAAGGCAGCATACTCAATAACTCCCAAGGATAGCATTATAGTGAGGGAGTAATGTTTTATGTACTTCATTATAAGTCAGCCTGACTATAAGACAGTAAACTTAATGGCTCTCAATGGTTCCCATGTACAGTGTTATAATGAGGGAGTACTGTATCATGTCCTTCATTATAAGGCAGTCTCACTATAAGGCAATATACTCAATGGCTCCCATGGACATAATTAGCATCCAACAGCCTGAATTCATGACAGCCCTTCAATCGTGTGTCATGTTTCTTGTGACCTAATGGGCTTGTTTCGAGATAATGACATCATCAACTGTGTCACCAGCATTCTTCAAGAGTGACAGCAAGTATTTAATAAGTAAAATCAGAAAAAATGAGATTTAAACAGGTAATTTCATGTAATTTTAAAAAATCAGAATGAAATCTATATTTTCACTAATGCCTTATTTGTGTCTAGACATTTTGGCCTTGAATTTTGTATTATATGCTAAAGATAGGTACACTGATCACATGTTGGCTTTGTTTACATATCTTGAACAGGAAAACCAAATTTGGGAATTTATACAATGGCAAAGCCAATGTAAATATTTGGTTTTAATCATGTGGGGTTCTTATACAACGTAAGAACAATTGACACTGGAAATGTATATTCACTATGGACTTTTTCGTTACAGTATTATTTCATAATAAACATATATTCTACATCAAAAGACATTGAATCTATTATAATAAAATGTGTATCCATTCACCAGTGTCTAATTTTAAATTTCTCTCTCCCTCTGTCTCTCTGTCTGTCTGTCTCTTTCTCTCTCTCTCTCTCTATTGATTTATGTATTTATATGGTAAAGAACAAGCAAGCGGTAATGTAAGTGCACAAACTGCATATACAATAAACGGAAACAATTGTTTTTTTTTTATTTAATTTTTTTTATTTCAAAAACACGGAGACACATAAACTAATAATGTCCATACCTTGACCTAACTGGCACAATCTGGTCATATGTCACATGACTTTTTAGTCAGTGTCACGAACCATGGACGCACTTTGGGAAAAAAGTCAACTTACAAATGTTCGGAAAAACGGTAATTCTGAACTAATGTACATGAATGCCAAACATTTTTTAATCATGACTACATGAAGTTGATATAGTTGAACACTTTCTATGGTTATTTGAATAGATTCTCACAATATTTTAACAAATGCATTAAAATTCATGTTACGGTCACAAAATATGACTGTTCGAGGATATAATAAGGGAGTACTGTATAATTTACTTCATTATAAGGCAGTCTCACTATGAGGTAGTATACTCAATGGCTCCCATAGAGAGCATTATAATGAGGGAGTACTGTATCATGTACTTCATTATAATGCAGTCTCACTATGAGGTAGTATACTCAATGGCTGCCATGGACAGTGTTATAATTAGGCAGTATACTCAATGGCTCCCATGGACAGCATTATGGGGGTGTACTTTTATCTTTTAGGAGTATATGTTTACTTTTATTTTGGAAGGGTTTATCTTTCAACATGTATAAACTTTTGCCATGTTTTACCTTTACATTTTGTATAACCTTAATTTTACTTGGCTCTATATAACAAGGATTGTGCTGATGTGACATTAAACCCATACTTAAATATATACATATATACATATATTCATATATAAATACATACATACATATATACATACATACATATATGCATACATATATATATATATATATATATATATATATATATATATATATACATATATATATATATATATATATATATATATATATATATATAAATACATGCATATACATACATACATACATACATACATACATACATACATACATACATACATATATACATGGAAACACACATACATACATAGAGTACATGTGACTCTGCATATGCCACTGAACTTCTAAAAAAAATATAGACAATGAAATTAAAGTGCCTTTGCCTAGTGACACACCATAGCAGGTAACCTGCACTGATCTGGGTAGGATTGAAAGCTGTGACATTTGGGTTGCGAGTTGGTCACGTTAACCACTGAACTGGCATGTCGCTTTGCAACATTTATAAAACCTTTTCTTAAGTATTATTATATATTTCACCTGTATATAATAGGTAACTGCCCAGAAAGGACAAATGGTTGTCATCGCTACAGTGTCTTTGATAGATAGACTTCCCTAGTGTCCTTTATAGGCAGACTTCCCGACAGTGTCCTTTATAGTCATACTTCCGTACAGTGTCCTTTATAGTCATACTTCCGTACAGTGTCCTTTATACAGAAACTTCCCTACAGTGTCCTTTATACAGAAACTTCCCTACAGTGTCCTTTATAGTCATACTTCCCTACAGTGTCCTTTATAGCCATACTTCCGTACAGTGTCCTTTATACAGAACTTGCCTACAGTGTCCTTTATAGTCATACTTCCGTACAGTGTCCTTTATACAGAAACTTCCCTACAGTGTCCTTTATAGTTATACTTCCATACATTGTCCTTTATACAGAAACTTCCCTACAGTGTCCTTTGTAGGCAGACTTCCCTACAGTGTCCTTTATAGTCATACTTCCGTACAGTGTCCTTTATACAGAAACTTCCCTACAGTGTCCTTTATAGTCATACTTCCGTACAGTGTCCTTTATACAGAAACTTCCCTACAGTGTCCTTTATAGTCATACTTCCCTACAGTGTCCTTTATAGTCATACTTCCGTACAGTGTCCTTTATACAGAAACTTCCCTACAGTGTCCTTTATAGTCATACTTCCCTACAGTGTCCTTTATAGTCATACTTCCATACAGTGTCCTTTATACAGAAACTTGCCTACAATGTCCTTTATACAGAAACTTCCCTACACTGTTGTTTATAGTCATACTTCCGTACAGTGCCCTTTATACAGAAACTTGCCTACAGTGTCCTTTACAGACTTGCCTACGGTGTCCTTTATACAGAAACTTGTCCTTTATAGAGACTTCCCTACAGAGTCCTTTATAGAGACTTCCCTACAGTGTCCTTTATAGAGACTTCCCTACAGTGTCCTGTATAGAGATTTCCCTAGTGTCCTTTATAGAGACTTCCCTACAGGGTCCTTTATAGAGACTTTCCTACAGTGTCCTTTACAGAGACTTCCCTACAGTGTCCTTTATAGAGACTTCCCTACAGTGTCCTTTACAGACTTCCCTACAGTGTCCTTTATAGAGACTTCCTAACAGTGTCCTTTATAGAGACTTCCCTACAGTGTCCTTTATAAAGACTTCCCTACAGTGTCCTTTATAGAGACTTCCCTACAGTGTCCTTTATAGAGACTTCCCTACAGTGTCCTTTACAGACTTCCCTACAGTGTCCTTTATAGAGACTTCCCTACAGTGTCCTTTACAGACTTCCCTACAGTACTCTTTATACAGAAACGTCTCTACAGTGTCCTTTATATAGAACTTCCCTACAGTATCCTGTACAGACTTCCCTACAGTGTCCGTTATACAAAAACTTCCCAGCAGTATCATTTACAGACTTCCCTACAGTGTCTTTTATATAGAACTTTCCTAGTGTCCTCTACAGACTTCCCTACAGTGTCCGTTATACATAAACTTCCCTGAAGTATCATTTACAGACTTCCCTGCAGTATAATTTACAGACTGCCCTGCAGTATCATTTACAGACTTCCATACACTGTCTTTTATATAGAACTATCCTAGTGTCCTCTACAGACTTCCCTACAGTGTCCATTATACAAAAACTTCCCTACAGAATCATTTACAGACTTCCCTACAGTATCCTTTATATGCAGATTAAATTTCTCTTGACAGTGTCCTTTATAGACCGACTTCCCTACAGTGTATTTTACAGACTTCCCTACAGTGTCCTTTATAGACTTCCCAACAGTGTATTTTACACAGAAACTTCACTATAGTGTCCTTTATAGAGACTTCCCTAAAGTGTATTTTACACAGAAACTTCCCAACAGTGTATTTTACACAGAAACTTCCCAACAGTGTATTTTACACAGAAACGTCCCTAGTGTCCTTTATAGACATACTTCTCTACAGTGTCCTTTATAGACATACTTCTCTACAGTGTCCTTTATAGACTTCTCTACAGTGTCCTTTATAGACAGACTTCTCTACAGTGTTCTTTATAGACTTCTCTACAGTGTCCTTTATAGACATACTTCTCTACAGTGTCCTTTATAGACTTCTCTAGTGTCCTTTATAGACTTCTCTACATTTTCCTTTATAGACTTCTCTACAGTGTCCTTTATAGACAGACTTCTCTACATTGTCCTTTATAGACAGACTTCTCTACAGTGTCCTTTATAGACAGACTTCTCTACATTGTCCTTTATAGACAGACTTCTCTACAGTGTCCTTTATAGACAGACTTTTCTACATTGTCCTTTATAGACAGACTTCTCTACAGTGTCCTTTATAGACAGACTTCTCTACAGTGTCCTTTATAGACAAACTTCTCTACATTGTCCTTTATAGACAGACTTCTCTACAGTGTCCTTTATAGACAGACTTCTCTACATTGTCCTTTATAGACAGACTTCTCTACAGTGTCCTTTATAGACAGACTTCTCTACATTGTCCTTTATAGACTTCTCTACAGTGTCCTTTATAGACAGACTTCTCTACAGTGTCCTTTATAGACTTTTCTACAGTGTCCTTTATAGACAGACTTCTCTACAGTGTCCTTTATAGACAGACTTCTCTACAGTGTCCTTTATAGACTTTTCTACAGTGTCCTTTATAGACATACTTCTCTACATTGTCCTTTATAGACAGACTTCTCTACAGTGTCCTTTATAGGCTTCTCTACATTGTCCTTTATAGACAGACTTCTCTACAGTGTCCTTTATAGACAGACTTCTCTACATTGTCCTTTATAGACAGACTTCTCTACAGTGTCCTTTATAGACAGACTTCTCTACATTGTCCTTTATAGACTTCTCTACAGTGTCCTTTATAGACAGACTTCTCTACAGTGTCCTTTATAGGCTTCTCTACATTGTCCTTTATAGACAGACTTCTCTACAGTGTCCTTTATAGACTTTTCTACAGTGTCCTTTATAGACATACTTCTCTACATTGTCCTTTATAGACAGACTTCTCTACAGTGTCCTTTATAGACAGACTTCTCTACAGTGTCATTATATACAGACTTAACTGTATATTACTAATTGATAATTCTTTTTCTGAAGATATGTACCATTTCTTATTTATCCAGTATAAATCCATATGTACACAGAAACCTGCATTAGCAGACACCTTCTTATACAAGACACATGCTGATAAAATACAACAATTATGGGTCCCTTCTCTCACATTTATTATCTTTTTAACCTTGTTATATAAAATATATCTATCCATAAAGAATAAATTGTTGTGGTCCATTGAATATCCCTTATAGACAGGTTAATAAAAACAAATATTCTCAAGCAGTTTAGTAGAAGTTTGCTAGTGTCTGTTGAGTCATGACGTCAGTCTGGTTTTATGTCATCACAACTATCATCTGGTAATATTCATTCCACTCCCAAGTGGCATGCAGGAAGACACTGGACTTGTATAAATAATCTGAAATAATTGATTTGCATTGGACTTCCTGTGTGTGTGTTCTTGATGGCTTCAATACGTATGATGGAATACTGATGGCTACTTCTCTTTGCCCTGTGCAGTGTACTAGTCTAGCTATCTAATGTTTGCTCCAGCACAAATTTTGTTGATTGCATCACTTCTAGCAATGGTGTAAGTGTATCTGGTTTCCTCAAATACTCTTCTTTCATAAACCAGTAGCATAATGTCTCTAGAATATCTCCATGATTAGCCATGTCTCCCTCCATGACCCCAACATAAATTAGATTTGTGTTTTGTGATAGACCCCAAAAGTCGAAGTTCAAAATTTAAGTTTTTAGATAAACTGGAAAGACTGCTATAACGGCATGAAACTCTAATCAGACCATATACACATGCATACAAACTCCATTTCACTACCACAAGTGCTTTTTTATTTAATTGCACCAACAAAATTTTGTCAAAAGAGTATAAATCCCTAAAATTTAAAAATGTGCAAAAAAAAAACTGAAATGCTGTAATGACTGAAAATTTAATAAGATCATTTACACTGTACTACACTGATACATAAAATATTTCATTTGTCTACCTCATGTGCATTTTGCTTAATAATAACAATAGTAATAATACTTTTTTTCAGAGGGTACAACTCATTGCCTTCAGTCACAGTCCAAAAAGTTCAAAAATGTGAAACAAAATTGAAAAAATTGCTATAACAGCCTGAAATTCTGACATGGTCATCTACATATAAATACATACAAGCTTGCAAAATTTCATGTCTCTGCATTGAGTGGTTTTGATCAATTTTGCTAACAAGCTTCTTGGAATGGACAAACCAATGGGTGACAGGACAGAACAAATCAAGGTGCTCCTGATGCAGGCATAAAAAATACCAATGAATCATTTAGTGCAAAATCCATACTTGTTAGTCACAACTTTCATAAATAATTTTTTCTGACCGAGAAAATTAGGCCCAGAGGAAGTTGATCAACTATAATTGCTGTTGAACTTTGTCTTATGAGCAAGTAAACAAAGGTTGATGGATTACCCACTTAACCAATTTGGTTCCTAGGAAATCCAAACAACTATGCCATCACGTTACTGGCACAATGTGTATACAAAATTTTCATACAACCCATGTTAGTACCACATGACAAACTGGTTTTGAAAGATTCATCCAATATTCTTGACTTTTCTTTTATCTTTCCATTTTTTTTTTTTGAACAATTGTCAGGTCACACTGTACATATTGAAAATCTGACAAGAGCAAGTCTTTACAGTTTCTGACAGATTTATACAAAACAAGATGTAATCTTAAATTTTGTTTCCTTAAAAAACAGCAAAAATGACACTTTGCACATACAAAATATATAAGCAAGAGCAAGTGTCTACTTTAAAGTTTGAGACATTAAGTAATGGTGGTTCTAGGTATCATGAGTTAACACAAAATTTTACACTAAAATAAATTTTATTATCTTCTGCCTTGGAGGTAAAAAGAACTCAAAGACATGCTCCATAACACTTGCACTGACCAATCACAATGACTGAATTTCTGCATCATGCCAGGTATATATAGAGACCGATTTTTATTCTAGATAAATCCAACCATACACACTTGCACCATAGGCCGTTGTTCAAGTTAGCAAAAGAAAGCTAATTATATGCAAGATAATGAAGAACACAAGGCAATCCTTACAGAAAATAGTGTTATATTAGCTAGCTGTGATTTACCATTTGAAGTTATAGACAGCAAGGATTATTTTGACCACCAAAAGTATGTCCGTGATCTGAAAACATATCTTTGAACAAAAATTTACAAGTATTTACTGAAGAGCATGGGCATGAAGATTTTAAAATGCTGTGAAGATATATATCCTGGAAAGTTCATGGAAAGCTGACAATTTTGCAGGTAGGTTCTCAAAATTATAAAAACATGGAGTTTTTCATACTGATTTTTAGTTTTTATATTTATCCCTCTGCTCAAATATTTTTATTCAGCGTGATTACTGTTAATTCTTTCAGATGTATTTTTATTCTCTTGAAGACTGTTAATGATTATTATTAATATCAATAACACCTGTTTCATCTTATACAAAATTGATAAAGGTATAATACTGCCATAAAATCGAAAATAAATTATATTAAATTCAAAAACAATTTCTTGTGTTTCTTTTTTCTCCTGTAAAGGCTCATTAAAAAAACATTCTTTTAGCAAACAAAGTTTTTAGTCAACATATAATGGACAGTAATCACATATTTTACCTTTAAAAATATCATTAGAAATGTATTATTTTGACTTTTCAAGCTCAACTTTAAAAACTATACGAGAAATGTTGCATCATATTTTCAGTTTTGTACATTCAATAGATATTTTAGAGTTTCATATTAACACAAACTACTTTATTACAAGCATCTGTTAATGTTGCATCTACATTCATAATGTTTTGTGTATCATTAGACCATTTGACACATTAAAGAAAAGACATGAAAACTTTTTTTCTTTCTACAGTCCAGGTGCTTATTTAATACAGAAATTCTCTTTTTTTGAAATTTGGACTGAAAATCAACTTTATATATATATATATATATATATATATATATATATATTTTTTTATATATATATATATATATATATATATATATATATATATATATAGAGAGAGAGAGAGAGAGAGAGAGAGAGAGAGATAGAGAGAGAGAGAGAGAGAGAGAGAGAGACACACACAAAACACAAAGAATATTATCATAAAGGTTACACAGTTATCATTTGTTCCACCCCACACACACCCCCAACTGAATCTGTGTTCTTGAGTTATGTCACCTACTGCATTGCCTTCATGCACTAACCCCCATACCCTCTGTCCTAAGTGCCTGCATGCACTAACCCTCATACCCTCTCTCCTAAGTGCAAATCTCCCAAAAAGGATGGAACTTAATCATGAATATAGGCATTCATGCATTACAGACACACTTGCTAGGCAACCCAGTAATTAATTCTTCCCTAAATACACAGACACTCCTGATTCCTCTGACAGAAATCAAGGTTATATAGAAGTTACTAGTGAAAGTTACAAATATACACTAAACAGAGCATAAAGTGCTAATCCATAGATCCTACAAGATGTGTGATAAAATGAAGTGAATTTTACATGGAGAAAGAATATTACCATACAGGTTATATATACAGTAAAGATTGTTTATTACATTCTTGGATACAATGTTTCCTCGGTTCGAATGTTTGAGTTTAATTTTCCCGGCCAAATTCCTAATTACTCTGTATTCCAAAGGCTTTGTTATAATGTTCCTACGTTACAATGTTTCATTGGTTACAGTGTTTGATTTGTGTGGTCCACCTGAGAAAATTAGCTCAATTATAATGTTTTTATCATGTGACACACTGAAGCCAGATAAACAATGGCAGTCGTTTAAATAAGAACGGTGTAACAACAAAGGTGCTGGATAACAAAGATGTGATGATCAAATCTCATTCATAATCGGCAAATAACAAAAGTCTAACAAGGTAACAAAGGCATTATAATCACACCTCATTCATAATTGGTACTTTAGAATCATGGGTTTCTGGTTCAATGCAATTAAAGGCTGAAAAGAAATGTTTTTGTTTTGTACCTTTTTGACTAAACAATTTAGAAATATCCTTTAGCTATCTTTCTATACCTGTATGCTGACTAACTGAGTACAGCTTGAAATAAATCTCTCATGTTGATTTTGAATTCTGACCGTTGTAAAAATGGATGAAAATTCGAGTTTTCACATTTTTTTAAATTTTCTGCAGTTGTAGACAAGAGGATGCTTTTACATAGGGCTAAGTGAGTCGTTTTAGTGATCCAGAGTCTTTGAGTGATTGCTGTTTGACTTATGTAAGTTTTACTGTATTTCACTAAGAAAGTCAAAATTAGACAATCTTCTGTTGAGTCTGCCTTAGTGGAAGCTTCATATAGTGTTCACTTTGGCATATATGTGTGTGTCTGTACATACATCCACACACTTTGGCATATATGTGTGTGTCTGTACATCCATCCACACCCTTTGGTATATATGTGTGTGTCTGTACATCCATCCACACCCTTAAGCTTCACATAGTGTTCACTTTGGCATATATGTGTGTCTGTACATCCATCCACACCCTTAAGCTTCATATAGTGTTCACTTTGGCATATATGTGTGTGTCTGTACATACATCCACACCCTTTGGTATATATGTGTGTGTCTGTACATCCATCCACACCCTTAAGCTTCACATAGTGTTCACTTTGGCAATTATGTGTGTCTGTACATCCATCCACACCCTTAAGCTTCACATAGTGTTCACTTTGGCATGTATGTGTGTCTGTACATACATCCACACCCTTAAGCTTTACATAGTGTTCACTTTGGTATATATGTGTGTCTGTACATTCATCCACACCCTTAAGCTTTACATAGTGTTCACTTTGGCATATATGTGTGTGTCTGTACATACATCCACACCCTTAAGCTTCACATAGTGTTCACTTTGGCATATATGTGTGTGTCTGTACATCCATCCACACCATTAAACTTCACATAGTGTTCACTTTGGCATATATGTGTGTGTCTGTACATCAATCCACACCCTTAAGCTTCACATAGTGTTCACTTTGGCATATATGTGTGTGTCTGTACATCCATCCACACCCTTAAGCTTCACATAGTGTTCACTTTGGCATATATGTGTGTGTCTCTACATCCATCCACACCCTTAATTAAGGTCTATATTAAAGTTTTTTTCTTTATATCAAGCTCAATGTTAAAGTTTTCTACTTTCTAGCTAAATAAAAGACAGGCCATATAAAAAGCTAAATAAAAGACTGGCCATATTAAAAGGAAATCTCTTGTTTATTGAACAAACATAAAACATTCCTGTCCACCACGTAACAAAATGACAGCCAATTTTAAGACAATATAACTGCTATCTTTACTTAAAAATTGACATTCAATTCAATATTTATGCACAGCAAGTTAACATTTATCTATCTATTTTCTGTTTCAGATATACCTGAAGAACAATGGATAAATGTGACCTCGACATCGATTACATAGATTTTCTCTCTGTGAACACAACTACTGAGGTGATCTCTAGATGGATCCACCTTTGTAAAGCATTGTATGTTGACAACTGTAAAGCAGACGACATATTGTCCATGCTCCCATATGCTTCATTACTACTAGAACATGCCTCATATGCTGATTGCACAAGTCGAAAGGAGCTTACAGCATATTGCATCAGCATAATTCTCAGTGTCTTGATTATCATTCTAAATGTAATCCTCATTTCAGCCATTGTAAAGAGCAGATTGTTCCGAGTCAACAACATAATCAATATTCTAAGCCTGGCTTTCTCCGATCTTCTCTTAGGAATTACATTCATATACTCAACCACATGGGATCTTTTGCTACTTGGGGCAGGATTTGAGTTCGATGCTGACAAGGTGGTTAAATATGTCAATATTCGCAACAATCAATACCTTTGTCTGATTCTGGATGGTCCTGGGCTTTTGTTTGCATGCATGATGTCATCTGTGCTCAGCATAACACTGATTGCTATAGAGAGATACATTGCTATATTTCATAGTTATAAATATGTCAGTTTGGTCACCAAGAGACGACTCTTGTTTGCTGTCTGTCTCATTTGGTTGGTATCAATGATTGTTGCCATTCTTCCAGTTTCTGGATGGAATAATTTTTCCGGAACCTGTCAATTGACCAAAATTGTGTTATATGAATACTTTCTCTTACTGAGCATAATTTGTGTATTGTGTGCACTTCTAATTCTTCTGGTGTATATCCGAATCTTTACTGTGGCCTGGCAACATAATCGACTAATTCATGCACAACGACTTGCTAGCATTGCCACGAATGCAAATGGAGACCACACATTAACAAGCACAGGTACTTATACCACAGACTCAAACACTGAAAGCAATGAGTCACCACAAGATCGGAGACCATCAGCTCTAAGTTCCAACTCGACAGAAGAACTCTTACCAAAGACTGTAGAACAAAATCATTATTACATTGCAGATGGTCAAGAAAAAAGTTCTCTAGACAATATTAGTCTCAAAGAAAATAATTTCGGCATGAAGTCTGATGATTTAGAAAAACAATCACGGATAAATGGCACTGAACATGATACAATGATGTTTCCAGAGTCTGATCAGACATATAAAAATACTGTGTCCAATACAGATGTAAAAAATATACACAATATGGAAATCATGAAAAAATCCAAGAAGAATCAACAAAGGATCGTGGATTTCAAGATGGTTCAAAACTCTGGAAACCATAATCATGATATGAATGACAAAAAATGCATGAAAATTCAAATTAGTGACATCAATCATGAACTGGTAAAAGAACCAAGTCACAAAGTAAGCAATAATTTTCGCACAAGATTTGATGAAAATCAAAATACATCTAATAGAATCTCTGTACCTGAAATAAACTTGGAGGACAATATACAAACATCTAGTGGAATCTCTGTACCTGAAATAAACTTGAAGGACAATATACCAACAGGCAGCTTAGATGTAGAATCAGATAAAAATGAGAGAAGTCATTCTGGATACGAGTTGGAGAATGATGAAAGAGCAGAAGAACAACCACACAGTCATAACCTAAAACTGATGTGTTCGAAGCCAGTGAGAACAACCATACTTGTGCTTGGAGCATTTTACGTGTGTTGGATGCCATTTCTAATCTACCTGTTAGCTTTCAAGGACAACTATGTCAACCTGACTGTGTACTATTTAGCTATTGTGACCCAAATAAATTCAATACTGAATCCTATAATTTATGGAATTCGGAATGCAGATATTAGAAAAGGCATCAAAAAGTTGTTCTGCTGTAAATCAAGAAACTGAGAAACTTTTGTGTTTCTTATAAAAACCTAACTTGTATTGAAAACCATATACTTGGTAATTGTTACTGCTGTAAATGTTTACAAAACAGCAGTGATAATGGATAATTTAGACTTTTAGATCTTGATTTTTTGCAGGTTTACAGAGTAATGGAATGATGCAAGTAAATTTCTATGCTTTAAATTTATTTTGTACAGCAGGACTCAGTACATCAAGATTAGTAAAAAGCAGTGTGTAAGAAAAAAGGTAAAATATGTAAATGATCAAACATAGGTGTTAGAATGATTTAAAAAACAATTTTTTTTTAAAATGCATGCCCCCACTCGCCCTTTTTCCTGAGGAAAGCAGAATTTTTTATCAATCTACAGCATTCCATCTCAAAAACACAATTTTGTAAGAGTATTTTCTTAAATTTATACTGAAAAATATTCAAGTGGGTGAATTGTTTTGGCAGTGGTTGATGAACCTGTGAGTCTGCCTACCAAAACAAGTCCATGTGGATGAATTGTTTTGGCAGTGGTTGATGAACCTGTGAGTCTGCCTACAAAACAAGTCCATGTGGATGAATTGTTTTGGCAGTGGTTGATGAGCCTGTGAGTCTACCAGACAAAACAAGTCCACACACAAATATTTTCAGTACAAATCTGTTAACCTATTTATTACATACTTTAAACCAAATAAGGACAAAGAATCATGATTGTTTACAACCATTGCCAAAATATAAACAAAAAGATAATATTATAATAAACTTAAATATAACATTTTGATCTTCAAGCAAATAAATTCAAATAACCCTGCCCTATGTAAGTTCTCATTGAATAAATCCCATTTATACTCACTTCTTTATGAAGTCACATTAAATTAATGAGGTAAACTGAATCATTATGTTGTTCTGCTCGTAAAGTTTCAAGATATCAAATATATTAGAAATCATTCTCACTTTACCAATGATACATCTAAATTTCTGTGATTAATCATGTGTAACCATTATTTGAATATATGATTTTACTTTTCAGTAGTGTATTTCTGTTTTTTGTGTTAAATATCAATTCTACATTTTACGAAATATGTCTGTGTCCTTTTTAAACAGCAGTTGTACAGAATCTTGCAATTTAATTTTCTTTCCAGCTAAAATGAAACCAAGATTGTGACTCTGTTAATAACTAGGCTGTCCCTATTATTCAAAATGGTCCCTATACTGCTGACATCGGCATCACTTTGAAAATGCCTTGTAAAATCTTAAATATCATCAAGCTACTCTGCCATCGGCGTCTTGGGACACCAAGTTTTCTGTAAACAACATTAGCTCTATGTTATGTGATTGGCAATGGCATGTGCAGACGTTCAACTACAGCATGACCTTATCTGCATTCAATACCAAAAAATACTGAAAGTGACAATAATGGAAATTCAATGGGAAATGGTTTAAAGAATAAGATAAATCAATACATTTAGGTATAATTTGTAAAAAAATTAAATAAAACAGTTTGATATACCAGTTCTGATACCCTTGTAAAATGTGCATTTATCACTGAATGAAAGCAAAATAACCTTTTTTTCTATATACTTTAATAGCCTAAGAATGTATATATGTGTTTTAATGGTACATCAGCACAATACTGGTTATATAGTGTTAATTAAAAGTTAAGTTGTACAAGGTAAACTTACAACATGACATACTTTCTGACTCCCTTCCATAGCATTATAGTGGGAGATCACTGTCTTAGTATAAATAGACCTAAAAATGAATCAGGACTCAAAACTTTATCATTTAATTAAATTTATATTTCAATATACTTAATTTCAAGAATAATTCAAAGAAAGGTAAGTTGTTTTGCAAAATACATTGAACCTGCCTTAGCAGGCACATTCAAATAAAGGTCACCTGCTTATTAGGGATAACCTTTATAAGTTCTTTTTCCATATAAAAGATACTTGTCCTTAAAAGACCCTTTTGTGTCCCTTTAAGTTCTTCATAGACAGGATTCCCTGTATATGACCTATTTTAAAAGCAGCATTCATTTGGCCTCTGGTGGCAGTCATGAACCTTTCAAAATCGATCAAATTTAAAAGGAGCATTAATCTGGCATCTAGTGGCAGTCATGAACCTTGTGGCAGCCATGAACCTTTTAAATCGATCTATTTTAAAAGCAGCATTCATTTGCATTCAGTAGCAGTCATGAACCTGGTGGCAGTAATATCCTTTCAAATCACTCTAATTTAAAAGTAACATTAAGTTGTTATCCAGTATCAGCCACGAACCTAGCAGTAGTCCTGACCTTTCAAATCAATATAATTTACAGGCAACATTAAGTTGGCATCCAGTGGCAGTCATGAACCTAGCAGTAGTCCTGACCTTTCAAATCAATATAATTTACAGGCAACATTAAGTTGGCATCCAGTGGCAGTCATGAACCTAGTGGCAATCCTGACCTTTCAAATCAATATAATTTACAGGCAACATTAAGCTGGCATCCAGTGGCAGTCAAGAACCTTTCAAAACTTTTGCATTTTTAAATCTGTATAAATTTTCTCATACTGATATATTCAAAGATAATTTTGTGCTTGTAGAATCTTACAATTTTAATCTCTGATTACATCAGGTACAGAGAACATTCTGGTGTTCAAATCTTGTTTCCAACAGTTTCATAATACTTGTGATGAAGTCTATAAATCTGAATATTCCAAATTAGGCATTATGTACAGATTGACCTGTAACCACACTTGCATATTTTTTGGCAAATTTCAAAATTTGATTAGCTGTTGTGTATTGACAACAGACAAGATATTTTTTTGAATTTCTTTGTTAAAAAGACCAAACTGATGTTCTCCAAAGTACTTTCATAAAAAGACCAAACTGATGTTCTCTGAGGTACTTTCTTAAAAATACCAAGCTCATGTTCTCTGTGGTACTTTCTCCAAAAGACCAAACTGATGTTCTCTGAGGTACATTCTAAAAAAGACAAAACTGATGTTCTCCGAGGTACTTTCTTAAAAAGACTAAACTGATGTTTTCCGAGGTAATTTCTTAAAAAGACTAAAATGATGTTCTCTGGGGTACTTTCTTAAAAAGAAGTAACTGATATGTTCTCCGAAGTACTTTCTTAAAAAGACCAAACTGATGTTCTCTGAGGTACTTTCTCAAAAAGACGAAAATGATGTTCTCTGAGGTACCTTCTTAAAAAGAGTAAACTGATGTTTTCTGAGGTAATTTCTTAAAAAGACCAAACTGATGTTCTCCAAGGTACTTTCTTAAAAAGACTAAACTGATGCCCTCTGAGGTACTTTCTCAAAAAGACTAAAATGATGTTCTCTGAGGTACCTTCTTAAAAAGAAGTAAATGATGTTCTCCGAGGTAATTTCTTAAAAAGACCAAACTGATGTTCTCCAAGGTACTTTCTTAAAAAGACCAAACTGATGTTCTCCAAGGTACTTTCTTAAAAAGACCAAACTGATGTTCTCCAAGGTACTTTCTTAAAAAGACCAAACTGATGTTCTCCAAGGTACTTTCTTAAAAAGACTAAACTGATGTTTTCCAAGGTAATTTTTTAAAAAGACTGAAATGATGTTATCCGAAGTACTTTCTTAAAAAGACCAAACTGATGTTCTCCATGGTACTTTCTTAAATAGACTAAACTGATGTTCTCCGAAGTACTTTCATAAAAAAGACCGAACTGATCTTCTCTGAGGTACCTTTACATGAAGATATTGTAAAGTCACCAATATTCATTGATCATATGGTTGCTACAATCCACAAAGTCACCAGTATTCATGGATCTTATGGTTGCTACAATCCACAAAGTCACCAGTATTCATGGATCTTATGGTTGCTACAATCCACAAAGTCACCAATATTCATGGATCTTATGGTTGCTACAATCCACAAAGTCACCAGTATTCATGGATCTTATGGTTGCTACAATCCACAAAGTCACCAATATTCATGGATCTTATGGTTGCTACAATCCACAAAGTCACCAGTATTCATGGATCTTATGGTTGCTACAATCCACAAAGACACCAATATTCATGGATCTTATGGTTACTACAAGCCACAAAGTCACCAATATTCATGGATCGCACGGTTGCTACAAGCCACAAATTTAAAGATTCAATACACAATGATTCTTCCATGGAAAAAATAGAACTTTCTCCCTAATCTACGAATTTATATACCAATGAAAAAGTTTTTTTGTTTGTTGCAAAACCACAAACATTGATACACATGAAAATAAATCAAGTCACAGTATTTATTTTGTCTACATAAATGAAAATAAATCAAGTCACAGTATTTATTTTGTCTACATGAATGAAAATAAATCAAGTCAAAGTATTTATTTTGTCTACATAAATGAAAATAAATCAAGTCACAGTATTTATTTTGTCTACATAAATGAAAATAAATCAAGTCACAGTATTTATTTTGTCTACATAAATGAAAATAAATCAAGTCACAGTATTTATTTTGTCTACATAAATGAAAATAAATCAAGTCACAGTATTTATTTTGTCTACATGAATGAAAATAAATCAAGTCACAGTATTTATTTTGTCTACATGAATGAAAAAGATGATAATATGCTACTGGGACCAGTCTGTGCAAATTTATCTTACTTTCTGTAATCTGTGCACCTGTGTTATTTCCATTAATTTTGTGTGTGCACCTACTGACTTCTCTCAAAATAATAATGATAATAATAATAAATATTCATCTTCTTCTTCTTATTATTATTATTATTGAAATTGGCCACAAATTGCACAAACATCAATGGAAATTATAGACAACTCAGGAACAGGGGCTTCAGTAGTGTGTATACTGTATCACTAGACAATTAATTCTTAAGAATACATATTATTATTATTATTATTATTATTATCATCATCATCATCATCATTGAAACTGGTTAAAAATTGAGCAAACATCAACGGAAATAAGACAACTCAATAGTGTTTCTACTTTATCACTAGTAAGAGGCTTCAAAAGTGTGTATACTGTATCACTAGACATGGGCTTCAATAGTGTGTATACTGTATCACTAGTAAGGGGCTTCAATAGTGTGTATACTGTATCACTAGACACGGGCTTCAATAGCATGTATACTGTATCACTAGACATGGGCTTCAATAGTGTGTATACTGTATCACTAGTAAGGGGCTTCAATAGTGTGCATACTGTATCACTAGACACGGGCTTCAATAGCATGTATACTGTATCACTAGACATGGGCTTCAATAGTGTGTATACTGTATCACTAGTAAGGGGCTTCAATAGTGTGTATACTGTATCACTAGACACGGGCTTCAATAGCGTGTATACTGTATCACTAGACATGGGCTTCAATAGTGTGTATACTGTATCACTAGACAATTAATTCTTAAGAATAAAGATAACAGATATTATGCATATCATCTTTCATATAAAGTGAACTGGAAAAGCCTAGAAAAATCTGTCTTACACATTTAGTAATAAGTCTACCTGTCCTGGATATTTATAATAAATTTTGCAGGTTTTCCTAAAAAAATTAAAATTTTCTAGTTTGATGGCCAATACTTGAATTAATAAGTCACCATCTTTTACCATTGAGTATGGCTTCTGTCTCTCTGCATGGAAAAAGTTTGTTGCACTTTCACCTAAATGAGTCAGAAATTCTATTGTAATATATTTGGGCTTTCAGGATTGACCTAGACGACATCACTGCACTACCACTGTGAATGACAAAAGATATGGGAACTTTGAAGGGCAGTGATGAATTAAACTCAATAATTAAAAAACTGAGCACATTTTTGACACATCATTTATCATGTTATCAAATAAGAATGTTTAGCATTATTTGAAACTATGAATGAATCTGAAAATTTCATTGGTTTTGATAAATGTAAGCAATAATGACTCTTGTCCACTTTGAGTCTACGTAATCCTACCACCCAGGGTTGGATCTGAATGATGAGTCAAGTGACCGTGTTTTATACTGCATGAAAGGGATAATGGTCCTCTGTATTTCATACTAAATTTGTATATATCAGCCTTTTGTCTCTGTGCAAGGAAAATGTCTCTTGTATCTCCATCTACTGGAGTCAGAAATTATAACATAACATGTTTAATAAAAAGACACGTACTGTTCTTAATATAATGGTCTAAATCAACTATCATTATGGAAAACAAACAGACTGCAGGATCATCCCAGCACAGGTAAGAACAGAGTAAATACTTCAGGCTATGTTAACATTGACTCCATTACCATATACATCTACATCCAAGTACCTCAATTACACACATTAAACTGTAGAATACAAGGAAAACAAGCAGTGCTAAGTGCTGAGCAAATACTTTCTCCTGATCAAACACTGAATCAAATACCTTATATCCCCATGCATAAGTAGCTCCAGCATATCACACTCAATATACAACAAGGATAACATGGATTAGCATAACTGACCTGTAAGCTATTCTTTGATACAGGTAATGACCTTTCAATTATAAAACTTTACTCAGCATTATGGGTAATAAACATTACTCCAGACTTGGAAATCTTACTTAAAATTGAATTGGAGCCTTTTGATTGGTTAGAATGTTTTTGAGTAACATTTGGAGTGGAGTACAGTTTTATGATGAGAGGCTGGGTCCAGCAACCATCTGCATATAAGTGACCACCATTTTTTAGTCCCCTCAAAATTTCCTATATAGTTTATCTGCATAAAGCAACCACCTGCTCAACACAACGAGTAACCGCAAAGTAACTGGCAATTTTTAGGGAAGAATGTCCACTTAATTCCTGATCTAAATTAATCACCCACTTTAGAAGATGTAATCTTTTCTTCATTTCTTTTTTTCTGCCCATATGTCTATCTTTCTATATATCTATATATATATATATACCTATCTTTGCTTCATCATTTCTTTCAAATCCACTTACATGATACTCACCTATATGTTAAGACCACCTGTCTATAAAGACCATTTTGGTATGGTTCACTAAGCAGTTGTTGACTGTATTTATGTGACCTTCAAAAACTTTAAAGACAATTAAAAATCGTAAGATAGCAGGTGATGACAATGACATCAACTCTAGAGAGTGATACCTGTGTCATGCTATGCTTGACATGGTAGATGATGACAATGCCATTGATACCAGAGTGATACCTATGTCTTGCTATGTTTGACATGATAGATGGTGACAATGCCATTAACACCAGAGTGATACCTATGTCATGCTATGTTTGACATGACAGATGATGACAAAGCCAATGATATCAGAGTTATACCTATGTCATGCTATGTTTGAAATGATAGATGCTGACAATGCCATTAACACCAGAGTGATACTTATGTCTTGCTATGTTTGACATGATAGATGGTGACAATGCCATTAATGCCAGAGTGATACCTATGTCATGCTATGTTTGACATGACAGATGATGACAATGCCATTGACACAAGAGTTATAATAATAATAATAATGACTTTATTTAAAGAGGGTAACACAATTAGATGAAGAACTAATCTGCCTTGAGGCCCTCATACAAAGGAGCATATTTATATACAAATAGACACACACATGTACACACCCACACATATGCATACATATACATAGCAGCATGCATATACAACAATATATTCACATTCTTTCCTTTCTCTTCCCCTACAAGGACACCCATTCATACATCTGAAACCACATAGTCAATATACATGCAATATGCGATTAGTGCCAAATAGATGGGTAGTATAATTAATGATGTCCAGAGGCAGTTGTTTTTATACCTATCTCATGCTATGTTCAACATGATGGATGGTGACAATGCCATTGACACCAGAGAGTGATACCTATGTCATGCTATGTTTGACATGGTAGATGATGGCAATACCATTGACATCAAAGAGTGATACCTATGTTTTGCTATGCTCGACATGGTAGATGATGGCAATGCCACTGACATCAAAGAGTGATACCTATGTTTTGCTATGCTCGACATGGTAGATGATGGCAATGCCACTGACACCAAAGAGTGATACCTATGTCATACTATGTTCGACATGGTAGATGATGGCAATACCATTGACATCAAAGAGTGATACCTATGTCATGCTATGTTCGACATGGTAGATGATGGCAATGCCACTGACACCAAAGAGTGATACCTATGTCATGCTATGTTCGACATGGTAGATGATGGCAATACCATTGACATCAAAGAGTGTTACCAATGTCATGCTATGTTCAACATGGTAGATGATGGCAATTCCATCGACACCAAAGAACGATATTTATGTCATGCTATATGATACATTACAAGTCATATGGTGATTATTTTAGTGTTTTTGATAAAATACTATATTTCTGGTAAAATGTTGAAACAAGAGACCCCCTCCCCCTTATATGTACAGCCTGCATTTTATTTAGTTAAAAGACAATAAACATTATCACTGACCTTAATCTAGTCTGTGGACAGACATACACATGTGATGATGGACATGCACACAGATGCCAAGTTATTGATATGTTGAACTTCCACCAAGTTGGGTCTCAACAAGGATAAAATGAACAAAGTTTTTTTAGAACAATTTTTTGATTCTTTCTGCATGGTGATTGGCTACTGTATGCCTACTATTATTCTTTCTGCATGGTGATTGGCTACTGTATGCCTACTATTGCATGGTGATTGGCTACTGTATGCCTACTGTTATGTTAGTAATAAGAGTGCAATCCTTGGCAAGAAAACAATGCTACTAAGCACAGTAATATTTGGACCAGTCCACAAGCAAGGGATGTTCTGGTTGTTAATGTCACATGTTATAATGTATACTTTTGTTGTGATGTATTCTCTGTCTATAACATATGCTCAAGCACTATGTCGTAAATGCTGATTATTAAACTACCAAGCTCATATTCCATTGGTGTAATTACAAGTAGCTGACCACCATGCTGGTACTGAAATACATTGTTTTGTTTGTGTTAGGACTAATTCAATTGAGGCTTCACAGTTTGAATACTTTAAATACATCAATGAAATGCTAAGACAAAATGAATAAAGTAAAAAGGTACCATGTATACTCACTTATAAGTTGAGTCCAACTGCAAACTGCACAGACCCAGATCTACCATCGCATAATGCACCAGCAGATCTGGGTCTATGCAGTTTGTTAGGAGCAATCAACTGAAGAAACAACATAGACCCTGATCTGCCAGCACATTATGTGATGGCAGAGCAGGGTCTATGTTGTTTGCAATTGGACTGGACATATAAGGGACAATTAATGTGGTTTATTAATAAAAGAAAAAAACCCCGCCATCATAGCTAAATGACCAATACTTTGCAGGAAGGACAAAAAATTATTGTTAACAATTTTGAAGGGGATGCAAAAAATATATGAATGATTCTGTTTACTGTAGGTCAATGTATACACTGGGTAAACATGAGCTGAAATGACAATTACCATACAGACTAATGTGTCAGAGTGAACCTATTAATTGCAGATTGGATACAAACAAAACACACACCCCCCAAAAAAAACAAAAACATGAGTAAATCTTTAGAAACATAAATGGTATTCTTTTGGGAAAAAAAATTCTTCTTTATTATTATTATTATTATTGTTATTATTATTATTATTATTATTATTATTATTATTATTATTATTATTATTATTATCAAGCTATTCAACTATGAATATTCAAGAATGAAATGAGATGAAACTTTCAGCATCTTTTCTCTCCCTTTCACTCTATACAATGACAAGTATGCATCGATTCAGCATCTTTTCTCTCCCTTTCACTCTATACAATGACAAGTATGCATTTATGTTTCAATGAAGAACCTGACAAATTGCATATTGAAAAGATGTTGTTGTATTATGGGCCAGTGGCCTAAATAAAAAAATAAAGCTTAAATCAATCAATCTGTAGCTCCTTTCTTTTCTATTTAGTCAAAAGATCCCAATCATTGCTGCTTAATGAGGGACTCAGTGGTCACACTAGAATAAATTTAAACATGAGTCCCTTGAAGGGACTGCTGCTCTACTGGCTTAAAAGAATTTTCAGGAATTCAAGATGAGACCATTTCTTCTTTTTAACTGCTGAGTGTTCAAACCATCTCTGATATTTTTGAGTGACAAGATTTTCAAATTGGCCACAGTGGCAGCCATACTGTATATAAGATCAGCACCATTTTCATTTAGGACAAACTAGACACCATTAGAAGACTTTCTATGAAAGCCCTATGCTGACATGACCATCCATTCAGTAGAATTAGTGACAAGATTTTCAATATGTTCATTGTCGTAGTCATATTTGATGTCAGATCAGCACTATTTTTATTCAGGACCAACCAGATACAGTAGGACCCCGCTATAGCACGCTTCGTTATAGCACGAATTCGGATATAACACGATCGTGGCATGGCTCCCGAAATTTCATCTATTTTTTCGTACATGAAAAAAAAAATTTTGTTTTTCAAAGTACGAAAAATAATGTGTAAAAAATTAATTATAATTTTGGGGAAAAGATCGTGTAAGAATTCGGATATAATACGATCATGGCATGGCTACCGAAATTTTACAATAATTTCGCCAATTTCTTAAACTACTGTTTGTGAATGTTCATTTCAAATGTGTCAGTAGTCAATCACAGCACTTTGATCTTAGTTTATTTTTGAAAGATGTCAGCTCATTTTAAAGCTGATAAGTGTTAATCTTATTATTACTGATACATGAACAATAAAGTCATTAAGTCTTCTTTGTGTTTGTCTTCAGTGCATTCTGTGTACAATCGTTGCTCAAACAATAGCCGACATATGTTTGCTCATTCAACTGCATACACAGCCAAGCACCAAACAATGGGGTGGTTGGGGTGATTGATAAAAGATTCGCACCGGAATGTATAAATCAATTAATTTAAGTCATTGACAATCATCAAAGTCAATCTCAAAGCTAAAGGTTGTTCAAACCATGCAGCAATGATTTATAAAACATCAAAAAATGAAAGCCGCCAATGCGCACATGTGGCTTGGTGGTGTTGTTAGACAATCGCCACGCAATCAATTGAGGAATATGGTTGACTTTGCAAAGAGTAAACGTGACAGCAGCAAGAAGCAGCTGAAAATTAATCAGTTTTTCCAAAAACAATAAAGTATTCTAATTCGTAGCAGATAAAATTATAGCAGTATGAAATTTATACTTACACCGTTTATTGACCTTGGGACATACACGTGCATACACACCGTAAATGTGCTTCATCATTCCTTATGTGATTTATCGATTATAATTATTTTTTTTGCATTGAATTCAGATACATAATGATCTATGACTAAATATTATACTTCTGTGTGCATATTTTCGATGGAATTATTATGGACTCACTCCTACGCATGCCATGAGATCGGTTGGTGAGTACACATGTTGATCCTTTAACTATTCATGCTATACATTAGACATGTATGTATAAATGTACCAATGCATGGTTCTCTGAATAAAGTTAAATATTATATGTGCAATCTCTGTTTTCATTGCATGTGTATTTCTCATTTAATATGCATTGATTTAAGATGGTAACGGTGCCAATGAAGCACGTTGTTTTCAGACCACAATTTACCCCCCCCCCCCCTCCTCATTTTCTTCAGCTAAATGACTTGGTTTTGTCTTGTTCGGTTATAGTACGGTTCGGGCATAGCACGATCTCGTTTTGTGGACCCCGACCATCGTGCTATAATGGGGTCCTACTGTATCATGATTAGTCTTCTAGTGAAAGCCCCATCTTGATATGACTTTCCATTTAGTAGGATTAGCAATAATGATATTTTCAAGATGTCTGCTGTGGTGGCCATACTGGATTGTCAGATCAGCACCATTTTCATTTAGTACCAACTAGACATCATAAGACATCTTCTGATGAAAGCCCCATGCTGACATGACTTTCCATTCAGGAGGAGTAGTAATAACAAGATTTTCAATTTGGCTGCTGTGATGGCCATACTAAATGTCAGATTGGCACCATTTTAATTTAGGACCAATTAGACATCATAAATAGTCTTTTAGTGAAAACCCCATGTTGATATGACCATCTGTTCAGAAGGAGTAGCGACAACAAGAGATTTTCAAGATGGCCACTGTGAAGGAGATATTGGATCTTCAAGCAGAACCATTTTCATTTAGGATCAACTAGATATGATAAGAAGTTTTCTGGTGAAAACCCCATGTCGATATGACTTTCCATTGAGGAGAAGTAGTAATAACAAGATTTTCAAGATGGCTGCCATGGTGCCCATATTGGACATTAAATCAGCATTATCTTCATTAGGACCAACAAAAAATCATAATGTCTTTTAGTGAAACCCATGTTGTTATGACCATCCATTCAGGAGTTGTAGTGAGAACAAGATTTTCAAGATGGCCATTATAGCAGCCATATTGGATATCCAAGTGGAACCATTTTCATTTAGGAGCAACTAGATATCATAAGAAATCTTCTGGTGAAAACCCCAAGATGGCTGCCATGGTGGCCATGGGGGCGCTCTACAGATAATACATGCTTCTGAGTGAGTGACAGGTGTAAGATGAAGTATTTTGCATTTGCAACATGCACAATGGAGAGAATGTTGGCATACCTCTATGTTACTATCATGTACTGTGGCTGAAATTTCTTTACATATTGTACTTGTGGAAACTGGACATGATCTAAGCACACAGCGGACAAAATGGCCGCTCCAAAGTACTCGAAAAATCAGCCTGAATTAGTCAAAAGTGCACTATTTTCAGCAGTTATTAAAATAGGGAAACGAATTTTGCCAGAGCAGACAATACCAGCCTCTGAAAGTACTATGAATGAATTAAAAAATATCCAAAAAGTAAAAAAAGTTATCGGCTCTTTTTTTTTTTATTTACCTTTGAAGTCCAGGAAGTGAAAATGACCAAGCAGAGCTAGCAGTTTTTTGAGAGGTGCACATCTTAAGTAAGACCAAGCTGTATACTCTATAACCCAAATTTCACCCATCAATCATACACCAAAATAAAGGGAATTCAAAGTTCTTTTAACAATACCTAAGATATACAAGGTCTTTTTTAAATAGCCAGGACAGCCAGTGAGGAAACCCTGGCTAATTCTTTTTCTTTAAATTTCTAACCCTATGCAAAGTACGAAACTGGAGAGCGCCACCCATATTGGACATCAGATTAACATCATTTTCATTTAGGACCAATCAGACATCATAAAAAATCTTTTAATGAAAACCCCATGTTGATATGATCATCCATCAAAGAGGAGCAATAACAAGATTTTCAAGATGGCTGCTGTGGTGGCCATATTGGACATCAGATCAGCATCATTTTTATTTAGGACTAACTAGACCTTGGGATGAATGTGTGTGTGTAAAGTTTCGTGGCAATCCTCCAAGTTGTTTAGGAGAAGTAGCGATAACAAACTTGTGATAATGGATGGATGGGAATTACCTTAAATTGTTTTATGTCACTCACACACACAAATATTATATACAAAGACACACTCAATCACACACAAATCCCAAGGTGTTATTAAACTGGACTCAAAATTTCAGGTCAAGTGAATTCTCCCTCCTGTTTAAATAGAATGTAACCTGCCTTAGTGGACACCTCTATAGAGCACTAAAGCAGCAGCTGTTCATAATGGACATTTCAGGGATACCCAATGAAAATCTATAAATGTCCTATATATGGAAGACACCTGTCTAATCCAGACAGAAGACAGTGTTTTGGGTCAATAAAGTTGTGTATATGGATGGCTGTGATGTAAATGTGGCCTTATACAAAGGGCGGCTGTGATGTAAATGTGGCATTATTCAAAGGGTGGCTGTAATGTAAATGTGACCTTACGCAAAGGATGGCTGCTGCTGAAGGAAAAAAATAATACTAATATACATTTTTGATTCTGGACAATATAACCTTATAAAAGGGGTGTTTTTTCTTGAGAGGGGCCTCTCAAGAGGGGGACCACTGTAGTGCAAAATAAGTTCATCAACAATTGGACGTATTTTATTAGCTGTGAAAGTGTAATAGCATCAGAATACACAAAAGTACTTACCGGTATCACATTTTCATGAAAATATGTTCACATTTCTATCTTCAGTCTGAAAACTGCTGCATAACTTCATTTATAGCACTAGACAGTAACCTCAGAAACAGATAATTTCCCCCTAAATTTGGCGGCTCATACTTGTCTAAGGCAAATCATCTCATCCAATTAAATTTTCAGGTTCACTATTAGTTTGCAATTTTGAAGCTTCTTTAATGATACAGTATTTGGTTGGGGGTGGGGGGAGGTTATAAAGCTTGGGATTTCACTCACTTTCTTCATTTCACATTTGTATGGAGCTAAAATCCTAATGAGAAGGTACTAAATAAACACAAATGTTGATTTTAAAGCAAGTTTCTACAGTTTTATGCGTATAAACATAAGATTTTTATGACCACAAACCATGCAAGACTTAGTATTTTAGGCAAAATATGAATGGATTAAAAAATGGGGGGAGAGATAGGTGCTGATCGATGGCAAGGTGAAGTCAAGTTCTCCTTCTATGCATGTTGAAGCAAAATTTAAAGGACGAGGGCAATTATTTTGCCCAAAAATGTTCTTAAGCATGAACCCTGAAACTGAATAGGATGGACAGATGAGCAGGTAGAAAGACAAACAGACAGACAGGTAGAGAGATATAGTTAATAAGAAAAATAGATAGATGAATGGATGGATGCATGGATAAACGTTACCTAGAACTGAAAGACATTACTGAGGAATATAGCAATTTCAATTTTCAGACTTTTTCTTTTTATCCTTTTATAACAGATCCAGGAATATTTCCAAGAGTTTTAATTACATTTTTGTTTGTTTAGCTTTGAGTTGTAAAATCGGAAATATTCCTAAGGGGTTTAATTTTGTTTTTGTTTTTATAGGTAACAAATATCCACGAAATTGAAGCCAACACACAATGTGACACTACCAAATGTTATTCCTATGAAATAGTCCATCTACTCCCAATCCACAAAATATGTTATCCCTACCAATATTTCTGATTTTTAAATATTTCACTAAAGTTTGTAGAAATCACTACTAATGGATGGTTGTTGTCAACAGGTCCTTAAAGTGATTTTACAAGGTGACTGGTAATGAAGTATAAACCAGTCATTAGGGGAAGGTACTTAATTAATTGGGAATATTATTTTCAGGAGAAAATTAGTACAAATTTGAAATTTTTCATGATTTGAAAACATTTCACCTTAATACTGAAGCCAATTTTCAATGAGATGTCTTTTTTCTTTCACTTATGAGGTCCTTACACAAAAAAACGTTCAAAAAGGGAAGGTTTTTGGTGTGTATTCCAGTTTTCTTCATGAGCAAGACATCTATATTGTGCAGTAACATTTTATTCATAATAAAACGTATTCATCACAATTTTAATTTGTTGATAATTTGTCATGTAATTATAACAATTAGGAATAACACTAATTCTTCCAAACACTGAATAGATAATTTTGTAATCTTTCATACAGGATATTGCAGGAATGCTTATTTCAAATGAAATCTATGAAACAAATCAAATTATTTCTATTTTCAACTAGTTATTCAAATTATTAAACTAGTTTCATAAATGCACAAACGTTCAGATTCTATGTATCACACGATATAAAAAAAAGTATGGTGATATGACTTTGAAGTACATTAAAATACCTTGGACATTACACCTCTGTCATATATGAGATCATAACATCAGGGCTGTTCCATTTAAACATACTATGGGTGACTACTCCATGAAGAAAGTGCCTTCCCTGAGTCCCAAGTATTCTTTACTAAAACAGCCATCACTCACTTGTGATGTCATAGGGCATAATTATAGGTATGTAATGTGCAAATATATTAAATAGGTTTTTTAAGCAAAATGACACAACAGTGATGTGATAAATATGAAACTAATTAGTGTGTGTGTGTGTGTTTGTTAATGTTTACGCAAAGAAATGGCAGTAAACTTTGGCACTGTACCATAATGGATAAGGCTTATTTAAATGTATGTCTGAATAAGTGTTACCAAAGGTATTGGGATCAACTCTGTCAGGTATTACCTAGCCATTGCCCATATTTGGAGCAGTCAACTCAGGTATTACCTAGCCACTGCCTACATTTGGAGAAGTCAACTCAGGTATTACCTAACCACTGCCTACATTTGGAGAAGTCAACTCAGGCATTGCCTAGCCACTGCCTACATTTGGAGAAGTCAACTCGGGTATTACCTAGCCATTGCCTATATCTGGAGCAGTCAACTCGGGTATTACCTAGCCACTGCCTACATTTGGAGAAGTCAACTCAGGTATTACCTAACCACTGCCTACATTTGGAGAAGTCAATTCAGGTATTACCTAGCCACTGCATACATTTGGAGCAGTCAACTCAAGTATTACATAGCCACTGCCTACATTTGGAGAAGTCAACTCAGGTATTACCTAACCACTGCATACATTTGGAGCAGTCAACTCAGGTATTACACAGCCACTGCCTACATTTGGAGAAGTCAACTCAGGTATTACCTAGCCACTGCCCACATCTGGAGCAGTCAACTCAGGTATTACCTAGCCACTGTCCACATTTGGAACATTCAACTCAGGTATTACCTAGCTACTGCCAACATTTGGAGAAGTCAACTCAGGCATTACCTAGTAACTGACCACATTTGGAACATTCAACTCTGGTATTACCTAGCCACTGCCCACATTGGAGCAGTAAAATCAGGTCTTACATAGCCACTGCCTATATATGGAGCAGTTAACTCAGGTATTACCTAGCCACTGCCCACATTTGGAGCAGTCAACTCAGGTATTACCTAACCACTCCCCACATTTGGAGCAGTCAACTCAGACATTACCTAGTAACTGACCACATTTGGAACATTCAACTATGGTAATACCTAGCCACTGCCCACATTGGAGCAGTAAACTCAGGTCTTACATAGCCACTGCCTATATCTGGAGCATTCAACTCTGGTATTACCTAGCCACTGCCCATATTTGGAGCAGTCAACTCTGGTATTACCTAGCCACTGCCCACATTTGGAGCAGTCAACTCAGGTATTACCTAGTCACTGCCCACATTTGGAGCAGTCAACTCAGGTATTACATAGCCACTGTCTACATTTGGAGCAGTGAACTCAGGTATTACCTAGTCACTGCCCACATTTGGAGCAGTCAACTCAGGTATTACCTAGTCACTGCCCACATTTGGAGCAGTCAACTCAGGTATTACATAGCCACTGCCTATATCTGGAGCAGTCAACTCAGATATTACCTTGTCAGTGACCACATGACATAAACAGTACAATATTTACCTATGCTTTCTTAGTTTCCTTATACAAAGTTCTTGTGATCTGTAAAGGATTTTACATAAGTGTTACATTCATTATGCAATTTGCTGAATAAGTTGAATAATCTCTCTAATTGTAACTTGTGGAATGTAAAATTTGACTTTATTGTACAAGTGAGATTGATTTATTATGAGATTTAAAGGGAATAACTCTTCTGAAAATAGTGCCAGTACAATGATTGGTCAACATGCATAACTTATAATGATGACCACATTATGTACTAATTTTCACAGCATTTCACTAAAAAATGCAAGAGTAGTTGCATTCACAAAATTCTGTCATGTATTGCATCCATCAGAAAGTCAAAAATGGTACCAACTCTTACAAAGATCAAGGGAGTGAAAAGATTTGGCAATATGCATATTTTTAGATGATGACCATAGTATGTACCAAGTTTCACAGCAATCCATAAAAAACTGCAAGACAAGTTGCATTACAAATTTCTGTCATACACTTCATTCAACTGCAAGACACAAAATGGCAATAACTCTAACAAGAAATTGAGTGGGCAGAATGTTGATATGTGCATCTTCAGATGATGACCTTACTGTGTAACATGGTGATTTAATAAAAACTGTGAGACTAGTTGTGTTCACAACATTCTATCATACACAACATCCAGCTCAAAGTGAAAATGAGCAATAATTATTACAAACAATTGTAGGAACACTGTGATTTGTCAACAAGCACATCGTTAGATGATGACCATAATATGTGGCAAGACTGACAGTGATACATCAAAAACTGTGGGGCTAATTGCATTCAAAAGATTCTGTCATACACTTCATTCAACTGCAAGACAAAAAAGGGTAATAACTCTAAATAAAAGTAGTGGAAGGACAGTAATTTGTTGATATGCACATTTTCAAACAATGACTATAACATGTATAGTTTCATGGCAATCCACTGAAAACTGAGATTAATTGTGTTCACAAGATTCAGTCATACACTGACTCCATTCAAAAAGAGTAATAACTCAAACAAAATCGCAGGAGCAAAGTGATTTGTAGATATTTGCATCTTCAGATAACGATCATAACTTGTCCCAAGTTTCGTGCCTACCTACTGAAATATGTGAGATTAATTGTCATACACTGCATTCAGCTGGAAGTAAAAAATGGCAATAACTCTTACAAAAGTTGCAGGATCACAGTAACTGTTGACATGCACATCTTCAGATGATGACCATAATAATTACCAAAATTTCATGGCATTCCATCAAAAACTGCAGTACTAGTTGCACTAAGGAGATTGTGCCACATCCATCTACATGACAAAAAGGGCAATAACTCTAGCAAATATTGCAGAAGCAAACTTATTTGTCAATATGTGAATCTTTAGATGATGCTTATAAGATTTACCAAGTTTCATGGTGATCCATTAAAAATTTTGAGATTAGTAGCATTTACAAAAGATTCTGTAATACACTGTATTCAGCTGCATGTAAAAAAAGGGCAATAAATCTTATAAAAACTATGAGAGCAAAGTGATTTGTTGATGAGTGCATCTTCAGGTGATGAATATAATAATTACCAAATTTCATGGCATTCCATCAAAAACTGCAGTACTAGTTGCACTAAGGAGATTGTGCCACATCCATCTACATGACAAAAAGGGCAATAACTCTAGCAAATATTGCAGAAGCAAACTTATCAAGTTTCATGGCAATTCATAAAAACTGCAGTACTAGTTGCATTAATGAGATTGTGTGATGTATGGAAGGATGGACGGATGGACACAACAATTCCAATATACTGCTGCCTCCATAGAGGCAGGGGTATAAAAAGTTAGTTTTATAATGACTATTCCTACATGACAGAATGTGACAGACAGACAAAGGGACAGACAGTACAAGAAACATGTAGAGAGAGAGATTATACTTACAAGGGCTTGTTCCATGAGTAAGAAGAAGAGTATAGCATTACCAAGGACTCTAAACCAATGGAATGTTTCTGTCCGAAGGTCTGGGTGTTGTATAATGTCCACCAACTGGGCATAATATTTGGACAGAGCTCCTAGTGAACAAAAGCAAGGTTTTACATTTAGAAAATGTAATGCAAAAGGAAAGAAAGACAGACAGATCAACAGAAATACAGAGTGGATTTCCAATGTGACTTGGTACAGTGACACCTCACTATAATGTGCATCAGTATAACACAGTCCCTGATATAACATGGATATGATCACGGATTCCTTCATACTGGATTAACTTTATTTTTGCTTGTAATTTACCCAGTACAAGGTGATCTCTCCTATATCATGGTAATTTATCCAGTATAAGGTGATCTCTCCTATATTACGGTAATTTATCCAGTATATATATATTATTATTATCATCGTAATGCAATCTTGATTCACGTTGAGTTGTTAGCATTAGAAAATCCGGATCATTATGAGATGCAAAATGTTGAGTCATGATCTGGATTTTCTAATGCTGACACGACGTGATCTAGCAATCAAGATGGAATTACTATGATAATGATATTTTTGTTATATATTTATAAATTTTCAGATAATTTAATAAAATCACTATACTTAACTGAAAAACAAAAGAAATTGCTTAATGTTTCAACCTTTTAATATGAACTTCATCTTAAATCATAAACTGAATTACATATTGATCTGCTGATATACACATGAATATCACAGTTTATGAATGAAGCACATGAAACAACAGTCACTCATTTTCACTATGATCACTATTAGTAACAGGAATTCTTGGATGCATGGGTGCTGCAGAACCATATATGTGATTTACAGTTATTGTGCAGTTGTCAAATTTTGCATCACAGAAGATTTCAACAGCTGAATGACTCTGAAAGTTTCTCTCTGAGGCCAGGATAAAAGCAGTGTGAGAGGCTCCTATGGGGAACTGGCATGGGTATGACAGCATTATTTTGACAATTTTTTACAATGGGATTGGACAATTTGTTGGAATTTGATGATACAGATTTATTACAGAAAATGTTACCCATTTCCTTTTGCATGTCAAGTGAGGCTAAGGCATAGTTGTTCACAATTGTTCAGTTGTAATCGGGAAACATCGAGGAAGAAATAGTTCCAGCCTCATTTGAGTGAATGGTTATATGGAATCATAACATGAGAGAATCATTTTCCTACTTCTAGGAAATAATGGTAAAATTCTGACTCTTTCTTGAGTAAAAACTTGATAGGTGTATAATAAAAGGCAATATCTCCTGTATCATGGTAATTTACCCAGTATAAGGCAATCTCTCCTATATCACGGTAATTTACCCAGTATAAAGCAATCGCTACTATATCACAGTAATTTACCCAATATAAAGCAACCTCTCCTATATCATGGTAATTTACCCAATATAAGATGACCTCTCCTATATCACAGTAATTTACCCAATATAAAGCAACCTCTCCTATATCATGGTAATTTACCCAATATAAGATGACCTCTCCTATATCACAGTAATTTACCCAATATAAAGCAACCTCTCCTATATCATGGTAATTTACCCAATATAAGGTGACCTCTCCTATATCACAGTAATTTACCCAATATAAAGCATCCTCTCCTATATCATGGCAATTTACCCAGTATGAGGCAATCTCTCCTATATCACAGTAATTTACCCAGTATAAAGCAATCTCTCCTATATCACAGTAATTTACCCAATATAAAGCGACCTCTCCTATATCATGGTAATTTACCCAATATAAGGTGACCTCACCTATATCACAGTAATTTACCCAATATAAAGTGACCTCTCCTATATCATGGTAATTTATCCAGTATCAGGCAATCTCCTATATCATGGTAATTTATCCAGTATAAAACAATCTCTCCTATATCATGGTAATTTACCCAATTTAAAGCGAACTTTCCTATATCACAGTAAACATTTATGGCTGACATGAACAGTGTTATAATGAAGGATCACAGTAATACAACTGTACACCTGTAAGTAAACTTAGTGTAAAATTGTCCTACAAATTAATGGAAACAGATAGAAAGAAAGACAAATAGACAAGTGGCAGAATATGTCTATCAACTTGGCTTGGTACTATATGAATATTGATAACCATGAAACAAAATTCAAAAAAGGAACTAAATTCACTGTATATTTTTTACAGTACAAAAGAAACTAAATTCACTGCATATTTTTTACAATAAAAAATAAAATTACAGGAAAATTTTATTTTTATTGCTTTAATTGTATAATTAAGTTTCAGAACTAGCATACTCTTGAAAATCTGATGTAGTCCTAACATAGTTAAGCCTTAAATTTTAACTTTACTTCAGTTTTTTCATGCCAAGAGTCTGCTCTATCTTCTAGAGATAATGTTCATTAAGTATGATTTAAAATTATAATTAAAATGTAGAACAAACATATTTTTGACAGAAATGCCAAACCTTACCAAATCAGTTAACAAAGTTCCATATTTCATTAGTAAAATCTCTTGGAAATCAACTGAAATACCACTCAGCAATAATACTGTATGCAATTTGTGAATCATTATGCTGCCTTCTCATTATCAACTGAAATACCACTCAGCAATCATACTGTATGCAATTTGTGAATCATTATGCTGCCTTCTCATTATCAACTGGCTGTTGGCTAAATTATCATTTATTTTTCCAGCCAAGCCATCTATTTTTTTTGTTGTTATTTCAAAGATAGGTTTTGTGGTTACACAATGTTTAATGGTGACTTGCTTTCAACTTTTCAGCTTAAGCCTGCTACTATAAATGATAATCAGAAGCTGGTTATATAATGACCCCCGCAATTGTTGTCTGTCCGAGTCCTGGTAGAGGGGAATTGGATATATAACTATAGGTAGTTTTCACTATAAAACATATGCAAATTTACATTTTAATAACTCAACAAATTTTCACCATGAATTTCACTCTGCAGTCCAAGACTGGTTCTCTGGTCAGAGGTTTTCTCAAGATTATCCACCTGTCACCACCTCAAAGACCACCTGTCACCACTGCAAAGACCACCTGTCACCACCTCAAACTAACATATGGGTTATCAAATGCAGTGCTCTACATGAGTAGTATATTCAAATATTTTCCACAAATAAACAGATTTTATTTTATGCTAGGCCGTGAATTACTGGATTTTTCGAGTGAAATAATTGTGATATTTCACTGGAGTGAGCAAATATAATATTGTTTCACTGGCCAACAATAGATTTTGATAACATTATGATAAAAAAAATTTGAACTATTTCAAGATACTTGCATGGTGTAAATGTAAATATGGCCACCTCATATACAGATAAACCGGGTTTAAATCCAGCAATGGACAAATATTTTTTTTTCCTTCATTTTTTTTATCTGCTGTTTTACCTTGAATTGGTAAGGAGCATTATGTTACTACTGGTATTTTATGTGTGAATATACACAAAACAGAGCAGAACATAAACGGTAAACTGCTGATATTATCACGCAGGATACAGTAAGAAATCTGCTACTTCAGTCTGTTATACAAATTGCTAGACAATACGCTTGAGCATAAAATAAAAAAGAATATTTGCTTGCTCTGAGTGAATAATCGATATCTTTCATCTCATGGGTGAAAAACTTAAGTATACTGAGTTTTTCACCCACTCGATGAAATATATCCATTATTCACTCATTTTAAGCAAATATCCTCTATAAAATGCATAAAGAATGTTTAATATGCATTCACATTGTGCAAAATGTTAAATTTGAAGTATTAATAGTTCAAAGTTTATGTGTGTCTCCTGCCATAGCACCAGTGATGTTTTATTAGGGTGTCTTTTGATCAAAATAAACTTCAACTGAGACAAGCTTAAGATGTTTAAGGCATGTTTGAAATGATAGTATGGATCAAGGTATGTTTGAAATCATATAACTGGATCAAGGTATGTTTGAAATCATAGTATTGGATCAAGGTATGTTTGAAATCATAGTATTGGATCAAGGTATGTTTGAAATCATAGTATTGGATCAAGCTATGTTTGAAATCATAGTACTGGATCAAGGTATGTTTGAAATCATAGTACTGGATCAAGTTATGTTTGAAATCATAGTACTGGATCAAGTTATGTTTGAAATCATAGTACTGGATCAAGGTATGTTTGAAATCATAGTACTGGATCAAGGTATGTTTGAAATCATAGTACTGGATCAAGGTTGGAACATTCATCAAGGTTATAGTCTGATGCATTATTAAAGGTATGATAAATGTCTTGGTGATTAGAACTATGTGTGCCAATCAGGTCTCATAAATGTTTTGGTGATTCGAACTATGCATGCCAATCAGGTATGATAAATGTCTTGGTGATTAGAACTATGCGTACCACTCAGGTATGATAAATGTCTTGGTGATTAGAACTATGCATGCCACTCAGATATGATAAATGTCTTGGTGATTAGAACTATGCATGCCAATCAGGTATCATAAATGTCATGGTGATTCGAACTATGCATGCCAATCAGGTATCATAAATGTCTTGGTGATTAGAACTATGAATGCCACTCAGGTATGATAAATGTCTTGGTGATTAGAACTATGCATGCCACTCAGATATGATAAATGTCTTGGTGATTAGAACTATGCATGCCACTCAGGTATCATAAATGTCTTGGTGATTCGAACTATGCATGCCAATCAGGTATCATAAATGTCTTGGTGATTAGAACTATGAATGCCACTCAGGTATGATAAATGTCTTGGTGATTAGAACTATGCATGCCACTCAGGTATCATAAATGTCTTGGTGATTAGAACTATGCATGCCACTCAGGTATCATAAATGTCTTGGTGATTAGAACTATGCATGCCACTCAGGTATCATAAATGTCTTGGTGATTAGAACTATGCATGCCACTCAGGTATCATAAATGTCTTGGTGATTAGAACTATGCATGCCACTCAGATATGATAAATGTCTTGGTGATTAGAACTATGTGTGCCACTCAGGTATCATAAATTTGCATTGCAAGGGGTTCACAAAATACCCTCTTGAAAGTTTGACCCAATTAATTCAAACCAGGTAGTAAAATACCCAATTCATTAATCTCTTATCTAGAGCTCTGGTGAGTATGTACCTTGTAACAACAGATGTAACATAAGTAAAATATAAATTTATATAAACTTTCATACCTACTGATCCATATGAAAATAGAGTCAAAGGACATTTTTGGGGCATTGCATCTCTTACGGGTTTCAAGTGGTCTTTTATTGTACTCTTCAACTGCAAGAAAACAGATTAATTTTGAAATGTGACATTGCTACTTATAAGTAACTGGTTTGATTATTCAAAGTTGTAAGGACATGCAAATAGTTCATCTGAACTTGTGAATGGGACACATGAAAATGGTTTCTCCAAACTGATCAGGGAAATATGAAAATGGTACATCCCATGTTGGTGGACATGCAAATGGTTTATTTGAACTTGTGATTGGGACACATGAAAATAGTTTATCCAAATTCTTCAGAGAATATGAAAACATCACATGGCAGTGGACATGACAATAGTATGGAATTCTGCTGCTTGAAAATCAGTACAGGATGGAAGGAAGGAAGAGAGGCATACATTTTATTTGATTATACTAATAATTCTGATAATCATGGTTCAGCATTGTCGGTCACCATGTACTGAGAAAAAAACTAATATCAATTTTAATAAAACACTAATGCACTAGCAGACCATGGCTGCCTTCCAGGACAGCACTGAATTGTATACTAATATACACACCACATGCTTATTTGTTATGTATGAAAGCACTAACAGAACATGGCTGACTCTGGACTCCAATGACCAAGCAAACAGGTGTCTTTATTTGGGTAACTGTGACCTTCACCTTTAAAATCTGTAACATAACATTTGTAGCCTGTTTCCTTCACATATCAACAAGCCATCCTTTAAATTTGTGTCATTATGTGGCATGTAATTTAAGTTAATTTACATGAACTTTCTCCCTTGTTTGAATAACAGTGACTTTGATCTTTGACCTTTGATTTTTTTATAGAGCTTGTCCTAAACAGGATTCCTGCCAAGTCAGATAAAAATTGCCAACAATTTCACACATTTCATATTAAATAAATACAAGTAGAAGATTATTCATCAAATGACAAAGTGTAAAGAGACTGCCATTGACAGTGGTGTGTAATGATTCAGAAGTGTAATATTCAGACGTTTCAAATGTTACAAAATCTGCTAACA
The DNA here is from genome assembly GCA_029931535.1 of Margaritifera margaritifera. Classification (NCBI taxonomy): domain Eukaryota; kingdom Metazoa; phylum Mollusca; class Bivalvia; order Unionida; family Margaritiferidae; genus Margaritifera; species Margaritifera margaritifera. Next base: position 1,490,102 of record JAQPZY010001411.1, on the reverse strand, counting down.
GCTATAGAAGCTGCTATTTTTGAAAAAAAAATTGTATGCATCAAGCCCTTTGTTAAAAAGCTGATGTATTAACATAAAATCAATCATCCATTTGTGCTCCAATTACATAAAACAAGCAACACAAACAAAAATCCCTTGAAGGGACTAATGCTTTACTGTCTGAAAAGAATTTCCAGGAATTCATGAAAAGTTCAATTCATCTTTTTAACTGCTTAGTGTTGAAACCATCTCTAATATTCCTGAACAATAAAAGTTTCAAGTTAGCCACAGCCATACTGGATGTAAGATCAGCACCATTTTCATTTAGAACAAACTAGATACCATTGGAAGACTTTGGGTGGAAACCCATGTTGATATAACCATCCATTCAGGAGAATTAGAGACAAGATTTTCAATAATTCAGATCAGCACATTTTCATTCAGGACTGACTACATATCATAATTAGTCTTCTAGTGAAAATTCCATGTCGATATGACTTTCCATTCAGGAGGAGTAGCAATAACAAGATTTTCAAGATAGCTACCATGGGTGACCACACTGGATGTAAGATCGGCACCATATTCATTTAGTATCAACTAGACATCATAGGAAGTCTTCTGGTGAAAAATCAATGCTGATATGACTTTTCATCTAATAGGAGTAGTGATAAAATTTTCAAGATGGCTGCTGTGGTGGCCATATTGGATATCAACACAGTTTTATTTAAGACCAACGAGACACCATAAGAAGTCTTCTGGTGAAAAGCCCATGTCAATATGACTTTCCATTCAGGAGGAGTATCAATAACAAGATTTTCAAGATGGCTGCTGTGGTGGCCATATTGGCTCTCAGATCAGCACCATTATCATTTAGGACCAACTAGAAATCATAAGAAGTCTTTCAGTGAAAACCCCATGTTGATATGACTATCCTCTTTGGTGGAGTAGCAATAACAAGATTTGAAGATGGCCACTGTATTGTCCGCATTGGATGTCCAGGCAGAACCATTTTCATTTAGGACCAATCAGACATCGTAAGAAGTTTTTTTGGAGAAAAACCCCCCCACGTCAATATAACTTTCTGTTTAGGAGTAGTGAAAACAAGATTTCAAGATGGCTGCCATTGTGGCCATATTGGACTTCAGATAAGTACAATTTTCCTTTAGGACCAACTAAACATTATAAGAAGTATTTAAGTGAAAACCCCATGTTGATATGACTATTCATTCAGGAGAAGTAGTGATAACAAGGTTTTCAAGATGGCTGCTGTGGTGGCCACATTGGATATCTGAGCAGAACCATTTTTATTTAGGATTAACTAGATATCATAAGAAGACTTCTGGTGAAAACCCCATGTCAATATAACTTTCCATTCAGGAGGAGTAGCAATAACAAGATTTTCAAGATGGTTGCCATGGCAGCCATATTATTCTCAGATTGGCACCATTTTCATTTAGGACCAACCAGATATCATAAGGAGTCTCTTACTGAAAACCCTATGTTGATAAAATCATTCATTCAGGATGAGTAGCGATAACCAGATTTTCAAGATGGCTGCTGTGGAGGCTACACTGGATGTCTGAGCAGCACCATTTTCATTTAGGATGAATTAGACCTTGGGATAAATGTGTGTGTAAAGTTTTCATGGCAATTCTCCAAGATGCTTAGGAGGAGAAGCCATAGCAAACCTGTGCTGACAGTTAGATGTCAGACATAGGATGAAAGGCGAAGGACAACAGACAACAGGCCATTCAATAAACTCTTCTGGTCTATGACCACTAGAGCTGAACAAGCTATTATCTGGTATGTCATGACATGATATTATAGGTGCACAATATTGAAAATATTCTTATATGCAATATGTTTATGGAATGCAATATGACAGTAATATCATGGGATGAATAGAAAATCTTACAAGAGTGATCATTTCCAATAAAACTTTTTTCACTGATTTGTATCTTTTGTGAACCTTTGCATTACAAGCAAAAGATGAAAATAATTCAAAGAATTTCATAAATTTCATTTGACATGAACATAAATGTAATAAATTTCATTTGACAAGAGCATAAATGTAATAAATTTAATTTGACGAGCAAAATTTTATAAATTTCATTTGATATGACCATAAATGTAATAAATTTCATTTTCAAATTTGCATAAATGTGAGAATCTGTTTATCACATGATAAAACAAGCAATTTTTTCTTCAAAAATTTTCTTGAAAATTTCATCTGTTGAACCCAAAATTCAATCTGGTGCTAGTAACATTCCACATTTACCTGTCGAGATGAAATATAATGCACCCACCTAGCATGATATCACATGCAATATTTCCTTAGTTAATATATTAGAAATCTGAAATGGGTCCAATGAATGTCATATCAATGTCATGTGATAATATATTCTAAACAACAATAGTTGAATGAGACTAATATGATTGCCATCAAAAACCAAGCTTATGAAGTCAAATTAATTAGAAGAAACTTACCAGTTTGTCAACAAATTTCAGTAGCTCTGTAAAAATGATGGCAACCCCTTGATAACCAATCAGCCGACAGATGGTTTGGAAGTGAGGCATACCAACAAATCCTGTGTATGGGCTGTAAACTGAGTTGTATATACTTCCCAATGCCTAAAAATAGAATAATGTCTGTTAAAGTCAGTCTTTGAATGCACTATTAACAATATGGCATGTTGGTGATGAAGAACTTTCACAATTTACTAATAGGCAGTACACACTTGTTATTTAATTTGGAAAACATTTTTGGAAAAGTTAGTTTTCTCAAGAAACGCGTGAAAAATATGAAGTGCTTGTCAAATGTTTATAATTTATAATAGTTTTGTTCAGTCCTCAAAATGTGTCAGAGGGGCACGAATGCTGCTGGCAGCTTCAGCATTGCTAACAGGAGGAAATTTTGTTGTAAAAAATCTCAGCTGAACAATATACACATCTTGATCCTGAGTCTACAAATACTGCATGAGCATTTTTACACCTGAATAATGCATGGTAATACCCTTGATTTGCACATTAGCAGTCTTTGGTTTGATCCTAAGATCTATCCCTAGAGGTAGTGACCGTCCATGTAAGGTCAGATGGACGAGAGATACCAACCCCTTCTGATGTGAAACAGGAATGCCAGCTTCTTTGGATGCATGGATAGATGGACCAGAGATGCCAACCCCTTTTGATGTGAAACAGGAATGCCAGCTTATTGGGATGCATGGACAGCTTACTGGGATGCATGGACAGATGTACCAGAGTTGCCAACGCCTTCTGATGTGAAACAGGAATGCCAGCTTATTGGGATGCATGGACAGATGTACCAGAGATGCCAACCCCTTCTGATGTAAAAACGGGAATGCCAGCTTATTGGGATACATGGATAGATGTACCAGAGATGCCAACCTCTTCTAATTTGAAATGGGAATGCTAGTGCATTTGGGATGCATGGAAAGATGTAACAGAGATGCCAACCCTCTGTGATGCAAAATGGGAATGCCACCTTATTGGGATGCATGGACAGATGGACTAGAAAAGCCAACCCCTTCTGATGTGAAACAAGAATGCCATCGTATTGGGATGCATAGACAGATGGGCTAGAGATGCCATCCCCTTCTGATGTGAAATAGGGATGACATCTTACTGGGATTGTATGGACAGATGGACCAGAGATGCCAGCCCCTTCTGATATGAAATAGGAATGCCAGCTTATAGGAATGCATGGACAGATGGACCAGAGATGCAAACCCATTCTGATGTGAAACAGGAATGCCAGCTTATTGGGATGCATGGACAGATGGACCAGAGATGCAAACCCATTCTGATGTGAAACAGGAATGCCAGCTTATTGGGATGCATGGACAGATGGACCAGAGATGCCAACCCCTTTTGTTGTGAAACAGGAATGCCAGCTTATTGGGATGCATGAACAGATGGAACAGAGATGCCAACCCCTTCTGTTGTGAACAGGAATGCAAGCTTATTGGGATGAATGGACAGGTGGACTATAGAGATTCCAACCCCTTCTGATGTGAAATGGGAATGCCAGCTTACTGGGATGCATGGACAGATGGAACAGAGATGCCAACCCCTTTTTTGGTCTGACACGTGCTTTCTACATTAATTATTCCCACCATGTAACATGCTGAAATCTCTTTAGAAAAGACTGCAAAGTTATGGTATTTCTCCAAAGTTGGTGCCTTTTTTGGTATATATTTACAAAAGATGTGTTTGTCAGATAATAAGGACAAACCCTTACTTTTTGTCTCCCTGGTCTTATCATAGAATAAATACTGTACATACAAGATATTGTTCTTAATAACAAGGAAAATGTGTTACCTCTCATGTTTAATTAATATAGTCAAGGCAATGCCATCAATGTTTCCCATCATCACACTACCATGGCAATACCATCAATGTTATCCATCACCACACTATTATGTCAATACCATCAATGTTTCCCATCTACACACTACCATGGCAATACATTCAATGTTATCCATCAAAACACTATCATAGCAATACCATCAATGTTATCCATCAAAACACTATCATGGCAATACCATCAATGTTTCCCATCTCCACACTACCATGGCAATACCATCAATGTTTCCCCATCACCACACTACCATGGCAATACCATCAATGTTATCCATCAAAACACTATCATGGCAATACCATCAATGTTTCCCATCACCACACTATCATGGCAATACCATCAATGTTATCCATCAAAACACTATCATGGCAATACCATCAATGTTATCCATCAAAACACTATCATGGCAATACCATCAATGTTATCCATCACCACACTATTGTGGCAAAACCATCAATATTATCCATCAAAACACTATCATGGCAATACCATCAATGTTATCCATCACCACACTATCATGGCTATACCATCAATGTTATCCATCAAACACTATCATGGCAATACCATCAATGTTATCCATCACCACACTACCATGGCAAAACCATCGATGTTATCCATCAAAACACTATCTTGGCAATACCATCAATGTTTCCCATCACCACACTATCATGGCAATACCATCAATGTTATCCATCAAACACTATCATGGCAATACCATCAATGTTTCCCATCCAAACACTATCATGGCAATATCATCAATGTTATCCATCACCACACTATTATGGCAATACCATCAATGTTATCCATCAAACACTATCATGGCAACAGCATCAATGTTATCCATCACCACACTATCATGGCAATACCATCAATGTTATCCATCAAAAACTATCATGGCAATATCATCAATGTTATCCATCACCACACTATCATGGCAAAACCATCGATGTTATCCATCAAAACACTATCTTGGCAATACCATCAATGTTTCCCATCCAAACACTATCATGGCAATACCATCAATGTTTCCCATCCAAACACTATCATGGCAATACCATCAATGCTATCCATTACCACACTATTATGGCAATACCATCAATGTTATCCATCAAACACTATCATGGCAATAGCATCAATGTTATCCATCAAACACTATCATGGCAATAGCATCAATGTTATCCATCACCACACTATTATGGCAATACCATCAATGTTTCCCATCAAAACACTATCATGGCAATACCATCAATGTTTCTCATCTAATCAGGGGCCATAACATTTCCAAATGATATTGTAGAATGCTGAAAACTGAAATCAATCAATGTCTCGTCAATATAAAACTGCATCACATATTTGGTTGAAAACTAACAATCCTTGGTAAATTAATGCTACATTGAAAAGTTTATTTCACTTCATATTTTTCACACAAGAAAGTTTTGTTCACCCAAAATTAATTATATTTTGTAATTATTTTGTGTTCTTATTTAAAAATAAAATTAAAACAATTAATAACATCTTCACTTTGGCAAGAAAACTATTTCAATGTAATTCCTGACATAGTTAAACAAATACATATGCTGAGAAAAACATTATTCAGGAATATTACTTAATATACCAGAGTGATATTCAATCTGGAGAAAAGGACAACTTTAGAAGTGATTATTTTAATTTTGATGGCATACAAATCATACTACTGTTAATAAGAAGCAGCCAGCTTAATTTTATTACCAAATTCTTATGTCACAGTTTAACATTTGCAGAATATATAAATAAATATATATATATGATTTGTGATGAGAAAAGAAACTATTTTCTTAAGATTTTATCTCTTACCAGAATATTAAGAGATAATGAGTTAATTGTAGTGTCTATTTACAAAAAGACCCTACTGGGTCATCAGAAAAACCTCCCATAGGCTTTGAACCAAACTAGTACCTTGTAAAGATGACTTATGCAGGAAATGGCAATCTCACAACTAAAAATAGATTATGCTGTGAATTATGCATGTGCCAACTGTTTTTGGCATAAACATGATGTATACTTGTAATCAGAAAGTGCTGATGTCACTTCAAGTTGCCAAATTATGACTCCTAAGGTCTCCAGAGGGTAAGAAGTTGAAAATATTCATTTGCCATGTCTGAATTTGTAGTCTCAAATGCAACCATTTTACTCACAACTTTGAGCACTCAAATGTCATCAGAATAACTCAATAAATGATATGTGATACTTATAACAGACAGAATAGGTTAGACAATAAAAAGTTTCAAAACAATGATCAATTAGACCCTGGTGTGATTTAAAACAGTGAGAAGTCTTCCTGAGTGTGCTTGTACTTAACTTTCTCTGGATGGGGACATCCATTCCTCACAAGTTAACCTGCCCCATTATCATTCTGCAGCTTGCACAACTGAGATATCGAGTTTAGAGGCACAGCAAATGTTTCAAGGACAATCAGCAAAGTTTCAAGGACAATCAACAAAAGTTTCAAGGACAATCAACAAAAGTTTCAAGAACAATCAGCAAAAGTTTCAAGAGCAATCAATTTTCTTTTGGTTTTGTAAAAAATGACATTTTTGTGGTTTTGTAAAAAAAACGACATTTTCGTCAGTACTTAAATTCATGGATTGGAGAAAGGATTCTATGGTTTTTACATAAAGATCATTGGAGAATGGATTCTATGTTTTTTATATAAATATCATTGGAGAATGGATTTTATGGTTTTTACATAAATATCATTGGAAAATGGATTCAATGGTTTTTACGTAAAGATCATTGGAGAATGGTTTCTATGGTTTTTACATAAAGATCATTGGAGAATGGTTTCTATGGTTTTGACATAAAGATCATTGGAGAACGGATTCTATGGTTTTTACATAAAGATCATTGGAGAATGGTTTCTATGGTTTCTATGGTTTTTACATAAAGATCATTGGAGAATGGTTTCTATGGTTTTTACATAAAGATCATTGGAGAATGGATTCTATGGTTTTTACATGAAGATCATTGGAGAATGGTTTCTATGGTTTCTATGGTTTTTACATAAAGATCATTGGAGAATGGATTCTATAGTTTTACATAAATATCATTGGAGAATGGATTCTATGGTTTTTACATAAATATCATTGGAGAATGGATTCAATGGCTTCTATGGTTTTTACATAAAGATCATTGGAGAATGGTTTCTATGGTTTTTACATAAAGATCATTGGAGAATGGATTCAATGGATTCAATGGTTTCTATGGTTTTTACATAAAGATCATTGGAGAATGGTTTTTATGGTTTTTACATAAAGATCATTGGAGAATGGATTCAATGGTTTCTATGGTTTTTACATAAAGATCATTGGAGAATGGTTTCTATGGTTTTTACATGAAGATCATTGGAGAATGATTTCTATGGTTTTTACATAAAGATCATTGGAGAATGGATTCTATGATTTTTACATAAAGATCACTGGAGAATGGATTCTATGTTTTTTACATAAAGATTATTCTAGAATGGATTCTATGGTTTTTACATAAATATCATTGGAGAATGGTTTCTACATGAAGATCATTCGAGAATGGATTCTATGTTTTTTACATAAAGATTAGTGGAGAATGGATTCTATGGTTTTTACATAAATATCATTGGAGAATGGATTCTATCGTTTTTACATAAAGATCATTGGAGAATGGATTCTATCGTTTTTACATAAATATCATTGGAAAATGGATTCTATCATTTTTACATAAATATCATTGGAGAATGGATTCTTACATAAAATATTATTGTTTGTTGCATCTTTCAATTTGTGGTTTGTAGCAACCATAAAATCCATAAAAACTCATGGAAAATAGACAGTACAATCAGAAACTCGGATGCAATTGTTATGTCAGAACTATCCATGATTTAATGCCAGATTTTGGACAAATGTTTCTGAAGTAGTTTAGAATGGGAAAGACAATTTTGAGTTGAAGATTTTGCAACTGATTAATGTAGTCTTAATGTTGCTCTGCTGTTGTTTCAACTGATTAATGTAGTCTTACTGTTGCTCTGCTGTTGTATCAACTGATTAATGTAGTCTTACTGTTGCTCTGCTGTTGTATCAACTGATTAATGTAGTCTTACTGTTGCTCTGCTGTTGTATCAACTGATTAATGTAGTCTTACTGTTGCTCTGCTGTTGTATCAACTGATTAATGTAGTCTTACTGTTGCTCTGCTGTTGTATCAACTGATTAATGTAGTCTTACTGTTGCTCTGCTGTTGTATCACTGGTGTAGAACCACCAATAATGTCCTCAAATACAAGATTGTTATTCCCTGATTTTACATGCATCTATACATTTGGAATGGTCAAGGGGTAAAATCATACTACCACAAATTGAGAAAAGACATGTGTAATAACCTTTGATCCCCAAACATATTGTGCAGAGACACTGTGCATCTTTTCTCTATTCTTGGTATGTTCTTCACTGAAGTCCAGTAATACAGTCCTCACAAACCTGGAAAAAGTAAATATTTTGGTTACTTTGCATTTTTTACACTGTCTATAAATGGTATAAAAATGAACTTAGTTTTCCATATTACAAATAAAGCTTAATCAAAACTAGCTCATTAAAAGACATACTGAACACAAGGAAAGCACTTTCAAATCTGTGTAGACACTCATAAATGCTATTTAGATAGGAAGGATGGACATGATTTTTAAGCAATTTTAATAAATTATGGAAAGCAGGTCACAGTAATCCATTTTCAAGATTTCGCACACAATTATTCCTACAATGTACACTCAGTGTAAGTTTAGTGGTTGTAGGTGAAAATGTATTGGAGCTAAAGCTAAAACATAACTTTTGTAGCAAATTTGGATAAATCATGCAGGTTGTAAATGGTTTATCATCCTATTCCCTGTTGACTGGCTCTCTTTGGACAAAACTGATGAGCTGATGAACAAGCTGTACTTAGCAATCTTTGGCACAAAAAGATGAAAAAAATTAAGCTATTCCCCCACCTCCACCCCAATCAGTTGTGTCTTCTTGTGAGCTTGCATGCTGCTCTTACCGATTTGTAGTTCCATTGTAACAGTACATAGGCAGGAAATCTCCTCTAATCTCTGAGAGGACATGCAGAGTTATCCGTCCACAGGGAATATTTACATTAGTGTCTGATTCTTTGAGCATGGCATCAAAATCATCTAGTACCAGATGCTTGCTAAGCAGTTTGTGAGCCAGGCGGTTGCACTGAATCAGTCCGTCTAATTCCTGTAAAAATAAGACAGTCAATTTTAAGACAGTCACTCCTGTACATTCAGCATAATGTCAATTCATTTCATTTTGTAGGTATCAATTTTCATGGTTTTACAAAAAATTACATTTTTCATCAGTACTCAATTCATGGATGTGGGAAAGGGTCCTATTGTTTCCACAGAAAGGGTCCTATTGTTTCCATATAAGGGATCCTATTGTTTCCATAGAAGGGTTCTATTGTTTCCACAGAATGGGTCCTATTGTTTCCATATAAGGGATCCTATTGTTTCCATAGAAGGGTTCTATTGTTTCCACAGAATGGGTCCTATTGTTTCCTTAAAAGGGGTCCTATTGTTTCCACAGAAGGGGTCATATTGTTTCTATAGAAGGGGTCCTATTGTTTCCACAGAAAGGATCCTACTGTTTCCATAGAAGGGGTCCTATTGTTTCCATAGAAGGGGTCCTATTGTTTTTGCACAGAAGGACCATTGTTCATTGAGTCTTTAAATGCATAGCTTGTTGCAACCACCAAATCCATGAAAATTGGTATATCATGAAAAATAATGAATTTACAGTATTAGTAACATAAAATATTTGATGATGGACTATATACAGTGAAACCTTGTTAATGTGGACTCTTTTGTTTCAATCCAATTTGTATTAATTAATAAAAATGGTGACAAATCACTTCAATAAATAATATAGGATTTCTGTTCCCAGAAATTGTAATTTGCAGAAATGTCAACCATGCCAACATGAAAGAGGAATTCAGCTTTCAAAAATAGGAATTTGAACACAAAAATAAGAACATTTCAAATTTCTATCCAACAGGTTATTTAAGCATGAGACCTAACTGTTTCATATCATCATCTTTCCTTCCATGTGACATGTTGGAGTCCATCAAACCATTTGAAATAATGGAGTCAATCAAGCCATGTGACATGCTGAAGACCATCAAGCCATGTGACATGCTGAAGACCATCAAGCCATGTGACATGCTGAAGACCATCAAGCCATGTGACATGCTGAAGACCATCAAGCCATGTGACATGCTGAAGACCATCAAGCCATGTGACATGCTGAAGACCATCAAGCCATGTGACATGCTGAAGACCATCAAGCCATGTGAAATGCTGAAGACCATCAAGCCATGTGACATGCTGAAGACCATCAAGCAATGTGACATGCTGAAGACCATCAAGCAATGTGACATGCTGGTGCTCATCAAGAAAAAATTGCAAAGAAATGGTATTCCACTAGTGTTTATGCCTTGCTTAATTATTTTATTTTTAATTTCCAAAACAAATGTCATTTTCTTGTAGAGGTCTCAACAGTTACCTTTTTGGTTTGACATCTTTCTCAATTTTTCATAGATGAATCAGAGTGCTAAGTTAATGATTTCTAACTGGTCAATATTCAATTGCTATTGTGATACAAGCTCATATGTATAATGATTTCTAACTGGTCAAGATTCAGTTGCTATTGTGATACAAGCTCATATGATTGCTTTCTTAAAAACTTACAATCAAAAATTACAAGTGATCTTGATATACTGGTGTTTAAGTTAATACCTGCCTATATAAAATAGTATCTGACAAAAAAATTAGAATCTTACAGAACTAATGGAATAATTCTGGATGGCATCTCTGCATTAGGTTAGCAACACATCCAGTCAAATGTAGTCTGGATAAACAAGTTCTTACTGTTTTCTATGTTACATCATAGTCTGTACAGTAAATATATTAATTATTAACAATCTCTCTCTCTCTCCATATATATATATATATATATATATATATATATATATACACACATACAGATTGCCTGAAAATATTTCAATTGTACACTAGAGCTACTTTCATGGCAAATCCCCACACATTTTATTACATTCACCCCTACCCCTAAACTAGGTAACTTGACCTAGGGTCTGTAACCAAGGACGTGGTAATTATATGATGTGCCCTCATGATATGACTGCATGTTTAAAGTATAGTCAAGATATATTAAAACATTACAATGTAACTGCAATTTTTGTATATGACCTTTGACCTCCTCCCTTGGACCCCAGGAGTGAGACCCCTCAATTCTACACCTGTAATAGATGGTTATCACATGGCAAGCTATGTAGCAAGTTTGGTGAATTTCAACCAGTGGTTAAGGAGGAGTAGAGATGATGGACAGACAGATGGAGGATATTACAAACCCTCCACTAAAGTATGGGAATAATAATCACATAAAAATTCCTCTCTATGTGTTATATCAACATAATGTTATAAATATATGTAATGTTAAATCCTAGCATGTGTTATAACAACATAATGTTATAAATATTGTAATGTTAAATCTTTGCAATCCTCCCCCTTCATAGCACACATATAAGATGTAGAGTAAAAACATGAGGAATCCAGCTGTCATCTACTCACAATAATGTGAGTCAGATCTCCTGCCTCAAATCTGGAGATGGCTATATCCAATGCATTCTTCAGGGCTGCATTAACTCGCTGACTCAGTAAACTCCTCAAGTTTACTGACCGCCCTAATAGCTGTTAAGAAACAATAAGAAAATTAAAACTTTTTTTATCTTACCATATTTAAGGATAATCACTTGTGAAATATTGGAATTAAATTTAACTGCTTGAAAAATGTATATTATATAGCTAAGTGTCCAAGCACTCCAAAATCACTTAAAAATGTATATTATATAACTAAGTGTCCAAGCACTCCAAAATCACTTACAAATGTATATTATATAGTTAAGTGTCCAAGCACTCCAAAATCACTTACAAATGTATATTACAAAATAAAGCTTTAAATCTAACATGGGAGGAAATTATAACTGAAAAGAAATTCAATGGGAGATTAAAACATATAAAAATAAATGGATGGCATATTTTAAATGTATATGTGCCAGTATCAAACAATATAAGGACAAGTATAACAAAAAAAATTACAATTTATACATGATTTAACAGAATATATACAAGACTTTTCTATGGAAAATTTCATAATTGGAGGAGATTTTAATTGGGTAACAAATAATTTAGATAGGACCGGGGGTATGAAAGGGCAAGAATTAAATGCAAGAAGGGGGGAAATAATAAAAAACTTTATAGAAAAAAATGAGATAGAAGATGTTTGGAGAAAACTAAACCCTGATAAAATAGAATATACATATGAATATGGAATCAGACAAGGGAGTAGATTGGATAAATTTTATATATCTAAAACAGAAATAAATAAAGTTGTAATGTGTGAAATTCAAAGGGATAAAATAGCTGATCATTATCCGGTTATACTAAATATAAATATGGAATACAGAAATAAATGGGGACAAGGATATTGGAAACTCAACAATTCTATCTTAATGGAAAGTGAATATACAGACAGAATAACAGAAATTTTAAATAGGTTTAATACAGAAGGTACAAGGGATATCCTCAAAGCATGGGAAGATTTAAAAGAATTGATGAAAAAACTTACGAAGATATATAGTACTATAAAACAAGATAAAATGAGGGGGGTGGAACAAAGGTATAAAAATATATGTATAAATAAAGATGTAAGTGAAGAGGAAAAGGATAAATATAAGGAAGAATATGAGAATGTACAAAAATATAAAAGGGCAGGTAATAAAATTAGAGTGGGGAAATTTGATAGTATGTACATAAAAGCAAAGGGAATATATAGGAGGGAGGAAATACAGAGGGGAAAAGGGAAAAACATGGAAACTCTAAAGAAAAATAATATAATACTTAAGGAAAAGGGGGAAATATTACAAGAAATACATGATTTTTATAAAGAGTTGTATACCTCGCAAAACATAAGGTATGAAGAAATAGATAGCTATTGTAAGAATGTACAATTTATAAAAATAGATGAAGACCATAGAAATATATGTGAAAACTTCATAACAGCAGAGGAGATTAAAAAAGCTATAATACAATTAAATAAAGGTAAATCACCCGGTTCAGATGGCCTCACTGCAGATTTTTATAAAAAATTCCAAATACAAATAACTCCAATTTTAGAATATGTATATAATAATATCTTGATAAATAAAGAAATGACAGGTAAAATGAAGGAGGGAATAATCACAGTAATATATAAAGGGAAAGGGGATATACAAGATTTAAAAAACTGGAGACCGATCTCTTTACTTAATACGGATTATAAAATTTTAAGTAAAATTATGTCTAATAGACTTAAAATGTGTATGGGTAAAATAATAAATATAAATCAAAGTTGTGGGGAAGGGGGGAGGAGTATTAAAAATAATCTATTAAATATACAAAATGTAATAGAGTATATAGAGAATAAAGGAGAGAAAGGAGCTATAATTCTATATGATCAGGAAAAAGCGTTTGATCGTGTAGAACATAGCTATATAGAGAATATTTTAAAAAACTATGGTTTTGGACCCATCTTTTGTAAATGGATCAAAGTAATGTATACAAACATAACATCGGTAGTACAGATCAATGGAGCCAAAACAAAAAGTTTTAAAATTGAAAGGTCGGTAAGACAGGGATGTCCCCTGTCTATGCTGCTATATGTATTAGCAATTGAAGTTTTATGTATTAAAATAAAAAATAATCGAAATATACAAGGAATAAAAATACCTAATATAAAAAAGGAATTTAAAATGCTTCAACATGCAGATGACTGCACAAATTTTATAAACGATGGCTTTTCTTTTAAACATTTGGAAAAAGAATTTTTTGATTTTGGGAAAGCATCGGGATCAAAAATTAATCATATGAAAACTGAAATACTTTTAATAGGAAATTGGCGTGGGAATCACCCAGGTTTACCACCAGAATTAATAAAACAAAAAGTGAAAGCTTTAGGGGTGTATTTTGGGAAAAACGCTGGAAAAACTAATTTTAATGTTTTAAAAGATAAAGTACAAGAACAAATTGACTTATGGATATGTACACCTTTAAATATAATGGAAAGGGTACAAGTAGCACATACCTATATATACAGCACTCTGTGGTATATTATGCAAATTATTGATTTTAAGGACACATGGTTTGAAACTATAGATAAAAAGATAATTCATTTTATATGGGGAGGGGGGATGCACCTTCTCCAAAGAGAGAATCTATATAAATCCAAAATAGAGGGAGGATTGGGTATACCATACCTGAAATATAGAAAAAGAGCGTATATTATAAACAGAATAAGAAACCTATGGGGGAAAAAGGAATACGTGTGGGCAGCTTTATATATATATAATTATGGATTTCTTATTAATAATATGCCTGAAATATATAGAAATAATAAACTAATTAAAACAATTGAACCACCGAGGAAACTGCTTCCAATAAAAAATGTTATCATGAAATATAGGGGGGATATTAAAATATGGATAGAAGAGAAAGATATTTTAACGTATATAAACATAATGAAGGGTGTAAACCAACAAGCCATACATAAGGTACAAAAAGAAAATCCGGGGCAACAATGGGGGGCAATATGGGAAAAATGGAAAGGGATTAAATCAAATTATAAACAAAGTTTAGTATATAAATATATTCATGATGTGTGGTTGACGGGAGATGTGGCCTTTAAAAGGCATATATCACCTGTAATAATAAAATGTCCTTTGTGTAAAAATGCGTTATACACAAAAAAACATGTAATCCTAAAATGTAAGGATACAGAACAGGAGAGGGCTTCAATAATCAATATGATAAAAAGGGAAAATGGAGTGTATAAGGAAGAAAACTTATTATATACCCATAATATAAGGAATAAAAAATTATATGATAACATAGTAGAGTATATTACAAGAAATATGATAAAATGCTATAGAGGGGTAGAAGGATTTTTAAAAAAAATAATTAAAAAAAAACAAAAAAACAAAAAAAAAAAACTTGTTAAAATACTCTAATAGACAATAAAACAATAGTGGGATGAGGGTGAAGGACAAATTCCCTCTTAAAGGGAGTACCTTTAAGGAGCTGGACCCCTCATCCCTGAAAAGGGTAAAATAAAAACAGTAAGATTGTATACTCTAATAGATGATAAAACACTAGCGGGATGAGGGCGAAGGATAAATTCCCTCTTAAAGGGAGTACCTTAAAAGGAGCTGGACCCCTCATCCCTGAAAAGTGTAAAATAAAATAGTAGAAATGTATACCATATGTTTTATAACATTTAATAAGAACTTCGCAGTGCTAACATAATCTAACAAACAGATAGGAACAAAATGGAAGCAGATTTAAATACAGGGGGGGTTATGTAACTCAAAGTAGGATATGAGGACGAGTGACACCGAGGCTACAGGGCTAACGAGAAGTAGTAAGGGTCACATCAGAGTACCCAAAAATGAGGCATAACCAATATAAACATTACAAAACAAGAAAATATACTAACAACTGCGAAACCAACCATACCTTTTTTTTTTTTTTTACATAACTTGTAGCATATATAAGAAATAAAATTTGGAAATTTTAAATATGGTCTTAGAAACCAGAGCAAAAGGACACAGGGGGAGCACAAGTATGGCCTATGGATGGAGGAAAGGTACCAATAAAATCTGCAAACCATAATACCTCCAACATGGGCCAACAAATTTTGCGCCACCAGTATCCAATTTTTAATCTCCTTTAAGAGATTATACATTTTGGAACTTATTTCATTTTTTCAAAACTATATATATGTATATATTTTTTATCTTTTCTTTAAAAGTAATTAACAACTACAACAAAATTTGGAAACTAAAAAGCCAGTCCAAACAAGAATACAGGGGTTTATAGCACACGATAACACAATATAGCAACATACATATAGCATACACTGGACTTTAAAAGATCCCTGGCAAGGATCACTGAAAACAACTTTTATAACATGGCAAGGAAACCAGCCGCAAGGGCAATACCTGAGGAGGGGAGTACAAGCCATGGAGTAAATTCTTTAGGCCTAGGGTGGAACGATTGGGAACCTGGAAACGGGTTTCAAATCAAGTACGCCCTTCAAAAATAATATACAAAAAGGAACCCTACCGGTAGTCTAAAAAGTAACAATAAAATTTTCTTTTCAAAATTCTTTTTGATTTTTTTCAAAACCCACAACAACAGACTTTATGGGGGTACAAACAGATATAAAAAAACCTTTAAAACATTTCGGCACAAAGGGGGACACCTTAAGGGCTGATAGCTTAACATAGCTAGAGGTCTAAGAGGGGTCCACAAAAAAAAATGTATATTATATAGCTAAGTGTCCAAGCACTCCAAAATCACTTAAAAGTGTATATTATATAGCTAAGTGTCCAAGCACTCCAAAATCACTTACAAATGTATATTATATAACTAAGTGTCCAAGCACTCCAAAATCACTTACAAATGTATAATATATAACTAAGTGTCCAAGCACTCCAAAATCACTTAAAAATGTATATTATACAGCTAAGTGTCCAAGCACTCCAAAATCACTTACAAATGTATAATATATAACTAAGTGTCCAAGCACTCCAAAATCACTTACAAATGTATAATATATAACTAAGTGTCCAAGCACTCCAAAATCACTTACAAATGTATAATATACAGCTAAGTGTCCAAGCACTCCAAAATCACTTACAAATGTATAATATACAGCTAAGTGTCCAAGTACTCCAAAATCACTTACAAATGTAAATTATATAGTTAAGTGTCCAAGCACTCCAAAATCACTTAAAAATGTATATTATATAGTTAAGTGTCCAAGCACTCCAAAATCACTTAAAAGTGTATATTATACAGCTAAGTGTCCAAGCACTCCAAAATCACTTACAAATGTATATTATATAACTAAGTGTCCAAGCACTCCAAAATCACTTACAAATGTATAATATATAACTAAGTGTCCAAGCACTCCAAAATCACTTACAAATGTATAATATATAACTAAGTGTCCAAGCACTCCAAAATCACTTAAAAATGTATATTATACAGCTAAGTGTCCAAGCACTCCAAAATCACTTACAAATGTATATTATATAGTTAAGTGTCCAAGCACTCCAAAATCACTTACAAATGTATATTATATAGTTAAGTGTCCAAGCACTCCAAAATCACTTACAAATGTATATTATATAGTTAAGTGTCCAAGCACTCCAAAATCACTTAAAAGTGTATATTATATAGTTAAGTGTCCAAGCACTCCAAAATCACTTAAAAGTGTATATTATATAGCTAAGTGTCCAAGCACTCCAAAATCACTTAAAAGTGTATATTATACAGCTAAGTGTCCAAGCACTCCAAAATCACTTAAAAGTGTATATTATACAGCTAAGTGTCCAAGCACTCCAAAATCACTTACAAGTGTATATTATACAGCTAAGTGTCCAAGCACTCCAAAATCACTTACAAATGTAAATTATATAGTTAAGTGTCCAAGCATTCCAAAATCACTTAAAAGTGTATATTATACAGCTAAGTGTCCAAGCACTCCAAAATCACTTACAAATGTAAATTATATAGTTAAGTGTCCAAGCATTCCAAAATCACTTAAAAGTGTATATTATACAGCTAAGTGTCCAAGCACTCCAAAATCACGTAAAAATGTATAGGATGATGTGCATTTTCTTTTGCTTCTCTTAGTTGAATATCTATCCTCAGAAAAGGTCATTCCACAGAAAAGTATGGGAAAATGTACACTGTCATTAATTACCTATAAGATAAAAAGTATGGGAAAATGTACACTGTCATTAATTACCTATAAGATAAAAAGTACGGGAAAATGTACACTGTCATTAATTACCTATAAGATAAAAAGTATGGGAAAATGTACACTGTCATTGATTACCTATAAGATAAAAAGTACGGGTTTATGTACACTGTCATTAATTACCTATAAGATAATAGCTGTATGAGTACTTAAAAATGTATTAAATATTCACAGGTTGAAGATCATAGACTCATGTTACCAAATACACAAAGAAAAGCGTTTGTTGGTGAGTGATTTTTTTCAATATGACTCAATTATTGAAATAAAATTAGTTTTCATCAACAGAAAGCCTGCATGTCCAATTTATGGCAGGATGTAAATTGCCAAAGATTTCCAAAGGTCTTGCACACTTTTTACTGACTTTATCATTTTCTTTCACATTATTGTTATTGTGATTATTAAAACTGTTAAAGCATTTTCTTTTTCATTATTTAACAAGAGACACAAGTTGCAACCATGTCATTTTGTGTCCAATCTCTCCCAGAGTACATAGTGCTATGATTCGCTTAGGTAACAAGTGACATCATATCAATGACATCATAATGTAATGATCATGTCACTTTGAGATGCACAGTAAGCATTGATTTTACAAAAATGGACATCCTTAATCATGCATGATTTACACTGAATGAGAAAAGCATTGACTCAGATCTGCTGTTATATAATGTAGTGGTAAATCAGGTTCTATGCTGTTCAGCTGACATCTTTAGAAGAACAGGATACGGACCCTGATCTGCTGTTGCATTATGGGACAGCAGGCCTTGGTTTACACTATCTGCAATAAGGCGTTCATTATGCATTAGCTTTACAGTTTTAAATTATTTAACAATATGACATTCTGACATATTTAGTGGTCACCATAAAGTATCTCCATATAACAAAGTCCCTGATATAACACAGGTATGGTCATGAATCTCACTATAAAGCACCTCCATATAACACAGTCCCTGATATAACACAGATAAAGTCATGGATTCCATTATATTGATTGAATTTTATTTTTCCAGACAATATACCCCAGTATAAGGCAACCTCACCTTTAACACTGTACACTTTTATGGCTCCCATGAACAGTGTTATAGTGAGAACTACTGTAATATGAAGTATTCTCGAGGATGACAGGAGGTTATATGATGTGGGCTTTAAGGTTGAGGAAACTGGAGACCTGGTATAAACCAGTGATCTTGGATAGATGGTTACTAACGTATGCACATGCTACACCTGGCGATTTAACCCATGACCACATAAGTGCAAAGCAAGTGTGATACCACTGCACTATCCAGCCTCTATGATCATAACAATTCTCACACTGAACCTCTGAATCCACTCATAATTCTTTTTCTTCAGCTTATAATTCTGACATCTTATTGGCTAATGTCAAATTACTGACCAATCAGAATGTTGAGTTCAGTCTGAGTGTGACAGTGATATTTCTTGTGTAATCTCAGGACTAATTATCTATGATATTGAACATTCTTGTGTAATCTCAGGGTCAGGACTAATTATCTATGGTATTGAACATTCTTGTGTAATCTCAGGGTCAGGACTAATTATCTATGGTATTGAACATTCTTACATATTGGACAATACTCTGTGCTATCTATAAGCCATTGTTTTACTTCAAGCTTCAATGTAAAATGACTTTATGCAAAGATTTGTAGATAATGTACTTTTTGCTAAATCTTTCAAAAATAAAAATTTTAATGAAATATATATATATATATATATAAACCAAAAGTAAAATAATACCCTAATGATAAATTGGTATGAATTAGCATCATAGACATTTTTCATCATCTTGTGCTTTTGTTGAACTGCAAACTTAAATGAGTACATACATCAGTTTATACAGAAATCTAGTATCTCTCAGTCAGTTTATGCAGAAATCTAGTATCTCTCAGTCAGTTTATACAGATATCTATTATCTCTCATCAAGAATATACAAAAATCTAGTGTCTCTCACCAATATAATACAGAAATCTAGTGTCTCTCACCAATATAATACAGAAATCTAGTATCTCTCACCAATATAATACAGAAATCTAGTGTCTCTCACCAATATAATACAGAAATCTAGTATCTCTAACCCAGATAGTACAAAAATCTAGTATCTCTAACCCAGATAGTACAGAAATCTAGTATCTCTCACCAATATAATACAGAAATCTAGTGTCTCTCACCAATATAATACAGAAATCTAGTATCTCTCACCAATATAATACAGAAATCTAGTATCTCTAACCCAGATAGTACAAAAATCTAGTATCTCTAACCCAGATAGTACAGAAATCTAGTATCTCTCACCAATATAATACAGAAATCTAGTGTCTCTCACCAATATAATACAGAAATCTAGTATCTCTCACCAATATAATACAGAAATCTAGTATCTCTCACCAATATAATACAGAAATCTAGTGTCTCTCACCAATATAATACAGAAATCTAGTATCTCTCACCAATATAATACAGAAATCTAGTGTCTCTCACCAATATAATACAGAAATCTAGTGTCTCTCACCAATATAATACAGAAATCTAGTGTCTCTCACCAATATAATACAGAAATCTAGTGTCTCTCACCAATATAATTACAGAAATCTAGTGTCTCTCACCAATATAATACAGAAATCTAGTATCTCACACCAATATAATACAGAAATCTAGTGTCTCTCACCAATATAATACAGAAATCTAGTGTCTCTCACCAATATAATACAGAAATCTAGTATCTCTAACCCAGATAGTACAGAAATCTAGCATCTCTCACCCAGATAGTACAGAAATCTAGTATCTCTCACCAATATAATACAGAAATCTAATATCTCTCACCAGTATAATACAGAAATCTAGTATCTCTAACCCAGATAGTACAGAAATCTAGTATCTCTCACCAATATAATACAGAAATCTAGTGTCTCTCACCCAGATCATACAGAAATCTAGTATCTCTCACTAATAAAATACAGAAATATAGTATCTCTAACCCAGATAGTACATAAATCTAGCATCTCTCACCAATATAATACAGAAATCTAGTATCTCTCACCCAGATAGTACAGAAATCTAGTCTCTCACACCAATATAATACAGAAATCTAGTATCTCTCACCAATATAATACAGAAATCTGGTATCTCTCACCCAGATAGTACAGAAATCTAGTATCTCTCACCAATATAATACAGAAATCTAGTATCTCTCACCAATATAATACAGAAATCTAGTATCTCTAACCCAGATAGTACAGAAATCTAGTATCTCTAACCCAGATTGTACAGAAATCAAGTATCTCTCACCAATATAATACAGAAATCTAGTATCTCTAACCCAGATAGTACAAAAATCTAGTATCTCTCACCAATATAATACAGAAATCTAGTATCTCTCACCCAGATAGTACAGAAATCTAGTATCTCTAACCCAGATAGTACAAAAATCTAGTATCTCTCACCAATATAATACAGAAATCTAGTATCTCTCACCCAGATAGTACAGAAATCTAGTATCTCTAACCCAGATAGTACAAAAATCTAGTATCTCTCACCAATATAATACAGAAATCTAGTATCTCTCACCAATATAATACAGAAATCTAGTATCTCTAACCAATATAATACAGAAATCTAGTATCTCTAACCCAGATAATACAGTTATCTAGTATCTCTCACCAATATAATACAGAAATCTAGTATCTCTAACCCAGATAATACAGAAATCTAGTGTCTCTCACCAATATAATACAGAAATCTAGTATCTCTCACCAATATAATACAGAAATCTAGTATCTCTCACCCAGATAGTACAGAAATCTAGTATCTCTAACCCAGATAGTACAAAAATCTAGTACCTCTCACCAATATAATACAGAAATCTAGTATCTCTCACCCAGATAGTACAGAAATCTAGTATCTCTAACCCAGATAGTACAAAAATCTAGTACCTCTCACCAATATAATACAGAAATCTAGTATCTCTCACCCAGATAGTACAGAAATCTAGTATCTCTAACCCAGATAGTACAAAAATCTAGTATCTCTCACCAATATAATACAGAAATCTAGTATCTCTCACCAATATAATACAGAAATCTAGTAGCTCTAACCAATATAATACAGAAATCTAGTATCTCTCACCCAGATAGTACAGAAATCTAGTATCTCTAACCCAGATAGTACAGAAATCTAGTATCTCTCACCAATTTAATAAAGAAATCTAGTATCTCTCACCAATATAATACAGAAATCTAGTATCTCTCACCAATATAATACAGAAATCTAGTGTCTCTCACCAATATAATACAGAAATCTAGTGTATCTCACCAATATAATACAGAAATCTAGTGTCTCTCACCAATATAATACAGAAATCTAGTATCTCTCACCCAGATAGTACAGAAATCAAGTATCTCTAACCCAGATAGTACAGAAATCTAGTGTCTCTCACCAATATAATACAGAAATCTACTATCTCTCACCAATATAATACAGAAATCTAGTATCTCTAACCCAGATAATATAGAAATCTAGTATCTCTCACCAATATAATACAGAAATCTAGTATCTCTAACCCAGATAGTACAGAAATCTAGTATCTCTCACCCAGATAGTACAGAAATCTAGTATCTCTCACCAATATAATACAGAAATCTAGTATCTCTAACCCAGATAATACAGAAATCTAGTATCTCTCACCAATATAATACAGAAATCTAGTATCTCTCACCAATATAATACAGAAATCTAGTAGCTCTCACCCAGATATGACACAAATCTAGTATCTCCAACCCATATAAGACAGAAATCTAGTATCTCCCACCTAGTTCATAGAGATATCTAGTGTCTCTCACCTAGATAATACAGAAATATAGTCTCTCACCCAGTTAATACAGAAATCTAGTGTCTCTCACCCAGTTAATCTAGAAACGGGTATCACTAACCCTTTTAATACAGAAATCTAGTGTCTTTCACCCGGTTAATATTACGACATCTAGTAAATCTCACCCAGTTAATGCAGAAATCTAGTATCTCTCACCCAGTTAAGATATAAATCTAGTATCTTGCACCCAATTAATTAACAGAAATATAATGTCTCTCATCCAATTAATACAGAAATCTAGTATCTCCAACCAAGTTAATACAAAAATCTTGTTCAACCTAAAGACTGTAATGCCTGTTTATTCACAGTTCAACCTGAACACTGTAATCCCTGTTTATTCAACCTGAAGACTGTGATGCCTGTTTATTCACAGTTAACCTGAAGACTGTAATGCCTGTTTATTCACAGTTAACCTGAAGACTGTAATGTCTGTTTATTCACAGTTCAACCTGAAGACTGTAATGCCTGTTTATTCACAGTTCAACCTGAAGACTGTAATGCCTGTTTATTCAACCTGAAGACTGTAATGCCTGTTTATTCAACCTGAAGACTGTGATGCCTGTTTATTCAACCTGAAGACTGTAATGCCTGTTTATTCAAACTGAAGACTGTAATGCCTGTTTATTCAAACTGAAGACTGTAATGCCTGTTTATTCAACCTGAAGACTGTAATGCCTGTTTATTCACAGTTCAACCTGAAGACTGTAATGCCTGTTTATTCAACCTGAAGACTGTAATGCCTGTTTATTCAACCTGAAGACTGTGATGCCTGTTTATTCAACCTGAAGACTGTAATGTCTGTTTATTCAAACTGAAGACTGTAATGCCTGTTTATTCAAACTGAAGACTGTAATGCCTGTTTATTCACAGTTCAACCTGAAGACTGTAATGCCTGTTTATTCACAGTTAACCTGAAGACTGTAATGCCTGTTTATTCACAGTTCAACTTAAAGACTGTAATGCCTGTTTATTCACAGTTAACCTGAAGACTGTAATGCCTGTTTATTCACAGTTCAACCTGAAGACTGTAATGCCTGTTTATTCAACCTGAAGACTGTAATGCCTGTTTATTCAACCTGAAGACTGTGATGCCTGTTTATTCAACCTGAAGACTGAAATGCCTGTTTATTCAAACTGAAGACTGTAATGCCTGTTTATTCAAACTGAAGACTGTAATGCCTGTTTATTCAATCTGAAGACTGTAATGCCTGTTTATTCAACATGAAGACTGTAATGCCTGTTTATTCAAACTGAAGACTGTAATGCCTGTTTATTCAACCTGAAGACTGTAATGCCTGTTTATTCAAACTGAAGACTGTAATGCCTGTTTATTCAACCTGAAGACTGTAATGCCTGTTTACTCACAGTTCAACCTGAAGACTGTAATGCATTTATTCACAGTTCAACCTGAAGACTGTAATGTCTGTTTATTCAATCTGAAGACTGTAATGCCTGTTTATTCAACCTGAAGACTGTAATGCCTGTTTATTCAATCTGAAGACTGTAATGCCTGTTTATTCACAGTTCAACCTGAAGACTGTAATGCCTGTTTATTCAAACTGAAGACTGTAATGCCTGTTTATTCACAGTTCAACCTGAAGACTGTAATGCCTGTTTATTCACAGTTCAACCTGAAGACTGTAATGCCTGTTTATTCAACCTGAAGACTGTAATGCCTGTTTATTCAATCTGAAGACTGTAATGCCTGTTTATTCAACCTGAAGACTGTAATGCCTGTTTATTCAAACTGAAACTGTAATGCCTGTTTATTCAACCTGAAGACTGTAATGCATTTATTCACAGTTCAACCTGAAGACTGTAATGCCTGTTTATTCAACTTGAAGACTGTAATGCCTGTTTATTCAAACTGAAGACTGTAATGCCTGTTTATTCAATCTGATGACTGTAATGCCTGTTTATTCAACCTGAAGACTGTAATGCCTGTTTATTCAATCTGAAGACTGTAATGCCTGTTTATTCAATCTGAAGACTGTAATGCCTGTTTATTCAACCTGAAGACTGTAATGCCTGTTTATTCAAACTGAAGACTGTAATGCCTGTTTATTCAACCTGAAGACTGAAATGCCTGTTTATTTAACCTGATGCCTGTAATGCCTGTTTATTCAATCTGAAGACTGTAATGCCTGTTTATTCAACCTGAAGACTGTAATGCCTGTTTATTCAATCTGAAGACTGTAATGCCTGTTTATTCACAGTTCAACCTGAAGACTGTAATGCCTGTTTATTCAAACTGAAGACTGTAATGCCTGTTTATTCAACCTGAAGACTGTAATGCCTGTTTATTCACAGTTAACCTGAAGACTGTAATGCCTGTTTATTCACAGTTCAACCTGAAGACTGTAATGCCTGTTTATTCAACCTGAAGACTGAAATGCCTGTTTATTCAACCTGAAGACTGTAATGCCTGTTTATTCAACCTGAAGACTGAAATGCCTGTTTATTCAACCTGAAGACTGTAATGCCTGTTTATTCACAATTTCAATAAGTTTTCTTTACCTGGACATTAGTCTGCTGCATGAGTGTCTCATATCGGTTCACTGGTGGAAGCGTGACATTAATCCCTGCCTGGGTACATGCACTGCACAATTTCTTGTCTAACATAATGCTGAAATAAAATGACACAAAGTTTATTTACCCTATGGACAAATATTACATGTCTATTTATTCATGAATGTGAATATGAAACAAAGCATGTCTTTTTTTTTCTTGAGATTTGGCATCAGACAAAAATGATATTAATTCACATTTAAAATTTCTTTTATGGAATATTCTATTCAGTCTCATAATTTGCACTTAATGATCTTTTATTAAAAAATCTTAAAATCAAACTTTTTCAGATAACTCAAGGACATGACTTTGAAATACAGTATGTGGATACTAGAAATGTGTTCATGCAACGTGAATGTCCTAACACAGTGACTAAGAAACTGACCTAAACAAACAAATGAATCAGACATACAGATGGACAGACAAGGGTAACTTTATATGTCCTAAAAGATTCATGAAGGGACATAAATTCAGCTGTGATATTTTGAGAGTGGGCCCTATGAGTTCCTTCTGCATGTTGTAAGAGACTAATGGAGACAAGCTTTCTTCACTAGGCTGAGTCCTGTGATGATATTCCAGCTATTAAGAAGGACTTGGAATTTTTAAGAGTGGAGTTTATATAAAACAAATCTGACTTTGTATATGATATTCCAGCTATTATGAAGGATGAAGGGCTTGGAATTTTTAAGAGTGCAGTTTATATACAAAACAATCTGACTTTGTATATGATATTCCAGCTATTATGAAGGATGAAGGACTTGGAATTTTTAAGAGTGCAGTTTATATATAAAAAAATCAGACTTTGTATTTTAAGGATTTTACTTTTATTGCCTTTATCTTGTGTTGAATGCCTTTCTGGGGTCACCTAAATTAACTCTACACTATATAACCAGGACTGTGCTGATGTGCTGTTAAGCCACACACACACACACACACACATATATATATATATATATATATATATATATATATATATATATATATATATATATATATATATATATATATATATATATATACAAACATACATACATACATACATGTATTCTCTCCATAAATTTAGATTTAATAGTTATACTAAAAAATTTAACATTATAAAAATGAGAAGAAATAGGTTCAAAAATGTGATTCACATGAAAAAAGAGAATTATGAGCATAAAAAGAAAAAGGATTTAATATAATCAAGGTCAGATGTTTCAAAACTTTTGGGAGCTGATTAAACAAACACATGCACACAAGGCATGTAGTAATGGGACAATCTTGTGTCATCAATGGTATGAATACTTAAAATCATTACTGTATCATAATGACATAGAAACTAATCACAATTTTGATTATATGACTGAAACTCCAGATCACATTTTTGAAAGTCCGATCTCTGGAGTTGAAGTTCTAAAAAGTATCAGAAATCTCAAATCAGGAAAGTCTGGTGGACTCGATGGAATAATAGCCAAAATGATTTAAAAAGCACAACTTCAAGCATATGCCCTTATTTTTTAGATTACAACATAAAAAATTTTGATACTCCAGGGCACCTCCCTAAACAATGGGACAAAAGCATTATATACACATTACACAACAAAGGTTCTTCAGATGACCATAGCAATTACAGAAGAATCTCTCTCATTGATATCTTTGCTGATGATGTTGCAAATTGTGCTGATACAGTCAGTTCTTTATAAATACAGATTAATATTTTGGAGATATTCTGTGAAAATAAATGGAATGTGTGTTAATTTCGATAAAACCAAAATCATTGTATTCAGAAATCATGGATTTTTGAGGAGTAACAAAAAGTGGTATTTTAAGGGTAAACAAAACCATATCTGATTATAAATAAATGGGATTATAAATAAATGGGATTATACTTCACTCCTAAACTTGTTTGGATGAAAGCAAAGAAAGAACTTGCAATTAAAGCAAACAAGTCTCTACATACATTGAATATTATTCAAAATAAGTTAGGCAAATTTTATGTGACAGAAGATTTCAAACTATTTGATGCTATGATCACACATGTAATAACTTATGCTACTGAAATATGGGGGTATGAATATTCATACACAATTGAAAAGGTACATAACAAGCTTTGTACTAGATTTCTGAACCTTCTGAGACAAACAGGCTTCCTCTTTCCCTCTTATCATGAGGAGAATATGGAAGATTACCTGTGTTTTGCATATTGTTGTATATGTATTAACTACTGGATTAGATTGCTTAAAATGGATGATAACTGATATCCAGGGCAATGTTATATTATGCTGAAAAAATGGAGGAGTCAGGTAAATTCAGATGGGTTTCAAAAGTTAAAGACATACTATTCAGATATAGGTTTGGTTATATTTGGTAGCAGATGAAAAGTATTTTTACTCAACTTGAGACAACGTTTTAAAGACAATTTAATTCAGGATTGGAATTCAGCTGTAAAAAAATCACATAAAGCATATCACTATAGTAAATTTTATGATACTTTTTCTGTTAAATTTTATATAACCACTGATTTACCTACCCATACATGTGAAACAGGAGGGTGTTTCTCCCAAGTTGAGGGGTGTCTCCCGTACCTCCCTGAAATCTCCAGCGTATATGCAAAATTATTATAGAAAAATTAAATTTGTTCCATTTTTTTCCCACTTTAGTTCCAGTGTAGTATATTTATAGTAATACTGCCTGTGATCATGTGACTGTGAACTGGCTTAAGCAGGGCAAGACAATTTAGATGCTAATTTCAAGCAGCATAAAACAATTAATATCCCTTTGATTCTGTCGGTAGGGTTGGTTGACTTCAGTGTTTGAAGTTTGTCAAAATGGATTATACTATGTGTGAGCAGAAGTAATTCCAAAAGGATTAAAGATGTTAACTGATAATGGCTGGGTTACTAAAGAGCTCAATCAGCATAAAACAATTAACATTACTTTGATTCTCTCCAGAAGGTATGTTCTGCTTAGGTGCTTAAAGTTGTTGAGATGGATTAGAGTCTATACTATGTGTGATCAAAAGTAATTTGGACAGGATGAAAGATGTTAATTGATTCTGGTTGGATTACTCAAGTGGCATAAAACAGGGTCAGTGTGACTTTGGTGTTTAAAGTTTGTTAAGATGTCTAAGCGTGTGTTATCTCCCAATGCCAAAATGCCAAAATCTAAGCAACAGAAATATCACACAAAATTCAACCATGGATGGAAATGGGAATTTCAGTGGTGTGATGGTAATGTATGGATTTGTGCTTCATGTGGAGAATTTTACTGATGTTAAAACAACATTAGACCCAGACAGTACCAATCTTGAGCAGTTCTGGCAGGCAGCCAGCAATCTGAATCTACCCACAGGCAGGAAACAATTTTTTAACTTCTTGCTGGACTTAGTAGAGTTGTACTAACATTGCCACATTCCAATGCAGACACTGAAAGGAAATTTTGCATTCTGACTCCAGAGGAAACTGGATCCAGTAACAGTACATGATCTCCGAAGTATTAAGATCAACAATGATGAGGACTGCCAACAATATAATCCAGGCATTGATCTCCTAAGAAATGCTAAAAATGCTTGTGATACATATAAGGAGAGTATAAATGGCAACAAGTTACTGTGAAAGGACTGATTTGATGAGATGAGGTCACATATTTTAATATTAAAAAAATGTAAATTTGTTCAATAGTTGTAATTTTTGTCCATTTGCATGCTAAAAATTGGGTCCATGAAAATCTCCCTCTGACAAAATTTTCGAAATCTCCTGATCTGTCCTGACCTGACATGTCTTTTCTGCCACAAGCCTACCCTTCTACTAAATGCAATAACCAGACTCCAATATTCCACCCATAATTTAGCTATAGAGGAAGGACGGCATAATGGCATCCCTCCAATTCAACGTATGTGTATGTTATGTGATAAAAGCCAAATAGAAGATGAATATCACTTTGCAGATCTTAAAAATAAATTCATATCAGGAATATTTAGCAAAAAACATCCATGTGAGGAAAGCTTTAATTCTTTGATAAAGTCTAAGAACCCAGTCATAATATCTCCATTTGCACAATATGTCTTTTGAGCATTCCATAGAAGAGAGCAAATGGATATGTAACTACAGTATTAATATAAATAAGAAAAATGTATTTACACCATGTTTCTTTCACCCATATGCAATATCACAGCTATCTAATGTTATTCTCGTTTCATTCTGTGGTTGCTGGATTTTTCTTTCTTTCCGTTTTCATTTCACTGAGTTGATTTTATTGTAATATGGCGATCTACATCATTGCAATACTGTTATGTAACTTCAGTATTATGGACCTATGGCCTACATTACCAATAAACAATTGTCATTGTCGTTGTCATAAAGTCTGTATCCTTCAGTTATATTTTATTAGATATCTACTATACCTATATTACAAAGCTGACATTTTAACACAACCAATTGAAAGAAAAAGAAAGAAAGAAAGCAACAAATCAGAAATGTGTTCATTGCTCCTCTACAATGACC
Source organism: Margaritifera margaritifera (assembly GCA_029931535.1). Taxonomy (NCBI): domain Eukaryota; kingdom Metazoa; phylum Mollusca; class Bivalvia; order Unionida; family Margaritiferidae; genus Margaritifera; species Margaritifera margaritifera. The sequence continues at coordinate 1,459,879 of JAQPZY010001411.1, read as the reverse complement.
TAATTGCTAAACTCAACTGAACTAATGAACAGATCAGGATAACACTATTTTGTCAACTGAACTAATGAACAGATCAGGATAACACTATTTGTCAACTGAACTAATGAACAGATCAGGATAACACTATTTTGTCAACTGAACTAATGAACAGATCAGGATAACACTATTTTGTCAACTGAACTAATGAACAGATCAGGATAACACTATTTTGTCAACTGAACTAATGAACAGATCAGGATAACACTATTTTGTCAACTGAACTAATGAACAGATCAGGATAACACTATTTTGTCAACTGAACTAATGAACAGATCAGGATAACACTATTTTGTCAACTGAACTAATGAACAGATCAGGATAACACTATTTTGTCCCTTTCATAATCTAAGAGGAACATACAAAGGACTTTCTTCTGAACATTTAGTACTTCTCTGGTTCTAAAGACATGAGTATGACTACACTCCTTAACTCACCATGATGCCATCTGTTTAAAGCAGGTAAACACCTGGTCACTCAACTTGTACACAAACTGGTCAAAACAAAGATTCACCTGAAACAAAAATATAGGATCAAGTGTTCATTTCATATAAAATTTATTACATAAATTGAATATTATATGTCACAAGCTGTTGTAGAAAGTGGCATATTGTATTACTTAATTACTTTCATAAACTGTATATCAAATTAAGAAGAATGTGAGATCCTGTCTATCAGACAATGATGAAGACTTTACATTACTCTTTGACATTTCTATGTGGTATTTCTAAGTGTTATCTCACAATGTGTGAGATATGATGTGATACCATTGATTTATAGTATTTATAAAGAGACACACATGATAAATTTATTGAAAATGGGGATCAAGTGAGGTCAGTGGCATCACTAGGGGGGTGCGGGCCGCACCGGGTGACACCATCACAGGGGGGTGACACCAAAATGGAAAAATGCAAATTCGACAGATGCAAAATGCAAATTCCCATGGGGGAAGTCTGGAGGGGGTGACACCATGAGTTTACCACACTGGGTAACGCCAACCCTAGTGATGCCACTGAATGGGCTTATCGTAAGAACAAGCTTTTGATATAAGAATTTGCTGATATTTGATTCTAACATGAACACATTTTGTTTTCCTTTACAATGTATGTATAATGCAATGAACACAATTTATCTTCCTTTACAATGTATGTACAATGCAATGAACACATTTTGTCTTCCTTTACAATGCATGTATAATGCAATGAACACATTGTCTTCCTTTACAATGTATGTATAATGCAATGAACACATTTTGTCTTCCTTTACAATGTATGTATAATACATAGGTATTTATCTTGCACAGTAGAAACCTCTTCTGGAGGCATGTGTCCCTAACAGGAACACTCAGTGTGACCTAATAGTGCAATGTCATCATCACAGGAGTGCACAACCAATAGTTGAGTGAGGTAGCATAATAGTGCAACATCATCATCACAGGAGTGCCCTGCCAATAGTTGAGTGAGGTGACATAATAGTGCAACATCATCATCACAGGAATGCACTGCCAATAGTTGAGTGAGGTGACATAATAGTGCAACATCATCATCACAGGAATGCACTGCCAATAGTTGAGTGAGGTGACATAATAGTGCAACATCATCACAGGAATGCACTGCCAATAATTGAGTGAGGGGACATAATAATGCAATGTCATTGCAGGAGTGTGCTGCCAATAATTGAGTGAGGAGACATAATAGTGCAACATCATCATTACAGGAGTGCACTGCATCATCACAGGAGATGCTCAACATGCTGTAGCATTAAGTCAGCTGAATACAATCAGTGTACACCATAGGTTCTCAACATATGGGTTGTGGCCCACTTGTGGGCTGCGGGCTTGCTGCAGGTGATATATTAGCCATACATAGAATACTCAGAAGTGGGATGCAGGTGAAAAAAGTTTGAGAACCATTGGTGTACACAAGTAAATTTTGTTTATTTTTCATGTTAGAAAAAAGATAATTATAAAGATATCTATATGAAAAGATAAATATCCATTTTCAATGCTGCAATTGTTTTACATCATCTCCTTGTGCTGGCATACTTGGGGATTAATTAAAATTTCAACACTGACAACAGGTATTATTGCTTGAAATAGATATCTCTTTTAAAGTCATTATTTTTTAATTCTGACCTGAACCTATTTCCTCTCCTTATACAATGCACAGAAAAAAGGAGATATTTATCTTGCATAATAGGTACCTCTTTTGGGGGCCCACATGTCACCCACTGTAACAGACACCTTTGGAGACCCATACATGTCACCAACAGTAATAGATACCTTTGGAGGCCCACACATGTCACCAACAGTAACAGATACTTTTGGAGAACCATACATGACACCAACAGTAATAAATACCTTGGAGGCCCACACATATCACCAACAGTAACAGATACTTTTGGAAGTCCACACATATCACCAACAATAATAGATACCTTTGGAGGTCCACACATCACCGACCATTAACGCTATGTATGACATAAAATTTCAATTCATCATGTAAGTGTACAGCCAATGGTTGAGCAAGATGCTTACATACTGTAGTATTAGGTCTAGAGTGAAATTGATGTAAACAAGCAGAATTTTGTTTTTCATATTAGAAATCAAAATAATGATTTAAAAAGAGGTATTGTGAATTCTCTATGTTTCATAGGGTATACATTTGTTTGGATTTTCATGGTTGCTGCAAACCAAGAATTGAAAGACTTAATGAAAAATCCCCCTCCTGTGGAAACAACAGATGCACTTCCCAAATCTATGAATTTAAGTACTGACAAATATGCTATGACAAATATGCCAATATGCAATGACAAATATGCCAATATGCAATGACAAAAATGCCATTTTTCATAAAAGCATGAAAATTAACACCCATGACAATAAATACATTCACAGTATCTATTTCAAAGATAAATGCCTGTTTTAAATATTGCAGTTTTTTTATATAATCCCCAAGTGTGTCAGCATTTGGGAATTATTTCATGGATTAAGTCAGTGCTCTGAGATTATTTAAAATTGCAACATTGACAACAAGTATTTATCTTTTGAAATAGATACCATTTTTCATTGAAATAGATACCACTTTTCATTGAAATAGATACCACTTTTCATTGAAATAGATACATGTACCACTTTTCATTGAAATAGATACCACTTTTCATTGAAATAGATACCACTTTTCAAGTCATTATTTCTTAATTCACTGCACCAAGGCTGAATAAATGACATACCGGTAATGGTTTAAAAGATAATTGGTAAAAGGTTGTTTTTGAAGATATAGACATCTGATACCTTGAGAAAGCAACAGTAAGTATTTCATATTCTTAGCAACACTGGCATATTTTGGTGACTGGCTTGTACAAATTTGAAAGGCCTTCATACAGCGAACTCTGGGTATTATGATACCCTACTAACTTGAAACCTTTATAACCAAATACCATTACAACAGACGAGATATATTAAATTACAGGTTAGAGGGTACTGCACAATATGCATTGTAATACTGACATATTGTTATGTGATATAATTGTAATAACTGATATATTATATGTGATACAATCACAATAACTGATGAATTGTTTGTGATACGATTATAAAAACTGATATATATATGTGGTATGAATGTAAATGGAGTCTACTGTATCAGGATTCTCTTTTTTAAATTTTGTATAAATTGATTTCCTAATTAAAGAGGAAGATACTAAAAGTTATTGTTCCTTTCAGTAATGGTGACCACATTAAATGGCAGACTATTATTGTACAAACTTGAAAATCTTGATGCTACGATGTTCTTGTATATTATTGTACAAACTTGAAAATCTCGATGCTACAATGTTCTCGTATATTAAATATAATGTGATAGTAGGTTTGTCAGAGATAAAATATTCCACAAGTTATTCAAATTTTTATTAATGGCAGCCATATTGTATGGCTGATCATGATTGTCTAATACTGAAAGACCTTGATGCTAAAATGCTTTCTACAGTCAAGTTTGGGTAAAATTGGTCCAGCTGTTTTTATACATTGTTGAAATTTTTTTCTACTTGTTGTAAAAGTGGCTATATTTGATGGAAGATCAGCATCACTGGTACGTACTTGCACTTTGCCATGATGCCAGAGTAACCTTTTGTTGAATTAAGTTAAGATTGGTCAAATGCTACTAATTTTAGTAATGGTGGCCATATTTGATGACAGATTTACATCAAATGTACAAATTTGAAAGCTTTGTTGCCTGAATGATCTCTGCCAATATGGAGCACATTGGTCAAGCATTACTAGATAAGTCATTCAAAGAGTTATTTTCAGTAACTGCCACAAGACGTTTTTTTTCTTCTCCATAAGTACATTAAAACTGGAGAGAAAGGTCATGTGTAATGAAATTGCCCAGAAATCCTATAACTTGCATAGAAATAAGACATATTTACATTTATTATGTATTATCCTTCGATAAAATCAAAAACAAAAATGTAATTCATTTTCTCATGTAGACATTTAATCATGTGCCCAGTGTCTGATCAAATTTACTTCCAGCACTGGTCTGCTATCCCCTATATTTACTCCATCATTAGAGTCAAATTAAAGGTTTAGGTACCAGACTACAATAAAGTATGGTTGTCAACCATTCACCCACAACAAACTTTTTGCTATGGCTGGTTTCTAAGTTTAGATGTAACAGATTTGCTTGACAAATGAAGTGCATGGGCTGTAGAAACAATTTCTTAATTTCAAAATTATATCAGAATAAAATACAAATATGAGGATTTTAATAAATATTACTTTTTTATGAGGTGATGAGTGTGTTCTAGTATCACTGGCAAATCTACCAAGAGTTTGCTAATGTGACTCATTGAAATTTGTATTCATCACTTCATAGATACTCAAAACTTTAATCCTTAAATAAATCATATATAAAGAAAATTCTAACCTCAGCCTCTACTTCATCATACAGGAACTGTTGGCGGAACTTGGTCAGGGCATAGTGGGCAGAGTCATTGTACAGATCAAGTGGATACAGAATGTACCTATACAAAAAAGGGATAAGAAGTAAAATCTATTATCTATACCTGCTGGCTTTAAAAAATAATACTACTTATAAGCATGGATCAGGTTTATTCTGTCAAGCTGTTCATACATGCAATAAATGATGCAGTGCTTTAGGTGGAGATAGCTTATGAGTCAATTTATAATATAGTCAGGGAGCATGCAAAGTCCTGTGTGAATTTTGTGATGAAAGCAAGCCACTAGTCTAGATGTCTTAAGGGAACCCCAAATAGCAATAAAAAACTTGTTGGTAGTTTAGCCATACTATTGTGGTGATGGGATCTCAGGGTTTGCTGTAGTGTAATTGTTCCAGATAATGGCCTGGTAGTGTGCCATTAGAATTGCTTGATGCAGTGCATCTTATGTAGGTGGTAGCCTTTCTGATTGTGCCTGCTTCTTTGTGAATGACCACCACCTCAACTTCTCCTCCTTTGATATCAGAGTTTGAGGTAGGTACACCTTACAGATGAACTGCTCAATAGCAGCAAAGGTGTCATCAGTAGGCACTGAGAACAACGCCCAGGCTTACAAGTGCAGTTATGATCATCACCACTGGCATCTTGGAAGCCTTTCCAGAAAGCAAGCTTTCCCATTCCAGCAAAACTTCCTGAATAGTTGGCACTGCTGATGGCATGGAATCCTGGCAAGGTGGCAGCCTTGCTAGATTCAAGGGCTTCACAGATGGGTCTCAGTGGGATGACGTGGCGCCTCTGACCAGTTCTGGTCACAAAGTTGGTGTCCTTGCATAATTCTGGATACAGTTGGATAGACAGCACAAATGTGCTCAGCAGTTCCTTCATTGAGTGCCTCATATCCAGGCCAGTGAGCTCCAGCTTTGATACCTCATCTTTAAATTGACATCTCTGGTAGATAACCATGGTAGTAGCATGCAGAGTACATTTCCCATCAGGGGTATCTTCTGCAAAGTCAACATTGTCCACATCAAAGAAGACATGTCTTCCATGAATGAAATCAGGGGGCAAGTAAATGCTACCAATGACCAGCATTCTCTGGACTATGGTTGTAGCTGTCTGCCCTTCCACTCACAGAAGTCTGTTGTATTCAACTGACATCCCAAACCTATGCAAGATGTCTATGATTTTCTTGCTTTGAATGGCTTGATGAATGGCTACTTCAACTGCTAACTGTTGTGGCATTTCACATGCTGATCTCAGGGTCTGTACTTTCTTGTTGCTGACCTGCTGCTGGGACAGGAATATCATAACTGTACTCTGTGCTAGGTTCATGGCATGCTTGTTCACTTGTGAAGACTTCTTGTTGGTTGATAGTGTTGTATTTGGTCCATGAATAACCCACCGATTAAAGCTGTACAGTTCTTTTGGTAAATGTTCCTCTGTAACAACTGTAAGAAAACCATCAAATGTCCATGTTTTAGCTTTACTGATTGCTTTTCTCAGCAGAGAAACTGTGTTGTACAGAACCTTCATGTCCATGTCACTATCCACATTTCTCTCTTCCGCCAGCTGAATTGTAGTATCTCTTGTGCTTTTGGGGGTTATACATTCTGCTTCATTCACACGTTATGGTTTGTGGAATGTTACGTCTGAGGTATTTCAATCTGTATGAGCTGTTTCAATTTTTTTGTAACTGCACTCGTGGTTCACCACATTGTTGGCAGATAGGATGTCTATGTATGCCTTTTGGAGTACAGGGATGCTAACTACATTTCCATCAAGCAAAGTGCCCTCTACTAGATGGAGGAATTCAACCTCTGCTGCCAATTTATCAGCTGCACTTGGCCTAGATGACATGGGTTTATTGCTCTGTGATGGACATTTGTGATGTGCATTGCCCAGCACGCTTGTGATATTTAATGTCAATTGCATGTGCATCTTCTGGGTTGATGGATGTGCAGATCTTAAAATGGAGCTTCTCCTTTCCACATTTCTTGATGGCTTCTTTGAGAGAACAACCAGCATTTTCTGTAGCAGTCATGTGTATGGGATTCTTGTATGATGCTCTATTTTCACAGAAGAAACACAGATCCTTCTTGTAAGAGGCTGACTGAGAGCGAGTGAAGGTGCCACAACCGGATGAGTGATTGGAAGATGATTCTCATCTGGTACCATTAGAAGCCATTAGCATTTCATATCTTTCTTTGGCTCTACTGTGCATTCCTGTCTTAATAGCACTTTCTGTGCCATGTGGCATGTCTTGATTCAATATCCTGAAAAGTGACATCACCAAAGCATCTGCTTATCTCAAGATAGTCTTTATCGCCATAGTGATCATGCTCTCTAATGAAGTTCAGTACTTTCTCATGGGCAACTGGTTTCTCCATGAGTGCCTCACCTGTCGCTGTTTGGCAGATGATGCAAAGTGAGTAGTTGGCATTATACCTTGCCACTGTTGTAGCTAGCACTGGAACTTTAGCTGTTGTCTCCATAATAGTATAAGATAAATGCCGTTGTGGCAGAATGTTCGTGCAAACAGAATGCTAGTTTTAGGAAGAGAAAACCCAACATCACACAAGCATCTATTCTATGGGGATCAAGGATCTAGTATATACTGTTCAGGTTGATTTCTGTACTGTTCATGTTGTTTATGTTGGATGATGCGTTTGGTCCAACCACCACAGAATTCACCTGCAACATTTAAGAAATAGATGAAGGTTAGATGTCACTCAACATTGTACATGAGCTACAACACATGATTTACACAGATGTAGAGTGTATATATATTGAGCAGAGTAGAGTTGATACTATATGAAATCTGAAAGACATTTAGACCAAATGGATGAATTTATCAGGCTGTGTTGGTATAAAATACTATGTGAAAATGCACAAATCACGTGTTTCCTGCACTGACTCATCACCATGACAGAGCAGTGCAGATTCCCAGACTGCCGACAAGTTTTTGATTGTTCTTTGGGGTCCCCTTAAGACATCCAGACTAGTGGCTTGCTTTCACCACAAAGTTCCCACAGGACTGTATTTCATGGATCCTGACTAATAGGTAAAATAAGTATGTACATAATAAGTATACTAAAAACATTTTGATCTTTTAATGTCATCAGTCAACAAATGAAATTAACTGGAATAAATTATATAAAAACAAATATCATCCTAAATAATAGGATCAAAGATCATACCATTGTTAAATTAGGAGCTGGATAAATTGAAAACATGAAACAGCTAGTGACCAATTCCCCCAAAAGGGGGGAATGGGGGTATGTTCGGTCAAACTCCACCTTTTCTAGTTATAATAATAATAATGTTTTATTTATTGAAGGTAACTCTGTTAGTACAAAACTATTCTCTCTTTAGGACTTCTCCACAATCTCCTTACATATAATATACCACAAGCTGAAAAAGAATACTTATTTCTTATTTAACCTGTAGTTGAAGCATTTATTTTTTAAAAGCACTGAGAGAATTTGTTTTATATTCAAAGGTAGGCTGTTCCAGAAAAGAACTGAAATTCTAAAGCTCTTCTTAAATTAATGTATTTTAGGTTTTTGTATCAAGAGATTTGCAGCTTCTGCAGAGAGCAGTGTATAACTAGACTGCATCTGGCTAAACATGTCTTGTAGATATTATGGCGCAGTTCAATTTAGAGCTTACTATACTAAAACAGCTTCACTGTAATCAGTCATTATGTTAATTTCCATCCAACATGAGATTTTGTATAGGGCTGCAGATGGTAAATCAAAGTTTATCTTGAAGTATACATGTATGTGCTACTCCTTTTTGAAATACAAAAATGCTGACAATGTCTTGTATGGAGCAGTTTCTCAATACATAAAGGCAATAATCTAGCAATGCTTGAATATATGCATTAAAATATAGGATAAGAAGGAGAATTTCCTAATTGTGGTAATAGTGTGCTTTCAGTGAAAAATTCAGAAATGTTGCCATTTTAAGCAATTAAACTACAACTTCTCAAAACCAAAGTCTTGTAAAGACATCCTGTATCTATTCCTGGGAAAAATCTGATATTCCCTCTCCATTACTAGACATTTCTCAGAATAATAGTGACTTAGAGGCTCACTTCTTGTGTGTGTGTGTATGTGTGTGTGTGTGTGATGGGAAGAGAGGGAGAAAATTGATAATCTTACTCCATCATAGAACTTTCTTTGGTTTCCAGGACATGGTCAGTCAAAATCCATGGCATGGACATTTGAATAGGAAACTGAAAATGAGATGACAAATCAAAGTCCAGGCCAGTTTTCATACACACAGTAGAAATATCTATTATCTCCTATTATATATGTTAAATTGATCCTTACATTGAAAAGTAGTCCAAATATGTTTTATTTTTTTCCATTTAGTTCTTTATTGACAGCATGTTTTAATAACTTTTTAAAGATTGGCAGAAAGATTTGAAATAATCAATATGCATCTCCAATTTTATTTTCATCAAAAGAAAGAAAATGTTGAGCAAACAAAATAGAAAGAAAAGGCCAAATGCTGACAAAAATCAACAACGATTTCATTGATTGGTCTCTCACACACATATCATGCTAATATGTAACACCATAATATTTGAACTGCACAAATTTAACACAACACTTTAATTCAGTAGTTTAATGTTGATACTGATGATACAAATTGGTCTCCAATGACACAGGAAAACAACACCACTGCCTGCATAGACCCTGTGACCCTGGGGTTAGCCTTGTTTTGACTTGTTATCTCAGTCATTTTTACATTGAATTTTGGCTAAAAAAGATACAAAGTTAACAATAACAGTGCTAGATTTGTTGGCTGAGACAATAACATTTTGATATTTCCTGTAACTGTTACAAAACACAGCATGTGTTTCTGCAAGAAATCAGCAGAAATCAACTTGAATGTGGTGGTAATGGTGGTTTGAGAGATGTGAGAGCACCACCTCAGGAGTAGTCTGACTGATCATGCTGATATCATCACTAGAAAAGTGATACCTACATCTTACCATATGCTAATACATATATGACAATAACATCTGTCAGAGATATGAAGAATACATGTATGACAATAACATCTGTCAGAGATATGAAGAATACATATACGACAAATAACATGTTAGAGATCAGATATGAAGAAGACATATATGACAATAACATGTCAGAGATATGAAGAATACATATATACAATAACATCTGTCAGAGATATGAAAAATACATATATACAACATCTGTCAGAGACAGGAAATATATATTTATGACAATAACATGTCAGAGACAGGAAGAATATATTTATGACAATAACATGTCAGAGACAGAAAGAATACATATATGACAATAACATGTCAGAGATATGAAGAATACATACATGACAATAACATCTGTCAGAGATATGAAGAATACATATATGACAATAGCATGTCATAGATATGAAGAATACATATACGACAATAACATGTCAGAGATATGAAGAATACATATATGACAATAAGATGTCAGAGATATGAAGAATACATATATGACAATAAGATGTCAGAGATATGAAGAATACATATATGACAATAAGATGTCAGAGATATGAAGAATACATATATGACAAAAACATGTCAGAGATATGAAGAATACATATATGACAATAACATGTCAGAGATATGAAGAATACATATATGACAATAACATCTGTCACAGATATGAAGAATACATATATGACAATAAGATGTCAGAGATATGAAGAATACATATATGACAATAACATGTCAGAGATATGAAGAATACATATATGACAATAAGATGTCAGAGATATGAAGAATACATATATGACAAAAAGATGTCAGAGATATGAAGAATGCATATATGACAATAACATCTGTCAGAGGTATGAAGAATACATAAATACCAAGTAACCCAAAATTGGCCTTGACCTTGACAGATGCTGTTATGGGTTATGTATGTAGAAAATCTTTTAATTACACATAATACTGGGCAAGTTTTATGTGAATATTTACTGTTTGAAATGTTCACCCACAAAATGAAGTTTAACATGCACATCCTTTACCCTTTAAGTATTTATATTATATCTTGTATCAACAGTAACACTGTCCACCCTTTCTCATACTGCACAAACAACTAAAGAATATGTCAAAAGAGACTGCGAATTCATTATTTTTTATGGGGTACTGATTTTTGTGAATTTGGTGCTTGACACAATTCCATGAATTTAAAGACTCAACAAACACTGATCAGTGTGTGGTAATGATAGGAATCACTCCCAAACCCATGAATTTAAAGACCCAACAAACACTGATCAGTCTGTGGAAATGATAGGAATTGCTCCCAAACCCATGAATTCAAAGACCCAACAAACAATGTTCAGTTTGTGGAAATGATAAAAATCACTCCCATACCCATGAATTGATAGGCCCAACAAACAATGCTCAGTTTGTGGAAATGATAAAAGTCACACCCAAACCCATGAATTTTAAGACCCAATGAACAATGCTCAGTCTGTGAAAATGATAGGAATAACTCCTGTACCCATGAATTTAAAGACCAAACAAACACTGATCAGTCTGTGGATATTATAGGAATCACCCCCAAACCCATGAATTAAAAGACCCAACAAACAATGATCAGTATGTGGAAATGATAAGAATCACTCCAAAAGCAATGAATTTAATGACCCAATGAATTATGATTAGTTGTGGAAATAAAAGAATCACTCCTAAACCCATGAATTTAAAGACCCAACAAACAATGCTCAGTCTGTGGAAATGATAGGAATCACTCCCACACCCATGAATTCAAAGGTCCAACAAACAATATTCAGTTTGTGGAAATGATAAAAATCACTCCCAAATACATGAATTTAAAGACCCAACAAAGACTGATCACTCTGTGGAAATGATAGGAACCACTCCCAAACCCATGAATTTAAAGACCCAATAAAAACAATGGTCATTCTGTGGAAATGATAGGAATCACTCCCATACCCATGAATTTAAAGACACAACAAACACTGATCGGTCTGTGGAAATTATAGGAATCACTCCCAAACCCATGAATTTAAAGACCCAACAAAAACACTGATCAGTCAGTGGAAATGATAGAAATCACTCCCATAAAAGAACCAACAAACACTGATCAGTCTGTCGAAATGATAGGAATCACTCCCACACCCATGAATTTAAAGACCCAACAAACAATGCTCAGTTTGTGGAAATGATAAAAATCACTCCCAAGCCCATGAATTTAAAGACCCAATGAACAATGCTCAGTCTGTGGAAATGATAGGAATCACTCCCAAACCCAAGAATTGAAAGACTCAACAAAAACACTGATCATCTGTGGAAATGATAGGAATCACTCCCAAATCCATGAATTTAAAAACCAAACAAACACTGATCAGTCTGTCGAAATGATAGGAATCACTCCCGTACCAATGAATTTAAAGACCCAACAAACACTAATCAGTTTGTGGAAATGATATGAATCACTCCCAAACCCATGAATTTAAAGACCCAACAAACTCTAATCAGTTTGTGGAAATGATACGAATCACTCCCAAACCCATGAATTTAAAAACCCAACAAACAATGCTCAGTCTGTGGAAATGATCGGAATCACTCCCAAACCCATGAATTTAAGTACTGATGAAAATTCCCTTTGTCACAAAACAACAAAATTGAATACCCATGACAATAAATGAATTTACAGGATTACATTTTTGTGTCTGTACTCCAACTAACCAGGAACAGCGAAAGTAATCACTTCTACACAAAATGTTTGCAACATAATAAAAATGTCACATTCTGAACTGAAGTGTCTCTAATTAAATTGGGAAAAATCTGATTTCCATGTTTTTTGGCAGAGGTATTGTTGTTCATTTGTTCTCCCTTCCAGATCTCTTGATAAGATTTTGATGAATTGAGTATTTTATTCCCTGGTTTGAAACTAATTGGGTTTTAGAAATTTCACAAGTGTATTTTGTGAACATCATACAACAGAAACTTACAAAATCAGACAGAGTTTCTATCATCAAGATGTTTATCATGCCTTTAAGAATGCATCAAATATCTTAATGACCAAGATTAACATGGGTGTACTCAATTATAAAGTTATGTTTGATAAGTGTTCTCACCATGATCATTTAAATATGCATGGAACTTCTAGAACTTGTCTTGATTGCATAGTATGAAATAGGGAAAGCCTAAACAAGTGCAGCTTAAGACTGTGTGTACTGTCTGAAATATATGTGTACAGACTAAATGCTTCTCATAATTTAAATGGAGGAATGTGTGAGAACAACAACTATATTGTGTGACATGAAATTGTGTACATAGAAAAAAAAGTCTTTCTGCATTGTATGGAATATTAATTTCTTTGATGAATATTGAACATACAGTTGTGAAATTTGTACAAGGAAAATTTATTTTCTTTTGTTTCTTTGAATTTTGGTTTTCTTCTGAAATTTGTATTATATGGAGTAAATAATCATTGAAGCCAGAAACAAAGGTTTTTTAACTGGACCACTGTGCAAATGATATGCATTACCATATGAGATTGCTTTACAGAAAACCTCCACTTTGATGTGCTTGCTATCAACCCAGTGTGTCATAAAAAAAAAATCGATGCTTTTTATTTATGGCAGGAAATATATGCTGACATAGTTTGAAAGAAATGGACAAAATTAAAGTGTTTTGAGTACCTTGAATCCATTTTCAGTGATTTATTTTTATAAAATATTCCAATACACTGCTCCTCTTTGTTCATCAGAGGAGAAATTATTCTTGCACAAGCAAGAATCATGAGTCTTCACCTAGAAGACACAAAAACAAATTACTGGTTTAAACATGAATTCTATGTGACTAGAAATTTTAAAAAAATATGAGTTGACAACATTCATTTGCAGTATTTCTCCCATGATAAGGCCAAATAAATTTATCAAAAAGAAAGGGGTTTATTATCCGACAAAAATAACCCTTCTTAATATGTGCCAATTTTTTTTATAAATTGGGTGGGCTTATTGTCAAGAATGGGCTTAACACTGGATAAATACAGCAAGTAACAAAGATTTATTTTACCTGAACTCTTGCACCATTTGTCATCTCCAGGAAAAATTCTCTGAACCACAGTTGTGATAAGTCACAGCAGTTTTGAAGGGACTCTAATCAGAAAAAAAGCAAAATTATTTGGTTTTGTATGTAAATATTTTCAATAAGCTGTTTTTTGTAAGTACACAGTCACTAATGGAATGTAGTGCTGAAAAAAAGTTACACTTCTATGTTGTGAGGACACCAATTTTTCTGGATAAATTTAAGGTTTTCCAAACCATTAATATAACAGCTCTACAAAAAATGGTCTACCTGTGCAGTAATTAGGAATCCCTTACCACCAGAGGCATATTTACAAATGAAAGTATTGGCAAAAATGACACTTTTTTCTAAATCACCAAACAGTGATATCCACAAAGGTGAATAAATTCATACAATCCAAACACTGGAAATGAATGCAGAAATAACTATAAGTCCAAAAGGTCCAGAAAAAAACAATAACTTTTTCACAATTCATTTCAACTGTATGGAAGTTTCCTCCAGTCATTGATACATGAATGAGTATTTAAACAGGCACATAACATCTAATTTCTATAAATCCTGTGGTTTTAAATAATTGTGCTAATAAGGTTTTTACAAAAAAGTCAGAATTCAACAAGAATTTCACAGTTCTGTGTTGTGCCTCCTCTACCTTACCATAATCCAAAAACCTAGGAAAGTCACCAAAACCAGAAAAGTAGGTAACTACGACACACTTTTCATTAGTGTAAATATTAGGCCTATATATAAATACCCTTATTAAGTTTCATGACTTTTATGGCACAAATTTGATCTATTTCGAACCACCGTCAAAAATATAATCTCCAAATTATTATCTGTGTGTGATACAAAATAGATATGAGTGACTTGTACTCATTTATTGGTAATTTTTTTGGACAAATTATGTACACTATGTACTCAAAATTCAAAATTATTCAGAATTAAAAATAAACAAAATTCGAAACTCGAAAGAATTGTCATAATTGAACAAGTGGCTTACACTTTATTGGTATTAGGGACAGCCCGACTTAGTTAACTGGGCAGAATTTGATCATGTATGTACGTTCCTGGCGTTTTAGCTTCCGTCATGCTTTGCGCTTTCGCTTGCCTAGTCCGTGCCGCCTGCCACTCCAGACTGAAATCCTTGAAGCAATTCAATCAACAACGTGTGCTACAACGTGCACATATCTACCTGTAAACAATGTGGTTCTAGTCCTATGTACAGGTATAATACTCACCTCACAATATCATGCCTTCAATGAACCCCCTTTGTGGGGAAACCATGCATTGATGGTGGGGTGTGTTAAATGTACACACTCTCCAATAGCGCACATTCAATTTAACCCCCTTAATTGTGGAGAACCATGCTGCACTGGAGGGGTGTACTCAGTACAGTGTCAGGTGTGTTGCGAACTGTTAACACACCTGACAAAAATATAGTGTGTTAAATCACACATTGAATCCCCCTAAGCGTGCTTCGCACACTGTGGGGGTATATAGTCATACATGCCTAAAGGGCGCACATGACTTTAATCCAATCATCAATCAATCAGTTTCATGACTGTACAAGCAACACTGTTGACAAAATGGATCTTAATATAATCTATAGAGCATCAATAGTAGATCACTGTGACCACAAGAAGAGCACCTCAAGATAAATGCACTCCTCAAGTTTGATGATTGTAAATACAACCAGTCTCCAAGAAATGGAGTTACATACAAACATTTAACTACTAATGTGTGAAAAGATGATTACTATGACCTCCTTTTGCTATGGTGAGGAATAGCCCCAAGACAAACACATCTATCAGTTTTGATTACTATATATGCAACAGTTTCAGTGAAACAGAGCTGAATTCCAAAACTTGAGATGACCACTGGAGTGTGTAAAGTTGTCACTGTGACATACTTTTGCTGAATTCCAAAACTTGAGATGACCACTGGAGTGTGAAAAGTTGTCACTGTGAGATGACCACTGGAGTGTGAAAAGTTGTCACTGTGACATACTTTTGCTAGTAATTAGTAGTAATTTTTAAGGTAAATACACCCATCAACTGACTCTAAGAAATGAAGCAAACAGCAAATACCTGATGTTGTCAGTAACAACACAGACAATAATAACAACACTGCTGTCAGAAAAGTAATTCTAAGCAATATCTAGCCTCTGCTTCATAGGCGAAGATGGATGTATGTGTTGGATTTAATGGCATATACGATGCAGTGCTGAATAATATGTTTATCCTTCTTTTTAACTGCTGAGTGTTGCAACCATCTCTGATAATCATTAAGCGATAAGAGTTTCAAATTAGCCACTATATTAGTAACTATGGTAACTATATTGGATATAAGATCTGTACTTTTTTCTTTTAGGACATACTAGAAACCATTAGAAGACTTTTGGTCAAAACCCAATGTTGATTAATGACCATCTATTCAGGAGAATTAGTGACAAGATTTTCAATATGTTTATTGTGGCAGTCATATTTGAGGTCAGGTCAGCACCATTTTCATTCAGGACCAACTAGATTTCATAATTAGTCTTCTGGTGAAAACCCAATGGGAATATGACTTTCCCTTTAGAAAGAGTAGCAACAACAAGATTTTCAAGATGGATGCCATGGTGGCCATACTGTATGTCAAATGGTACCATTTTCATCTAGAATGAACTAGATATCTTAAGAAGTCTTCTCATAAAAACTCCATGCCATAATGACTTTCCATTCAGAAGGAGTAGCAATAACAAGATTTTCAAGATGGCTACCTTGCCAGCCATATTAGATGTTAGATCAGCACCATTTTCATTTAGGACCAACTGGACATCATGATAAGTCTTTTAATGAAAACCCCATGTTGATATGACCATCCATTCCAGAGAACTAGCAATAACAAGATTTTCAAGATGGTTGCTATGGTGGCCATACTGGATGTCTGAGCAACACCATTTTCATTTAGGACCAACTAGACCTTGGGATGAATGTGTGTGTTTCATGACAATCCTCCAAGTTGTTTAGGAGGAGTAGTGATAAGAAACTTGTGCTAAAAGACGGTCAGATGTCAGACAACAGGCCATCCCATGAGCTCTTCTGGTCTATGACCAATAGAGCTAAAATGGGCAAAATCCTGCAAATTACAAAGTCAAATTTGTTATATAAACCACTCATTTAAAATCTCCAAGACCTTTCCAACATGAACAGCATCACTGGTCACATCACTGGTCAAAAAGGCTGCCTCCATCAGTCACCTCTTACAACTTGTGACCTACTTTTGCTATTGGTAAGGAATAGTTCCCTCATGTTTCATGACTGCACATGTAAATGTTTCATAGAAATAGAGCTAAATTCAAACAAGAGTCCCTTGAAGGGACTGATGCTCTACTTGGTGAAAAGAATTTCCAGGAATAAAAGATAAGACCATTTCTTCCTTTTAACTGACTGCTGAAACCATTTCTTATATACTTCAGCAATAACAAGATTTTCAAATTAGCTGCTGTGGTAGACATATTGAATGTCAGATTGGCATCATTTTCATTTAGGACCAAGCAGACAGCATTAGATGTCTTTTGGTGCAAACCCCATGTCAATATAACTATCCATTCAGAGGTAGTAGTGACTGCAATATTTTCAAGACAGCTGTCATGGCAGCCATATTGGATGTATGACTGGCACCATTTTTATTTAGGACCAACAATGTATTGAAAGAAGTCTATTGATGAAAACCCTATGTTGATATAGCCATCCATTTGGAAGGAGTAGAGATAACAATATTTTCAAGATGGCCTTCATAGTAGTCATATTAACGGTCAGTTTGCATCGTTTTTATTTACGACCAACTAGACACCATAAGAATTCTTCTGGTGAAAACCCCATGCAGATCTCAACAAATCTGATAACCCGATGCCTGGGGTCCCTAAAAATCTAGATCAGGCGCCTCTCCTATTATAAGTGATTTGCCCATTAGGCATGTCCAAAAGCCCCAAATACAATGTTTTTTCACCCTAAAATAAATGAGATCATTACATTATATTTAAATCTATTTAGTTCAAAAATAGTTGGTAGCCACTGATTTGATGGACAGGGAGTGAATGTTTTCTGTAATTGTGACACATCCACAGTACTAACACATCTACTAATGATGAACTTGAAGGTACTGTTTGTACTGGTTGATAATTAAAAAAATCAATGCCTCTCCAACTTTATTCAATATGATCAAGAAACTTGGAGATTTTTGCAGCATTCAGAAAATGAAATTACTCCAAGGCCTCCAAATATATATCCCTGCATACCGACTGTGAAGAAATACAGACTGTACATCAACCTAAAGACATAGTCATAAATCACAAGAGCAGCCACAATTATTCAAAATTTACCACCTGAGCATGCAGAAATTGTAATATTGTTGGAAACCTCATTGGTTGTGATCCCCTCTACAGCCGAATGTGAATGAGGGTGCAGTGACTAATATCACAAGTATAAGGGACTGACCATTTAACTGTTCTGGACGGAGTGGGTGAATCAAAATAATGGTAAAAGATATGGCCTTCTTGGGCAAGTGAATTTTAAGCCAGTGCAGAGACTTGCCCTGTGCCTGTGTCTGAAAAATTCTTTGAGCACCGGTACAAATGGACAATGGTTGACATCAGGACCTGGAGGAAAACATTGCTTTTTGTGAAATATTTTTAGAGGCAAATAAACACGAGTCAATTTATTGATTTTTATTTACTTCTTTTCATATTTAAAGTACAACAATTTCAATGTTGTGTTAAAATAATAGTAAAAAATAGGGCCTTTCAGGCACATGGAATTTGAGTCTGGGTTAGGTGAATTTGAGTCAAGGCTTGTGATTTTTTAAAGTCACTTGGCCTGGGCCTGTGTCCGAAAAAATATTCTTTGAGCACTGCCATGTTGAAATGACTTTCTATTTAAGAAGAGTAGCAATAAGATTTTCAAGTTTGCCACCATGGTAGCTATATTGGATATCAGATCAGCACCATTTTAATTTAGGACCAACAAGACATGATAAGAAGTCTTCTGGTGAAAGCCCCATGTTGATATGACTTTCCATTTTGGAGAAGTAACAAGATTTTCAAGATGGCTGCCATGGTGACCATACTGGATATCAGATGCGCACCATTTCCATTTAGGACCAATTAACTAGACATCATAAGAAGTC
Organism: Margaritifera margaritifera; assembly: GCA_029931535.1. Classification (NCBI taxonomy): domain Eukaryota; kingdom Metazoa; phylum Mollusca; class Bivalvia; order Unionida; family Margaritiferidae; genus Margaritifera; species Margaritifera margaritifera. The sequence goes on along the minus strand of JAQPZY010001411.1, from coordinate 1,440,636 downwards.
TTTTGGTGAAAGCACAATGTTGATATGACCAGCCATCTAGGAGAAGTAGTGATAATAAGATTTTCTACATAGCCATTGTGGCAAACATATTGGAGGTATGATTGGCACCATTTTTATTTAGGACCAACCATGCATCATAATGTTGATATGACCATCCATTAAGGATGAGTAGCAATAACAAGATTCTCAAGATGGCAGCAGTGGCAGTCATATTGGATGTGCAAGTGGCACCATTTTCATTTAGGACCAACTAGACTTTGTAAGAAGTCTTCTGGTGAAAACCCCATGTCAATATGACTTTTTTTTCGGGAGTAGCAATAACAAGATTTTAAAGATGACTGCTGTGGTGGCCATATTAGACATCAGATTGGCACCATTTTCATTTAGTACCAACTAAACATCATAAGAAGTTTTTAAGTGAAAACCCCATGTTAATATGATCATCCATTCAGGAGGAGTAGTGATAACAAGATTTTCAAGATGGCCACTGTGGCAGCCACATTAGACATCAGATCAGCACCATTTTCATTTAGAACCACCAAATAAACATCATATGAAGTCTTTTAGTGAATACCTCATGTTGATATGACCATACATTCAGGAGGAGTAGTGAATTCTAGATTTTCAAAATGGCTGCTGTAGTAGCCATTCTGGATATCCAGCAGCACCATTTTCATTTAGGACCATTGGATGAATGTGTGTGTAAAGTTTCATGGCAATCCTTCAAGTAGTTTAGGAGGAGTAGCAATAATAAACTTGTGCTAACTGATGGACAGACGATGGATTAAAAACCATCCCATATGCTCTTCTGGTCTATGACTGGTAGAGCTAAAAAACAAAACAAAACATTCATGAATACACTAACAACAACAACAACACCAATAACAACAGCACCACTGGAAAATTAATACCCATGGTATGCATGTAAGAGATGAATAAAACATGAAATATTGTTCAAATGATGATGAAATCTAATCAGGTCACTTGTGCATATCAAAAGGTCTCATAATTTGCCTAGGTCAGTCAGGTTTTGAGTAATTGTACTAGCAAGGTTTGCACAAAATTAGATCACAAAAATCTGCCCCCCCCCCCCACCTGAACTACCATATATACTTGCATATAAGCCAGGTCCAAATACATACAACACAGACCCTGATCTGCCGTCGCATAATGTGCCGGCAGATCAGGGTCTATGTTGTTTGTTCTACTGATTAGTCTTTACAAACTGCATAGACCCAGATCTGCTGGTGCATTATGCGCTGGCAGATCTGGGTCTATGCAGTTTACGGTTGGTATAGATTATACGCGAATATATATGATAATAAACAAAAAGGCCAGGGCCTACATATCAAAGGAATGATATAATTAAAGCAAGCTCAAAAGGTCGAGTAAGCATATTGCATAATTAACTGTTTTAGCTTCATAATGATTCCTCCAATATACGAACAAAATCCATTATGAGGTTTAGGAATATAATGAAAAATCTTGACCAAAGCCTTAATGCACGTTTTCTATGACTGTGACCTTCACCCTAAGATCAAATATATGTGGCAGAATGAAAACTGTGTTAGCTTCATAATGATTCATCCCAAGTATGAAGAAAATCCATCGAGGGGTAAAGGAAATAGCAGTGTAATAAATAATTACATAGCTCATCCCTACTTTTACTAATCTCCTATAACCATTGTAAACATTTGGTAAATAAGTTTAGACTAGAGTGATCTTGGCCCCTTTTCTAACTAAAGATGTTTTTGCAATCTTCTATCTACACATTAGAACTTTTGATGATTTTAACATTTAATATGCTAACTTGTAATCAACACTAAGTAGCCAGCGTTGTGCTGACATATTGTGAAACCAAGTACCTACCTACCCATCCACTCACCTAGCAACAAAAATTGTAGAAGTAAAGTGTTTCATTGATATGTGCATTTTCAGGTGATGATTATAATATTTATCAAGCTTCATGGCAAACCTTCAAAAAACTGTGGGACTAGTTGCACCAACAAGATTGTCATACACTGCATTAAACTATGAGATGAAAAGGGCAATAACTCTCAACAACATTGCAAGAGCAAAGTGATTTGTCGATATGTGCATCTTCAGATAATGACTGTAATATTTACCAAGTTTCATGGGAATCCATCAAAAACTGCAGGATTAGTTGTGCTAACAAGATTGCCACACACTGCATTAAGCTACAAGATAAAAAAGGGCAATAACTCTAACAATATGAAGGAAGCAAAATGATTTGTCAATATGCACATCTGCAAGTGATGACCATAATATTTACCAAGTGTAATGGCAATCCATCAAAAACTGCAGGACTAGCTGCACAAATGAGATTGTCCTGGCTGGTCAGACAGATGGATGGATAGATGGATGGACAGACTGCCACAAGAATTACTATATACTCCCACTTCTATATACAGCCTGCGGTAGAATAAAAAGAGATAATTTGCTTACCACCGAAATTCAGGAGGTAGTTCCAATAGAATGATTTTTGATGGAAAGATTCCATAGTTGCAACACTGCGAGAGTCAAAATCTTTCCTAGAACTCTTCTTTGCCAGACCTTTGTTGGAGATTACAGACTCAAGCATTGTTCTCACCATATATAGCTGAAATAGATGGAAGGTGGAATGTATTTTTCAACAAGAGGCCCAAGTGGACCTGATATAGCTCACATGACATACACTGGTCTAAAAGGCCAATATAGTAATAAGGCAGATGACTTGTTTGGAACATGTCAGAATAATTTCCAGCCATTTGGTAAAATTTGGTGGTATCTGACATGCTGTTTAACTGTTTTACTTTGAGTAACTCCAGCTGGACTAGATGATACCTTGGCATCTTTTGAATGAATGCGAAAGGTATTCATGCTAGGACTCCACCAATCATACCAGGTCTGATATGGTAAGGAAGTTTTGAAAAAAAAGTCATTGATTGATAAGTTCGTTTTTATATACTAGTAACAGCTAGTCATACCTGAAGGGATATAAGTATCATCTGTTGGTTTTACATCTAGTTGCTATGGAAGCTACATCACTGTTAGGGGAATCACCCCAGACACAACTTTGATAGAGCATGTCATAAGAAAGATATATACCAAGTCTGAGCAAAATTTTCAAGGCTGTTCTGTGGAAGAAGCTGAAAATAGGTTTACATATGTTTACTATGGAAGCCATACCATTGCTAAGGGAGCCACATTGGACAACATTTTCCTAAGAAACACTTCTACCAAGTTTGACTGAAATTGTCTAAGCTATTTTAGAAAAGTCAAAAACAGGTTTTCTGCCCATTTGCTAAAGATGCAACACTGTTGCTAGGAAGCCACACGAAACACCAATTTTAATAGTACATGTTCTAACAAGCATTCTTACCAAGTTTTATCAAGAATGGCTCAGCCATTCTGGAGAAGTTGAAAATATGTTTTTCATATGATTGATATGGAAGCCATACCATCACTATGGAAGCAACTCCGGACAAAATATGGATAGAGCATGTCCTGAGAAACATTTCTACCAAGTTTGATCAAAACTGGTTCAGCTGTTCTGGAAAAGATTTTGAAAATAAGTTTTCCATATGGTTGCTATGGAAGCCACACCATCACTAGGGGAGGCATCTTGGACAACATTTAGATAAAGGATGTCTGAAAAACATTACTACCAAGTTTAATTGAAATTGGCCCAGCCTTTGTAGAAATGAAGTCAAAAATAGCACACCATTGCTAGGGGATCCACTCTGAACAACATTTTGATACTGCATGTCCTAAGAAACAATCCTACCAAGCCAAATCAAAAGCTGCTGAGCCATTGTAGAGAAAAGTTGAAAACAGGTTTTCCATGTGTTTGCTATGGAAACTACAAAATTGCAAGGGGAGCCACACTGGGTATACTTTTAATACAACATGTCCTAAGAAAAAGTCATACCAAATTTGATTGACATTGGCTCAGTCACTCTAGAGAAGAAGTCAAAAATAGGTTTTACAAACAGTTGCCCAGGAAGCAACACCATTCCTAGGGGAAGCCATCATGGACAAAATTTTATTGAACATGTCCTAGGAAATATTCCTACCAGGTTTGATCAAAATTGTCTGAGCAAGTTGAAATAGACTTTCCATTTGGTTGCTATGGAAGCCACATTGTTCCTTGGGGAGCCACCACAAACTCAATTTTGGTAGAGCATGTCCTGAGGAACATCCCTACCAAATTTGACTGAAACTGCCCAAGCAATTTTTGGATGTTGAATACAGTATCATGGATGGACAACACACAATGGCTGACAGGTGGCTGATGCATGCCAGATGCAGGACAAAAAACCATAAGCTCACTTGGCCTAATGACCAGGTGATATATGCATATCTTGCTCATAATTTTCCCCATCAGTGATCTTGATTATGTAAGCCTATTTACCAAGTTTGATCAAAATTGGATCAGAGATACAGTCTCTAGAGTGGCAATATGCCAATCACATAGATACCATGCCTTATCAAACTCCTGTATTTGAAGAGTGATCAAAACTGGATCAAAAATATGGTTTTCAGACTGGCAATAAACCCAGCTTATCAGATGCAAGATCACCTCATTAGTATATATGGATCCGGCTCATTACCAAACTAGTCCACGATCTTGATGATATAAGCATATAATTGAATTTGATCAAAACTGGATCAGAAATTCAGCCTCTAAGTGCTAACATGCTCCGTCAATCAGATTCAAAATGACCTCATTAATATGCACAGATCTTGCTCATTATTGAACTCATCCAAGATCTTGATGATATAAGCAAATAATTGAAGTCTGATCAAAACTGGATCAAAAATATGGCTTCCAGAGTAGCAAGCTATAGATCTAGCTCATTACTGACTTTGTCCAAGATCATGACGATATAAATCTATATTAAAGTTTGATCAAACCGGTTTAAAATAATGGCCTCCAGAGTAGTAAGAAGCAAATGTTGAAGGACATATAATGAATGATGAATGCTGGGCCATGACAAAAGCCCACCTGTCCTTATGGGCGGTGAACTAAAAAGTTGACTGTGTTGTCAGGAAATATATAATTGTTTGACTTTAGCCAATGACATCTTCATTCAAGTTTGCTAATGAAGATGACAAGATTTGGTTACATCAAATAAAAACACACTGTTAAGAAAGCCGAAGAGATACATGAGATATAATGAACAAATTCAGTGAATTTGTATCTCCCACCTACCATGGTGAGGTCATAAAAGTTCACAATCATGAAAGCTGTCTATGACCTTTAATACAGAGCTGTAATGTTACTGGGCAGACAATTAAAGTAACCAAGTTGCCCTATCATCCTGTCTTTGACCTTTAATACAGAGCTGTAATGTTACTGAGCAATCAATGAAAGTAACCAAGTTTCCCTATCATCCTGTCTATGACCTTTAATACAGAGCTGTAATGTTACTGGGCAGACATTGAAAGTAACCAAGTTGCCCTATCATCCTGTCTATGACCTTTAATACAGAGCTGTAATGTTACTGGGCAGACATTGAAAGTAACTAAGTTGCCCTATCATAGAGAGCATTAGAGGAAAATTGCAGAAAAGGGGCAAAAAGTGATGTGACCTTGACGATGGAGATAAAACCATGACTATTATGCATGAGATACCATCAAACTTAGAAACATGGTTCATCCATGTACCTCAAATGGCTTTTGTGATATTAAGCAGAAACAACAGAAATCTTAAAATATTTAGCTGTGACCTTCACCTTGAAGATAAGATGTGAATTGCAACACATCCTCTAGAGACAATATATAAGCATACCAAGCTTCATCCATTTATCTTAAACAGCTTTTAAGTTAGAAAGCAGTTAGGCAAATGTAACTGAAATGTAAACTATTGACTTGTGACATGAGCCTGAAGACAGAATACCCAATTTGGTAACTGACACCTTTTTTGGTGATGATATATAGTTAAGCCAAGTTTCATCCATTCATCTCTGCTGGCTCTTAAATAACATAGTGGTAAGGAACGTGTAATAGAAAAATTTAACATATAATACCTTGACACTGACCTTGCAGAAAAGCCCCTTAAATGTGCTACACATCACACCTAGTAATGATGACATATACGCATACCATGTTGCATTGCTGAATCTCAAACAGATATAAAGTTATAGAGTGCAAAAGAAAGTGTGATGGAAAACATAAATACTGAGTTGTGACCTTGACCTTAAAGATAGGACTGCCAATGTGATATTTGATGCACCTTCTAGTCATGATGTACAGATATACTAAGTTTCATGCCTTAATCTCAGATGTTATAGAGCTGATGGGAAAGTGTAATGGAAAATGGAAAATACTGAGCCAAAACCTTGACAATAAGATAGCACCCCCAATGCGGTATGCAGCACAGTTTCTAGTAATGATGTACAAGTATACCAAGTTTCATCCTTTAATCTCAAATGGCTTTAAAGTTATTGAGTGGAAGGGACAGTGTGATGGACAGATGGGCAGACATCTGGACAGATAGATAGATGGACAGAAGCATCAATACTCCAAAAAGGTGGGGCAAGTGTGATGCCAACACAACACTACTTAGCATGAGGATGACTGCAAGAAGCATTCCTCTATTATTCAAAGAGGAAACAAATTTCAAGTCTGAAATATACATCACAGTGAACTAATTATAGTGCAATGTAACTACTCACAGAGATTATTCCTTTCCTCAAGTTTCATAATCCTACAAAGTCATTGAAGCAAGAAAGATAGGTCACAGTGACCTACTCTTGCAAGTACAATGTGCTTCATGAAATGTATTTAAAACATGTGGCTTGTCAATGGTCCAGAAATAGCTTAAACCATACTGAGTAAAGTAACAAACAATACATATATTGTCACCCATACCAACATTAAGTTAATTAATTGTCTTCATACATGTATGATGTGTCAACTTTCTAACTGAATTAATTTTATAATAGTGGATGTCCAAATCAATATAGATCAAGTTTATTTGCCCATAATATGCCTGATGCAAATCTATTGAATAGATCCTCAACTGAATGTCTTAGAACCAAAAAAAAGGCTCACTTATTGATAATGATAAAGTCTGAAGTTGTTGTTTTACTCAACAATGATATGTGGTCACTTTTGTTGACTTATATTCAAGATTACAAAGAAGATTCAGAATAATTAATTAAACTAGTCTTGTCCTCTATGTACAACTCAGTTAAACTAGTCTTATCTTCTATGGACAACTCAATTAAACTAGTCTTATCTTCTATGTACAACTCAATTAAACTAGTCTTATCCTCTATGTACAACTCAATTAAACTAGTCTTATCTTCTATGGACAACTCAATTAAACTAGTCTTATCTTCTATGGACAACTCAATTAAACTAGTCTTATCTTCTATGGACAGCTCAATTAAACTAGTCTTATCTTCTATGGACAACTCAATTAAACTAGTCTTATCTTCTATGGACAACTCAATTAAACTAGTCTTATCTTCTATGGACAACTCAATTAAACTAGTCTTATCTTCTATGTACAACTCAATTAAACTAGTCTTATCCTCTATGGACAACTCAATTAAACTAGTCTTATCCTCTATGGAGAACTCAATTAAACTAGTCTTATCTTCTATGGACAACTCAATTAAACTAGTCTTATCTTCTATGGACAACTCAATTAAACTAGTCTTATCTTCTATGGACAACTCAATTAAACTAGTCTTATCTTCTATGGACAACTCAATTAAACTAGTCTTATCTTCTATGGACAACTCAATTAAACTAGTCTTATCCTCTATGGACAACTCAATTAAACTAGTCTTATCCTCTATGGAGAACTCAATTAAACTAGTCTTTTCTTCTATGTACAACTCAATTAAACTAGTCTTATCTTCTATGGACAGCTCAATTAAACTAGTCTTATCTTCTATGGACAACTCAATTAAACTAGTCTTATCTTCTATGGACAACTCAATTAAACTAGTCTTATCCTCTATGGACAACTCAATTAAACTAGTCTTATCCTCTATGTACAACTCAATTAAACTAGTCTTATCCTCTATGGACAACTCAATTAAACTAGTCTTATCCTCTATGGAGAACTCAATTAAACTAGTCTTATCTTCTATGTACAACTCAATTAAACTAGTCTTATCTTCTATGGACAACTCAATTAAACTAGTCTTATCTTCTATGGACAACTCAATTAAACTAGTCTTATCTTCTATGGACAACTCAATTAAACTAGTCTTATCCTCTATGGACAACTCAATTAAACTAGTCTTATCCTCTATGGAGAACTCAATTAAACTAGTCTTATCTTCTATGTACAACTCAATTAAACTAGTCTTATCTTCTATGGACAACTCAATTAAACTAGTCTTATCTTCTATGGACAACTCAATTAAACTAGTCTTATCTTCTATGGACAACTCAATTAAACTAGTCTTATCCTCTATGGACAACTCAATTAAACTAGTCTTATCCTCTATGTACAACTCAATTAAACTAGTCTTATCCTCTATGGACAACTCAATTAAACTAGTCTTATCCTCTATGGAGAACTCAATTAAACTAGTCTTATCTTCTATGTACAACTCAATTAAACTAGTCTTATCCTCTATGGACAACTCAATTAAACTAGTCTTATCCTCTATGGACAACTCAATTAAACTAGTCTTATCCTCTATGGACAACTCAATTAAACTAGTCTTATCCTCTATGGACAACTCAATTAAACTAGTCTTATCCTCTATGTACAACTCAATTAAACTAGTCTTATCTTCTATGTACAACTCAATTAAACTAGTCTTATCCTCTATGGAGAACTCAATTAAACTAGTCTTATCCTCTATGGACAACTCAATTAAACTAGTCTTATCCTCTATGTACAACTCAATTAAACTAGTCTTATCCTCTATGGACAACTCAATTAAACTAGTCTTATCTTCTATGTACAACTCAATTAAACTAGTCTTATCTTCTATGGACAACTCAATTAAACTAGTCTTATCCTCTATGGACAACTCAATTAAACTAGTCTTATCTTCTATGTACAACTCAATTAAACTAGTCTTATCCTCTATGGACAACTCAATTAAACTAGTCTTATCCTCTATGGACAACTCCATCAAACTTGTTTTATCCTTTATAAACAACTTAATTATACTTGTCTTATTCTCTATGGACAACTCAATTAAACTTGTCTTATCCTCACTGGACAACTCAATTTAACAATGCTTAGCCATACATTCAAACAAAATGTGAAGACCATTGACAATCGCAGTTACTTATGGTCTCCTTTGAAAATAAACTGACTACTGTAAATCAATTACAAACCCATGAGACCAAATTCAAATGTTTGGTCTTGAGAAATTTCAATGCATATAGATTTACCTGAGTCCCTGAAGGGCCAACTCTTTTCCTTGGGACTTGAATGACAAATCCTTCATGAGAATCTTTCTTGCCCATCAGAGCTGGGTCATTGGGGGGTTCAACTCCATTCAGCCAGTCCACACAAGTGTCCCTTATGGAAAGCAAGACCCTGAAAATTCAGAATAAACTTAAAAGAAAAAAGGTCTTGTTTTGTGATTAAAAAAGGAAAATGATGATGATGATGGTGGTGGTGGTGGCAATGATGACGATGATGATGATGCTCGTGGTAATGATAATGATGTTAAAATGATGACATGTATGGTAGCAGTGACTTTAATATGCAATCAAAATAAAATAATGCTGGATTGTGGAAATAAGAAATGCCAATGGTGTTTTTAATGTGCATTCATTTCCAAAGAGGTAAGTTTTTGAACCTAAAAATCAGATCAAGCAAAGACAAATTCTTTTAATATATTTTGAATAAATTATCTCTGAATTTTAAAAAAAGCAAAAAGTGATGGTGCAGCTTTGATTTTAACTTAAATGAAGCTCAAAAAGTCATTTTTTGAATTTTGTATTTCTAAAAGGAAGGGGTCAGCAACATATGGCTCATGAGCCAAATATGGCTCAGTATTGAACAAAATATGGATCTTTTGTCATCCCTAAAATACACAACATTTTTTTAATTAAAATTAAAATTAATTTTAAAAAATAAAAAATGCTTAATTACTCACGTCAATTCTGTCTCTTTTTTTTTGCTTTCTTTTCTTCTCATATTATTAACCCTTGTGCAGCGGGATATGACTCTAGTCATTCTTTACCTTTGCCAGTGGGATACGACACCGGTCATATGTTCACTACATTCCGTTACCCACTTAGTAGAAACATGTTTTAGCTGTATAAAACATCATCAATTTACATGTACTCTTTTGAAAAGAAGAAAATAAAGGCAGAAGGTACACATAGCATTAACAGATTGTGTTTAAAAGACCCCAAAACTGGTAAAAATTCGATTTCAAAATTGAGTTTTAATGTGTGAAGATAAAAAAATGGTGGTCATATACTGAAGAGGGAAGATGACAGTTATGTGCTTGCTGAATTAGTTCAAAATAAAGACCATTTCATGTGGAAAATTGACATTATGAACAGAGCTGATGATAACTTGTTATTTTAAAAATTTGATGTCAAACACAAGTTTTAATGTGTGGAGATCAACATGGCAGACAGTGCTGAAACAGCAAGTTACGGCAGTGATGTGGATGCCAATTTTGATGAAAAACAAAGACACTTTTTGGGAAAAATTTATGTTTTAGGCAGTGCAGATCGTGAGCTTGATTTTGATGAAATGAAAAGAGATGATGATAACTGGTTAGTAGAAAATTTGATTTCAAAACTGAAATTTAATGCATGTAATTCAAAATGGCGGACAGTACTGAAGTGGCCGTGATGTGGATGCCAATTTTGATGAAAATATAGACAATTTTGTGGGGAAATTTATATTTTAGGCAGTGGGGATCATGATCTTGTTTCCATTGAATGAACTGAGCAGATGATAAATAGTTAATTGGTACTTTTGATTCAGATATTGATGATGATGAAGACGTGGATGCTTTTCAAGCTAACTGGACATTTTGAGAACTTCACTTCTCATAAAGTTCACACATATACCAATGTTGGGTGTGTGCATAATATTTTGAACTTTTACTGCATTCCTGGAAATGGACCAAAATAAACCCAACATAACTCTGATATTATTACATTAAAATTTATTGTGGAATAAAAACACTGAACCAAAATGAAAAGGTTTGTCAACTTACTAGTAAGGATTATTCTGTTTGCTCTCCAATTCTCATGTGAGTAAATTTATTGGTAAAAGTGATTGAGCACTGTAATAGAGGTCTCAAGTTTGACACCCATTGAGCACATTTTTCTCTTACTCCCTAGTTTTTTTACCTGTCGCAATCACATTGTTATTAAATGTGTTGTTTTACCTGTCCCAATCACCTTCTGTCATTAAATGTATTGTTTTACCTGTCCCAATCACATTCTGTCATTAATTGTGTTGTTTTACCTGTTCCAATCACATTGTCATTAAATGTGTTGTTTTACCTGTTCCAATCACATTGTCATTAAATGTGTTGTTTTACCTGTTCCAATCACATTGTCATTAAATGTGTTGTTTTACCTGTTCCAATCACATTGTCATTTAATGTGTTGTTTTAACTGTTCCAATCACATTCTGTCCTTAAATGTGTTGTTTTTTATATAGGAATCACTTCTGGTATTACAGTTTCTTGCATTTTGATATTTAAACAAAAAATATACAGAAAAGACTGCGGTATAGTAGTATCTTTGTTTTATTGTCCACTAATACAATGCATGTGGCCTTATCACAGACTGATAGGTAATTCCAAGCTCAGGTAAAATAGCTATAAATAGGTGATACACATTAGATTATAACCACTCAAGCACAGATCTTTGTCATTGTTGAATTCACATCACACCATGGATTATTATTTTCCAAGCATGGCGAAATATCTGAATATTGTTTTTTTATACTTCTGTGCCAATTTTTTTTATTTTTGTATAAACTTGAAAGACCTTCATGCCAGGATGCTTTCTGCCAAGTCTGGCTGAAATTGGCCTAGTGGTTTTTTTAAGTTGAAAATAGCAATTTGTTGATGGACAAATGACACATGACAGATGATGCACAATGGACACAGAGCCATACCATAATCTCACTTGGCCTTACAATCAGGTGAGCTAAAAAATAAAACTGTTGACAACAAAGCCACTGGAAAAGTGACTGTTGTCGTACCTTTCCACTAACATCAGCTCAACAGATTCACTACACTTCAAAGCCTGAGAACTGTAAACCAAATGAGAAACTTACATCTTGTTAATTGTCTTGCTATTTTTAACAGATCTTCTCAAGGGCTCCCGTAGCTCAAGTTGAACTAAGTCCTGTAATTCTGCATACATATGGTTGTGAATAGCATCTGTTAACATGGGTTCCATTCTGGACATTAGCACCTGAAGACCTTTCACCATGGCAATGACCTCCACAAGAGCAAACTTCTCTTCATTACTGTAGTTGTACTTGGTAGACTTTTAATTAAAAAATATATTGATGTATTAAGTATGCATGTAACGTGTATGAATATAGATGCAATCTTTTATGGAAATAAAAAACCTTCTTTGGAGGTATGTGCACATACATGCATACATACATAACCTACATATAATGCTCTCCATTAGTATAATAGGACAATTTGGGTTTTTAAATGCTAACTGCACAATGTACGAAACCGCCAAATAATGATGATGATTGAAAACTCATTGTGTACATATATATGTGAAAGGTGGGTGGGGGTGGTTGAAAAACTCCCAGAACAAGATAATTATAACAGTAAGTATGCTAAAAAAATATGGTTGTCACATCAAACTGTGCATTCAAATTGGTCCAATAATCTCATGGATGAAAATAAAGATTATCTATTGAATCTGTGTTGTTTCTTGAATTCAGATTATTTATGTTTCTAGTATGTTTATGCCTTAAAATGATCATTCAAAATTAGAGCACGTTATTTGTCATAAATACCTCAGTCTATTCCTGCCTTTAAGGTTGATATTCACTCAGAAAACATCCCTTATTCCATGTTTCTTTGCTTAGCTTGAGTAATGCAATAATCTTGTTTACATCTCATTCAGTTATGATGACTGCAGGATCTCCCAGGGGTTTCATTGTATCACAGTGATGGTGTACTTGGCTTAGGCTCATAGATCAGCCCCCAAACCTGTATTGTAATCTGGATGGTTTGGATTCTGATCTCACCTATTTATAAAACTCTACAATTATTGCAGACAGATTTGTCTGCGACACATGAGTGCACATATTGATCATTTTAGATATTGCAGCATATGACCATATCAAATCTGATGTTAAATCCACACAAAATAACACAACCCTACCTTCTGTCACCATTTGGAATTACCAGACTACATTGGCAGATGATCAGCTGTTCCATCAATATCAAAGAACCAATTAGATGCAACTTCACACATGACTTCACACATTCAAAATGGTTGTTTTGGTTATGTGACCCGATCAGCTGTGAATTTGTCATAGGATGAATATTTCATCACGTGACTATTATCATGGTTCAACAAGTCATATTACAAAATGGACAAATGAATTGACAGTGTTCTGAGGAATTTGGGTTACAACATAATATTAATCCATATATTTTGTAATCTTGTTTGAACTGTGACAATAGTCACATGATGAGATATTCATCACGAATGACAGTGATTTACATGACCAAAACAACCATTTTATATACAATTGTTTATTTCCACAGGGACACCTTCAAATCACATGGAGGATTAACTACTGCGTGCTCAGAAATACTGGTTTGACTGGCATGTCATGGATGCACAGCTCTACTGGACAACCACTGATCTGGCACCTTTGATTTGTGCCGATGGCAATTTTGAGTGTCTTTAGCTAGTAGACAATGCAATAGCTGATACTGATTGAATAAAATAGTGGCTAATTTAGAGAAAAAGGCAGTTTTGTATCAACAAATTTTGGAGATGCCAAAGTTGAATAAATTAGTTTCATAAATACTGAAGCTAATGAATATTGGAAAGTATAAATTTGTAGTTTATTTTAAATTTTAAATGGAGTCCATGGCTTAACCACCATTTAATATCCATAATTCCATCATAGTGAAACTCATTATAATGAAGGAGAACTGTATGTATGTATGTATGTATGTATGTATGTATGTATGTATGTATGTATGTATGTATGTATGTATGTATGTATGTATGTATGTATGTATGTATGTATGTATGTATGTATGTATGTATGTATGTTCATACCACTTTAACTAACTTAGTAATCTATATAACTATGTACAATTTTCTATGCTCATAACTTAAAAACAATAAACCATTATGTCATTTGAAAGTTTGAAAGAAAGCTAGTCTCAATAATATCGCTACCTTAAAAAGCATCCATCTAATTAAAAAAATACTTTTTACCCTTTCTGTCTCTCTCCATCTCTGGGATTTTCAGAATGTTATAACTGAGACCATTAAGTTTTACCATCGGATGAAAGTATCAACATACATATACATGTACCAGCAAGTGAATCACAAAAATCACCTTTATGCAAAAATGTCTTTGTTCAATACTTAATGACTAGTAAATTAGTCTTTTATTTATTTGGATGGAAAGAAATTGTTGATAGTCATCTGTGCTTTTATTAATCTGAGATTTTTTATATATATCTTTTTCAATGACATGCAAATGCTCATAAAGAATATCAGATGTGTCACACTGAGCTTGCAGGTACAGTCTGATGTCTGATATGCTAACTAGAACCTTGCTGGCTCAGGTACAACAGCTGGTACTGAACCATTGTCATCTTCATTACTACCAGCAGCAGAAGCAACAGTTGCTTTCTGATGATCACTAATCTCACAAGCAATATCCTCAATTATTGATATCACAGATGTGAGTTTCACTATCAGAATGAACATAATCCAAGAAATCAACATCCTTGTTACCAGACCCAAGTAGGCATAACATGTCACACACCATGGTATGGGGAACATCAGCAGCTGCAGCATTGCTATCACTGGCAATGACATCTGTTTACTCACTAAACCCTGCCTTAGCAAAACAGTTTGCAACATACTCTGCGGAAATATCACGCCATGCATGATAAATCATACTGATTGCAGACAATACATTTATTTCACACTAAATTTTTGTGAATGCCCTGCTTCTATTCCCCATATCATTTTTAACTTTGTGTCTAATGAGACATTCTTTCTTTTTTTGACCGGCGAATTTTCAGCAATTTTCACAACAGTCAGAATTCAAAATGAACAAAAGAGATATTTACTTTGAGCTGACCTCAATTAGTCAAAATACAGGTATAGAATGATAGCTTAAAGATATTTCTAAATTAGTAAAAAAAAGTACAAAGCAAAAACATTTATTTACATGCTTTAATTACATTGAAAGTACTGATTATGAATGAGGTGTGAGTATCACGCTTTTGTCACCTGGCGCCTTTGTTAGGCATTTGATATTTCCTGATTATAAATGATGTGTGATGATTACCATTTTGTTACCTGGCACCTTTGTTGCTATGCCTTTCTTATATAACCCTTTAGCTACTACAGCTGTTGTGCAGTTTCACTACTGCTGAGTGTTATCATATCAGTTACTGAGACTACTGAGGCTGGTTGCTAGGCTGAATACTAGAGCATCATCATGGCTGACTACAGAAACTGACAATAAAAACATGGTTACATTTATATTCATTATTTCATTAGTTTTTGCTGGATTTCAGTGAAATAAAAAACAGCTTACCTTGTATAGTGTCTGTTATTCATATATTTCCACTTTATATACTCCTACATCCCATCATACAAGAAATCCCAGTCATGTAAACTGTTTTGAATCCCACAAAATAAATCCAATATTTACATATGTATATATAAAAACATGAATGAAATCCACCCTCTAATTACAAAGTTGAGAGTGGTACCTCTCAAAACAGTCATTATCCACACATAAATGTACTTGGCATTGTTTGCATCCTATGAAAACTTCATGTCTCCTCCCTTCCCTTACATACATCTTGCATCTCCCACGTTTCAGGAACCTGTCCTGGCCAGTGTCTTAAACCTTCAGTATCAACATTGGACAGAGCTTTTCTTTTCCTACTTCCCTGAAAGCCAGCAACCATCTGTTTGGCCAAGTTCATTCTAAATTCAAGCTGTGTTCTTTTTTTTTCTTTTCCGGACTTGGTTTTGATCTGGTGATTTGGTGACTCTTTCATACAGATCAGGGCATTACATATCGCTGTATCAATGAGAAACCAAAAAAGGTATTTCCACCATTTCTTTGCTTTATGGCAAGAACTGTACTGCATTCTGTTTTGGTCTGCAATATCCACCCACCCACCCCTTTTTGTTTTTCGAATACTCATCTGCAACTTTTGGGCAAGTTACTTCTTTTCGTTGGCCGGTTTTTTCTCTTCGAGTTACACTGGATAGCTGTGTGGGATCCATGTTATTAAATAAAATATGGACAATTTTCTCGACTTTCCAGGCAACACAGACCAGAGTCTCTTTCTGCATGATTTTCATATCCCCCTGGCTTTTTAAACCACTGGTTTTTTTTAAAGGTTCCGGCATTCCTTTCCTATTTCCTCGGACTGTACCACAACAGAAGAGTCCATCCCGATGTAAATCTTCAAATAACTGGGGATTTGAAAAGAAATTGTCCATATATATATGGTGGTTTTTGTTTATTATTTTTCTGGTAAGGTCTTTCACCACTCTAGATTATAATCCTTCTTCTGTCACTCTCCCTCTCTGTCCATCGGGCTTTCCAACATACACTTGAAATTCATGGACGTAGCCGGTTTGGGGATGGGCTCTTTCCCAGACTTTAATGCCAAATTTTGTGGGTTTGGCCGGCAGGTATTGCTTAAACGACAGTCTTCCTTTTTAAGCAATCATGCCTTCATCAATTGACTGGTTTTTGGGAGGGTCATAATTTTCCAGGCATTTATGCAAGACTGTGTCGTAGAAAGGTCTTATATGGAAAATCTTGTCATGTCCTGGTTGGCCTCTGGGTGGGTTGACGCTTGTGTCGTTGGCATGGAAATATTTCCCTATTTTTTCATATCTTTCTCTTGTCATGATTTCTGGTATTCCTGGGATCCCAAAATATACAGATGTCATCCAGGCAATGGAATATTTGGGTATCTGCATAATAGTCATGACGATGTATATTCCAAGATATGCCCACATCGCCGTGATGCTGGTTTCATACCATTTCAGGTCTTGCTTTTGGTCCCCCATTTTCTTGGCATAATCGTTTGTTTCTTTCACAAGCTTTTCCACCAGACATTCAGGAAAAAACTTGAGAAAAAAATCTTTCTCATTGCTTAGTGGTCAACCGCTCGATTGTTGAACCAACATGAGAATCAAAATCATTGATCTCGAACAAGGCGAGGTCATCACTCCATTGTGCAAGTGGGACTATGTCCTCCTCATCATCCGATTCAAAATCACTTGCATCTGGTGTTGAAACGGGACTAACATCAATATCTGATCCATTTTCTAAGAATGATCCATTCAATTCTTCGATATCGCTTGCACTGAACCCTTCAATGTATCTCATATCTGAATCGGAATCCATCTTTATCTCAACTACACGTGTTTTGCAAAGTGCAGGAAAGCCCTTCCTGTGTGTATAAATTTAACCTCTCAGCTTTCAAACTTGTATCAAAATGTTGAGTAAACAGTCCTCTCATTGGTTATGATAATCAAAAATATGTAAACTTCTGCACTTTCAACCAATCAACGTTCAGTTAACATAGCGGTCACATCCGCATAGATGCGACACTGGGGTTTCGAGTACTGCTGAACTATACGCACATAAGCGACACTGGAGTAGTAAGCGAGGCTTATCGACACTGCATATATGCGTCAGTGGGGTTCAGGAGCTATTTACAGGTGATGCTTAGATGCAGCAGTCGTAGCTAAAGGGTTAAATGACTGTCTGGCTTCGGTGTGTCAGGCAATAAAAACATTATAATTGGACTCATTTTCTCAGGCAGACCACACAAATCAAATGCTATAACCAATTAAACATTGTAAGAAAGGATAGTTATTACAAAACCTTTGGAATACGTAGTAATTAGGAATTTGGCCAGGGAAATGAAACTCAAATGTTCTAACAGAGAAAACATTGCGTCCAAGAATGTAATAAACAATCTTTACTGTATATATATATATATATATATATATATATATATATATATATATATATATATATATATATATATATATCGAGTTGGAAAGAAAAAAAGCTAGGTATAGAAACAGACAAACAGAATCACTAAGATATATACATTTTCTTCAAATAATAGACCAGTTACAGGTGCCCACACTTCTAATATCAAGATTTAGTATACAGTTTGTGTAATTTACACTTTATTCATCTCATAAATAAATCTATCTGAAGAGTAAGTCAACCTAATAAATAATGAGTAACAATTTAAAAATTAGTATGGTATGTTACAACAACCTACCCTTTCATAATGCTCAGCTGTTTCAGGGCAGTTCTCAGTTGTAGGATTCAGCAGTTTCCAGGAATACTGTAAAAAGAAAGAAAGACTACTTACTGAAGAAGCAAACAGTGCTTAAAACTGTAATTTTCAAGCAAATGTCTGCACAAAATTGGCATGAAACAGCAACTATATCATTATCCAATCCCACCCACTGAGTCACACCTCTATCATTTGAGCCCTGCCACCAGGAGGCAGATACAAGTTCTGAAACTAAAGTTTTCCTCTACTGTCTTCACCAACGTCATTCCAAGGTTTGAAGCCTTTGTCTGGGAAAATTTATTTGGCATTAAACATATACTACTACTAAAATAGATCTATGAATATATTTAACAAGAATCACAGCATACATATAGCAACTACACCTGTGGACAACAACCATATTTGTTGGCACAAGTGAATGTGACTGTTGAATTACTAGAGGGTACTAGTAACTATATCCAGTAGTGCCTGATATTTGAGGGCACTAGTCACTATATCCAGTAGTGCCTGATACTAGAGGGTACTAGTAACTATATCCAGTAGTGCCTGATACTAGAGGGCACTAGTCACTATATCCAGTAGTGCCTGATACTAGAGGGCACTAGTCACTATATCCAGTAGTGCCTGATACTAGAGGGCACTAGTCACTATATCCAGTAGTGCCTGATACTAGAGGGCACTAGTCACTATATCCAGTAGTGCCTGATACTTGAGGGCACTAGTCACTATATCCAGTTCAACAGTCATGCACGTGAGGGCCAACAAATAATAGCTGTAACCCAAAAGGTGCAGTCACTGTCCTCATATTTTAGTACCCATTTATAACTTAGACAGATACATCTAGAATAGAGTAAAACACATATCCCCAGTTTTGACCTTCACCAACAAGTTTTAGCCTCTTAGGTAGGTCCCTTTGGTACGGACTGCCCCAAGAGCAAATGTCAGTTGGGTGTGTGCATTGGTCTTTTCATCCCAGTATGTATGCACATGGATAAAGCTTATGACCCAGGGACCAAGGCTCTGAGGTTGCATCGGACCCTGAAGTCAGTGTCAGCTGCATGTTTAAATTGAAGCTCAATAAGTGTATATAAGGTTATTGGGGGGGGGATCTCAAAAGTCTATATTAAAACCTAGGGGCTATAAGACCTGGAGGGTAGGTAAGACCCTGAGGTATTACCCAGAAAATCTCAGTTTTACATATGTCATTACTTTGGAAATTCAACACACATGCCACAATGCTCCAAGTTGCAAGTATAATGGTCACATTTATGACTAAAATTTTAGAATGGCTTATGAAAATTATCATCTGGTTGGCATCTGGTAAACCTATGAACCATAATGTGGCAATATGAAAATTGTCAACTGGTTGCCCTCTGGTAAACCTATGAACCATATTGTGGCAACTATAAAATTATATCAGCACTTTTTAATTACATGTATATACCATGTTTCACACTGAAACTGTTAAAACATGTAAATGAATTCAAAACATAATCCTTTTGATTTTGTCACTGCCAGTTCCTACATTACATTGCCATCCTTACATGTAACTAGTCTGGCTCACAGCCAATAAGTGACCATTATAATAAATGACTTTACAGTCAATCTAAGCTAATGATATGGATCTGAAAAAGTTCAGACAAGAAAACAAAGCAGTAAAATAACTGTTAGTCAAACTAATATAAATACAAATCTGGCTATGGCATTACTAATATAAACTCTCAGAAGAAGAAGATTAAGGTATAGAACCTATGTCAGTTAATCTGAGGTCAGGTAATATGTAGAGAGATGGTTTAGGGGGCTCCAAAAAGTGAATTTCAATGTATGGCTAAGGTTGAAGCAGATGATGACTGTTAAAAGTTGAAGCAGATGATGACTGTTAACAGTTGAAGCAGATGATGACTGTTAACAGTTGAAGCAGATGATGACTGTTAACAGTTGAAGCAGATGATGACTGTTAACAGTTGAAGCAAATGATGACTGTTAACAGTTGAAGCAGATGATGACTGTTAACAGTTGAAGCAGATGATGACTGTTAACAGTCAGACAGATATAGATACTATTAAAAATAGCCTTGTGGTTTTTTTATAATTACTTTTTAACTTAGCCTAAACTAAAACATTAACTTTTTGTCACATTCTATCATTAATTTCCCACTCAATTTATTTTGACAATGGCTATGGCAACATCCAAAATATTAGCCCTTGGTGACCTAAAATTTGTATTGGCCACTAAAAGTTTCAAGTAGGTCACCCTGTGGCAACTGAAATTTGATGGGTACTTGGAGCACTGTACCAGCTCTCAGACTTGGGAGACAAACAACAAAAGAGTTATTTTAAATTTATGTAAAATACTCCAAATCCTCACTTCTCACCCACCTCCAAGAAAGGAAATAACAATTCCAAAGGTGTTGGGACAATCTACAGCCATAGCACTATTACTGACCCAAGTTTCATGTGTCTCACACAATAAAGAACAAGTTCAAGGACATTACATTAGGATATGTATGTACATATGTATGAATGGACTATATCACAATGTCCTTGTGTGCCTAGACAGCTAGACATATGTATCGTGTAATAGGGTCGACCAACCTTAACTGTGCCTAGACAGCTAGATATATGTATAATGTAATAGGGTCAACCAACCTTATTAACTGTGCCTAGACAGCTAGACATATGTATCGTGTAAAAGGATTGACCAACCTTATTAACTGTGCCTAGACAGCTAGACATAAGTATCGTGTAATAGGGTCAACCAACCTTTAATTGTTTTGCCTCAACAGCAAGACATATGCATAGTGTAATAGGGTCAACCAACCTTATTGCTGTGCCAAGTCAGCTAGACATATGCAGTCCTAGCTATGATGACATTCATCACTGCATAACACTAAACTACACTAAAAAATACACTCATAACTGTCGGAATAATAAAGAGGTTCTATGTTTTCCTGAATAATACTGTTATGTTATTTTTTTTATATAAAATAATATGACACATGGCATGATGTAACATCATCTTAAAGCTGAAGGCAAGAGGTCACTGGGCTGGAGGGTCGGGGTGGGGGGAGGTGCAGGCAAGTTATGAGGGATATGCTTCATTAGCATTGTAACATAAGGGGCATTACCTTGAAATCATGTATTATGAAAATTCTACATCTAAATACTCTTCATTTATTGACTCCTTTTACTTGAGTCTTTTTCAAAAATATAAGCAGGCTAATCCAGATATTAATTGGTAGTTGTCATCATATATATATATATATATATATATATATATATATATATATATATATATATATATATATATATATATATATATATATATATATATATATATATATATAAAATATAAATATATATGTGTATATATATATATATATAAAATATAAATATATTTGAGTGTGTGTATATATATATATATATATATATATATATATATATATACATATATATATATATATATATATATATATATATATATATATATATATATATATATATATACATACATAAAAAACTTACAAATTCCATGATTTTCTGAGTCCATGATGATAGCAGTTGTAGTCCTTGCAAAGCCAAGTTGTATAGTTCTCTGTTCCTAGCATCAGTTTGACTGTCTTTGACACCTTTGTCATGTGGAATACGTCTTTCCTGTAAGAGCAAGATGAGGGGTAGACATAACATACATCAACAATATTACAATTTAATCACCAAGTGATTGATTTAGAACAAATTTTCCCACCTATGTGACAGAGAAATCTCAAAGATTAATGACTCTTACTTTTTGTCTTTGTCTAGTTGTCTGGGGTTGGTTGGCTTAAATCAGTTGCCATGTGACAGTTTCCTGATGTCATGATATGTATGATACAATTTAGGCAGTTTGGTGATATCATTTGTAACAGTGAAATGTTCAGAGTATAAATTTTGAGTTTTCTCCCTTTCACAATTTAGATCAGTTGTCATGCTTTTTGTCTCCCTTGATTTCGGCTGTTTGCAAATATTTAAAAATTAAAACATGAATATTTTTCTACCTATTTTATGAATTGAATCTTTTTCCCAAAATAAATTTTCATATATTATTTGGTAACCAAATTTTTCTTTTAATTAACCTGGATAAACTAATCAGCTTTTACTTTTCACAGGTGACAAATTAATAGAGCACATGTGTTATTTGCTCTCCAGATTTTGTAATACAAAGATGATAATGAAAACAATTTAAATTCTCTTCAGTTGCTTAAAAAGATGTTTGACCCTGTAACTACCAATTCCAATTACTAATGTATTCTTAAAAAAAAAAAATATCAATAGTTATAGTGAGAATAGTTGTAATAGTTGTTTTTGTAAATTTTTGCAAAATAATCAATTTATAAAATGTGTAAAGTTTATTGACTAATTAATTCATCTACATTTAAGTCTGAACATGTAATTATTATGGTAGCATGACCTAACATTCATTAACACATAACACTAAACTACACTCAAAAATACCATACACCAATGCAAGTGTAATGGTAATTACACCATATGCAAAGAGTATATCAGCATTTACTGATCTTGATGTGTGTTTACAGGGCAAATATTCTCTTTTCTTGTTCTACAGGTTGGTCCAATCTATAAAGCAATGCACAATGTTGCACGATACTAAACAATACTATACACCAACAGGAGTGTATCGTATCAGACTTAACTGATCTCACTTCAGTTGCTAGATAGTTTGCTATCGTCTTTCAAGATAGCCTAATGGTTGACTAAACCTACATCAGTGTACTACACTGTATTACACTCAATAATACTATACTCAGTACAAGTATAACTTAGCACACTAGACACAGTGTGTTGAACTCCACAGTCCACCTTCCTTTGTCTTGTGAGAATATATGATTTTTCTAAATGACCTGCATGTTAGATACATCAGAACACACAACACTACACTCAGTAACAACATACAAAGAAAAGTTTAACACAAGGCACAAAATGTGTGGTAAAAAAAAGTTTACTGATCTAATTGCTGGAGAGATAGCTGCTTCTCCCTGATGACACGTGGGCTGGTAAAAACTAGTATATTAGTTTAGAACATTAGATTACACTCAGAAACACTCTACAACACTGATATTGTTAAAAGGGTGTTAAGTATCTCACCTCATTGCTGCGTCTGGAAAGCTGGCTAATGAAGGACATATGATCTTCTCGGATGGCAGGAAGGTTGACTAAAAGATTGGACTGTGGACTTGGTTGACTAGATTCACAACATGACCATTTAGAGATGTCAAAGCTTGGGCTGTCCTTAATGTATTTGTAGATGGCAACTTGCATATCTCCATACAAGGGAACTATTTCCATTTCCTGAAAAAAAGTACAATTATAATGCACAGGCAATTTAAAATGCCCATAAATAATTAAATTATCTATGCATTTCTCATGGTAATTTAAATATTTTTTTTAATGAAAATGGGATGAAAGATAGTGAAATTATAATAGTTGAAAAGGAAAACTGCATATTGAAATCACACTGTATAGGGAGCTGTTTGAAAGTACTCCAGTATATCTGATTTTTCTACTGAAGGATTAAAGTCCATCATTCAGTCTACTTAAAAAGAATAAAAATCCCAGGTTTCGGCTTCAAACAGTTGAGAATACAATGAAGTTTTTCTAATTTTTCAACCAACTTTAGGATTTCTCTTTTTGCAATGCAGGCACTTTGAAATGCCCAGCGTGGAAATGCTGACAAAATCAACAAATGTATTTTACATGAGGCCAAGTCAACAACTGTCAGCACTTGAATTAGCCTGATCAGACTAACACCACTCAACTGCACTAGTTCATGAATTTTGTGCATTACAGGAGCACTGATCTTATTCAGACACTTGTTTACACTCATGAAAATATATTAAATCAGTTTTAGCCTAAAAGTTCTGTATTTAGATACAGACCCACCAACCCTAAAAAGACCTTCTCAGCAAGGCAGTTTATATTTTTCTGTAAATTAGACCAATTGTTAGTAAGTTGTAACAAAATATTATGTAGTGCCATTGTTGGCTTTGAAAACATGCATTTGAAAAGTTCAGAAGTGTGATCTGATGCATGGAAGGCAACATTATGTTCAACTAAAAAGTTTATAAAGTACACTTCAACCTAATGATCACCAGTTCAGTTTCAGAAAATACCGTTTCAAACCCCATGGAGGTTAATGACTTTGTGCTAGAAAATACCATTTCAAACCCCATGGAGGTTAATGACTTTGTGCTAGAAAATACCGTTTCAAACCCCATGGAGGTTAATGACTTTGTGCTAGAAAATACAGTTTCAAACCCCGTGGAGGTTAATGACTTTGTGCTAGAAAATACCGTTTCAAACCCCATGGAGGTTAATGACTTTGTGCTAGAAAATACAGTTTCAAACCCCATGGAGGTTAATGACTTCATGCTAGATGTCTCAACTTGAATAATCTTTTTTTTAAAATTCAAGTGGCAGTGGCAATCATTTGTTTTTTTAAAATTCAAGTGGCAGTGGCAATCATCTCTTTTTTTAATTCAAGTGGCAGTGGCAATCATCTTTTTATTTTTAATTCAAGTGGCAGTGGCAATCATCTTTTTATTTTTAATTCAAGTGGCAGTGGCAATCATCTTTTTATTTTTAATTCAAGTGGCAGTGGCAATCATCTCTTCCACCATGCATAATACTCAGATCAACATGACATTATATCCAATAAATATAAATGTCACCTTTCCTGCTTTGTTCCCAAGAATGACCAAACACCTGAATTTTGTTTTTTGCACTTCTTTGATGACTGTCCAGATTTTTTAAGAAGCTGATTGTCCCATTCACTTTTAACATGTTTTCATTTGCCAGACATTTCCAGACTATGTAAATTCTTGGGTATATTATAGTGTTTGATGTACCCTGTAAAGTTAGCCTTGTTCCCTGACCAATTCCACTGAGTCTAACACCAAGACATGGACCTAAACCAGACAAGCCAATACCCAGATTTGATGGCACAATCATATTTTCATATTGTTTGTGATACAGTGATGAGAGAGAGAGAGAGAGAGAGAGAGAGAGAGAGAGAGAGAGAGAGAGAGAGAGAGTGAGAGAGAGAAAGAGAGAGAGAGAGAGAGAATGAAACTTTACCAGCTTTGTCATTTACTACCTAATGTACTGCAATTGACTGATCCGGCAGTACCTTTCTGCTACTATTTGCTCAGTTAAGTCCATGTTTTAGATAACCATATTTACTAATTGTACCATTTTATTTCAGTGATATCATCCATTAATGTCAGTTATATTTATTAAAATTGTTAAGTACATGCCCATCTGTATGAGGTAGCTATTCTTTATGTATTGAGTGTTAAATAGAAACAAATTAGTGAAACAAACATAAGAATGCTATGGGAAAGATGAAATATTAAATAATTATGAGCAAACTAAATACTGTCCTTCCCTCCCTGTTACTGCAATGGACTTTACATTAAAAAGGCAAATACATGTATATTTCTTTGTTGCTTTCATGCTATATGTGCAATTCCTTCAGCACATGACTGTGAGATCCCTACAAATTCTATTTACAAGTTATTCTTCTTGCGTTTCTTTCATCATCCTCTTTACATACATGGATTCAATTGGGATAATAATATAACTTAGATTTTTATGTACAGGAACTCATTTCTGAATGGAGTCTTTTAAAGTAAATGATTTCTGAATGAGCATTTTGATAATGTGAACTATGGTGAAACTTTCCTTGCAAAAAACTTTTGTAACAAGAAGACTATTATGAAATTTTACAAAGCTATGAATTTCACTCTTGTAATTGTTGCCTCACAAAAGTAGATTGTGCTCACCCAGAAATAAGAGTCACATGTAACACAGGCATTTAGTATTCACACACTTAGTTCCTTTATAAATAACACTTATTACATATCATAATCAGATAGTAGGATGATTGTCTGTGTGTGTCTGTGTCTGTATGTCTGTGTGCATGTGTGTGTGGAGATGACTGTCACTGTATAATAACAAAAGCTTGACATTAGATAATGTTAACATTATTTTTCTGTATTGTACCCTATATAATAATAAAGACAAAGACAGAGAGTCACCATCTTGCTTCCCTTCAGTAAAGTCATATTGGCTCATAATTTTCCATTTGAGAGTGTTTCTTTCACATTTTTCTGAGTTAAATCCAACAAGTATACTACACTCTGATAGCTCCTGCCATGCATGGAACAAACTAATTGGCTTTTATTGCTTTTATTGCTAAATGCCACAGAAAACCATGAATTGTTGCAAACAAGTGAAATTTTAGACGAAAGTTGACATCTGAATGGGATTCCATAGGAGGGAAAGCCCATGCGGATTTCAACTTCCATCTAAAATTTCTCTCATATGAGACAATGCATCATTTTTGGTGGCATTTATCCATAAAAGCCAATGAATTTGTTCCAAGCAAGGTAGGAGTTATAAAAGCATAGTATACTACAGTGTAATTGGATTTTAAAGTGTAGTGTGCTACAGTGTAACTGGATTTTAAAGTGTAGTAGACTACAGTGTAATTGTATTTCAAAGTGTAGTATACTACAGTGTAACTGGATTTCAAAGTGTAGGATACTACAGTGTAACTGGATTTCAAAGTGAAATATACTACAGTGTAATTGGATTTCAAAGTGTAGTATACTACAGTGTAATTGGATTTCAAAATATAGTATACTACAGTGTAATTGTATTTCAAAGTGTAGTATACTACAGTGTAACTGGATTTCAAAGTGTAGGATACTACAGTGTAACTGGATTTCAAAGTGAAATATACTACAGTGTAATTGGATTTCAAAGTGTAGTATACTACAGTGTAATTGGATTTCAAAATATAGTATACTACAGTGTAATTGGATTTTAAAGTGTAGTGTGCTACACTGTAACTGGATTTCAAAGTGTAGTATATACTACAGTGTAATTGTATTTCAAAGTGTAGTACAGTGGGACCCCGCTATAACCCGCCCCGCTATAACCCGAATTCGGATATAACCCGGTCGTGGCATGGCTCCCGAAATTTCGGGTAATTTATTACAGTTATTTTTCTCAAAGACCAAAAAAAAAAAAAAAAAAAAAAAAAAAAAAAATTTTAAGTATGAAAAAAACTAAATACGTCAAGAGTTTAATTATCATTCTCATATTCGTCTAAACAGTGCGAAAAAGAACGTGTAGAAAATGTATTATCAAATTTCTTCTATTTTTGTGCCAAAATAAACGTCGGAAATACGAACCAATTGCTGGGCCTACTGAGAACTTTGATCTTTGTTTATTGTTGAAAAATTACAGCTCATAAGTGTCAATATTATAATGACTGATTCCTGAGTAATGAAGCCATCGTTTCTACTTTGTTTGTCTTGAATGCATTCCGAATACAGTCGTTGCTCAAATAATCTCCGATATATGTTCTCTTAATTTCATACACAACTAAGCAGCAGCCAATGTGGCGGTTGATAAAAGATTCTCACCAGAATGTATAAATCAATTAATTTAAGTACATTGTTTATCATCAAAGTGAACTACCGAGCTATACTTGTTCAAATCATAGGGCAACGATTTATACAGCATCAAAGAAACAAAGCCGCCAGCATGTGCGTAAGGCTTGGCGGTGTTGTTTTATGCAATCTGTTGGCCAGTAAATAATGTCGTAAATTTACTACAAATATACCCCCATTGTTTAATGACTATTATTCTTGCTGTAGATTTTCAAACCAATAGGATTAAAAGTGTTAATTTGTATACATTTAGAATGGAAAATGGGAAACGCAAACGTAATGCTTTTACTGTTAAAGAAAAGATTGAAGCATTGGACAGGATTAAGTCCAGTGTTAAACAATCGCATGTAGCTAAAGATTTAGGTCTCGATGAATCGACAGTTCGAGGATGGAAGAAAGATGAAGCAAAATTAAGAGCAGACGTGATATTAGCAGAAAGCAGCTAAAAATCACAGAGTTTTTTAAAAAATAATAACTACTAACAGATGAGAAATGTAGTGGTGTAAAATGTATGCGACACCGTTTATTAATCGTCGGACATACATGTACTTTTTCATCATTCATTACATACACCCGTTACGTAATTTTTGTTACTTTCTCTTCATTGTATTAGTCACATAATGATCTGTGACAAAATTATTGAATATTCTACATCCGTGTGTGGATATTTTCGATGGAAATATTTGTATTATGGATTCAATGTATGTTACAAGATTCGCTGGTGAGTACACGGTGTTGATATTCTTTTCATGCAATAGATTATACATGTATATATATAAATTAGACACGTGTATGTACCAATGCATGGTTTTCTGAATAAAGTAATATATTATATCAGCAAATGGTTTTCTCATTTAATATATATTGATCAAAAATGGTAATTGTGCCATGCATTTTCGCACCCGTCTTTATGTAACCCCCCCCCCCCCCAATTAAATCCAAAAATGTGTTGGTATTGTACATGGTTGCTTATAACACGGTTCGGCTCATAGCCCGGTCGGATTCTATGGCTCCCAACTACCGGGTTATAGCGGGGTCCCACTGTATACTACAGTGTAACTGGATTCAAAGTGTAATATACTACAGTGTAACTGGATTTAACTCAGAAAAATGTGAAAGCAACACTCTGTAAGGGAGAATTATCTGCTGATGTGACTTAATCAAAGAGAAGCAAGATGCTGACTGTCCATCATTGTCTGTGTTATATATATTGCATAATTCAGAAAAATAAAATTGTAAACACTATCTAATATATTGCTCCTTTGTATACTGTGCCGATAAAGTTTATCCAGTATAAAGAATATATTTTATGAAATAGAAATTACAGCTTGAATATGCTAAATAAGGAAATACTTAGAGCAGTTATATTTAACAATTTGACCCACATGTAGGCAATTCATGTCACACATGATTGATGAGACTAAATTCATCTTTACTGGTACACTCTTGTTAAAAGGAAACTTTTGAAACAATGTATGGGTAAAGCTAACTTGC
Organism: Margaritifera margaritifera; assembly: GCA_029931535.1. Lineage (NCBI taxonomy): Eukaryota > Metazoa > Mollusca > Bivalvia > Unionida > Margaritiferidae > Margaritifera > Margaritifera margaritifera. The sequence goes on along the minus strand of JAQPZY010001411.1, from coordinate 1,411,125 downwards.
ATGTGCTATAGTGATGTGTATGTTGCATGATTTAAATCAACTGGATAATTTTATTTTGGTTTGCATCATAGGTGTTGCTTATTTTAACCCTTATTGGATGATTTAAATCAACTAGATAGTTTTCTTTTGGTTTGCATAATATGTGTTTCTTATTTTAACCCTTGAAGGGAACAATTTTCATGTCCTATTAAAAATTCCCATTGAATGCATTCTTAATTGCCATGTGAAAACAACTCTACAGAACGCACAGTAAGTCAAGGCTCATTTATATATTTTGAGATCCAAAATAAAGCAGAGAAGTTATAATAGTTTAAACATTTTTAGGTGTCATGTAGTGAACACAAAATAGATTTTGGAGCTGCACCAGCTTAGGTCTGACAAAAAGAACATTTGGCATTATGAAGTAAATGACACCAAGTTTTGATGGGATTGGTCAGCAGTCTAATTCAAACTTTGAATGTACCATTACTTATGGACAGGTGGAAAGAGCTGGCAATTTTTCTATGTATGAAATACAAACTTCAAACTTTAAGATCATGCTCGAAAAATTAACTGAATGTTCAAAAATTACACATATTTTTTGTAAGTCCTCTCTTGTTTATGTCATTAAATCCCTCATAAATTTAGAAAATGCCCCCTTCCCTTTTTTAAATTAAGGGGGTCATTTCCCCCTAAATTTTCAGTTTCAGAATAGACCCTAATGATCCCTCTATGGAAAGAATAGGACCATTCCCCAATCTAAAAACGTGAGTACTACTCAAAGTGTCATTTTTTAAAAATCACAATAAAAAATGCCCACAAAAATAAAAAAATTCACAGATGTGACTTAGGTATGATGACACTTACCTTTAATATTCTGTCCATTTTTGAAAAGCTGATTTTCTTGTATGCAACTGTTTTCTTCCGGTCAATAAGTGCCATAGAGAATGCCATTACCTGTGCAGAAATAGAATATTGTAATGGATTAAGTAAATAAAGAGATCTGGATTACCAATGTATCATATAAACAAGAGGCCCTATGGGGCCTGATATCACTCATCTGACTTAAATAACTTAACAGTTGACCATTTCACTAAGCAGGCTTATGTTGTCGTATAAGAACACATCATATGTAAACTATCTCCCAAACTTTACATCGTATTGATTTTACATATTTCAATATATCCTGATAAAAATTCTTTCTAAAGATGAAGGCATAATATATATGCACTGTCTCTTGCTTATATTTGAATTTATCCAAAATCTTGATGATAAACCCAACAGATCAAAAATACAGCTTTAAGAGTGGTAAGAACCCAATCACATGCAAAATCACCTCAATACTCACTGATCATGCTCATTATTGAACAGTCCAAGATCCTGATGATACAAGCATTTATTCCAGATTTGATCAAAATCAGATCACAAATATGGCTTCCAGAGTGGTAACAAGTTCAGCCAATCAGATGCAAAATTACATCATTAATATTTACATCAATAATATGCTTAGATCTTGCTCATTATCAAGCCCATCCAAAATCTTGATGATAGAAGCCAATATTTCAAGTCTGATAAAAACTGGATCAGAAATGTGGCTTCCAGAGTGGTAACAAGCTCAGCCAATTGGATGCAAGATCATCTTGTTAAAATGCATGCATTTCACTTATTATCGAACTTGTACAGGATCTTGATGATATAAGTGTATATTCCAAGTGTACCGGTAATCAAAATTCGAAATATGGCCTACAGAGGGGTAACAAGCTCAGCCAATCAGAGGCAAGATCACCTTATTAATATGCAATGATCTCACTCATTATTGAACACATCCGAGATATATAAGCATATATTCCAAATTTGATAAAAATCAGATCAGAAATATGGCTTTCAGAGGAATAACAAGCTCAGTCAATCAGATGTAACATCACTTCACTTATATGCATGGCTCTCACTCATTATTGAACTCATCTGAGATCTTAAATGACATAAGCATATGTTCCAAGTTTGATCAAAACTGGATCAGTAATACAGCCTCTAGAGGGATAACAAGCTCAGACAATCGGATGCAAGATTATCTCATTAATATGTGTGAATCTTGCTCATTATCCATCCAAAATCTTGATGATATAAACCCAAATAGCAAGTTTTACCAAAATTTGATCAGAAATATGGCTTTCAGAGGGGTAAAAAGCACAGCCAATCCGTTGCAATATCACCTCATTTGTATGCATTTGTCTTGCTCATTATTGAACTCGTATGAGACCTTAATCTTAAAGATGTAAGCATATATTCCAAGTTTTTAAAAAAATCCAATCAAAAACATGGCCTTCAGAGTGGTAACAAGCTCAACCAATTAGATGCAAGATCACCTTTTTAATATGCATGGATTTTACTCATTAGCAAACTCATCCAAGACTTTAGTGATATAAGCATATATCACATAATAATTTGGCCTCCAGAGTGCTAACAAGGTTAGCCAATCAGGTGCAAGATCACCTCAGTAATATGCATGGGTCTTGCTCATTATTGAACTTTTCTGAGATTTTGATGATATAAACCCATATTCCAAGTTTGATTGAAATCGGATCAAAAATATGGATTCCAGAGTTGTAACAAGCAATTTGTGATGGACAGTTGGATGTACACATGATGGACAATGCACAATGGATTCAGAACCATACTATACACTACCTTAGCCTTACGTCCAGGTGAGCTAAAATGGGTACATTTTTTAAGTGCTCAATTAATGATATTTTATAGGTACTAAAATAATTGTGGGTATGATTTTTGTGACCAGTTTTGTCCATGAAAAATCTAGACACAAAATTTGGATTCAGAATAAATATTTAAATAAAGTTTCTGTGGAACACTGTATCCCACCTGTGATATGTGCAATCATGTACAGTAGCCCTGACCCCACCCACTTTATTTGACTTTAAAACACTTTAAGACAAAAGTTTAGCATAGAATATTAAAGTTGCCACTGCCATCATGACTGGAAAAGTGATACCTATCTCTCAACATGTTATTGGAGATTTTGATTTGGTTTGATGTTTTATGGCACAGCAACACAAGTAGGCTATTTAGTACCAAGGCAACTTGAGTAAAGTGACTTTCCCAAGGACACACCTTGGTAGCCAACCCAGACTTGAACCAACACCCTTTCAATCACGAGTCTGGCATGCAACAAACCACTGAGACACCATGGTTGTTAAAGGATAGACAAAAATGAGATTTTCAATAAATTTACTCAGAATAATTTCAGGGTAATTTAAGAATTTATCACCCATAATTTCAGGGTAATTTAAGAATTTATCACCCATAATTTCAGGGTAATTTAAGAATTTATCACCCATAATTTCAGGGTAATTTAAGAATTTATCACCCATAGTATTGTGAGTTTTACATATTTGTGAAATTTTTCTCTGTGTCTACAAATTTGATGTTCAGTTTCTGATTTGGGGGCAACCAACATCTTGAGTTAATTTTTTTTTACTGCTAGTTTAGTGCTAACAGAGCTGGGTTTCAAGAAAGTTCACAGATTAATTCTCTTAAGAATGTCCTTGTAATTATGGTACCCAATATACTAGTTTGTACTTCTATATAGGAAGACAAAGCAAAGGGCCTATAGTAGTAAAGTCATGATGTATAAAAATACAAATAAGTTATCTCAACGCTATAGCTGATAATGATAATTCAGATTTTGATTGTCTACGCACAACAAATTTATGGAATCACGCTGGGATGATAAACAGTCTGCAAAGTTTAAACATTGGCAAGAACAAGAGAAGTTTCTAAATTTAAAGTCAAAGTCTGTAGGGTGGTGTTCTGGTAAATGTTTGCACTTTGCACACAGCAAGATGTTATTTTTATTTCATCAGTTATCAAAGCTACAATTCATTTTTATTCCTTGGGTACATTTTTTGGAGATTTTTCTTGGTTGCTAAAAACAACAAATTAAAAGACCATGCAAATAATGATTCAGCTATGGCGACAATAATACCAACTTTCTCAATCCAAGTATTAAAGTTCTGATAAAAATACAATGTTATGAAAAACCATAAATATGGACACCCCATCCAATGAAAATATATGAATTCATGGTAGATTAATAACAAATTAATTATTAAAAAAACCTGCTTACTTAGTGCATGCAATTCTATTGTTTGAAAACAGCTTATAACACAAAACTCCAGGCATCAAAACAGCTGGAACAAGCCTGATGATGTATGGATTAGCAATGAACATCTTTTAATTATGTTCCTGTCACATCTATGGAGGGAAGCATATAGTGTTACCCATGTCCATCCATTTCATCATGTCCCACCACATCCTACCATATCTATGGAGGGGAGCATATAGTGTTACCCATGTCTATCCATTTCATTATGTCCCACCACATCTATGGATGGGAGCATTTACTGTTACCAATGTCCATCCATTTCATCATGTCCCACCACATCTATGGAGGGGAGCATTTACTGTTACCCATGTCCATCCATTTTATCATGTCCCACCACATCTATGGAGGGGAGCATTTACTGTTACCCATGTCCATCCATTTTATCATGTCCCACCACATCTATAGAGGGGAGCATTTACTGTTACCCATGTCCATCCATTTTATCATGTCCCACCACATCCCACCATATATATGGAGGAGTGGGGGCATAGAGTGTTACCCATGTCCATTCATCTCATCCTGTTCCATAACATCCCACCTTATCAATGGAGGGGAGCATATAGTGTTACCCATGTCCATCCATTTCATTATGTCCCATAACATCCCACCTTATCAATGGAGGGGAGCATATAGTGTTACCCATGTCCATTCATCTCATCCTGTCCCATAACATCCCACCTTATCAATGGAGGGGAGCATATAGTGTTACCCATGTCCATTCATCTCATCATGTCCAATAACATCCAAACTTATCAATGGAGGGGAGCATATAGGCATTTTTGGAAACTAGGTTAACCTCTTTGAATTGGAACTCTTCTGTCCACTCAGTGCGCATGCCCTTACTTGGCACATCAACTTTTGGGGACTATTGATCCAAATACTAGCAATCTGTCACATTGTTACAATAAGCAGTTGTAAAATCTGAAATAACCAAATTAAAGCAAGCTCCAACATGTTGAGGTTCTGACATTTACTGTTTTAGTTCTTTATATCAGTAGATACTATTTCTCTGTAAGATGTGAATAGGCATGACTGGTTTTAGATTGATTTTCTTTCATATGTTTACAAAAGATACCTAGAATAATATAAAAACATCTTGTCCACGGAAATTTCCTTTGATATTGAGACCCCTTTAAATAATTTCATGTGGAATAACTCGACTTGTCATCAGCATGTTGTTTGTGTATTAAACAAGACTCTTTGCTTCTGTGTTTGATGATAAATGAAAATGAGTCTGAAAAATGTGTCTTCTTTTTTACATGTCGTTCTCATGAGACTCGGGTTTAAGATTCTGACTCTTAAATCTTCAAATTTTGACCCTTGGATATTTTAGCACAAAAGTCAATGACTCTTCAGTTTCAAATCCTTAGGGAAACCCTCAAGTTTTTAATATTACCACTAGAATTATCAAATTTGTTGTATGTCGCACTTATAAGATGACCCCTACTTGCATTAATCGATTTGCAAGAGCTCCTATTGCAAGGGAATTGTCAGCCATCACGCTTTGTTCTTATAATTAACCTTCCCACAAAGATCAAAAACAATGCACATGGAGAAGTATGACACTGACAGCATCATGTATAGATGGCTCAGATACTGTGACAATTAACAGCTCATAATCAAAAGAAGCCAAAAAGACTGAAAACAGAGAAAGCGCTACAAATTAAATTGGATTTTGGTGGATTTTTGCAGGTGTGTTATCATATTTCTCCAGTTCACTTGTCACTAAGTGCTAATCTGATTAAAGTATATATAAAAAAAACTTGTAGAGCTTCTGAACAAAACAGAAAAGAACAGAACAAGACTTTATTGAAAAAAATCATACTCGAGCCATACATATAAGACATTCAAGTCAAATACAATAAAAGTTCTATTATATAAGAAGCCATCATAGTGTAATATAAATAAGAGGGAGAAGTGAGAAAATGCTAAGAGACAGAAAATGAGAAAGAGAGAGAGAGAGAGAGCGAGAGCGAGAGCGAGAGAGAGAGAGAGTGAGAGCGAGAGAGAGAGAGAGAGAGAGAGAGGGAGAGAGAGAGAGAGGGAGAGAACATGGATTATCTAGATATTACGAGTCCAAGGAGTATCTAAAGAAAAGTGATCATAATTTTGCTAACAAATATGCTTAAAATTGTCAATAGTATTTTATTCTTATTTGTCATTAAATGTTGATATTTCAAAGTATTCAGTCATATGTAATAACTTCTCTTAATCAGATTCAGTCTAGAATTCCTAAAGAATTCACGCTCAAAAAGGTAATGGAATTTATCACATAAAACATTATTTTGACATTTTATACATTTTCTTTCTTCATATGGAATTTTATTCCATCATCCAGTTTCAACAGGTAATTTATGGTTTGACATCCTAAATTTCAAGATAGATAAACTTTTTAGGGAATTTGATTAAATATTCTTCCAATTGGATATCTGTTTTTTAAATTGTAAAATTCATTTATCCATGAACGCCATTGTTGATTGCATTGTCCCCAGAAGTGATAGTCAGCGCAGATAAGTTCTCCTCTCAAGGTAGATAAATTGGTTATTAAAAAGGCCTATATTGTTACCCATGTCCATCCATTTCATCTTGTCAAATCAAATCCCACTATATCTATGGAGTGGGGCATATTGTGTTATCCATGTCCATCCATCTCATCTTGTCCCATCAAATCCCACTATATCTATGGAGGGAAGCATATAGTGTTATCCATGTCCATCCATCTCATCTTGTCCCATAAAATCCCACCATATCTATGGAGGGGGGCATATAGTGTTACCCATGTGCATCCATTTCATCCTGTTCCATCCAGTGCAAAATTTCCCTTATAATCAGTAACTTTGGAAGGACTATATGGATGGAAACCAAGTCTGGTATGAGGCTTCACATTTAAAAGACATAGGTCATGTTCGATTTTCACTGTTTTCTTACCAAGTTTAAGACAGTTATGGAGCTTACTTTACAATCAACTTTACATTTGATACAGGAAAGGAAAAGGCATAGCTGCAGGAAAGGATTGAACCAAAGACTGCTTGCACCAAAATCTACCAGCATACCACAAAAAATATGGACCTGGAAAATGAAAGAAATCTGATTTTTTAAACATTATATACTAAACAAAGATTTTTCATGTTTATTTTATACCTTTACTAGCATGTATTTCTCACTGGGTTCCAAATACATTTTGTTCTCATACATGTTCACAGAGATATTTATAACTTCAGCCAACAATTCGTCATAACCATCAATCATCATTAAGGCCATCTTCAGCTTTCTTCTGATCTCATTCTTGTTGGCAAGGAACATGCCCAATTTCTGAGATCTCTCCATTGCTTGTGCATCCTTCATCAGCCCTATAAAACCGGCACTCCTAAAAGAAAATTACAAATAAATAAATTAATAAAATGTAACGTTAAAAAAATATCTTTCATATATATGCAGTGCAATATGAATTTTGTCTGTCTGTCACTGTTATAAACTATATATCTGCTGTACATTTTTAAAAATTAAAAATATAAGATTTTGTTGAATTAGTGAGCAAACTAATTTTTGCTAAAATTTGAATGACATTAAAATCTTCTGATGAAAAGCTCATTATGTGTATACTATAAATGTCACACCTATCGTTATGTGTAAACTATAAATGTCACACCTATCATTATGTGTATACTATAAATGTCACACCTAACACAATGGATCAATATGTGTATACAATAAATGTCACCTATTATTATGTGTATACTATAAATGTCACACCTATCATTATGTGTATACTATAAATGTCACCTATCATTATGTGTATACTAATAATGTCACACCAATCATTATTTTTATACTATAAATGTCACACCTATCATTATGTGTATACTAATAATGTCACACCTATCATTATGTGTATACTATAAATGTCACAACTATCACTGTGTATACTATAAATGTCACCTGTCACTATGTGTATACTATAAATGTCACACCTATCATTAAGTGTATACTAATAATGTCACACCTATCATTATGTGTATACTATAAATATCACACCTATCATTATGTGTATACTAATAATGTCACACCTGTCATTGTGTGTATACTATAAATATCACAACTATCATTATGTGTATACAATAAATGTCACCTGTCATTATGTGTATACTACAAATGTCACCTGTCATTATGTGTATACTATAAATGTCACACCTATCATTATGTGTATACCATAAATGTCACACCTATCAATATGTGTATACTATAAATGTCACACCTATCATTATGTGTATACTATAAATGTCACACCTATCATTATGTGTATACTATAAATGTCACACCTATCATTATGTGTATACTATAAATGTCACACCTATCATTATGTGTATACTATAAATGTCACCTATCAATATGTGTATACTATAAATGTCACACCTATCATTATGTGTATACTATAAATGTCACACCTATCATTATGGATAGTTTAGGTACCAGACTTAGATAGTAGTATCCGCAATTTAATAAATACCATATATACTTGCTTATAAGTTGAGTCCAACTACAAACAACATGGACCCAGATCTGCCAGCACATAATGCACCAGTAAATCAGGGTCTATGTTGTTTGTTCTATTGATTACTCCTAACAAATTGCATAGACCCAGATCTGTGAGCACATTATGTGATGGCAGATCTGGCTCTGTGCAGTTTGCAGGTGGACTTGGCTTATAAATGAATATATATGATAGGCATCTTGTTATACTAATGAGTCAGTTTATAGACTTGTGGATGTTGTGTTATACTAATGAGTCAGCAGATAGACCTGTGGATGTTGTGTTATACTAATGAGTGAGCAGATAGATCTGTGGATGTTGTGTTATACTAATGAGTGAGCAGATAGATCTGTGGATGTTGTGTTATACTAATGAGTGAACAGATAGATCTGTGGATGTTGTGTTATACTAATGAGTCAGCAGATAGACCTGTGGATGTTGTGTTTTACTAATGAGTGAGCAGATAGATCTGTGGATGTTGTGTTATACTAATGAGTCAGCAGATAGATCTGTGGATATCTTATAATAATGAGCTAGCAGATATATTTGTGGGATGTTGTGTTATACTAATAAGTCAGCAGATAGATCTGTGGATGTTGTGTTATATTAATGAATCATCAGATAGATCTGTGGATGTTGTGTTATAATAATGAGTCAACAGATGGACTTGTGGATGTTGTGTTATGCTAACGAGTTAGCAGATAGATCTGTGGATGTTGTGTTATAATAATGAGTCATCAGATAGATCTGTGGATGCTGTGTTATAATAATGAGTCAGCAGATAGACCTGTGGACACTGTGTTATACTAATGAGTCGTCAGACAGATCTGTGGATCTTGTGTTATACTAATGAGTCAGCAGATAGATCTGTGGATGCTGTGTTATACTAATGAGTCATCAGATAGATCTGTGGATGTTGTGTTATACTAATGAGTCAGCAGATAGGCCTGTGGATGTTGTGTTATACTAATGAGTTAGCAGATAGATCTGTGGATATTGTGTTATACTAATGAGTCATCAGATAGATCTGTGGATATTGTGTTATAGTAATAAGTCAGCAGATAGATCTGTGGATGTCTTATAATAATGAATCAGCAGAAAGATTTGTGGATGTTGTGTTATTCTAATGAGTCACCAGATAGATCTGTGGATGTTGTGTTATACTAATGATTCAGCAGATAGATCTGTGGATGTTGTGCTATACTAATGAGTTAGCAGATAGATCTGTGGATGTTGTGTTATACTAATGAGTCAGCAGTAAGATCTGTAGATGTTGTGTTATACTAATGAGTCAGCAGATAGACCTGTGGATGTTGTGCTGAAGAAATACTGTGATTAATGTTTTGTCTCAAATTTTTTAAACATCCTTCACTGAAGGCCATGATTCATATACATCCCTCACTAAAGGCCATGATTCATGTTATTTAGGGTTTCTAAACATCCCCCACTAAAGGACACGATTCATGTTATTTAGTGTTTGTAAACATCCCCCTCTAATGGACATGATTTATGTTATTTACAGTTTGAAAACATCCCTCACTGAAGGCCATGATTCATATTATTTAGAGTTTGATAATTCCTTTTAAACATCCCTCACTGAAGGCCTTGATTCATGTTATTTAGTGTTTGTTAATTGACATCCCTCACTGAAGGCTTTGATTCATGTTATTTAGTGTTTGTTAATTGACATCCCTCACTGAAGGCTTTGATTCATGTTATTTAGGGTTTGTTAATTTACATCCCTCACTGAAGGCTTTGATTCATGTTATTTGGGGTTTGTCAATTTACATCCCTCACTGAAGGCCTTGATTCATGTTATTTAGTGTTTGTTAATTTACATTCCTCACTGAAGGCCTTGATTCATGCTATTTAGTGTTTGTTAATTTACATCCCTCACTGAAGGCCTTGATTCATGTTATCTAGGGTTTGTTAATTTACATCCCTCACTGAAGGCCTTGATTCATGTTATTTGGGGTTTGTTAATTTACATCCCTCACTGAAGGCTTTGATTCATGTTATTTAGGGTTTGTTAATTTACATCCCTCATTGAAGGCCTTGATTCATGTTATTTAGGGTTTGTTAATTTACATCCCTCATTGAAGGCCTTGATTCATGTTATTTAGAGTTTGATAATAAACATCCCTCACTGAAGGCCTTGATTCATGTTATTTAGGGTTTGTTAATTTATATCCCTCACTGAAGGCCTTGATTCATGTTATTTAGGGTTTGTTAATTTACATCCCTCACTGAAGGCCTTGATTCATGTTATTTAGGGTTTGTTAATTTACATCCCTCACTGAAGGCCTTGATTCACGTTATTTAGGGTTTGTTAATTTACATCCCTCACTGAAGGCCTTGATTCATGTTATTTGGGGTTTGTTAATTTACATCCCTCACTGAACTTCACACCAAATTTGATTTCAATCTACTGTCTATACTTGTATATAAGCCAATACCAACTGCAAACTGCATAGACCCAGATCTGCCATCGCCTTATGTGCCAGCAGATCTGGGTCTATGCGGTTTGTAAGGACTAATCAGTAGAACAAACAACACAGACCCTGATCTGCTGGCACATTATTCGATGGCAGATCAGGGTCTATGTTGTTTGCATTAGGACTTGGCTTATACGCGAGTATAGACGTTTTTAAGTCCTTCAGAAGTTATTCAACAGAAACAAAACTGATGTTTGGCAGGGACCATACACTCTGTAAAATTTACTGTATAATGGTATAAACTGATGTTAAGCAAGGACCATACTCTCTGTAAAATTTGCTGTATACTGGTATAAACTGATGTTAAGCAGGGACCATACACTCTGTAAAATTTACTGTATAATGGTATAAACTGATGTTAAGCAGGAACTGTACACTCTATAAAATTTGCTGTATACTGGTATAAACTGATGTTAAGCAGGGACCATACACTCTGTAAAATTTGCTGTATACTGGTATAAACTGATGTCAAGCAGGGACCATACACTCTGTAAAATTTAGTGTATAATGGTATAAACTGATGTTAAGCAGGGACCATACACTGTAAAATTTGCTGTATAAGGTATAAACTGATGTTAAGCAGGGACCATACACTCTGTAAAAGTTGCTTTATAATGGTATAAACTGATGTTAAGCAGGGACCATACACTCTGTAAAATTTGGTGTATAATGGTATAAACTGATGTTAAGCTGGGACCATACACTCTGTAAAATTTGCTGTATAATGGTATAAACTGATATGAAGCAATGACCATACACTCTGTAAAATTTGCTGTATACTGGTATAAACTGAAACAGACTTAGGTCTTCCTAATGTAAAGCCACAACCAAATTTTATTTTAATCCATGAAGTCCTTTAATAGCTATTGAATGGAAACAAAATTTGTGTGAGACATGATGTGGCTTGACAGAAAAGACTGAGACATGATGTGGCTTGTCAAGAAGTACTGACAGGGGTAACACTATATACCTCTCCATAGATATGGCAGGGAGAGAGTGGTTGGGGTCGGGGAAACAAAAAATATTGTGACCTGGTTTTTACTATTATGACTATTCATCACGCTCTGTTCTTGTGTTTTTTATGTTATATTTACAACATTATCACATTTATGTTATTTAATTTTTTTTAAAGTGAAAGACTTAATTTTAGTATAAATATAACATTTTTTTTCTGTCACGTTTCTTTTTCTGGCTCAGTGTTCCAAATGTGTTCTTGACCATAAACCCTGCAAACTTACTTTTTTTAAACAGGTGTCTCTTTAATGGCAGCTTCTCTGCATACTACTGGATAAAATTTGCAATTAAAATCTGTTCCATACTTGGTAATAACTAGGTAAAGATACAAATAATCTAAAAAAAAAAACGTTTTTAATGTTTAAATGAAAGATCACCTTTAAAAAGATACCTTTGTTACAGTGCTGGCAATAAGTGCCACATCCTTTTCCTCCAACCTTAATTACATAATAGGTACAATTTTGGGAAATCATGTCTGGGGAAATGTTGATTACGTCCAGAGGTTTGGAAGTCCAAAATTGTTTTTTTTGTAAGACATGAAGTGACATAGCAGGTGTGCCATTTATCCAAACCCTATAATCATTAATGAAATTAGATCTTAGTCTGTTTTGTTATAACAGAATTCTAACTGTACAACATATTGCTCCAAATGTTTGATAGACATCGATAGGGTCACATGTAGGCAACATCACAAACTCACCCGTCTTAACATAAATTTCAGGCCCACGTAGTTCAAGCTTTTGCATTTGATTGTATCTACTTTTGTGTGCGTAGTTTACCTTTTATAGATGGAATGGTCATTATTCAGACCAGCCTTCATGTTCTTCAGCTCATCCAGTTCAACAAACATGTTGATAAATTTGCCAAGAGTAAGCAGGTAAGCCTCTGATACAAAATCATTTTTCACTTCCTCGTGACAAAGCCGCTTCACCTCCATACAAAACCTATCAATGGCTCGCTCCTATAAACAAGAAACTAGAATTTGCATAACTGCACCATCTCAAAATACATATACATGTAAATATTAGATTCATACACAAAACAGAACAATATCTGAGATGGCCAAAACAAGAATCTATATTTTTCTTTTCCCTTAATGAAATTTCAACCAAATATCTATAGCATGCATATACCAAATTGCTCCACATTTTACAAAACATGTGATATGAAAATTTATATTGTATGTCAAACTTAGCTGTGGTGATATTTTTTTGGTAAAGGCATCTATTGCAGTGCTGGATTAAATTCACATTCTATGTCTGATTCTGTATGCTAGTGACTGATGTCATATACTGTACTACCATCACTATGTATCATTGTTGGCTTTGGCGTGATGACGATATCAGCAATAAAGTATAGAACAGTGATATAGTATACTTTTGTGATACACACAGACAAATCAGTACCAATAAATCCCTTATATTTCACTGCAATACAGAGCACTAATAAAGAGAAACATATCTACCATAAACGGCTGTGTCCTCAGCATCAGTGTATTTCAACTGATACATATCTACCATAACTGGCTGTGTCTTCAGCATCAGTGTATTTCAATTGATACATATCTACCATACTTGGCTTTGTCTTCAGCATCAGTGTATTTCAACTGATACATATCTACCATAATCAGCTGTGACCTCAGCATCAGTGTATTTCAACTGATACATATCTACCATAATTGGCTGTGTCCTCAGCATCAGTGTTTTTCAACTGATACATATCTAACATAATTGGCTGTGTCCTCAGCATCAGTGTATTTCAACTGATACATATCTAACATAATTGGCTGTGTCCTCAGCATCAGTGTATTTCAACTGATACATATCTAACATAATCGGCTGTGTGCTGCATCATCAGTGTATTTCAATTGATACATATCTACCATAATCGGCTGTGTCCTCAGCATCAGTGTATTTCAATTGATACATATCTACCATAATCGGCTGTGTCCTTAGCATCAGTGTTTTTCAATTGATACATGTCTACCATAATCGGCTGTGTCCTCAGCATCAGTGCTTTTCAATTGATACATATTTATCAGCTATAAACAGCAACGGTCTACAGGCCATGGGTCAGTGGCAAAAAAATGAAGCAATTATCCACAAGTTGTAACCTTTAAACTTACCACTTGCCTAGGTACACAATCATACAAACACTGTGATTATATCGTAAAAAGGTGACAATATCATGATACAACTTTAGGCTCACAATAACATCACTATTACATGTACACCTATTACTATCACGTGCTACACGTGCATGTACCATCTGTACTCACATATAAGCCGGGTCCAAATGCAAACAACATAGACCTTGATCTGCTGTCGCATAATGTGCCGGCAGATCAGGATCTATGTTGTTTGTTCTACTGATTAGCCTTAGAAACTGCATAGACCCAAATATGCCGGCACATTATGCGATGGCAGATCTGGGTCTATGCAGTTTGCAGTTGGTATTAGCTTATACGCGAGTATAGATGGTACATGGTCAATCCTTCAACACATACCAATTACTGGATAGCTTCTCATAAGTGAAGCATGTTCTCATACAAAAATGATTTTTCTGTAATTCATAAATTCAAAGAAGTGCAACAATAATAACTAAACTAAAGGCTTGCAAGCTGATTTTTGGGACTAAAGTGAAACCTGTCTATACAGGACACACAAAGGAAAACAAAAATATGTCCTTAATCAGCAGATTATGTGACCTTCAGGGATTGAAAATGATGGTAAAATTAAGATAAGAGATTTATAAATGTATGAACAGGTGTCCTGTATGGAAGTGTCTGCTTAGTGTTTCCCCTAGCAACTTTTAGGATAGTGCCATGTCCTTTATCTTGCATGTCGTGATGCCCTTTCAGTACCATGCCCGTTTTGGGACCTTTTCCCTAGCATCATGCTGCCCCTCTGCTAACTTTGAGTGCCCCTATTCTGCCCTTGCATCTTTACAACTAAATGAGTCCTGTTGACTGGTATGCTTTCATCATATTTATAATTGAACAAAAAGGTCACAATATTCTGTTAACTAACACTTGACCTTACCAATTAGAATCACACATGGTGCTTATGACAATTGGTGCCCACTGTGCAATACTACTAATGGGCGATAGCAATACACTTTCTTGGAGGCTGCCAATTCACAATTTAACAACATTCAAATAGTTTATTATTCTAAAATTAAGCTGACAAGAAAACAGAAAATCTCTATTGCCATTTTAGTAGTATTACTCCAATTATAAAAGGGCAAAATCCATGGATGCCACAATGCTATTGACCAGTTAAGGAATTTTATTTTTACAAGGCAAATCTAGTATCCTAATAATCAATAAATTATTCACAGTTCTCTTTAGGAATTTAAAGAAGATAAAGAAGAGATAAGCTGCACTTTGGGGAGGATAAATTACCATGCCTTTTTTAGATCCTAGGGGAAACACTATAAGACTGGTTAACTGTATATGTTCCCATCCTAACCTCAGTTGTTCTTCCAAACGTGTAATTAATCACATCCTCCAGCCCGCCTTGAAGAAGAATACAATTCTGTTTTTCATGCGCTTCTAGATCCTGATCATACCTTTCAGTCACTTTAGTATCTTTAATGGTGCATGAGTTGTGCCACATCACAATAACACATGCATGCAAGGTGGGATGGTATAACAAACTCTGCAACTCTAATCCCATCAAATCATACATAATATACCACATGCATGCAATGTGAGGTGGTATAACAAAATCTGTTACTCTAATCCTATCAAATCATACATAATATACCACATGCATGCAATGTGAGGTGGTATAGCAAAATCTGTTACTCTAATCCTATCAAATCATACACAATAACACATGTATGAAAGGTGGGGTGGTGTAACAAAATCTGTTACTCTAATCCTATCAAATCATACACAATAACACATGCATGAAAGGTGGGGTGGTGTAACTAAATCTGTTACTCTAATCCCATCAAATCATACACAATAACACATGCATGCAAGGTGGAGTGGGTTAACAAAATCTGCTACTCTAATCCCATCAAATCATACACAATAACTCATGCATGCAAGGTGGGGTGGTATAACAAAATCTGCTACTCTAATCCCATCAAATCATACACAATAACTCATGCATGCAAGGTCACGCCCGCACTTCAGTTTTCCATGTTTATAAAAATCTCCATGAAAATTCTGTGGCTTTTCCATGTTGTCAACATGGAGTACATGCAAATGTCATGGAAACTACATAGAGAAAATATTCTATGTGCTGACACATATTTTAAACATGGAAAGTAACACAGAAATCTTGCAGCATGAGAGTAATACTAAGTAATCAAATTACCTAATTTTCAAGCATGAATCACTAACATGTTTCAATTTTGTGTACAAGCTGATTTTAGTAAAAGTTTTACAACCTGATTACTAGTTTTGACTTAATAATTACTCATTTTTACATGGCTAATTTAAACAGATATAACTCAGTTAAATAAAATGAATGGCAGGAGACTATTAATAAGAAATCAAATTACTTCATTTTCTGGCATGAATTACATGATTTAGTCGAAAATAACAGATTTCTGGAAGGAAAAAAAAAATTAGATTTAACTATTCAGCTATTACTCAATTACATTATTACAACAATGCAATCACATACCTCGAAAAGTGTTATTGACTTAGAATTCTAGCTCTAGGATATAGATTAATGACAAAGACTTATATCAGCAGGCTGTCACTTTCAGAATTGTATATTCCTTACATAATTGCAACATGTATTGAAAGTGCAGTACATAATGCACTTAAGCTGGTCAAATACTGCATCTATGCTGCAATATTGCAGTATGTATATTTCTAGCATACATACTCATCTAAGCTCATTTCGAGCATGGACTGCTATCATGCTGAATATGCATGCTGCAGTCATGCTAAACTGATTTAAAAATATCACAGCAATTCTGCTTCCAGAAGGAATTGTTGTGATGCTGAATTTGCACACTGTAGTCATGCTGCACTGACTTTCATAATTTCACAACAATTCAGTATCCCATAATGTACTGATATAATGCTCAAAGTACATACTGCAATCATGCTAAATTTACATACATATACTTAACATGGAAGAATTCATCAATACTGCATTTGTGCTGCAGTTATGCTGTAAAAAGTTTATCATTTAAATCTGGAAGAATAAAATTTACAACATACTCTAGTTGTTTTCACTTTGGTTGTAAAATTTGAAAGATGCTACAACTGAAAAATATGTTTTAAACCATAGTTGTTAATTTTTATAAAATTGTCTAATATAGTTCACTATAAATGACTAGTTTTTATATATAAAGAAACGATTGATGTTTGAAAACCACCTATGTATCCACTTCAGAAATATTAAATTCTATGTCTTCAAGTGCTATACCTCTACATAAATATATCTTTAGGCAGCTGCATGAACAAAAATGTCACAGTCCTATCTTGTGACATCCTGAGATATCCTGATGAAACAGTCTGCAGTTTCCTGTCCTTAAAATAATCATGATATATCCTGAACTCAGGATGAAGATATTTAATCAGGAGGTATGAAACTATGAACATTCCCTAAGTCAGCTGTGGTGATCTCTCATGATTTCTCATGACTTTTGTTTCTGCAAGTTTCCTGACCTGATGGATATGTGAGGACACTTGTAGATTTTTAGCATGCAAGAAACATTACAATTTGGACTTTCTTGCATTCAGGACTTTTTTCTTACTGTTCCCTTCTAAAGTGTTTCAAATTCTGTCATCCACATCTGTTAATAAGGCATTTAGGTTTATAAAACAAAAATAAAAATAAAAATGTATTTAAACAGCAGAAGTGTTACTAAGAAATAAATACACCATGAGTCGGCTAACCTGAACACATAAGAAACTGAGTTTGGTAATTATATGTCACTACATTTGTGCAAAGTATACATTTTTACCTATATTCTGAATACCTTAAATGAAACATGTAGATCATCTTTAAATTTACAGTAATTCCATTTTGTTATACTTAATATTATTACCAGATTTATACTAACATTTTTGAATGTGGTAAATATCAAAACTTTTAAAAATAATAATAATAATAATAATAACAACTCCATTATTGATATATTAAAGAAAAGTAAATGCATGTAATTTTATTTCCTGTATTATACATTACCATACATATGCTTAAATAATTAGTATTTTTTGTTAACAAAAAAGGGGGGGAAAAATCAATCATTATTTATAAAATTCCATTCTTCTGAATCTTTTCTATTGCTTCTTTCATCAGATATGTTATACCTGTCTCTGTTGTTGTTACTGTAAGTGTTGTTGTTGTTGTTGTGAACAGTGTGAAATATTATTATCATTATTATTATTATTAGTAGTAGTAGTAGTAGTAGTAGTAATAGTAGTAGTAGTAGTATCTGCTGCCAGAAGAAAAAAAACTTAAAAATCCTGGAATAATTATTGTTTTCTTTTTGAGAGAGAGAGAGAGACCCATCCAATACTGCTAGCATTCTACAAAGAATTATGCTACACACATTTGCTTTTAAAAAAAAAATATATATAAAAAAATCACATAAGATGAAAATGTGGTTTTCAGTGACAGAGACCTAATTCGGAATCAAAATAGTAACAGCATTTATTTCCCTTGTTTACAACCGGGAGACTGGTTTACTGACCACGAAATATGCATATAACTTTTTTGAGGTGCTTCAGACACAGAACTACCGTGGCAGCCTCGTTTTTAAGCAGGCACCATTTTTGAGTTGAACAGTCACAATTTTGCTTTTTAATTTGGGAAATTTCATTGCAAGTAATACCAAGACATGTGCAGCAACTGATCATACAATCCAGGAGATAACTGTTGCGAATGAAATTCATGGAGTTATCACGTTGGTGAATAAAATAAAGACTGTTGCATTTTTCTGGTTTATTGCAGTTTGGCAGGCACTTTTTTTTATATAAAAACATGTGATGTCACAGCCCTTCCAAAATGGATGGTGAAACTAAAATTTAGGATCTCTTTAAGGATGTGAAAGGATTTTGGAATGTTGACTGAATTAAATTCTTTCGTTGTTTTGCCACACAGGTCAATAGTTGAATTTCTGTCTGTGTTACATAGTAGATGTTGCTGGATGCAGGATTTTTTTTCTGAGAGGATTTGTTTAGAAAAGGTGGTTCACTACGGTATACTTCAAATGACTAACATTCTTGTTTTTCACCTAAATGTGTGCTATTTTAACAGATGGGGGGAAAACCTAACCATCTGACAATGGCCACCTCTGGATTTCTCTACTGAAGTGAAGTAAAAAGTGTCTAAAGCCATAAAAAAAAATATGTGAAGATTTTCCTTCATGTTGGATAAAACGGCTGAGAGATTTCTTATACTGAATAGCTTGCCTTTCTGTGGATCAGCATCAATTTCTGGAATCTTTCCTTAGTAATTAATTGGATATGATCCCATCGAGTCTCCTTTATTTGCTCTATGTGCAACAGTTTTGCAAGGAATGCAGTAATGATTCATTTAAAAAGGACAAAATGTAACAGCTAATGAAATATACTTTGTGTATGAAGTGCTATTATAAAAGAAATTGAACAGCATATCAGTACATCATGGTACTCTATTCAGAGGGTTCATTTTAACAAACTTTTAAATATTAATATGGAAACTGCTAGTATATTGCACAACTGTATGAAAAATGTTTAACTTTGATAAATACTGTTCAATAAATTATGATTAATACTGTTTCAAACAATTATGATTTTGTAATCATTCCTTCCACTTTACTTCCTTTGATTTGTTCATAGACTTTAGAGGTCCCCAGTAAAACTGCATGATAAATAGCAAGCAAGCTTGAGCATGTGTAATGAGTTCTTTACCAAGTGTGCATATGTAAAACAAAATTTGTTCAAGGTACACCTACAGCAGCTGCAAAAGCGGTGGCACTTGAAGTGCATGTAGTCTCTGCCATTATCTTCCAGGTGTGTTGCACATACTCCATTACAAAAGATAAAGATAGACAAACAAGTGTTTGTAATGTTCATCATAGATTATTATTTTAGTCATAGGACTTATTCACCAGTAAATATATCTGCCACTATGCTGGAAACCTATGCTTTTTTTACCGTATTTTCTTTTCATTGCTAACTATTAAGTTAACCCTTATTAAAGCCATACTCCATACATATACATGTTTGAAAGATCTGTTGTGGGGGGGGGGGGTCTTTGTTACATAACTTTCACAAAATAATATATATTGGTAGTTCTTTAAAAGAAAGGAAGATATATTTTGTTGGTCAAGAATGCTAAAATTTATAAGTTGGGAAATTCCTCATTTATCCTATGTTTTCTTTAACAAATTATTTAAAGAACAGCTAGTTCATATGTTCTGTTCTTTCCAATTATGACAGTTAATTATGTGATGTCTATGTTACATGTTTCAAATTTCCCCTTTAATGTTCTATGTTAAAATCAAGAGCATAGTAATTTCCAAAAGTTCAGTTTTTATATATGAAATATTTCGTGTAAATAAGGTCCACTGAATATAAAGATAGCGATAAAGTTTATACAGTATATTATTTGTACGAGTCAATTAAATGTATGTTCTCTTTTGATTCAAGTAAAGAAATGAATATGACTTCAAAAAATATATATTTTATATATTTCTTTAACTTTTTGTTGCTTCATTGTACTGGTGCACAGACTTATGAAATCAGTGAAATATTATCACTGTTTTCCTTATTTTGAAACATTTTTGTACAATTATTTGTAGTATTTAATGGCAGCATTAAATTGGAAGGTTACTGACATCAGTTTTTCTGTAGTTCTTTAGGTTTTTGTGATATCATAAAACTGGTTACCTAATTTACATATTTCTGCCAATTTCACTGCTTTTTAACTGCAGTTTGGCTGAAAACTGCTAAAAAGATACTGCTATATGCAAATTCGCTCACATTTACTAGTTCAACTGCTATTTAACTGGTCTGGGAAAAAAAACTATTATAAAAAACTGCAATTTTCCTGCAGTTCTTTTAGCTATAAGCTGGTTCAAGTTAATTACAATAAACATACATGTATGATCAAGGTAAGCTTATATTATTGAGAAAGTTGCATATGAAAAATAAAGCCAAAATTTGGAAACTCCCAATGTCTTCCACATAACCATACTTTTTTGTTGACAATTATCCTGTCATCTAATCTTCAAACGATTATGATGTAATTTGAAAGGTAACAATAGGCACTTCACAACCTCACTGTTAACAATAGCCTGATCCATCTGTGAGCAAATTTGGATCCTGGGAATCTCTACATATCATAGTTTACAAAAAGAAGTAATGGCCAAATTGTGATCTTTCAGTGAGGTGGATTCATTATATATGTAATTACTTGCAGATATTTAAAAATATAGTTTTTTTAATGTCATAAAAATATACCAATGAAAGTTTTAATTTGTACACATTAAAAAAGTATTGCATATTTGCATTATCTTTACTGACTTGTTTTCTGTCAGAAATCTGAGGTACTTTCATATTTTTTATGTCATCCAAATGTTTTTTAAGCATGGAGAAATGACTTGAATATCTTCAGGTTAACATTGATAATAATAATAATAATAATAATAATAATAATAATAATAATAGTCAACTGCAAAATTACTATAATGTTATTTTTGCAAAAATAAATTTGTTTTAAGTATTTTCCATGACTCCATGTTCTGCTTGCAGTTTACAGAAAATCCATGTGATCTCCATGTTCTACATGTAATATCAGTGTCATGGAGAACTTTCCATGTGCACCACGTTTTCTCCATGTACACGTGAACATTGTCCAAATACTCCATGTTTTTTCCCAGATCATGGAGAAATGATGGAAAAATGTAGTTTCTCTGTGATCTCCATGTTTTGTGCGTATTCCATGCTCTCAAGGTTTTCTCCATGAACACGTAAAAAGCGTCCAAATACTCCATGTTTTTTTCCATGATGGTGCAATATCATGGAGAAATCATGGAAGTCATGGAAAACTTAGGTGTGGGCGAGGTGGTTTAATAAAATCTGCTACTATAAGCCCATCAAATCATACACAATAACATGCACGCAAGGTGGGATGGTATAACAAAATCTACTATAATCCCATCAAATCATACACAATAACTTATGCATGCAAGGTGGGATGGTATAACAAAATCTACTCTAATCCCATCAAAAAATACATCATAATCTGCAGTTTTAGGATGACCTGTGTAACATTGTCACCATGCAAACATGTGCACGCACAGACACAAACATGTCAAATACAGATACACATGCACATTTAAATGTACAAAAAAGCATGATCTGAACAAGGACAATCAAACCTGCCTTTAAAGGTCACCAGTATTAAGTAATCCTATCTTAAGCAACCCTTGTTTCAAGGTCCGACACTGTTCCCTCTTTATAACACTGTCCACTACAAAAGTGACCTGTGTTATAAGTGAAACCACCTTATCATAAGGTATGATATAACAAAGAGTGTCATAACAGTGCCAGAAAAAATTAAAATTTGGATATATAAAGATGTGAAACCACACTAGGGTTTGCTGTCAACAGAAAGAACTAAAATGAAGTTAATTAAATGAAGTAGAAATAATAGAAAAAAGTTACCAATATAATGGCATGATCCTTCATTTTGTTTAGAGAGAAAGCAGTATACTGAGGGGTTTTGCTTTGAAGGACCAATATATATATATGAGTATATGTTAAGCAAGCACTTGTATTTGGCATCCACTGTTCTCATTTCCCAGAGGCCAGTCAGCTCAACCAGGGCCTGTTCCATCACATGCTAAAAAACCTCAGATGTAAATAATGACCGTTTTGAACTGCCCTCAAACCTGTGCTTGTTATTACATCATAATAAAATCACTGATGTCACAATCACTAGATTACATGTCATCACTAACAGCAACATGAGCAAAAGTTTCAGGCTTCTAAAACTGAATAATTTCTTAAATTATTTCATTACAAAGCTGCAGGAATACCATTAAAAATTAAAAGTGAAATGAATTTCATTGATTGTTGAAATGTAGTTGAGTATTATTTTCAACACCTATCATTTTATAAAAATTTGTTCTTTGCACATGAAACTGGATGTTACAAAATTTTTGGAAATATCACTATGGTTACCTTAAAGTCTCTTTCAGAAAGTCAAAATTATTCAACTCATATCGGAAAGAATTAAGGTTTTTCTTAATGTGCTATAGGCAGAACAATACGAACAAACAATTGTAAATTTAATATAAAAAGTATACTTACATGGAAAGCCATGAAATTCATTAACTTTGTGATAAGAGGCTGAAGAACATCAACAATCATCTGATTGACTTCTATTCTTCTTGCCTGGTCATTACTTGAGACCTAAAAGGAAAATATATTCAGTGAGAATAACAAATTGAGCTTCAATAGTGTATGTACTGTAATTCTCTAATGATAAGTCAATGCATGATGTCTTTATTGGTTTTAATGGCACTTTTAACACTCTAATGATAAGTCAATGCTTGATGCCTTTATTGGTTTTAATGCCACTTTTAAAAATCTAATGATAAGTCAATGCTTGATGTCTTTATTGGTTTTAATGGCACTTTTAACACTCTAATGATAAGTCAATGCATTATGTCTTTATTGGTTTTAATGGCACTTTTAATACTCTAATGATAAGTCAATGCATGATGTCTTTATTCGTTTTAATGGCACTTTTAATACTCTAATGATAAGTCAATGCTTGATGTCTTTATTGGTTTTAATGGCACTTTTAACACTCTAATGATAAGTCAATGCTTGATGTCTTTATCGATTTTAATGGCACTTTTAACACTATAATGGCTATATCATGCAGAGGAAATGGGAGCCAAGTGCCTTTTCCAAAGACATGTCACACAGAGGCAGGTGAAAGCCCTTCCCCTACTTTTATACAAATCTGACAAATTTTTATGTAAGAAAGCTTAATCTAAATAACTTGTCCATCTGCAACTTTACAAGCAAGAGTACTGTCAAAGATGTTATATGTCCATCCTATGTTTACTAGTTCTGAATGTGGTCATGGATAGCAGTCATGATTGGTAAGAGTGACATTGACCTTTATGTTTTAAGTCTCAAGGTCAAACCTTGTATTAAGTTTGTTTAAAGACAATGGTTTAGAACACAAGTTACTATATAGAAAACAATATTCATTATTTAGGCCATTGTAACTTGGACCTTAAAGCTGTCTATAGCTTATTTCATTACTATAACAACAAGTCATTCAATAGTTTGGTGCTGTCATATGGTTGTAATTAAAATTATTTATCAGGAATATTTTCCTTGTTTGTGTAAGTGATCTTAAGCTTTGATTTTTCTGACACACTAGCCACCATCAGTAGGTTTACTATTTAGCCCAAGTGCCAGCCACCCACAAAGTTTGGTCAAGGTACATGTAAGTGTATGTGGTTTAGAACTAAAGCTGTTCTGTGTAAACATTTTTCTTCACATTACGGTGACGTGTGCATTTTGACTCCCATAATCAATAGGTTTTTCCTATTCTGTAAGTGTAAGTCATTGATGAAGTTTAGTGAAGGTATGTGGTATATGGTTTATAACTAAATATATTGTGCAAAAACAATTTTTCCTCAGTGAATCACTGTGACTGTGACCTTTGATCTTTCTACTTCCATATTGATAGGCTTCTTTCATGCACCAACTGCAAACCATCCACAAAGGTGCAAACCATCTAGAAAACTTGGTTGAGATAGGTGGTTTAGATCTAAATTTATTCTGCAGAAATAAAAAACACAGACAGTCGGACATTGTCAAAGGTGATACACTTTTCCTTAAGGCAGATATATGAAAAATGTATTATGCAGGTTCCTTATTTCATCATTGGAGAAATGTTCACAAATTTGGCAAAGTATAAATTTTCATGGCATGAAACTTTCCCACTTTACCCAATGATAATATGCATATTCCATAACTATCTTGAATACATTTATTTTAATATATGGATGCTTTGCTAGATTCTACATATTTGTATGGTTAACATATGACATCAAAAATGTTCTATAAGCATTTCAGTATTTTACACTTTTCATTGATGTATGTCACTACTATAGCATGGTTTATGCAGCACCAGAGAGTGGCTTTTCAAGGTCTTTTCATGGACTTCAAATAGTTTTCAAGGAGCATAATTTCTTTCAGCAATTGAACTTTATCCATATATTGCTTTGTTTATCACTGCATAAATGGGTACAAAAGTATAAAAAAAAGACCCAATAAAACATGAGACCTAAGTTGGCCTGATCTTGCTCCTCTGGCTTACAGTTAACTTAACAGATGACTATTTCACAAACAGGCTTATGTATTATTTCAAGAAAGCAACCTATAAAACTGTCTCCCAAAACTTGACATCATGTTGATTTGACCTATTGTTTACTATATCCCAATAAAAATTGTTTCTAAAGATAAAGGCATAATATGCCTAGCCTCTTGCTTATAATCAAAGTCATCCAAGATCTTGATGACATAAACATATTTACCAAATTTTACAGAAATTGGATGAGTAGTATAGTCTCTAGATCTAGAAAGGTAACAATCTCAGTCAATCAAATGCAAGGTATCTCTATTATGCACAGATCTCACTTATTATTGAATCTATAACAATGATAACATAAGCTTATTTAAGAAGGTGGAGCAAAATCCAATAGGAATTCAGTCTCAAGAGTGGTAACAAGTTTAGCCATTATTATAACTGATTACCTCATTAATATTGCATAGATCTCACTCATAATTAAACTCATCCAACATCTTGATAATATCAGATTATTAAACAAGTTTCAAATAAATCTATAAGAAATATAGTTTCTAGATTGTTTACAAGCTCAGTCAGATGCAAAATCATGTCATTAATTAATACGCATAAATTTCACACGTCATACTCAACCAAGATCTTGATGACATCAACCTATTTATCAAATTTGATCAAAATAAAAAATAGTTTTTAGAATTGTTGAAAAAACTCAGTGAATCAGATGTAAGATCACCTCATAAATATGCATCAGTCTCACTCATAATAAAAATCATACATCTTGACGATTATAAGACTATTTACCAAGTTTTATCAAAATTGGATCAAATACAGCTTCCAATTTCTGGCAACACACTCAGCCAATCAGATGCAAGATTACCTCCTTAATTTGCATGGATCTCACTTATTATCAAACCAACTCAAGTGTTTTGGTATAAATCCATATTTTGAGTTTGATCAAAATCTGATAACAAATATGGCTTCCACAGTGGTAACGAGTTCAGCAAATCAGATGCAAGATCCATTCATTAAGATGCATGCTTATCACTCTTTACTGAACTTATGCAAGATCTTGATGAGACAAGCCCACATTTCAAGTTTGATCAAAATCTGATCAGAAATATCATTTCCAGAGTGGTAACAAGCTCTGTCAATCAGTTGCAAGATCATCTCAATAATTAACATGCATCTCTCTCACTATCAAACTCATCTGAGATCATGATGACATAAGCACATATTCCAAGTCTGATCAAAACTGAAACAAAAATGTGGCTTCCAGAGTGGTAACAAAGTCAGTGAATCAGATAAAAGATCACCTCATCAGAATGTATGGATCTCACTCCTTATTGAATCTGTCTGAGATTCTGATGACATTAGCCTATATTCCAAGTTTGATTGAAATTGGATCACAAATATGGACTCCAGCGGGGTAACAAAAGACTGTTGATGGACAGGTGGACGATGGATAATGGATGCAGGGCCATATCATAAGCTCACTTGGCCTTAAGTCCAGGTGAGCTAAAAACTACATAATTAGTAAACCAAGGGACATTAATACATCTGGTAACTACCTGTGTCATGTGTCATTTAATGCAACCAATTTTTATCCTGATTTATTTATTTATTCTACAGCTTTTATAAATCAGTAAGCAACAAAAAAATTCTAAAAATTAACAAGTGAAATATTTTATTCAGTTTAAAAGTTTTCTATTTCCTCAGATTTTGGGAAAATTTCAAGTAGTTTTTGTACAAAGTCAAGAAGTTTTCAAGTTTCAAGACAACCCTCAAATTCAAGGATTGTTCAAGGTAGGATGAACTTTGAACAGAATAAGATGGGAGGAAATCTTCTAAAGTAATGTATTCTCAAATGTACAACCTGAAAGCATTTTATTTAAACTAGTCACTTTTGTTAAACCTAAATTTTCTATATCAAACATATCAAAACAAAAAATGTGAAAATTATGTATGTGCATTGTAAAATGTGTGTAGTAGAAAGCTCAGGACCACATAATGAACTACAAGAAAGCTCAGGACCACATAATGAACAACAAGAAAGCTCCAGACTGCATAATGAAATACATGAAAGCTCAAGAACACATACAATAAAGCTCAGGATGACAAAATGAACTTAAAATAGCTCAGGACCACATAATGAACTACAAGAAAGTTCAGAGCCACATAATGAACTTAAGAAAGCTCAGGACAACATAATGAACTACAAGAAAGCTCAGGACTGCATAATGAAGTACAAGAAATTTGAGGAACATATGAACTACAAGAAAGCACAGGATGACAAAATGAACTAAAATAAAGATAAGGACCACATAATGAACTACAAGAAAGTTCAGAACCACATAATGAACTGTAAGAAACTTCAGGACCACATAATGAACTACAATAAAGTTCAGGACTACATAATCAACTACAAGAAAGCTCAGGAGCACATAATGAACAACATGAAATCCCAAGACTGCATAAACAAATACAAGAAAACTCAGGAACACATGAACTACAAGAAAGCGCAGGACAACAAAATGAACTAAAACAAAGCTCAGGACCACATAATGAATCACAAAAAGCTCAGAACCACACAATGAACTGTAAGAAAGCTCAGGACCACACAATGAATTACAAGAAAGCACAAGACTGCATAATGAAATACAAGAAAGCTCATACAATGAACTACAAGAAAGCTCAAGACCACATAATTAACTACAAGAAAGCTCAGAACTGCATAATTAACTACAAGAAAGCTCAGGACCACATAATAAACTACAAGAAAGTTCAGGACCACATAATGAACTACAAGAAAGCTCAGAACCACCAAATTAACTATAAGAAAGCTCAGGACCATTTATTGAACTACAAGAAAGCTCAGGACCACATAATGAACTAAGAAAGCTCAGAACTGCATAATTAACTACAAGAAAGCTCAGGACCACATAATAAACTACAATAAAGTTCAGGACCACATCATGAACTGCAAGAAAGCTCAGGACTGCATAATGAACTACAAGAAAGCTCAGGACAACATTGGGAACTACAAGAAAACTCAGGACTGCATAATAAAGTACAAGAAAGCTCTGGAACACATGAACTACAAGAAAGTTCAGGACCACATAATAAGCTATGAGAAAGCTCAGAAATGCAAAATTAACTACAACAAAGCTCAGGACCACACAATAAACTATAAGAAAATTAAGGATCACATAATGAACTACAAGAAAGCTTAGGACTGTATAATTAATTACAAAAAAGCTCTGGAACACATGCATACATGTGATTCTACTGGCAGTAGGCCAAAAATACCATTTTAAAGGCTGTCTACTGCACATACCGTTTAGTAGTCGAAATCTACCACTTTTGAAAATTTCAAGGAAAATTTTTTTTAATAAAAACCCCCGATATTTTTACACATTCTATCAACACATTAGATAAACCAGTCAGAACCAGTCTACTGGGAACCAGAAATGTTCCACATGTGCTACGACAGGTGCGATTATTCATGGTTGAGTAGTCGGATTACAATTGTTAAGGAACAGGTAGCATGTGTACACAACAAGCGGCTAATTGATTACCTTATTGTTGTAATTTAGAGAGTTTAAGGCCAAATGCGGGATGTTGTTTGAGGTGTTATAAGTAATAAAAGGATCAAAGGTAATCCATGATGACTGTGAGTCTTTGATTAAAACTCGGCCTACCTGCTGTGGAAGGAAGATAAAATAGAGAGACCAACCAAAAATGATCTTGGCAGAAACACTTGAGTAAGTATTTTGATATGTTGTCTTTTAATTATTCTTGTATTGTTCACGATGGTTTAAGATGAATATTTAAGGGCAGCTTGTATATTTTTTATTTCAATTAATGTCAAAATGCATAAACGTCTGCTTTCTCCCAATGCTAAGAAGCCACCAGCTAAGAAATACTACAATAAGTTTAAAAACGCTTGGATACCAGAATTTAAGTGTGTGCAGGCGAGTAGCAAAGGTCCTGAGTTTGCATTGTGTGTTTGGAGGAACACGATAGTTCTTAAGAATCCTTAGGCATGACACATAATAAAAATCTATTACTTAATATTTAATTTTAAAGTTGGGATAAATTATTAAAGTCATGTGTTTTTTAACTGTTTATTTCAAGTCTAAATCTAATTTGTTTAAAATTAATTACAGTGGTGAAACTTGCAAACAGATTTCTGGACCTAAGCCTAGAAGAGAAACAAGCCCTTGAGGATGAGGCTCAGGAATACATATTAAGTCCAAGTCAGAAACTTCCTCATCTGGGTGAAATGAGCTTGGAGCAATATTGTAGATCAGACAGCAGCCTCAGAAACCCATCAACAGAAAAACTTAAGTTAGAACTTCTTTCCAGACTGAGTGTAGTTGTCCTGACATTGCCACATTCCAATGCTGACACAGAGAGGACATTCTCCATTCTTTGGAAAATCCAGAGTGATTCAAGGGGAAATCTGGACCAGAAAACTATTGAGAGCCTGCTAAGTGTGAAGGTTGACAATCACAGTGAATGTCACCAGTGGTCACCAGACAGTGATCTTGTGAAGGAAACTAAAAATGCCTGTGGATTTTATACAAAATCTTTGCAGTGAACTGTGAGATGTACAACTCTTCCTTTTTCATTTAATTGACAATATACTGGCTCATATTAACTAACTATTATTCTAACATTTTCCATCAGATTCATGTTCAAAATTTGTGTTTTATTATAATATGAAGAGAATACATATTATGTGAAAAAATGCACTTGTTTTGTTTTCAATCCCCTTAAAACTACGTAAAATTTATGCCGATAAAAAATCTACCTTTTTAGAAGCCAATCTACTGATCAAAATTTGTAAATCTACTGGTTTGAAATCCTGGTTCTGTCACATGTATGCACATGAACTACAAGAAAGCTCAGAAACACATGAACTACATGTACAAGAAAGCTCAAAAACACATGAACTACATGTACAAGAAAGCTCAAAAACACATGAACTACATGTACAAGAAAGCTCAAAAACACATGAACTACATGTACAAGAAAGCTCAGAAACACATGAACTACATGTACAAGAAAGCTCAAAAACACATGAACTACATGTACAAGAAAGCTCAAAAATACATGAACTACATGTACAAGAAAGCTCAAAAACACATGAACTACATGTACAAGAAAGCTCAAAAACACATGAACTACACGTACAAGAAAGCTCAGAAACACATGTATGCACATGAACTACAAGAAAGCTCAGAAACACATGTATGCACATGAACTACAAGAAAGCTCAGAAACACCAAATGACCTGTAAGAAGATAATTCCTGTTACTTTCATGCAAAAGAAAAAGAAAAAAATTACTCTGATTTCATCTGAATTCCCCATTTAATTTCTAGTTGTATACCTGTGGAATACCTCTAGAACAACATCTCCAAGTGTACAGCATGGCAGCATAGGTCTGCCCTTCCTCTAGGAGTTTGTTCTGAAAAGAAGAAGCACGATAAGCACTTCATTAAAAATTTGTGTTGACAAAAACGCACTTCATTTCCAATTCTTGGTGAAAATAAGTAAATGACAATTGGCATAAATATCTAAGTTTATACGTCTACACATATTTCTGAATGTACTGGTCAGATCATATGGATGAATGGATGTTTTAAAAAAGATCTATTTATCTATCTATTTATTTAGTGAGTAATGTATCTATCTCACAATCAACTAATATTCATTGTATGTGTCTCTCCCACAATCAATCAATAAATTAATAGATAGATAGCCAACCACTACAACTCCACTGGGCATTCAGTTGAGTCCCTCAAGATGCTATACTGATTGAATCTAACCTGGGGTGAACTGATATAAAATGTAGATGTAAGGAACGATACTGGATAGTACAATTGAAAACTCATTTAGAGTTTGGCTTAAATTAAAAAGTCTGACCTTCCTAATATAATCTTATCAAAACTACAGCCAGGCATCAGTTTATCAGACAATACTCAATTTTTGCAATAATATTTACCCATGTAAACATTCTGTACCTCTTAACATGTATTATTATTATTATTACCTCTTGTCCATTATCTCACTACAGCCTGCTCGTGACATACCTCCATGCATAACTTTACCGGGATATAATTTCTACTGTAAATTTTGTAGACAACATTGATTTTGGTGTTTGCCCTTTGTTCCCAGCATAGAATTAGGTCAAAACATTTTGGTTCTCTGTATAATAGGCACAGTAATCCATTCTTTGATTTTGGTTATACAACTCTGTTGGGCTGATGGCAACATAAAATAGAAATGTAGTTTGGCTGTTTTAAGACTGTTTATAAATTTTTTCTTTTTTTTTTTCTTTCTTCTATTTTTTATCCTTTGTTTGTATATTTCCCCGTTATTCAAAAATGTTGGAGTCAAGATATTCTATTAGCTTTAGAGAGAGGGAGACAGAGAGAGATACCAGAATTCAAAGAACTTGATATTGGCATTAGAAACCCATTCTTTACCAGCCAAAAAGTTGCTCTATTTTTAATTTTAAGATATAATATACCACATGATGAGTATTTTTATTAGCTGCTCATGTTTACTAAATTTGATGGCTTTAGTTCTTACATAAAAATTTAGATATATAAATATTTACATGCATTATTGTACACCTTTAACGCAGACCCCCCCCCCCAATAAACACATTAAAGTGTAAGTACTGCAGTTCCATAAAATCTTACAGCAATAAAGGTAACCTGTTATGCAATATGTTTCACCATGTACATGCATGTTTTGTGTATGTGCTCAATCTTTACAATATTATAAAGGTGGCCAGCAAATATGATTTAGGACTAATCTCATACTATTGGTTGACAACACTATTGTGGCCCATATTTATAAATACAGACAAGATTAACAGTATTTCGCACATGATAAGACCAGTCCCAGTATTCTCAAAACTTGTTGAGCAAGAAATTCAACCTCAAGCTCAAAATCCCCAAAATATGATATGATGCTTTGGGTGCACCTATGTCATCAAAATTTGGCAGTCTAAAAGAAGGACATAAGTTAAGAACACTCTGAAAAATTTGTGAGTTTAGCTTTATTCTTTTTAAAGTTATAGATTGTCAAAGTTTTGGTACTTGGAGCTTCAGCTTGAATATCTTACTCAATGGTTTGGAGAATACTGGGCCATCAGGCTATCCTCCTACATTTTTCAAAAGGGGGGAGTCTTATTATCAGGTACAAAATTAGCAAAGATTGTGGGTGGGCTTATCATTGGATAAATACAGTATTGGACAAAAATTAGGCTGAGGAGTAGAAACTAAGGGTTATATGTGTCATAGAGCCTATTAGATGACTGAATGTCCTGTGGTTATTATTCAAGTTATTCAACATAGTTTCCAATGAATACCGTATATACTTGCATATAATCCCATACCAACTGCAAACTGCATAAATCCAGATCTGCTGGCGCATAATGCGCCAGCAGATCTGGGTCTATGCAGTTTGCAAGGACTAATCAGTAGAACAAACAACACAGACCCTGATCTGCTGGCGCATTATGCGACGGCAGATCTGGGTCTATGTTATTTGCATTTGGACCCAGATTATACGCGAGTATAGACAGTATACTATTCAACACCAGTAATTGTGACAGATGCATAGAGTGGCCTCCTTGAACCCCCTAATTTCATGTAGACTGATACATATTTGAGTTCTCAGTTCTGCCCAAATAGTGATGTTTATTGTATGCTTGGCTGTGGATTACTGGATTTTCCAACAGAAATAATTTTGATAATTTACTGGAGTGAATTATGAAAAATGTTTTTTCACTGTGGTCAACAGACATCGATTATTTTATGACCAAAAAATCTGGTTTGCCATTTTGTCACTTGCCTGGTCTAGTGGTTGGCATGGCCACCTGACACACAGAAGTACCAGGTTCAAATCTAACTAGGTGCTTTTAATTTTTTTTTGGTTTATGTACTTTTTTTACCTTGAGTTAGGAAAGAGAATTATGTTACTACTGATATTTTCTGTGCAAATATACACAAAATACAGCAGAACATAACCCGTAAACAGACGACATTATCAAGTGGGATACTGTAAGAAATCTGCTACTTCAATCTTTTATACATATTGCTAGCCAAAATGTTTGAGCATAAAATAAAAAGACAATTTGCTTGTTCTGAGAGAATAACAAACATATTTCATCTCGAGTTATTTTCAATTGTGACTTTACCACTTGTGAAAATACTGAGTTTTTCACCCACTTGATGAAATATATCCATTATTCACTTGATACAAGCAAATATCCTCTATTTATTTATACTGCTATTTGACCATTATTTGATGGCAAGATAAAAAGGTTATGCAAAAGAGTCCATCATGTACATTTTGGTGAGCATATAGTTTTCCATTACACCCACACACATACACACACAACCCTTGACCTTGCTACTAAATAGTGGTTGAATAGTACATGTCACCACAGGTAAAATGATGCAAATATTCAAACCTGGGAAGTCTATACTGAATGAAAACAGGTACACTGTGTGCATCCAGGTGAGACTTGTGACCTATTACTACTGTGATATGGTTGACATTGAGTATAGTGGTACTGTCTGTTTAAAGTAAATTATTAGTACTACTGGCATACCTAAGAGTATCCTGGCTGAACTACAAGTGTTTTTTGTATCTCAACAATGTCATCCCTTTTCATAAAAAAAACTCCCTGACTGTGATTCTAACATTTGGTTAAAAAACATTAAGAAAAAAACAACAAGCTGGAACCCTGAAACTAAATATGAATTTATTTATTGTATATACAGTGGCATCTATAAAGAAGATTTAAGTGACCATAAAAAATGTGTCCTCTAATGAGCAGGTGTCCTTTACATAGAAATAAAAAATTACCTCAAAATATAGAAGGAACCCATAAATTTTGTCCTGTATAAGCAGTTGTCCTTTAGATAGAAGTGTCTGCTAAGGCATGTTTATGGTATTTTGGAAAATCTCCTGGCTTAATTGAAGATCATAAAATTCTAAGTTTGAGTTTGAGATTGAGTTTCTACTATATATATATATAGTAAAACCTGTCTTGAGACACCACTGCTATGAGAGACCACCTGTCTTGAGAGACCAGGATCTCCATGCACAGATTTATTGATTACATAGTGTTATGACCTGTTATGAGAGATCACCTGTCTTGAGAGACCATTATTTTGTGGCAGAAGGGGTGGTCTTTCAAGACAGGTTCTACTGTATATATATATATATATATATATATATATATATATATATATATATATATATATATATATATATATATATATATATATATCAGCCTATCAGAAATGGGCTTTCAAAATAATGTCATTTGTGATTGGTCAAAACAAAATCTCAAGTTCAAGTCCAGGCTTGGATATGAAGACCCCCCCCCCCTCCCCCTTGAAAGTGATTAATGTGTAATGTGGTTATATTACACCAAGTTTAATTTTGTATTTTTGGGGGAACGTTTTTATTAAAATGTTACTCAGGCTTTGCTTGGCCAGCACGATGCTGGGATCTTATGAAACAGTTCTCATGATTACCAGTGTATACCTCTCTAACCACAACTGCAAACAGCAGAGACCCATATCTGTGCTTGAACAATTCTGTTCCCTTAAACTCTTGAGAAATAGGAACTGTGCTGACCCAGAACTGCTATTTTACGGCACTGCAACACCTTTCTAAGGTTATATCATGCAAAGATAAATAGAATAAAGTGCCCTTGCCCAAGAATACACCACAGTAACCAACCCAGACTGATCTGATGGTGTAAATCAAACCTGCACTCTTCTTGTAAAGATTCCATTATGCCTTAACTACTGACCAACCATGGTTGTGCTGTTAATTGCAGCTGAGCACATGCTGTATGTGAGAAAATATGGTATCCCATATAAAATTGTTGGCATTCAAAAAAACTATTCATCCATTCAGAAAAACATTCATCCATTCAGAAAAACCATCATTTTGAAGTATCATATTCATTTTACAAGATTTTTCTCCTGTCAACAATCAACACTGATAATTAAACTGACTCATCTTTGACAATACTGAAAAAGTATAAGCTTAAACTTCCTGATTCACATCTATACCAGTTATTTACTCATGTGATGATATGAGTAAGCACACTTGGCATTTTAAGCCTTAAAAGAAAAAGTGAATAAAGAGATAGTATATGGCTTAATGGCACATCAGCACAATCCTGGCTATACATTGCCACGTAAGTTGAGGTATCAAAAAAAGGTGTTTAAAGCAAAGATAAAGATAAATGAAGGTAAAGAGGATAACATTCTTGAAATACAAAGTCCAATTCTAGATATAGACCACACTCCTTTAAAAAGTCCAATTCTAGATAAAGACCACACTCCTTTAAAAAGTCCAATTCTTGATATAGACCACACTCCTTTAAAAAGTCCAATTCTAGATATAGACCACACTCCTTTAAAAAGTCCAATTCTAGATATAGACCACACTCCTTTAAAAAGTCAAATTCTAAATATAGACCAAACACTTTTAAAAAGTCAAATTCTAGATATAGACCACACTCCTTTAAAAAGTCCAATTCTAGATATAGACCACACTCCTTTAAAAAAAATTATTTTGATATAGACCACACTCCTTTAAAAAGTCCAATTCTAGAAATGGACCACTCTTCTTTAAAAAGTCAAATTCTTGATATAGACCACACTCCTTTACAAAGTCCAATTCTTGATATAGACCACACTCCTTTAAAAAGTCCAATTCTAGATATAGACCACACTCCTTTAAAAAGTCCAATTCTAGATATAGACCACACTCCTTTAAAAAGTCCAATTCTTGATATAGACCACACTCCTTTAAAAAGTCAAATTCTAGATATAGACCACACTCCTTCAAAAAGTCCAAGGCTTTCTCAGCTGGAACATTATCATGGGATGCATTCCAAAACAATAGGGTTTCCTCTATCAGTCATCTTTTAGAACATGCAGGAGGGCACATCAAGAAAAACTATTTTCTTTTTTCGAGTCACTAAGATTTTGTCCTTCGACCTTTTGAATCCCAAATCAATTGTGTTTTTCTTACCCATTGTGGAAACCATCCACAAAGTTTAGTCACTGTACATGGTTGGGACTTACATGTAAAAATACTGTGTACACACATTAAGAGGCAAACAGAAGAATAATTATGATACAATCTACTTTATGGTCGGTGTATGATACCAGTTTAAAAAGTGATATCTCTGCCCTGGCTAGAGTTTGGTACCACAAACCTTTTTGTACAGCGGTACAAAGGGGTATTTCTGTATATAACGCAATATGTATCATGGTATACTGCAATTATATTATTGTAGAAGAGTTTGTGACAAATACAGCTATTTTGTAATAATTTAATAATTTGTGCATGTATTTTGTCATAATAAATGAAAACATGCTTTTAACGTCATTAAACTTTTAAAAAGATTACTCTTGAATTTCTGTACATCCCTTACTGATGGAAACTGCCAAAGTAGGGGTATTGTGGAACAGTACTGCTGGAACAAAATACCATGGTACAAAATACCACGGTTTGTACAAAGTACTGTGGTACAAAATACCACAGTGGTAAAAAAAATACCATGCTGGTACAAAATACCATTGTGGTACAAAATACCATGGTGGTACAAAATACCATGGTACAAAATACCATGGTGGTAAAAAATACCATGCTGGTACAAAATACCATGCTGGTACAAAATACCACGGTGGTAAAAAATACCATGGTGGTACAAAATACCACGGTGGTAAAAAATACCATAGTGGTACAAAATACCACGGTGGTAAAATATACCATGGTGGTACAAAATACCATGGTGGTAAAAAATACCATAGTGGTACAAAATACCATGGTAAACTGGTATAGCGGTAATATCGTGCACCTCAAGTCATAATTGACTAAGCTTTACTGAGAATTCAAAAAGTGGAGATACTACATCAGTCAATTAAAGAAAAGCAAAAACTCCAACAAAATAAACAGTAAATTAAAAAACATACAAAAAGTTAATAAATTAATAAAAAAAAGACTTACCATATCAGCATGGTTTGTGGCTTCCTCCATAAACTTTGCCACTCCAGTAACAAAAGCACCACGGTCTTCAAAGTTGGTGTCAAAATCAACCTGGTACTGAACTGCTTGAGATAGGGCTGTAACACATGGCTGAGGATCCTTAAGGGTTAACTGGCCCGAAAGGTCCACCGTCTCCACGGCATTCTTGAGGCTTACTTTCCCTTCTGTGACCTTGAGCCCTTTGACATTTAACCCCTCGGTGACATTTGTTGGTCCCTTTCTATCTGGGCCCTCATCTGCCATTATTTAATATAAATGACTCAGATGGTAGCTACTGGTATATCAAATATCCACAATGTCTTTGAAACATCACTCAGTTAGAACTACTTTCTCTATAACAATGAGTTTGAGTCATCAATCATCCCTTTATGAAACATAACCAAAATCATGGAAAAATCACTTGATTATTGTTTACATATAACAATGTGTTTCAGTTATGTTTTCTGCCACTGGCTCCATGGCATTGATGATATAAATCTGTTATTTCATTTTGACTTCCTTTTCTGCAGTTCATTACATTCATCAGGCTATTAACATGAGTTTTTTTCTCCTGTATCAAACAATACATCTGTATCTTGTTCATGACTTGTTTTGTGTATCACATGTACACAGCTTGTGTATTATGCATAACCATGTGAGGAAAAACAACCCTTCAACAGTCTGTCATGCAGAAACTTGCTCTTCTTTGATACTTAAACTTCTTTCCTTAATCCAAGCAATTTAACCCCTAATAACACTTCCTTCTCTCACTTCAAGCTAGTTTAAAATAGACTTCATAGCACTGATATGCTACAAAGCTTTAAACTTCCTTTTCAAATTTCCAATTTATTTTTGTATCAACCTGTTCATTCTATGCCATATACCTTGGTGTTCGTTTACTGTATACCACAGGTATATTATTATCCTAATGTCACTCATGAAAACCTCCAGCATACCTGTGTAGATAAGCCCATTCCCCTACGTATCTGTTATCGAGGGTTTTATTTGTTTTCTTCTCCAGATTATAAACTATATCATTAAGGTTCAAACTGTTGAATATTCTGTGTACATTATTACTTAGTATTTTATGCAATTTGTATACACCATAATTCCATACAAATCAGAATATTTTTTGGTCTTCAATCTGTTGCATTCTTATTATGAATTTGCAAATATTTGTACTTAATAATCAACTGAAAATGTTTAATATATTTACCTATAATAATATATACAGTATATGAAAAATTCAAGACAAAATTATATGTAAATAAAATCTATGTATCCATTTATTTCACTTCTATATATAGGACACATGTCAATAAAGGACATTTGTAAACACCTGTCTAAGTTTACCCATTTATTTCACTTCTATACATATGGCACCTACCCATAAAGGGCATTTGTAAACCCCTTTTTAAAGTTTACCCATTTAAGGACACCTGTCAATAAAGGGCATTTGAAAACCCCTTTTTAAAGTTTACCCATTTAAGGACACCTGTACATAAAGGGCATTTGTAAACCCCTTTTTAAAGTTTACCCATTTAAGGACACCTGTCAATAAAGGGCATTTGTAAACCCCTTTTTAAAGTTTACCCATTTAAGGACACCTGTCAATAAAGGGCATTTGTAAACCCCTTTTTAAAGTTTACCCATTTAAGGACACCTGTACATAAAGGGCATTTGTAAACCCCTTTTTAAAGTTTACCCATTTAAGGACACCTGTCAATAAAGGGCATTTGTAAACCCCTTTTTAAAGTTTACCCATTTAAGGACACCTGTCAATAAAGGGCATTTGTAAACCCCTTTTTAAAGTTTACCCATTTAAGGACACCTGTCAATAAAGGGCATTTGTAAACACCTGTCTAAGTTTACCCATTTAAGGACACCTGTCTATAAAGGGCATTTGTAAACCCCTTTTTAAAGTTTACCCATTTATTTCATTTCTACATAAAGGTCACCTGTCCATAAAGGAAAAAATTATGTGGTCCCTTTTGTACCAACAGGGTACATTTTATCCATTAATCTATTTAACTATACAGCTATATATACATACATACATACATACATACATACATACATACATACATACACACACACAATACATACATACATACATACATACATACATACATACATACATACATACATACATACATACATACATACATACATACATACATACATACATACATACATACATACATACATACATACATACATACATACATAGTGTCCCTCCCTGAATCTGGCTAACTACATCTATTTTGAAAGCTGTATCTCTTATTTGTATGCTGATGCATGGGGTTAAATTTTTAGCTCCTTCACTTGACAATTTAAAATAACTGTGTCAAGAGACAAGTAGTTTTTCCAAAGTGCTTATCACTTGGACAAGTGGCTTTCAAAAACTGGCATACCAGCCAGTCATAGAATATCATGGAAAACATGATTATGGCTTCCCAAAATGTAATTTCACATATATGCTTAAATGGGCTACATTAACTCATTGATGCAAAATACATGATCAGTTAGAAAACAAATAATTATGAGACAATTGGACAAATTTATCATTTTTTTTTAAATTGACATGTTTTTCAAACTACTTTTTTATATTAAAAAAATTACTTTAAAAGCAATTTTGGAGGTGACAAATCCCTTTCAAAAGCCACTTTTCCCTGGGACAAGTACTTTAAAAAAGTAAAATCAAACCAAATATGCATCAGTGTTTTTACTTACCTGTCTATTTGAAAATAAAAGAATTTGTGATTCACATTCCTGTTCATACCCTCTGGAGATCAAGAAAAGAACAGATGCCAAGAAAAGAAGAAAGAAAGAAAAAAAAGAGTCCAGTGCTTGGCAAATGAATCCTCAGTGAGGCTTAGGTCCTTGTGGCAACTGAATCCTCAGTGAGGCTTAGGTCCTTGTGGCAACTGAATCCTCAGTGAGGCTTAGGTCCTTGTGGCAACTGAATTCTCTATGAGGATTAGGTCCTTGTCACAAAGACTGTGAGAAAGTGTGCCTTTGTGTAATGCACATCCAAATACAAGCAGTGTAGACCCAAATCTACTTGGTCTCATTTCACCAGATCTCATGTGTCTCTGTGAGATTTCCACTACACAAGGATCTGATGAAATGCTTCACTGATTTCAGACAGAGACAGAAGGCACTTTTATTAAATTTGCAGAAGTGAAACTACAAAGACATATATTGCCATCTCCAAATTTATCTAGACATACATTCTGCAATTATTCAAGGCAAAATTCTATTGTAAGCTTAAACTGATATCATTCAACATCACTTTGTAAATACTTCAGGAACTAATGGAGAGACATGTCTCAATCAGCCAAAGAATCTGTACAATGTTTATGTCATCTCATCATCACAATGACATATTACATCACCTCAGCTAATCAGACAATCAAATCACTTTTCCAAATTCTGGGAAAATTTCATTTTGGCATTACAAGGAAAAGTCATTTTTTACCAGACCGTCGTATGGTTTGCTGACTACTATGTTAAACTTCAGTGGTCATGAGACCACAGATAACTATCAAATGCCATCATTGAACAAAGTACAAAAGTTTGGTACTTATTACCCATCATGCACTGAGCCATTGTGAACTCACTGGAACCAATTACTGCAGTTCTGCAGGGAGTTTCCAAACTAGCCATTTACACACTACAGAAATTACATCACTGTTGTACAAATGATGTCACTGACTGACCAATTGGGGGAAAGAGATTTTAGATAGGACCAGAACAGGACAATATGAGACTTGGACCAATACATACTAATGCAAATGGTAACAAACTATATCCCTAGTACAATGTGTACAGCAACAGCAAAAACAGCAGTCAAAAAAAACCTGCTTGAAGACCTGACAGGACAGTGATAGTAGGTTCATTAATTGTAAAGGGTACTAGACCTTGATTCCTCCACAAGACCAATGTTTGTGGCTGACAAAATCATGTGCATGGACCTTTTATCATACAAAGAAGTGATTATTCTTGCAGAAGAAAATAATATGTGAAGGACATTCCCTAGCAACCTTGATCAAATCATCACAGATTTTACAAGCCAGTTTTTTTGCAATGCATTCACAAAGCAACCTAACAAGTTGTATAATGGTATCTGGGTTGCCCCCATGCATTGATGGAAAAGTGACACATATGAACAATATGTTTGTTGTTCTATGTGAATGCTTTAATTTACAATATGTGTCACAGTACTCCTCTTTTTTTATAAATGGCTCAAACACAGTACTGGTAGATCTCCCAATGCATGTACTGTGACCCAGTCTGAAGCAATCTGCATCAGACTGATAGAAACAAACATCATTTACCCTGTACTTTCAAAGGTCCTGATTATCAACCTAATACTGATTGTACAACATTAGGACTTGTAAGAAGGGTTAAGAATTGCAAACCTCAATGTAAGGACCATTAGACTTCTCTTTAATCAAAGGAGATCTGTACATATTTTGGTCTGTGTGAGACGTTAATCAAATGAAATCTGTACATATTTTTGGTATGTGTGAGACACATCAGATTGTAAAACTAATGTTAACTGGCTTAGATATTAAAGGGTGTCATTTTGAAAGAAAAGATCAAGTTTAAAAAGAAGGAAGAAAAATTCTTCTCTATATTGCAGATTCCACAGTATATAGAATAAAACATGCTCTGGAAACTAACACTATAACAAGTTTATGGACAGAAGTAAACCTGACACAGATAAAACCTATTCTCATTGCTCTCCCTATAGGCCACCAATTCAAAAGTTGAGTGGACAGAAAGTTTTGAAAATTATATACTAATGGCTGTGGGTGTATTTGATCATGAAATACAAAATGACATGGGTATACAGGCTAATTAAATACTAAATACTGTGGATGTACAGGATGATTAAATACTAAATGATGTGTGTGTAGAGGATAATGAAATATTAAATGATGTGGGTGTAGAGGATAATGAAATACTGAATGATGTGGGTGTACAGGCTAATGAAATAATAAATGCTGTGAGTGTACAGGCTAATGAAATACTAAATGCTTTGGGTGTACAGGCTAATGAAATACTAAATGCTGTGTGTATACAGGCTAATGAAATACTAAACGCTGTGTGTATACAGGATAATTAAATACTAAATACTGTGTGTATACAGGCTAATGAAATACTAAATGCTTTGGGTGTACAGGCTAATTAAATACTAAATGCTGTGTGTATACAGGCTAATGAAATACTAAACGCTGTGTGTATACAGGATAATGAAATACTAAATGCTGTTGATGACCTTTTTGTTTTTAAAATTGCCTTTATTTTTCCTAATTTTGCATTTCTTCACAAAGGCATGTGGGCTGTTGGCCTATCAAAAGGGCCCATTTTTTGTGATCCAGAAAAATTCCAGATTAGGTGATTCTGTACAAGCAGAATAGAGGGACTGAATAAAGGAAGAAGACACAGAAATTTGCCTACTATGCTCCGGCTATTTGTGTCTTTCAGTGTTGCATGTCTATGTACCACATTAACCCATCTATACATGCCTATGTACCACATTATCCTATCTATACATGTCTATGTACCACATTAGCCCATCTATACATAGCTATGTACCACATTAGCCCATCTATACATGTCTATGTACCACATTAGCCTATCTATACATGTCTATGTACCACATTAGCCCATCTATACATGTCTATGTACCACATTAGCCTATCTATACATAGCTATTTACCACATTAGCCCATCTATACATGTCTATGTACCACATTAGCCCATCTATACATAGCTATGTACCACATTAGCCCATCTATACATGTCTATGTACCACATTAGCCTATCTATACATAGCTATTTACCACATTAGCCTATCTATACATAGCTATGTACCACATTAGCCCATCTATACATAGCTATTTACCACATTAGCCTATCTATACATAGCTATGTACCACATCAGCCCATCTATATATAGCTATTTACCACATTAGCCTATCTATACATAGCTATGTACCACATTAGCCCATCTATACATGTCTATGTACCACATTAGCCCATCTATACATAGCTATTTACCACATTAGCCTATCTATACATAGCTATGTACCACATCAGCCCATCTATATATAGCTATTTACCACATTAGTCTATCAATACATGTCTGTGTACCACATTAACCTATCAATACATAACTTTGTACCACATCAGCCCATCTATACATAGATATGTACCACATTAACCTATCTATACATAGATATGTACCACATTAGCCCATCTATACATAGCTATGTACCACATTAGCCCATCTACATGTCTTTGTACTACAGTACCCTCTATACCTGATTAAAATGATGAAATCCATTGTTTATCCGCAATTACAACAAGCCCTCACTA
Organism: Margaritifera margaritifera; assembly: GCA_029931535.1. Lineage (NCBI taxonomy): Eukaryota > Metazoa > Mollusca > Bivalvia > Unionida > Margaritiferidae > Margaritifera > Margaritifera margaritifera. The sequence continues at coordinate 1,367,153 of JAQPZY010001411.1, read as the reverse complement.
TAAAGGACTTCATTATAATGGTTCCATTTGTAACATGGTAATGGTCATGGATTCCTATTAAGTATGAAGTGGTAACATTAAATGTATATTGTATCTCATTATAAGGTGGTCTCATCCATGAACTTGTATACTTTGACTTCCATGGACAGCATTACAATGAGGGGGAAAATGTTGACTTCCACTGACAGCATTATAAGGAGGGAGTATACATTGACTTCCATGGACAGCATTATAATGAGGGAGTACTGTAATAATAATAATAATAATAATAATAATAATAATGATAATAATGATAATAATATAATTACAATAATAATGTCTTAATTTAACATGATTAACTCAAAATAGCTTTCATACTAAATCTGTTGTTGCCTAATTTAGTGGGAAATCAGGGTCTGAATAATTTGTTTTGCTTATAATTTCAAGCAAACAGGGTCTTGTTCAACCAGACCTCTTGAGTGACTCCTAGAAATCTCTGCTATAAGAGTTCACTGGTAGATGGTTCAAATGGACCTCTTGAGTGACTCCTAGAATCTCTGCTATAAGAGTTCACTGGTAGATGGTTCAAATAGACCTCTTGAGTGACTCCTAGAATCTCTGCTATAAGAGTTCACTGGTAGATGGTTCAAATAGACCTCTTGAGTGACTCCTTGAGATCTCTGCCATAAGAATTCACTGGTAGCTGGTTCAACCAGACCTCATGAGTGACTCTCTCAGATCTCTACTATAAGAGTTCACTATTACTTGCTTCAACCAGACATCTAATGTGACTCCTTGAGATCTCTGCCATAAGAGTTAACTGGTACCCAATTCAACCCAACCTTTTGAGTGACTCTTTGAGATCTCTCCACCAGGTTCAACCAGACCTCTTTAGTGACTCCTTGAGATAAGTATCATTAAAGTCCTCTGGTACCCAGTTCAACCAGACCTCTAGAGTGACTTGTTGAGATCTCTGCCATAAGAGTTCACTGGTACCTGGCTCAACCTGACCTCTCGAATGACTCTTTGAGATCTCTACCCAGAGGTGGGGTTAGGTGGGGGAGGGGGCAGAGCCATTGCATGCCCCAACCACTTAAAAATGAGCGTGAAACAACCAGAACATGTACTAGAGCTTCCAGAGGCTTTGCCACCTGGGCCCCCACCAGGGGTTCTGCCCATTAGACTCTCACCTACTAGTTTACGTGCCCCCCTCCCCTAAATGATATTTCTGGAGCTGTCACTGTCTGCCATGAGTTCACTGATACCTGGTTTGGCCAGAACTCTTGAGTGACTTCTTGAGATCTCTGACATAAGAGTTCATTGGTACCTGGTTCAACTAGACCTCTTGAGTGGTTCCTTGATATCTCAGCTAATCTATTTGACAATGTCTGTGTATCAGAAAGTTCTAGTTCAGGAACAGAAAGTTGCATAATGATGAGCAATGTTGAAATTAGACCCCAGTTCACTTAAATTCTCAAAACTTTTCCTCAGATTGAGATTTTTTATTATCTTGCTAATGATATTTCTAACAATATTGTTGGGATATTTGTGTGAGATAGATAAAATACAAATAATGAAAAAGAACTCTCCAGTTTTAAAATTGTACACTTTGGGAGTCCTTTTGTTCTTGAAATACAGTTTGATGAATTCCTAAAATTTGAGGAAATCTTCAGTGTATCCTCAGAGATAAAGCAAGACTAAATTCAGGAAAATGCAGGATATTATGATTGTATTCTAATCATTAAAGCCTGCCTAATGTTCAGTGAAAAATTCACAATTCCAAACTGCACAATAAAAAGCTATTGACAAATTTCATTTTGAGGATGAATATTTTAGTTGTTTAGTGAAACCTGTGCCAGGTCTGCTGCATATAAAAAATAATTTAAAAAAAAAACATCAACAATGTTAAACACATCAAAGAAATAATAGATGGTGATATACACTGTACATGCACAAAGATGAAGCAAATGCAATACATGAAGTATAACAAATTATTCAAAAATCATGATTCAAACATGCAAGATATTTTTATTTTAAAACTTTCAACGTATTTTGCTGCTTTAACAAGTGCAGGCAGAATTCATATCCTTGCTTCAGAATATTTCAAACTACACTTAAACTGTTCAGTATTTGGTTTTGGAAGTTTATGTGACTTTGTGAGGTTGATCTTGAAGTATATGGTCCATGATTTTGGTCAAAAAGTTCTTTCATGTATTCTGGCATATTATGGTTTACACATTTATAAACAAGTAATTCTTTATGAAAGTATATTTGGTTACTTATTTTGAGCCAGATGGTGTGTTAAAAGGAGCATCCAAAATGAAGTGAGCACCTTGCTTCTGAATCTTGTTTGTAACTGGCTTCTATTCCAGTATCCCCATATTGTCAAACAATAGTCAATAATTGGCAAAAAAGTAGACATTATAATCAATTATTCTAGTTTGTCTGGGAAGATATTTTCTAATTTACTTTTAAAAAAGTTATTTTATTTGTAAGGAATTTACAGACATAGTCAACAAGTTTATTCTACTTTAAATCACTTTCAACTACCACTCCTAAATGCTTTTCATCTTGATCATTTTCAATCACTTGGACCATTTATTGTCAAATTGAGAACATTTAAGTGAAATGCTTCTTAGATGATGCAGGCTTTTTCATTCTTTTGTAACCATTTTATTTTGTTTTGACCATATCTCAATATTTCTCAGATCACAGCACGGTAGAGTCTGTACAATATTTACATCACAACCTGAAGCTGATACTGTTGCATCATCTGCAAAATAAGTCTGTGTTTGTGTGCTCTATACAAATGGGAAGGACGTTTATGAATGTAAGAAAGAAAAGTGGTCACAAGAAAGAGCCCTGGGGAATACCATATTTCATTTCAAGTGAGCCAGATTGTACATATCCAACAGCAACTCTTTTCATTATTTCAGACAGATATGATGAGAAACAGTGTGTTGCATTTTTATCAAATCTGTAACATTTTAATTTTGATAGTAACATATCATAATCAACTACATCAAAAGCCTTTCTGAAGTGCAAGAATAATACACCTGTTAGTTTCCCATTGTCTACTTCCTGCAGTCAGTAGTCTGTTATTTTGCAAAGAATGACCCTTGTGAAAACCTGACTGATCATTGTGAAAGAATTAAAACATATTGAAATATTCACATACTTGATTGGAAATCAGTTTCTCCACAATTTTAGATAATGCAGGAAGGATTAAAGAAATGGTCATATAGTTTCCAGGGTCAAGGTTGGAGCCATTTTTGTGAAGTGGGGTCACTTTTGTTTTTTGTTCTAACTTTTCCAGAAAAACACCAGAATTCATGCTGAGACTCATGAGGTGAGTTAAAGACTGAGATATCACAGGTGTACTTGAGCTTTTTGGGCCTATTTTAATATTTAATGTCACAAGGGTACAGTAAACAGCATATTTGCTTACATTGGATATGGAAAATTTAAAAGAAGTGACTGTTGGAACCTTTCCATTTACAAAACTTGGGAGTTTCTCATGATTTGTGGACTGAATGTTATCCCCGACATAACTGATAGTTATATTAGTAAAGTGATGCTTAAAAATATCAGCAGTTATTTCTGAACAGTTGTGGTTAAGTTTTGATTTTGGTTTAGTTGGGTTGGCACATGATGTCTTTGGGAGGAACTAAGTTGAGATAGTGCCATTAATGAACTTATAGTGCTCTCAATAGCTTGTGTATAATAGTCTTTCTTTGCTTTATGTATGAGACCTGTAGCTATATTTCACCATTTTTATAGTTTTCCCAGTCCTTAATTTTATGGGATTTATCTCTTGTCTACCTTGCTTCTTGTATTACTTTAGTCATCAGTTCAGACTGAAGTTGATGTTAACACATTTGGTTCAACAAGGAGCATGATTGTCTAATACTTGCAGGAGAAGTTTGTACCATGCGTCTAATGCATTGTGATAGTCATCTCATTATAAAGCATTAAAGTGAGATACTTAAGGAATTTTTTTTTCTTCATGAAAATGTTGAAAATCTCTATATTTTATTTCATGATGTTGGTTAATGGTGAATTTTAGGCAAATGTCTAGTGAATCACACAGGGTACACAAACTTACATTTTCTGGTCTGTTAGTATAAATATGGTCAATTAAGGTTGAATTTTCTTGAGTGATTCTAGTAGGACTTTTTGTATGATCTCGGTTGAATTTACAGATTGTAAACAGTCGAGCCACTTCTGAGAAGTACTTTATAGGAAGTCTCTGTCCACTGATTATTATTTCATTATCCTGTACTGATCCGCAGCATTTAGTATTTCATTATCATGTACACCCACAGCATTTAGTATTTCATTAGCCTCTACACCCACAGCATTTAGTATTTCATTATCATGTACACCCGCAGCATTTAGTATTTCATTATCCTGTATACCTACAGCATTTAGTATTTCATTATCATTTGATTGGCCAAGCCAGACTGAATTTTTGCACTTTGAACATTACAAATGCTAGATTTGATGTGATCATATAAGCACCCCAGTTAAAAAAAATAAATCAGAGTAACTGTTACAGTTTCTTTAAAGTTTTCTTCCATATTGAAAATGTATCATCCAAGGAATATCCCTACCTAATTGTATATGTAAATCTGTTATCTTTATGTGGATATAACACTTCACTCAGTATAATGCATATTAACATTGCATTATTTGAAGATTCATTTTATATATAATAGTCAGGATAATGCATATTTAAATTGCAGTAATTGCAAATTCATTATATATATATATATATATATATATATATATATATATATATATATATATATATATATATATATATATATATATATATATATATATATATATATATAATAGTATAATGCATATCCACATTGCATTAATTGCTAATTCATTTTATATATAAGTCAGCTTAATACATATCCACATTACATTAATTGCTAATTCATTTTATATATAAGTCAGCTTAATACATATCCACATTACATTAATTGCTAATTCATTTTATATATAACAGTCAGTATAGTCAGTATAATGCATATCCACACACTGAATTAATTGCAAATTCATTATATATATATATATATATATATATATATATATATATATATATATATATATATATATATATATATACACACATATATATAATAGTATAATGCATATTTACATTGCATTAATTGTAAATTCATTATATATATAAAAGTCAGCATAATGCATATCCACACTGCATTAATTGTAAATTCATTTTATATATAATAGTCAGCATTTTGTTTACAGTAACAAGACCATAGCCATTCATTTTTTGGAGAAAAAAAAAATGATCAAGAAAATTTTAGATTTATCACTACAAGTGTGAATTTTCATGAACCTGAAATATTTTCTTTTGGGCTTGGTGTTTTTAATCTTCTGAATTGATTGATTTGGCAAAAATTTGGCATTGCTTAAAGAAATTACGATTCACAGTTATCAATTTTAAATTGGGAAACATTCCAAAATTCCCACCCCCCTCGGCCTCTAAAAGATAAAGGTAAAATTAACTATATGGAACAATACCAAACTGTCTTTAATTTTTCAAACAGTCTTTATTATTTATTGTGTAGACTGGTATACAACAAATGAGGTATGTACAATTTATCGACAATATGGCATTTGTTGGTTTTACACACCACATGGTACTTTTTACAGTAATATTTTTAGATGATGATGAATTGAGACTAATATATACTGTCCATAATAATGATATATTATACAGTGGCAATTATGATGATGCTGTTCTTGTTAATGCTGTAACTGGTTTATGCATGCATGCATTTTATTGGGCCACATTTTGTGTAATAAACATGAAAATTTGTACATCTGGGACCATTTCTGTAGGACTGAGTAACCATTTGCTTACCTACTGTACAAGAAACATTGTCAAAGGTCAAATCAATAAATATAACATTGAAAATCTGGTCATCAAAAAATTACAATAAAGAGGACTTTATTGCAAAACTGCCAGGTGTCAACTACGAAAATGTTTTGCAGAATTTAAATGTGACTAAAGCATGGATTTGTTTTAAAGAGTGTTTTCGCTCAGTTTTCAATAATATAATGCTCCTATTAAAGGGATAAGGCTAAAACAAAAAGAACAGAACATTCCATGTTTCCATACATTTTTGAAAACATTAGATATAGGGACCATTTACTTTTCATTTATAGAAAGAAAAATGACCCTGGCCTGTAAAACATTACTGTAAATTAGGGAGTAAGGCATAAAGGGACATTAAGGAACAAGTCATACAGGGACATTTAGGAACAAGGCATACAGGGACATTTAGGAACAAGGCATAAAGGGACATTAAGGAACAAGTCATACAGGGACATTAAGGAACAAGCCATACACGGACATTAAGGAGCAAGGCATAAAGGGACATTAAGGAACAAGCCATACAGGGACATTTAGGAACAAGGCATAAAGGGACATTAAGGAACAAGGCATAAAGGGACATTAAGGAACAAGCCATACAGGGACATTTAGGAACAAGGCATAAAGGGACATTAAGGAACAAGGCATAAAGGGACATTAAGGAACAAGCCATACAGGGACATTTAGGAACAAGGCATAAAGGGACATTAAGGAACAAGGCATAAAGGGACATTAAGGAACAAGCCATACAGGGACATTTAGGAACAAGGCATAAAGGGACATTAAGGAACAAGCCATACAGGGACATTAAGGAACAAACCATACAGGGACATTAAGGAACAAGGCATAAAGGGACATTAAGGAACAAGCCATACAGGGAGATTTAGGAACAAGGCATAAAGGGACATTAAGGAACAAGGCATAAAGGGACATTAAGGAACAAGTCATACAGGGACATTTAGGAACAAGGCATAAAGGGACATTAAGAAACAAGGCATACAGGTACAGTAAGAAACAAGGCATAGAGGGACATTAAGAAATAAGGCATAAAGGGACATTAAGGACCAAGGCATAAAGGGACAGTAAGAAACATGGCATACCAGGAGAGTAACGAACAAGGCATAAAGAGACATTAATGAGCAAGGCATAAAGGGACATCAAGGAATAATGCATAAGGGACATTAAGGAACAATGCATAAGGGACATCAAGGAACAATGCATACAGGGACATTAAGGAATAAGCCATAAAGGGACATTAAGGAACAAGGCATAAAGGGACATTAAGGAACAATGCATAAGGGACATCAAGGAACAATGCATAAGGGACATCAAGGAACAATGCATACAGGGACATTAAGGAACAAGCCATACAGGGACATTAAGGAACAAGGCATAAAGGGACATTAAGGAACAAGCCATACAGGGACATTAAGGAACAAAGCATAAAGGGACATTAGGACTGCTAAATCTGAATACTTACCAAACAAAACAAACTGGAAGAAAATAAAAACAATTGTGAAAAAAGGTTGTTTTAACAATTATTCAAAGAAATGAGAATACTGATGGTTTAGAGGGTTAGGGAAATATGTTACATTAAACAGGATTAAAGGGATAATTAACATAAACTTTTGTATGATCATGAACAAATACCAGTATGCCTTAAAAACAAAATATGTAATCTGAATTTTATATGTTTATGTCTTTTCTTCTCTTCATTTCCTAACAAAAAATTGATTACAAAACTCATAAAAATGTTGGCATAAACTATTTAAGCAATGACCTTTCATGAGCATTTTGTATTGAAATGATTCTACCAAGTAGTCAAACAATATCAAGGGAGGTAACCACTCCAAGTATTTCCTTGTAACATTTAAATAAAAGTTATGACTCTTTACATAGCTAGACTCATGTTTTCAAGGCCAAAAGTCCAGCAGAACTAAATATAGAAATATTCCTATTATTAGAAATATAAACTGTTCTTAGTAACTGAGAGTAGACAGCCTGACTCAAAGGAAGGGATAAATCCATCCATGCCCACAACTCTTGGTTATAATTCCAAATGTCAAAGGGGACAACAATATATATAAGTACTAATGGCAGTACATGCTACGATGCAAAAAGAATCTCAAACTCTTTCAGTGAATTTTGTTTACCACTGTCACATCAAAAAATACTTCCTCTCAGTTGAAATTTATTTCAGACAGATTCAGAGAATTCCAAGAATTTTTATAGAAGAAAGAATGTTACAGCCAATCATTTTGAACTGCAGCAAGTTGGTGAAGTTTTTATTTCTAATGAATTAAGCAAACTTAACCCCAGTGACAGTACAGGATTAGATAATATACATGCCATATTGTAAGGAATGTGGCCTATGTTGTAAAGACTCATATTGCTTATATAGTGAATTTTTCTATTTTAAGTAATTCTGTGTCCAATGAACTGACCACAGCAATAAGTAAAACCTTTGTTTAAGAAAATCAGTAGGTTTGAAAGTAAGAGACTACCAGCCAGTAAGCATTCTGAGCACCATATCTAAAATCCTAGATAAGGCATCAACATCCAATTGGAAACATCCTCACCAGTAATTAAAAAACAATACATATACTGTATGACTATTAGTCTGGTTTTAGGAGTTCATATTCAACAGATACATGCCTAATTTTTCAGACTACATCAAAACATAGACCTCTAAAGGTTTACACACTAGAATAATCATTTGAGATTTATAAAAGGCATCTGACACAGTGAAACATTCAATTTTGTGCAATAAGTTACCTGTTATGTGAGTACAATCAATTGATTGGTTTCAATCATAATTATCAAACAGACTCCAAAATTGTTAATGTAAATGAAACAATATCTGAACTCATGGCTGTAACCTGTGGGGTACATCAGGGTAACATCCTGTGGCCCTTCTCTTTCTTTGTTACACAAATGATATGGTATCAATTCAAACTGCAGATTACTTTTGTATGCTGATGACAGTACAATCAATTCTCTTTCCACGCCAAATTCCTATTGTCATATCCAGGGTTTATTCTAGGATGCGTGATTGCAGAAGTCTTGCTAATTATAAAAGATCAAAAACATAAATCAACTGAATGAGTAGCAAGAGTCCCTTGAAGGGATTGATGCTCTACTGGCCAAAAAGAATTTCAAGGAATTCAAGATAAGACCATTTCTTCCTTTTAACTGCCGAGTGTTGAAAATATTTCTGATATTCTTCATTGATTACAAGATTGTCAAATTAGCTACTGTGGTGGCCATATTGGATGTCAGATTGGCACTATTTTCATTAAGGACCAACTAGATATCATAAGAAGTCTATTGGTGAAAACCTCATGCTATTGTGGTCATCCATTTGGAAGGAGTAGAGATAACAATATTTTCAAGATAACTGCCATGGTGGCCATACTGAGGACCAGTTTGAATTCTCTTCATTTATGACCAAATAGCCACCATAAGAACTCTTCTGATGAAAATACCATGTCAAAATGACTATCCATTTAAGAGGAGTAGCAATAGCGAGATTTTTAAGATGGCTACTATGGTGACCATATTGGACAACAGATCAGCACCATTTTAATTTAGGACCAACAAAGCATCTGAAGAAGTCTTCTGGTGAAAACCTCATTCTGACATGACTTTCATTTTGGAGAAGTGATGATAGCAGAGTTTTAAGATGGCTACCATATAGTGGTGAAAGCTCAGTATAAATATGACTGCCATCTAGGAGAAGTGGCGGCCATAATTGAGGTTATATCAGCACAATTTTCATTTTCGACCAACTAGACATCATAAAAAGTGTTTCAGTGTAAACCCATATTGATATAACCATTCATTCTGGAGAAGCAGTGATAACAAGATTTTCAAGATGGCCACTATGGTGGCCATACTGGCTGTCTGAGAGGCACCATTTTCATTTAGGACCAACCAGACATCATAAGAAGTCTTTCAGTAAAAACCCATGTCGATACAACCATCCATTCAGAAGGAGTAGTGATAACAAGATTTTCAAGATGGCCATTGTGTCAGCCATATTTGATGTCAGATTAGAACCATTTTATTTAGGACCAACTAAAAATCTTCTGGTGAAAACTCCATGTCAATATAACTTTCTGTTCAGGAGTAGTAGCAATCACAAGATTTTCAAGATGGCTGCTTTGTTGGCCATATTGGACATCAGATCAGCCCCAGTTTCATTTACAATTAACTAGTCATCATATGAAGTCTTTCAATAAAAACCGATGTTGATATGATGATCCATTCAGAAGCAATATCAACAAGATTTTCAGGATGGTCGCTGTGGTGGCCATACTGAACATCAGATTGAAACCATTTTCATTGAACACCAACTAGACATCATAAAAAGTCTTCTGGTGAAAACTTCAAGTCAATATGACTTTTCATTCGGGAGGACTAGCAACAGCAAGATTTTCAAGATGACTGCTTTGGTGGCCATATTGGATGTCAGATCCACACAATTTCATTTAAGATGAACTAGATATCATAAGAACTCTTTCAGTGAAAATCCCATACTGATGTGACTATCCATTCAGGAGGAGTAACCATTACAATATTTTCAAGATGGTCACTATGGTGGCCATATTGGCTGTCCAAGCAGTACCATTTTCATTTAGGACAAACTAGACCATTAGATGAATGGGTGTGTAAAGTTTCATGCCAATCCTTCAAGTAGTTTATGAGTAGTGATAACAAACTCATGCTAACAGATGGATGGACAACAAATGACAAATAACAGACTTTCCCATACGCTCTCTTTGTCAATGTCCAGTAGAGCTAAAAATATATTGCACAACCTATTTTCAAACCCTACCTTTATTTCTTCATGAAATCCCACCTATATTAGGAAAATTCACCCTTTTTTCAAATGGGGGACACCCCACCCCCCAATAAATTTTCAGTTCTAGAACAGACCCTGCACATACCAAATGCTGAGACAAGAACTTAATTTGATATAATCAGTGGTTAGTTATCATCTTGGTAGAGTGTATTCTTTTTCGTTCGAAACACAAACATAAGAATAACCAAAGACTTTTAGGTCATGTTATCCAGTCACAAAAAATCAGTACAATATTTAGGTCTTACCTTTGATCAACATTTATATGGAGAGGCAATAGCAAACGATATTATAAAGAAAGTTAATACATGTAATAGGCTTATGTTTCTGGACAGACAATGTAATGAAAACTTTTAGAAACAATTATCTCTGTACTCTTCAATGCCATTTGGATTATTCTTGTTCCTCATGGTTTTCTGAAGTCAAACAGTATTGGAAAAACAAACTTCAAACTGCTCAAATAAAACTATTCGCTTTATAAAAAAATTCTAAACTGAGATCCACTATTTGCCAATCTGTTCTTTCAAATGTTATTTGATAAATGTGGAAAACCGAGTCAAACAACTGAGACAAAATCATGCATACAACAATGTGAACAACAGTGGTCCAGAATATTTATCTGAAAATTTCCGTAGCTTATCAGGTCAACACCATTATAATACTAGAGACAGTGATTATAATTTTGCAGTACCAAGAGTAATTGTGTATCCACTGCAACCTTTTAATACAATGCAATAAAAGACTGAAACACTTTGTGAAAATTAAGTTTTTCAGAAGAAACAGAAACTGCAGTAAAGTCTCACTAACCAAACAAGCTTGTATTTTGTTTGTATGTTTGTTATTTTTTAAGTATACCATAGTTGTATCTGTTCTTTAAGTATACCATAGTTGTATCTGTTCTTTAAAGTTACTTATTTTCTTCCCCTTAAATTTGAACCACTGCTAGGACCCCCAATTAGCCCTGTGAAATCCGAAGTATGATCGACATATCGTTTTACTTGCGCAATGTGTACCTCTCTTCTGTATACTGTTAGTATGTATTGTGTGAATTATCTGAAATGTTATCCGTGAATCTTGTAGTTTTTATGTTGCTTAGCATATGTTTTATGTCTTGTGTCATAATTTTTGTGTATTATATGTTAAATTTATTACTATGATTATAGTAATGTAGTTATGTTTAAATTTGGACCCTTCCAGCATGATATCTTCCTCTGCATGTCACAGAATGATTTTTCTTATATTCATAACAATCTATCCAAAGTGCGAACAAAATCTATTAAGTAATTTAGGAAATATAAGCAAATTAAAAAACTTTAACCAAAACATTAACACAAATTTTCTCTGTGTCCTTGACCAAAAGGTCAAAGGAACTAGCTAGTGTGTTGCAGAATGAATTTTCTCAGGTTCATAATGATTCATACCAAGTATGATGAGAATCTATCAAGGTTTTAGGAAATATAAATAAATGAAAAAACTTTAACCAAAACCTAAACACAAATTTTCTATAACTGTAAACTCAGGTCAAAGGGGAGAGTGAACATGTCATAGAATGGATTGTCTTAGTTTCACCATGATTCATCCCAATTATGAACAAAATTCATCAAGGGGTTTAGGAAATACAAGCAAATGAAAAAACATTAACCACAAGCTTAATGTAAATTTTGTTTGACTGTAACTTTGAGCCAAGTTCAATGGAGTGAATGTGCTGCAGAATGAATTGTCTTAGCTTCATAATGATTAATTCCAAGTATGAACACAATCCATGAAGGAATTTAGAAAATATATGAAAATAAAAAAACTTTAAACATAAGCCTACTACAGATTTTCTGTTAATGTGACCTTGATCACAAGGTAAATGGAGCAAGCAAGTGCATCTTAGAATGAATTGTCGTAGCCTAATATTGATTTATGCCAAGTATGATGAGACTCTATCAAGGCATGTAAGAAATATATGCTAATGAAAAACTTGAAAGTAAACCTTAAATAATTTTTGATGCCGCCAGCACAGGAAAAGTGACTTCAACTGTGAGCTCAAAAACAGAATGAAATTCTAAATTTTATCATTAACAACAAGTCCTTCAATCACTAAAAAATGCCACTTTGTTCCAATAAACACCCTTTTCTTAAGAATAATGCCACTATCACAAAAGATGCCCCCACTTTCCTCCCCTCTGTAAGAAACTTCAAGCTGGAACACTGTCACCAGCAGCCATATTGGTAAAATGCTGGTATATTTATTGTTGATTTTGTTTAGTGTTTGGAAGTTAAAATAAATTCCTCGAATCTGAAGAAAGCATTACAAAACATGCATAAATAGAAAGAAAACAAATCAGGCTTTCTGTTACCATCAGATGTAATTGATATGCCGATTTTGCCTCCATATACCTTGTTAAAATGGAAAATTTTGGAAGTCGTATATACGAGCAACTGATTATGGGACTGCTCGGCCCACAGGGGCTCGTATTGTTGCTGACAACTTATCTATCAGTCATACATGTACTATATAATACTAAATAGGTCATGCCAGAAAGGAGGGAAGTGTCCTCCCTTGTAGTATTATATAGTACATGTATGACTGATAGATAAGTTGTCAGCAACAATACGAACCTCTGTGGCTCGGCCCATAACAGAATCGGTCCACTAACGTTCTTGGCCCATAATGAAATCGGACTACCCAAATCGGCCCATAACGAAATCGGACTATCCAAATCGGCCCATTACGTACTCGGTCGATCGCTAGGTCGGTCCACAATTTATATAATAATAATGTGGATGCAATGTCCTTTGTCAACGGTCATTTCATATTTATATAATAATAATGTCGATGCAATGTCCTTTGTCAACGGTCATATCTTTTTTTTTTTAAATAGCTTTATAGGTTTCTTTATGTTCAGTGCATGTGTGTATGAAATTTAGTATCCTGTCGAAGCATAAGTCATACAGGTCATGTAGGCGGTCAGTACCGACTATTTCAGTAATGGGTGCAATTTTCAGGAATTTGATTACACATACCTTTTAAGTGGCGATTATTCACTTTATTTCGATCCTCATACGTCCATATTCCTTTCCTCGAAAGGTCATTATATATACGCCTCGAGAAATACATTTGGCAAAATCAACGTTAAAGTACAAGGACATTTTTGGACGAGGTCGACCTAAAGGTGTGATCCAGTAAAAAACAGGATTGAATGTTGCGCACAGGGCCGGATTAAGACCTATAGAGGTTATAAGCACCGAAAAGATTATGGTCTCCCCCATGTAATTCAACCAACCCCCCAACCCCCCGTAATTTCTCTTTTTTTTTTTTTGTGCCCCTGCTTTGCTGGTGCCCTAAGTATGTGCTAAGTCTGTCTATTGGGTAATCCAGTACTGGTTGCGCGTGTGATGTCACAATGAGAGCTGCACGTGCTTTGAAAATAAAAATCGTGCTATCCTGTTATGAAATCATGAGAAGACGTTCTCCTTCTAAACTTGATAAAAATTACGGAATAACCAGGAGAATTTATAGCAAAGACGTTATAAGTAGTAAAGGGTGGGTAAATAGGGCAGAGGGTGGCACTATGGGGCAGTAATGGGAAATTAACATTAAGGCACTTGGGGGCAGTTGTTGGCACTACGGGGCAGTGGAAAGTTGTTGGCACTACGGGGCAGTGGGAAGTTGTTGGTACTACGGGGCAGTGGGGCAGTGGGGGACAGAAGTATTGGGAGAGGGACGCACACACATATGGCAATAATAATGAAAATTAATCTTTTTTTGAAAAATGGGTGGCCCTGAAAAGGGCCATTGGAGAGTTTTTACTTTTTCCTCCAACATTGAGTGAGGAAGCCTAGGAAGGTGTGAGTCTTTTTCTTCTTTTGGAGTGGTGGTGAAGAATCCGGCAGCCAGTCGGGATGTCTCATTCGTCTGAACTTATCCTGGATTTTCATCCAGTTTAAGTTCAGGCGATGAAATTCCTTTTCTTTCCTGGCTTGCTCCTTTTGACTTCATTCCAGGGCCCACAAGATCTTAATGTGGGCCACTTCTTTCTCCAAAACTTTCTTTAACAATAACTTTGTCATGTGAAGATTTACCTCTTCGCGCCTGACGTTACTGGGGGATGGATACAATTACCAATCTTCCTGAACTTTGTTTAGGAAGTATTCCACTCCATCCAGCAAGTCTAGGGCCGACTTGATAAAGCCCACATGACAAGGAGCCGAGGAAGTCTTTTGCGATTCCTCCACCAAGACATCGTTCACCAGCCTCTTCGCTGAAGTGAGAGCGGCTAGTTGGCTGGTGATGTATGGCTTGGTGGTAGGATATCTCCACCAACACTCCATCCTTTCCAGCAAGGACTCTACACCTACCATTACATCCCAGGCTTCCTGCAATAGTTCAGTAGTATTCATAGTTCAGTTGAATTGTGAATGGTGCGACTGCGGAAGGCACCGCTTTATATGCTGGAAGCACAGACATGAAGGAAAACATCCCTTTTTCCAAAGATAAAATTTTATCAAACACAAACAAACACACACCACACCATCCTTTTTTTTAATTTTTTATCAAACACACTCTATACAAACACACAAACATTCAAACACACATAGCAATCATATGAAAATTAATCTTTTCTTGATTAATGGGTGGCCCTGAAAAGGGCCGTTGGATTTTAAAAGTGTATCTAGAGGTGAGGGCACCTCCCTGGTTTAGCCCGACACGCTGGACAGCTCCCAATCCATGTTGCTGCACTCATGCAGCGTTTGTTTGAGTTGCATGTTTAAAGCAAATGGAGGATGGGTTGCTTCAGGCTCCCAATTTTCCTCCATCATCAGGTTGGGTCTGATGGGGATTTTCTTCTCCTGCTCCTCCTCCTCCCTCTTCTCCACTTCCTGAAGGAGGTGCCAGGCCACCTCTAGATGTACTCTAATTTGCCGAATGATTTCTATCTTGTTCATCTTCATAGATGACAACGGGGTAGCTCAACTGTGAAGGCGTTGTTTTAATATACTAGAAGCGCGGACGTGAAGGAAAACATCCCTTACACCTAAAAAACATTACTCACACTACCCTGGTCTGACGTCATTCTAGGCTTCGCGGATTCTGCACTCCATGACCCCTACCCAAAAAACACAGACCCAGTACGCGGACCTAAAAGAAACACCTTTTGATAAAAACACCTACAAATTTTTTAATCAAACACACACCACACAATCCTTTTTGATTTTTTTTTTATCCAACACACACCACAAACACACTCTATACAAACATGTTTTTTGAGAAAGGGAATTTTTTTTTGAAGTGGGTAAAACACAAACATACACACATACAAACACTAAACATACACAAAAATATTTTGTTAAGGCAATGTAAGAGTGGTTATCTTTTCTAGAGATCTGGGTGGCCCTGAAAAGGACCGTTGGGGTTAATAAGTTATGTTGTTTAACTTCTAGTAGCAGTAGCGGTAGCAGCCGTAGCAGGGCGGCCATGTTTAGCCACGGGTCTCGTGGCTGCTGTTGGACAAGCTCTCTTTCTGGTGAAAGAGAAGGCAAACTCATTGCAATCCATTTTGCAACTGACTTCTACGTCGGGTAGTTTCATGGACTGCAAGAGTTGTAGCTGCTGCTGTTGTTGTTGTTGTTGTTGTCTTTGCTGCTGCAGTCTTTGTCTCTCCTCCCATTCCGTTCTGTCCCTGATGATTTCTTCCCTCAGGACTTCTTCCACCAGATCATGAGCCATTTGTAGGAAGATCATCGTCTTTCTCTCTGGGTTGTTCTGAAGCAAATGATGCTTCACCCTCTGTATGTTCACCATAGCTTCGTTCAACTTGCTTATCTTAGCTGCCGTCTTCTTGAAGTGTTGAGATCTTTACGAGTCAACTAGAGTGACTACACTGGCCAATGCACCGCTTTATATGCTTTAAGCGCAGACGCGATGGAAAACATGGTTCAGATCGATAGTGAGAAAATGGATAGAGTGGGTGACTTCATATAGATAGAAAGAGAGATAGAGCATATTCATTTTTCATTTTTTTTTTCAAATTCAATAAACCACACAACACCATTTTTTCAAAAAATCAACATTTTTAATGAACAACAAGAAGCTTCTCTAAACAAAAAAACGCAAACTAACAATCAACAAGATATTAAACAGGAACGTATTTACCGGGTTGACAACGTTGGGAAGGTAAACTGAACTTCCACTTTTCTACATCTACATCATTCTGATGCACACTACCGGTACGTTTCTGAGCTAAAGACAAGAGATATCCTTAACATTCACAAAACCATCGTTCTACTTTAGCATCATTTCGAGCATATTCCTTATCAAAACAAGTCACTAAATGTTCTAAGGAATATCCCAGACTGCGTTGATGAAGAAAATGTACACAATATTGTCTGCACACCATTGAATCCGATCCTTGTAATCGGGTATTATTGAATTGAGTAGAGACGTAATTTCTTCTCATAAAGTCGATGATGTCGTCTTCCAAAGGAGGTAATCCATAAGAATCAAAATATTCCACACCACTGTGATCATTGGGAAAGTACACTGCTACCCAATGGGTTCCTGGTCGATGACTGTCATTGGTATTGATAACATAGGCATGAACGTCTTTAGGTTTGCGATGAGGTAGTTCATCTTTAGCACACACCACAGGATTCCAAGAAGAAGTGTAGGAACTGCGAGTCAACAGGTAATGAAGTTCCCTGGTATCCATTTTTTCTTGTTTCACAGGAAATAATAAGTCATCAATTCACACTTGACTGTAAATTTGAATTGATCTGTCAAGTAAGTCCATGAATTCTCACTGCGGATAGTTTCTGTACTCTGTTGCAAGAGAGCTTCGATGCGTTTGATCTCCAGAGGAGTGAGTGGAGGTGAAGAAGAATCCTGCAAGTCTTTATACCATTGTCTCAACACCTTTTCTTCCGAGATCTGAGACCAGGCATCCTCCAAATATTCATCCAATTTTTCTTCGGCCGTCGTCATCATACATTTGTCGTGTTGTTTCTGACTGGGATGATCGATTTGACATCCATGACAATGTTCTCGGGTCAGGCTGTTAATTCTTTCAGTCAATTCCTTCGCATAACAGGAGACTAAATGTTTTTCTTGTTCAGGCCATCAAGAAATAAATCCAATAAACTTGGGAACAGTATTATTCTCTTCTTTTGGAGGTTCTGAATGAATCACTTCGTCATCATCAGTGGTAGTTTGTGACTGCTGCTGTGCTTCACAACATCCCTCATTATCTATCTCCATAGGTTCTTCATGTTGCATCTTTTTTCTTCTAATAGTCTAGAATCACTTCTCTCAAACTGTTGATCTCTCAAATTCTGCATACAAGACCACGTTCACTGTCTTGGGTAGAGGTTCTTTAAACTGAAGTTCCACACGAAGTTGGCCTGATTTTATAGGGTGGAAATGTCCTTCGTCGCTGCCTTGGTCAGGAGTGAAATCAAAGCCCCACAATGCATATCCTCCTGCATAATCCTCGTACAAAATGCCATGGCTGCTGTTGGTACCAAACTGTCCTGTGGCTTCAAACAGGGTCAAGTAAGATCGCAAGTAATTTTTTGCGTTGCCAAAGTTAGGTTCAAAAGGTCTGGTACACAATGTCTTGCCATCTCGACTGACTTCTATCTTGGAGACGTTGTAGTGATGAAAGTTGAATGGATTCTGATTTGGGGTTCTGTTGGGGGCTGCATTACTAACGATGCCAATCAGCAAACGTTTGGGGAGCTGTCCTTGGAAGACGTGATCTTCAACTTTGGATTTGGAGTCCTGTGGCAATGGTAAACGTTTTCACTTCCACTTGTCGCACTGGATACTTGGCAGTGGTTCTGCTCAACATTTGACTGATGTCGTTGGCTACTTTTGGTAAGACTTCTACATGGCGCACATAAAGTCTTGCTTCTTCGATGTGGGTTTTGTAGTCGGGACCATTAGCCATCAAATGGAAGGCAGCACTACTGCGATTCAGTCTCAGGCGTACATACACTCCGTTCAACAAATACTTGTCTTGCAACCACATGTTCAAATGCAAACGATCCATCAGTTCTAAAGTACGCTCTTGTAAGATTTTCTTTCGACGGTCGTTAAATCCCTCATTATGTGGGTCTGCTGGATTATCACCAGCCGCCGCTTCAGCCAACGCTGTGTCGTTGAACTTTCAAGAGGTGTCAAGGTTTTCAGACCACGGAAGCATCCAGATGAGTGTTCTTGGGTTTTTTTCCGTACGTCAAGAGATTTTCCAAGTAAGCACAGTAAGGGTAAGTATCCATGCCGCTGCTGACCAGTTTGTTATTCAAGTACAAATCCACTTCGCTGAACAAGGAATGCATGTAATTATTGACGGGTGCCATTGGGGCATCGCCCGCAGGATTTCCGCCGGCCGCTGTTTGGACTTTGAGTTTCAGGTACAAGAAGCTGTTATTCAGATCGATGTAATCTTCGGTTTGCCCTTTGATTTCAAATTCGATAGGAGCTGAATCCGTCAAAGACGATACAGGATGAAATTCCACCCATTGGGATTCTTGCATCGTCATCATGGTAGGAGGCATGGTAAACAGATCCAGTTCTGACTTGGTACATTCGCAAGTATCTCGGTGCATCATTTTCAATGGCTTTAGTAATCAAACACGTCTAATTCTCTGACGGTTCTTCTTTTCTTATTCTTTTTTGGAACACCGTGTGTTTTATGAGCTCTGAAGGGAGATAGACGTCGTCTCTTTCTGCCTTGTCCTTGCTGTGGAGTGGAGGAAGAAGTAATGCCAGGACCAGAAGCGTCAAGTGAATTTATAGGAGTCTCTCGTCAACCCAAAAGATCTTTGCCAGTATGTAGCAACACATTTTTGCCGCTTCTTTAGGATTTTGTTTGTCGATGAGGACGTTTTGCAGAAATTCTTTTCTTTGCGTCAAAGCAGCATCTTTTAAGGCATGCAATCCTCGAGTCACCATGGGTTTCAAAATAGGGGCTACCGTCCGAAAAGCCAATCTTAACATATCTCCTAAACCGTGTCCTCGTTGTTGAGCCACTCCTCGGTACACAGGATACATTTTTGGGTCAGTTACAATGCGCTGGAGAACCTTTTTTGAAAATGTAGTTTCACCGTGACTTTTCCTTTGTCAATGAATGGAACACTTTGTCCCAAATCTCCTTTTATACTAATGTTGACACTGTCAAAATACGATTTACTGACTGGAAGATAATGAGGGTGTACAAATTCACGGTGAACGTGATACGTGTTTCCACCTTCTTCGTACACGGCGACAGCAGAATCCACTTTGAAAGGAATGACTCTCAGTAACGGAGCGGCTGTGTTTCCCACCACGTTGTACTCCACCACATCTGAGTACACAAACATTAAATTCAATCCTTCATTCAATTCGATAGGGGTGCGAAAAGCCTTGGAGAATCCTAAGTTGCTTTGGATTTTTAGATTGGTAAACATTTTATTTCCACCCAAAATAGTATACAACCCAGGAGAAAAAGTGATGGCCAATATGTTGCCCTCCGAAAATTGCAAGACGAGACGTCGTGCCACAGGATGGTAACTGATCTGTACCGATTTCTTGGCTTTTTCTAAGGCTTTGTCAAATTGGGCCTCGAAGATGGCCGCAATTGTGTCCACCAAATGTCGTCCACTAAATTAATATCCCTCAGGAATTCTCATGGTATAACTCGCCAAGGGAGCATTAGTCGTCAAGGGAGAATTTTTATCTGGTTCCTTTTTGGATTCGTAAAAGCCAGGTTGAAATTTGTCCAAGTGGTCTTGCAATTCCTTGTTCAAGATATCCACGATGAAAGTGTTTTGACCTTTGTCGATGTTTTGGACTTGCGTAGGATGAATGATTTCTACCAACCCTACTTCCCAATGAGCTTCATGATCCAATTGGATGGACTGAGGTAATTTGGCCGTGAAACAACATAAGGTGTTGTTGGGAAACACATCCATGGAACTGTCACTAGGTAAAGTTAAATAAAATTGGTCATTCATAGTAGGTCCAAAGTTTTGCTCTCCGAGGAGTCACGCGAGTTCAAAGGATGTTCAAACGGTTCCAAAAGAGGACTGGTATTATGGTGACTGGAAGAAGGTGGACTGGCGTTGGTTGTACTACCGTGGCACTGGTTGTCCATCGTCGCAAATTTCAAAGAGGGGCTGGGTAGAAGATAACCGATGCAACTGCTGAGTAAAATGGTCCACAATTGTTTGTCCCCTTGTTGCAAACTCAAATTGGCAATGGCTGCTCCGATGACACAATACACTACAAAGATTTGGCAGAAAAAGACGATTTGATTTTTAGGCAAATGTTCTCCGTACCACACCCAGAGCGATTGTTTTTGTAAGTCTTGAAGAGAGGAACTCTGCGAAGGAGTCGAAGTCGTGGTCGTATTGAATGGCATGTTGTGTTACTTCTTTTTCTTTTTATAGTCGATGACTTGGGAAGTGGCAATCCAAGAATCAAAACTAGGAGGATATCCTTTCCAATGTACTTTGACTTCTTCCACTCGACGTTTGCCCACTTTGCGTGTTCTTTGTTCGAGAATGCTTTCGATGTCATACAAGGTGTCTTCTTTTTTAGTCACTCGTTGTAACTCAGGCAAGTAAAATGTTCCTTTGAGCACTTTACCGTGCATGTTTTCCAATTTATAGATGGGAGGATCGCGTCCACGGACGGGTGTAGTGACACGAAACAATTCGGTGGTCCAGTTGGGTAAATAACCTTTGTCAAAAGTGCGTTTGGTTTTTCCGATGCGAACCCAATCTCCAGTCTTCAACTCCAATGGTTTCTTCTTCTGAGGTCTCCATTTGGGGGTACCAAACAATTTATCAAACACGGTCACTTCGTTTTCAGGGCTGACCTCTTCGGGGGCACGTCTGATGTTACGATGGTACGATTGATTGTATGCTTTGACCAAACGGGGTAACACGTCGATGTACTTGAGAGTGTGTTGATGTGTAAAATATTTCCACATGCGTTCTTTCAAAGTTCTTTGAAAACATTCCACGATACTGGCTTTGGTTTCAGGATTTTCGGTGGTAAAAAAATGAATGTGCCTTTGTTTCAATTCTTTTTGAAAAGCTTGGTTTAGAAATTCGGTGCCTTTGTCGGTTTACCATCGTAAAGGGTGACGACCACTTTGTCTCAAGACCAATTTTAAGGCACGTACCAATTCGGTACTGATTTTAGAAGTCAAAGGCACGACCCAAGCAAATTTGGAAAACACGTCGATGACACAAAACAAATATTTGTGACCACGATTGTAGGTTGCCAAATGAGAGACGTCGGCTAAATCGGCTTGCCATTGATGATCGATACCCTCCACTTTGGTTTGACTTCTAGAAAATTTTTGTCTAATGGGTTTGTGTAACGTGTACGTCGATTGTTCTTGTAACCATCGTCGTACTTCTGGCAAACGTACACTTTTCAATTTACTTTTGGCAGCTCGATACAATTTTTGAACTCCTCCGTAACCAGCAGCATGGCCAGGATTGTAGTAAAGACTAGCTAAAAGTTTCTCCATGATTCCTCAATAAGTCAACCAAGTACCAATGCTCTTTTCTTCGCATGGTATCTTTTTGGATTGCAATGCTTTACGTGTCCGACGAGCCACTGGTGTAAAGGAGGATTCTGAACAGGGGTCATCGGTTCTGTTTTGACTTCTGTCTTCACTTCTTCCTTTTTCTCTTCTGATGGTAAAGGGGTAGACATCATCTTTTTCATCCAACCCGGTGTGGCTAACTTTCGTATTTTTTTAGGATGTGGAGTTTGTAACTCTTCTTCTTCTTCTTCTTTCACTGTCATCCCCGTGGCGGTGTCTGTTTTAGTGGTGGTGGTGACTTTAGGTTCACTTTTCATCAAGGCTTTGAAATCTCTCAGAGTGGGTGGAGCTGTTTCATCTACAGCTTTCTGGTGAAAGAGTTGTAGACGTTGCAAGAGTTGACCGTAACGTTGGGATTTTTCTGTTTCTGACAAATCACTTCGATCCATCAGCGCTTGTAATTCTTGTTGTAACTGTGACATCTCTTGGAGATTGGGATTAGGAGGTAAATGAGGTATCCGTTGTTCGTTCCAATGATGGAATTCCATCCATCATTTGTAAGGCACTAAAGTCAGTTTTCGTCATTCCATGACATCCAAAGGTACAAATGTGTCGTCTTTCCAGAGAAGGGTGTCGTTTTTATCTTTTTTTTTATCGCATGACTCCTCCTAAAAGTGGTCCAGCAATCGTTCCTAACAAAGGAGCCGCTATTTTTAACAACGGTCCTATCAGCATGGGTAGAAATCCTCCTCGCTGCACCAACATTTTTTTCTTTCGTTGAAGAGGTATTTTCTTTTTCACCATTTGGCGAAGAACGTTCCGATGTTTGCCCAATTTCTGTTTCTGTATCTTGGACAAAGGTACCG
Organism: Margaritifera margaritifera; assembly: GCA_029931535.1. Lineage (NCBI taxonomy): Eukaryota > Metazoa > Mollusca > Bivalvia > Unionida > Margaritiferidae > Margaritifera > Margaritifera margaritifera. The sequence continues at coordinate 1,344,005 of JAQPZY010001411.1, read as the reverse complement.
TTCCTTTCAAGACGTTCAAACAACATTCACACACGGTATCGATGATTTCTTTAGGGGCTGTTTGAATGAGTTGTTTTCGCATGGGAGGATTGGATTTGGTCAGGACAGACAAGACGTCCCAATGTTTCGCCAGACGAGGTGGAAGTCCTTTTTTGGTTTTCTTCTTTTGGCGGTTGTGGTGTGGACGTTTTGGGGTCATCTTGGAGGTCAGGAGTAAGTCTAAAGTCTCTGGCAGGTCACACTTCTATTTTATACTGGAACACGTCTCCACTCATTGTCTGCACGACGTACCATCTTCATGACAGGCCTCACTCGACGTTGAGGTGTTTTCAATGGACTAAATCATCTCAATTCTTCTTTGGATAAATCCACTAAACTTTGTAACACGCCGGTTCTTTCTTGGACTTTGGTTTTAGGGGTGGGTACTTTTTTAGTGCCAGCTGCCATGGGCAGATCAGCCGAAGTCGAGGGTCCCGGAGTGGTAACTTTCGAAATGGGTTTCCATTTTTGCATCAAATTAGGAAATACGGATCTTAAGTCCGGTTTGGCAGGCATCATCATGAAGGGAGGTGAAGAAGAAGTTGACGCAGGAAGAGAAGGAGACCTCGTCACTGCTACCTGTCGTGGTTTGCGGGTGTACGTTTGCGTCCTGGCAGCGGTACCTCTCTTGCGGGTCACAGTGGTGGTGGTTGTTTTCTGGACAGGGCTTTTCTTTTTCTTGGGGTTTTTCTTCTTGGGGTTTTTCTTCTTTTTTGTTTTTTTTTGGTTTTTTGGCTTGGGCATTAGGATTCCATTTCAAAAGTGAACGAATCATGACCCCTCCTAAAGAACCGCTACCTCCAGGGGTTAAAATGATTTGTTTTTTAGTCCGTGGATCGATTCTGGGATCGGCTAGTTGTGCCAACGCCCCTTTATGTTTTTGAAAAAAACATTGAGTTTGATGAGGGATGTGAATGATGCCTTGCAGTAATTGACGTGCCGTCAAAGTAAACCATCGTAACACTTCTTTGAGACTAGCTTCTAACAAATGAGCACGGACTTGTGCATTTTTTTCGCGACTGATGTCATACAAGGCACGAATCAATTTGGCTGAAGGATGAGCTTGAAAGGAAGTCATCTCGAAGACTGTGAGACAGAAATGACGCGATAGATGTTTTTATACTTTTTTAGAGAGTGGCTGAAGGGGACGTGTAAATGACAGGACCTCCTTCTTGGCACCAATGGTGAAACAGGGTACAAAATCTCAAATAGTCGGGAGTGGTCGGTTTTAAGTCGACGAGTAAATATGCATGAGGTGTTCGAGTGGCATCGTTGTACGCATAATTCAGCCAAGGAGTGACTAACTTTTAGCTAACACTTGCACTTGAGATTTGTCTCTGGGGCTTTTAAACAACACCACCTAATGAGCATTGAGACTGATGGTACGATGGGCTTTACTTTGTTGAAATAAATTTTGAGTAATGTAAATGATGCTGGCATTTCGATGATGTCCTTTTCGTGTAAACCAAAGTTTAATTTCTTCTTCGTCTTCTCCTAACATGTCATCGAAGATGACCAGATGTGTTTGACTCATGTCAGACACGATCCCATCGTCTTCGCGAGGGATGCCTTCCACAAACGAAATGGCCTTTCCTTGACTTTCACGAAGTAAGGTGTAAGACAGTTGCCACTCTTTGTAACACCACACGATGCGTTGAGGTGGATGATCAAACAGATGAGATTTGTGTTCGATCAAACGTTTGACAAATTCGGTTTTGCCTGAACCACTCGGTCCAGCAATCAACATGTTAAAAGGATGGTGCAGATACAAAGCTTCCCGACTTTGATGATCTAACTTTTCGTCAATCACTTTGACCACAGATGAAGTAGAAGAGGCAGACGAGGAAGAAGAAGATGTAGCCATGACTGAGGTAGGAAGATTTTTGAGAAGACAAAAGACCCAAGACATTTTAGACGTTTCATACACGTTTATTTTTTGTAAAACAACCAACACAACAAAAAAACATATTTTTACAAGTCATGAAGGACAAAAACGCATATCGCAAAAATGGTCAGGTACAAGATTAAGGCTACCACTAAAAGAATTAAAGTTCTGTATAAACAAGTCAATGTACAACAAGAACAAAACACTGTCCTAGGAATGGATTGCACAGGCACTGGTGGTATTCTTCTGGTCATCTTTGTTCTGGTGGTGGTAGAAGAATGAAATGTCTCTGACGGAAAGGAGGGGGTGTGTCCTTCAGGGGGTTGTATTTGGACGACGACGGTGTGGTCTTTCTCTGTGTCAGGTTCTTCCAGGATTGTTTCTAAGGTCATTTTTGACTTAGGTTCCCATTTCACTTTTGGAAACTTAGTGACGTGCCAGGTCTTTGGCAAACTGGGCCACTTCTTCTAGCCAAGCATCGAAACCAATACTTTTCCAGTCACGTACATCTTTCCAATTGTAAAGTTGTTGGTGTAACCCACTAGTAATGCACACTTCTTGAAACGTATGAAGGGTAGATAAAGTTTGACTAATGTCTTCTTCACACGGAGGTACCCCACTCGTCTTCATCACCACTCTCTACACTTTGAGTACAATTTGTGTTTCGTGTGCCGATAAAGCATGAATGGTCATGTTTTTGATGGTTCATCAAAATAGTCCAAAACAACCACGGGTCCTCCAAAATAATCCAAGACAAACACTGTTCCTCAAAAATACTCCACAAAACGAAATCCAAGAAATGCAGTCACCAAGACACACACCACATAGCGTCCAAAATTCAATGGAAACAGTTCTTGTATCAAGTGTTTATAATCCTCTAAGGTCTGAACATGATCGTTGACTTCCTTCCACGGAATACGTTTCACGAGTGAAGACAATAGATCTGACATGGTGGGTTTTTATATCCAGGTTCCCAAGGTTGGTATCTTTTGTGAAAGTCTACTCCAAGCTGTCTGTGATAGTTTCTCCCCAGAATCACTCTTCTTATACTTTGGAAGTAGCAATGGTTTAAAAATCGAGTAATGACTTTGAGTTTGCGTTTCACTTGTATCTGGACAAACTCTCGGTAAATACGTTCTCGCAGCTCCAAAGGCAAACCACGAATGTGTTCTGGTAAAGTATCCGACTTGGAAAGAAGTAACTCTCTTTTGTTTTCTTTACAATAGCTGTGATAGTTTCTCCCCAGAATCAGGCTTCGGATACGGTGGAAGTCGCGATAGTGCGCAAATCGAGGAATGAATTTGAGTTTGCGTTTTACTTGGATCTGAACCAACTCCCTGAAAATGCGTTCTCGCAGCTTCAAAGGTAAACCACCAATGCGCTCTTCTAAACTAGGGTTATTGGTGACAAAATACTCACACGCTAGCCAAATAGAATCGGGGGGTAAAGGATATCCAAGATGTTGAGTAAGGACCTTATTACACGTCAGATGACGTAAAGGCGTTTTGTCTTGCGGTGACACTTCTTGTAAACGTTTTTGGTATTCCTGTAAGTTGGTTGTTTCCTCCACTTCGTTCCATCGAATTCTATGGATCACTCCCACATGGTAGGTGGTGCCATCCAATTCCTTACAAGCCCAATTTCCATTTCTATCAATGTCTGACCATTTGAAAAACTTGGTACTAATCAGTATTCTTTTAGCATTCAGATACCAATGGTTAAATTGTTTGTGTCGTAAAGAATGTAACTGTTCTTTAAGTTTCACTTCTATCTGAACCCATTCTTGGTAAATTTGTACTAGCAACTCCCAAGGTAAACCACGAATGTACCATTGTAAAGTATCATCCGACATGTTACTTCTTTGCATCTGGCTCATCGTACCCGTACTCTTCTGAGGCAACTAAAGGCAAGTACTGACAGTGCGGAGACCATCTGGCATGTTCGATGTAAGCCGAGTCTTTATACTCCCATTCATGAAGTCTCACACCGCAACTGAAACACTGAACTTTATCTCCTTCTCCCAAGTAGATAAATCCAGATTTGGCTAAAGCTTTGGGAGTAGGTCCTTGTAGATATTTAGGCCACTTGTCTTTGAACGTCTGGAGTCGATTTTCAAACTTGGAATAGCCAGCCAAAGCCACAGGTATCGTCAATTCTTTACCCCTGTAGGGATGACATTCACAGGTACATTTAGCATTCCCAATAAAGAAGAAAGGACGTCCTGCATCTCTAGAGGGACGGTGAGGCACACGCACAGCATCGCTGATGTCAAAGCGTACAGCATCCGTCTCATCGCAAGGCACAGCATCGCACTCCAAGTCGTGATCGCACTTGGAGTTCACACTAGATTTCTCACTTGGTGGGTGGCATGAGTATTCATCATCTTGCTCGGTCAACGTTGAAAGTCCTAATGAATGCTTAGGCTTGAAAGTGGTCCCCTTTTTATACTGAAGAACGGTACTGTTTGCATTGTGGAACCACCAAAGAAAGGTAAGCACAGTTTGGAACCCATCTGGCATGTTCCAGGAGAGCTGAATCTTTAGGGTCCATGCAAATGGTTACACCACAACTGAAACATTGCACTTCGCTTCCCTGTGCAAAGTAGACAAATCCTGCTCTGGCTAAAGAACTGGAAGTGGGCAATCCATTCCATTTAGGCCATTTTTTAAACGTGTTCAAGCGACTGGCACACTCACAATAGTCAGGCAAGACCACGGGAAGTTTGTATTCTTTCAACTTGAGGTCTGCAGTGGGTTCATCACATGGTGTTGAAGTCATCGTCAATCTTGGTATCTTTCTGTTCAAGTGGTCCTTTTTTATACTGCAGATCGGGGTGTCCGTAAGGCAAAGTGGTGTGGTCTGGAAGTCTCACTCGTTTCTGGTACACAATTTGGTAAACTTTTCCTACAGGGCGACTGACGATTTGGTGATTAGGTAACCATACGATCTTGTGAGGTTCTAACGTTTGCACTCGAAAGTCTTCCACTTGTCCAGACAGCAAAGCATTTTTCAAAACCTCAAAATTGACCACTTGGCTGATTCAATAGTTCAGGGTCAATCCTCTGACTTTACATTGGGTGTGAAATTGGCCTTGTGGGTCTCGGTATCGGTAGCCGCAATTTTTAGGGCCACCACTGGCAAAACTCAGGATGGTGTCTTGAGGGTGCTCGTCCGTCCAGGCTCCTAAACGATCTCCTTGGATGGTAGGGTGTGGGCAACCGGGTCGATGGATGTAGATACAACTGTCGGTGTCAAAGTACAGGACACGATCTCCCAAGACTTCTAACGCTTCGTCGTACAACTTCAAGCGAGCATGGGCTGTCACGTAAGCTGCAATGACCACGTTGCTAAAATTGTCGGGCTTTACAAACTTGCATTCTTCTTCGAAATTGACTAAGATCAAATCATCACGGACGATTTCGACGTGTTTGACTAGTACACTTTTGTCGTCCACCAGTTTAAAGTAGCGATAAGGATCAGTCAAGTATTCCGTCTTGGGTAAGATCGTATGTTGTGCCATTTTTCCCCACAAGCAATTGAGCATGACTTTGGCAAACGATCTTCTTCCTTCGTTTTTGTCTACGTCTTCCAAAGTGATCCCTTCGATGTCACGGTACTCTTCATTGAATCGGACTTGGTCTTCGGGAGTCTGACACCACGAGGGATAGCCGCTGGCTTCTTGTTTGAGTTTTAAAAATTGGTTGACGTACCCCTGAGAAAATGCCTGGATGGGAAGCGTCGTCCTTTTGGTATTGTGCTGTGGTTGGAAAGTGCCAGATTTCGTACACTTTCAACAAACGGTATCCCCGATCCAGAGCCTGAAACAATTCGGCGCTGACCCACGTTCCTGTCAAAGCACGTTCTTCCTCCGTGTGGTGACAGGGGTGATCTTGGTTGCATGTTTCGGCACACATACGGCATAAAGGAAACATCAGTTTTCCTTGGCAATGATGAGGTAAGATAGGATGGTACAAGTTGGTCGGGGGTAAGACTTTACATTTGATCAATCCTTCGTATTGATGAATGTGTTCTACGTCAATGTGTTCTGTAAAGATTTCAGGGTGTCCGGTTGTAAATCGTTTGTATTTGCACACCCAAGGATACAACGAACACACATCAATGTACTTGATTTCTTCTCCTCTTGATTCGTCTACGTCGTACAGCAAGCGAGTGGCATTGGTTCGTCCTCCAAATAAACTGTGGCGTGGATCCAAAGGTTCGATGTCGGTCACGACGTAACTTTCGGTGATGCTCCTAAATTCAGGATCGGTTTTCAAACGTCGATCGTACTCGTGCTCCCACATTTCTACCACTTGGTATCCTTGACTTTCTAAGTTGAGTTATTGTTGGTAAGTGTGTTCGTACAACTGTTCCATGGTGGAGTCTGAAAAAGGACTTTTCATGTTTCGTTTAGGAAAACAGGTAGGGCATCCGTGAAACAAGCAGCCCTGAAATTCGTACACCGTGTGCGGGTTTTCTAAATCCCAACCATCCACGGAATAAGACCCAATCTTTTTTTCTCCTCCTCCGTTTCTGGCATGTTGTATCCATTTGTCTTCTTTTTGGCACAAGTAATGGAGCCAACGCAAAGCTTTGGCCGAGTATTGACGACTGGTAAAGAGAGACGTGTTGGAGTCTATGATGGCTAGTTCGTTCTCGGGCATGAAGTTTTTGGTATACACTAAGGCACAGGCTTTAGGTAGGGTGGACGCTTCTTTCAAAGGATCGATGTCTGCGTGATCTAGAAATAACTGTCGAAACTTTCCACAGCAATGGCACAAAATGTCCACATCGGATCGACAGTACTCGAGTATTTCTTCTTGGAAGTCAAACGGTTCTGACTGATGAGCTTGGTACCAAGCGTGAAAGGCTTCTCGGTGTTCGGGGCGCATTCCGTCGGGGTCGTAACAGTTCACGTCAGGCAAATGCAGTAGCATGGCGTGTTGATTGGCTTTCGTATTGAAGAAGCGAGGAAAATATCCTTAGGCCATTTCTGTCATGCGAAATGTTTTAGGCATTCGACTCAAAGGCATGGCCAAATAACTCATGGAATCTTTGAATTGCACTTGTCCCACTTTCATGTAAATGAGTTTGTTTCCGTTCATGGTGACTTTAGGACATTCGGTACCTTGTTGCGAATAATATCTTAACAAAAACTGTCCATCGTATCCCGAGAAATTGTGAGCTATGACGGTCACATAGCGATGACAGTCTCCGTAACGTTGAATGTCCTCTTCACTCCAAGTATCGTCGGTGGGGTCTAAAATCCATTCAGCAAACTTGGGTAAAGTGTTGGCACCGCAAAAGATTCTTTCACGTCCTCCTGGAATCCTACTACAATGAGGACAGTGAAAATGGACAGATTCTAGGATGCACTTCTCACAAGCCCGATGAGCCATGCAGAAATTGGGAATGTGAATGCCCGTTTCTTGCATGCATTCAAAATAAAAAAAGATGAAATCCACTTGGTTCTTGTTTTGATCCGTCTTTAATTCTTTCTTCAGTGTATTGTCGTACTTTTGCATGAAACATTGATGATCATAATTCACCATCTGTTTGCAAAAGCGACATCTTTTCTTACCGGTACAAGTGTGTGCTTTGGGGTCGTTGGTTCGAATCAGTTGTCCACACGTGGAGCACAATTTCAGTAAGTCGCAAGCACATTTTTGTTGGTGTCTTTGTGTCCTGCAATGTCGTTCGTAACAAGAGGGACTGACAAAGGTTCGTCGACACGTCTCACAATGTACGTGTTGTTCAGGAAGGCATGGTTTGTCTGCTAAACAGCACCGACATCTCTCACCGCAATGAATGTGTCGCTCTCGATTGTTAACTCCTTTGTCGCATTTCTCGCAGTAGTAAGAGTGTCCCAGAAATCCTGTGATACTGGTGATGGCATCGAAATGTTCCCGATGGTAATACACGTGAATGTATTTTCCTTCGAGGAAATCGGGGCCTCGAAACAGCAGATCTCCGCGCACTTCTTGAGGGTGTACTTTCAAAGTGTAGTGAGGAGCCAAGACGTCTTGAAGTTGTTGCATTTGAGAAATGCCACACATGGTCTCTTTGGGGATGCCTGCTTGTCGTAACAGGAGTTCTGCTTCGTGTCGTTGTTGGACTCTGTCCGACTTTCGAATTCTATTCCATTCTGCGGTTTCGTTCTTGTTGGCATACGTTCGCCCCACCACAATGGCCCGAGCCAAGCACATCTGGTCTTGTGCATTGTCGATTTGGACAACACTGTGCTTGGTACTGCGAAGGTCGTCCACCAGTAACACTTTCCTACTTCGTCCGCTCCCTCGAGGAGGGGAAACGTGAGTCATGTGAAGTGTAGCCTTTCCATCCGTGATGACAAACTTTTCGTTGGATTGTTGAACGTGTTCTATTTTGGTGATGACTTTGGCTGGTGTTAATTCTGCTGGGGTGCTGAACTCGATCCAGACAGGTGACTTCAAACTGTCATGATGGATGGCTAGTCTCAATGGATCGTCTTCTTTGGCTCCACATTGTCGTTTCAAGTTCTGTAGCACAGAACCCCACAAATCGGTAATGAACCCGGCAGCTTTCTCGGGAGGCACTTCAGACTTGAAGTCTTTAAAGTGAACCGTGTGAGTGTATGCCGTGGTTCTAAATTTTCTAGAGGTTATTTTTTGCGTCTCTCGAATACGATAGTAATTTTCAGGAGCCACGGTAGGTCTTTCTTGGTCTGGGGTGGTTTTTTTGGGCTGGGTAGAAGTTTTGGTTTCAGGCTCACTCATCTCTTCTTCGTAATCGCTAGCATGAACTTGAGCTAGCACTTCAGCAAGCAGTGTTTCAGGCGGCATGGAAAATCTTCGTCGTCGTGGCCTCTTCGTTTCTTCTTCCTCTGTTTTCTCATAGATTTGGCGTGATTTTTTCATCTTGAAGTCCGATTTGAATCAGATTCAGTTTCACACAGGAGACTATATATAGAGACCTTCTTACCCTCAGAATCAGTCTTTGTGATTACACTTTCAAACTGTGAAGATGGAAGAGTCAAGAAGACGTATTCCAATTTATAGCCCTGCCGCTTACTATAAGGCTATTGATGACCGCAACTTTCAAAACTACTGGAAACGAGATAAAAGTCAAGATACTTGCTATATCTGCCAAAAGAAAGGACATTGAGCTTCCTATTGTCCACAACGTCATCAACAAAGAAAAGAGAGAGATAAAAGTAAAGATACTTGCTATATCTGCCAAGAGAAAGGACATTAGGCTCCAGAATGTCCACAACGTTAAAACCAAAACAGAGATAAAAGGAAAGATACTTATCATTGTCAAGAAAAAGGACATTGGTCTTCGGAGTGTCCTCAGAAACAAGAAAACCTACCAGAAAGGGAGGAAGCCGAAGGATCTTCAGTCCCAGAAGGACCCATCTTCAAGAAAAGCAAGAAAGCTAGATGACTGGAAGACAGTGAGGAAGAACAAGAACCCTCGATTCCTGTGAAGAAATTCAAGAACAAGAACAAGAGAGACAGACAGTGAACAATGAACTTTTTTTTGGAGTGTAATGTGATGTTCATGGTGAATTATTTTGTAAAAAAAAAAGAGTAGAGACCAGAATGGAAAAAAAGTAAGTGTCTTTGTTTTTTTTAGAGTATGGATGCACGCATGCACACACTCACTCTTACACAAACCAAGGAATGGGGCTTAAAGTTTTACTTGGCAAAATTGAAATGATCATCTTTTCTAGAGATCTGGGTGGCCCTGAAAAGGACCGTTGGGGTGTTTGTTTGTTTGTTAAACAAACTTATGGACTGGACATAATTAACTTCAACTGTCGCAAGCCTTTTCCACGACCCAGTCCTGTTCCTCCTCCTGCATTGATGGTAGTAGTAGTGAATGGTGGTGGTAGCATCTCACTAGTAGTGATGGGTTTTTAATGTTTTGCCCGTGATGGTCTCTTTCTCTTGCGTGGAGTTAAAGAATATTGATACAGGTTTCTCAGATTTTTTTAACTCCAATAAAATGTCTTGTAGTAGACTCACCGTTTTATCTTCATCACTCTCTTCTTTCGGTTCTTCACTCTTCTAACTTTCTTATTTCTTCTTCTCGCTTTCTCCTTTCCTCTTCTTGCTGAAGAAACACTTCTTCAGCTTCTCTCTGTCGCTGTATAAATTTTTCCATTTCTTCTTGCTGTCTCTTTTTAAAATCCTCGATGACAGGCAAAGAGACTGGTGGCATAGCAGTTGTTGTTTCAGGTACAAATTCTTGAGACAGAAAATCCCCGAAATCTAAATTAAAATCTTCCGGTTGGAAGTTCACTACGGCATTTGTCGTCGTTGCAGGCTCACTCCAATACATACTGGTTTTTTTTTTTTTTTGTGGGCAATTTCTCGTCCATCTCAGCATATATGGCTGATTAGAACATACTGGTCTTTGCGGTCTCCATTCGGCTGCTCAAGGTAAAACCCTACTGACTGAATTTGAATTATAGACGTGTGCGACGAATCTCGTCATGTAAAAAACCCTACGAACGCTGTGATGCCTATATACTCCAGATGACGTCACCTCCCACCCCCGCTCTCTTCCCATTAGAAGAAAAACCTACCCATTTGTAACGCGCGCTTGGATTGGTTTTTCATTTCGATCCATTTCAATCCACTCTTAGGGTATATATACCACCGCTTGTCTCGTAGAGCTTTTTTTATCGACGTAAATGGCCGAATGGCCGCACATGTCGTTAATCAAACGAACGAACGAACGTAGAGCTTTTTATACTCGCACATGACCAGATTGATCGCACGCGAGTTTAATCCATTATGAAAAACAAAAAAAAAAAAAAAATCCAAATTCATCATCATAGAGCTTCACCGGTATTCTCCAAGACCACTCCAGAAGAAGAAACAAAAGATGTGGACTAGCGTTGAGTCATCCACTATTGTATCGGGGATGTTGTTTGACCCAGAATTCCCCATGTATGTAAAAGCTTCATGGGCCATCACGATCACAGAGACCGACATATGGAAGAGACGTATTTATATCGAAAGACAAGGATGTTTAAAGCGTGTCTTGATGTACGGTCCGGAAGTCATTAGAAGTCTCCGAAAAAGAAGACCCTCCAGGAGATGTCTATGTTAAACAAAAAAAAAAAAAACCAACGGCCCTTTTCAGGGCCACCCATTTTTCAAGAAAAGATTAATTTTCATTATTATTGCCATATGTGTGTGTGTCCCTCTCCCAATACTTCTGTCCCCCATTGCCCCGTGGTGCCAACAACTTTCCACTGCCCCATGTTGCCAACAACTGTCCCCAAGTGCCTCAATGTTAATTTCCCGTTACTGCCCCGTAGTGCCACCCTCTGCCCTATTTACCCACCCTTTACTACTGTTATATTTTTAACATTTTCTTAAAAACAATAACGCCTGCCAAAGTTCAAAGGAAAAGGGTATTTATTTCCGTATGTATTAGTTCTGCTTTATTAATCTTTTACCATTTGATAATCCTATCAAAACCGGCACGTGTCGATAAAAAAAATATATATTTTTTATATATTGAATATAATCAACCGAAATTTTTAATTAATGGTTTATAGAATAATAGAAGTTATACTGATGAATATAGTGCTTAGACGTACCGGATTTACAAGACCAATTTATACCGGTGAAACTAGTTATCATTCAATTTATAAAATAAAAACAAAAGGTATGAATTATATTTGATCAAGAGCTGAATTTTTAGTAAGTTTTAAAATAGTTTTGTCTACATATTCAATTTTAAAAAAAAATCATCATTGAGCAAAAGATATTATAACTGTCATTATGAACATACATGTATTACAAACTCTGTGTTGCCATAAGTAACAGGAATCACAAGCAAGTGCATGCTGTTTTGATGTTACAACTCTTGAACACTCGACACAGTGGTCAGTACCATTTGTGCATTGAAATGATCATTTAATTTTAGGCGTGGGGCAGAATATATATATATATATATATATATATATATATATATATATATATATATATATATATATCTATATATATATATATATATATCTGTTGAAAGTTCAAAGGCCGATTCATGTTTTTTTTTTTTTTTATAAATAGTTTTACTCAAAAAGCCTATTTACAAAAGAAGGTCGCGATTTTTCTCACTTTTTGATTTTAGAACAATTTTTTGTATAATCTTTCAACAAACAACACGCGCATTGTACAACGGTTACTGTATTGTTTGTTTACTTAGAACGGTTAATCAAAGTCTTAAAGTTTGCATAATCGTTAATGATTAACTACTTAGTAACTAACATGTTTATAATAAATATTTATTGTTCAATAACAATAAGTGTTACGAAGCCATACAAGATCAAAGGGAAGGATCACACAAATTAACTACAAACTTTGGACAGAATCGGACATTGTTTGATAGTATAGTATGGGCCGACCGTAACATTATGATTTCTTCACTAAATTTTTATGGACCTAATCTGTAATGGACCGACTCCGGAAAGTGCCGAGTATATTATGGGCCGTTAATGTTGTAAATTGCTGTAAATGTTGCTGTTGATGATGATAGTGATAGTGATGATGATGACAATGATGATATGTCAGAGAGTGGTAGCAATAGATCTAATGAAAGTGACAATTAAGTCTAATATTGTTTCCATGCTTTATGGTGGTTTAAATGATGTTGATGCTATGATGGTAAGTCATTGTGTATGCTTTGCCTGTTCAGTATTTGTGACCGAACATTTAATTTTCGGCGGAGGGCGGGGAGTCTGGGAATTTTTTAAAAACAATTTCCATCTCAAAAATAGCTAGAAGAAACATTCTTGCTCTGATGTATAGCACAAAAAAAAAACTATTACATCCATTATATTAGTTTTAAAAAAATAATGATCTTGAGGTAAAAGAAAGAAAACTATCCCCGCCAGAAAGAAAATCACAGGCCGCTACTCCTAGGAATTAAATGGTCCATCCATTAGACAAACAAGATTGTTCTCCACCATTTTTTTACAATTTTGTTTATAATTTTCTGACAATATTGTACTGGCCGCAACAAATATCCCACAAATAAAATAATCATTCATGAATTATTTTGCTTCTGCTACTGCCGCAACTCCTGCCACCTCAAAATCCATTAAGGTGTCGAAATTTAGAGCAGTTATTACTCTACAGATTTAATCGCAACTTCTCCGAAATGCAGTTATTGTCGATATTATGAAAATGTTCTCTTTATGACTGACCATTTAGTTCATTTGGGGACTAGCGATTATTAAGTCCGACTCTCCATTTCTGAAAATATCTTAGCTTTACGCTGCTTCTCATATTTACCACAATATAACGTTGACAAAAGAAATAAAGCAAAGCAGTACAAAACATGGAAACAAATCATTTCTGAAGTGCTGAAAGTCTTAGTAGTGATATACCCTTTGTCTGAAATGGTCCGTGCCTATTTGCATGATTGTGAAGTACGGAAGGATGCTATTATTTCATTCTGTATAAAACAGAAATAAAGAAAAAAGCGAAATATTAAAAAATATAAATTTTGGCAACTATCTATAAAATATCGATATGCCTTGAAAGAACAACCGTGCAAAATTTAAACTTGATTGTACTCAGGTAGGATAAAATTGGTTGTAGTAATTTGTCCTATAAACACCGTTTCAAATCGCCATATTTTGTCCCTTCCCTTCCGGAGAAGTATCTTGTATGATAAGTGAAATAATAATGATACTATAATGCTTACTTCAGAATTGAAATAAGTTAATTGGTCATTATTTTGGTAAGTTATAATGGTGCCTAATTATTTTGTTTATATAAAGCAAGCAGATCTCGTGGTTTCATCTATAAACCGCAAGGACTGATCACTCCCAATTTTCGATGGATCATATTCCATTTGACATTTAATTAGAATATATATTCAGGGCATAGTTCACTCGAAAAAATGTATAGAGCTATGCATTTTGCATGTTGGATACGAAAGATACGAAGGATACGAAAGTATCTTGCTTGAGGTACGATGGTCACAGTTCGATGAATCAGTATTAGCATGTTGTTGGTTTGGAATATGATATCACCTATTCATAAAATATTGCAATGAGTGCAGTCCGTATTGGCGTGTTGTTAGTTTGGGATATGATATCACCTATTCATAAAACATTGCAATGATTGTAGTCATTATTGGTGTGTTGTTGATATGGTATGATGGCACCTATTCATAAAACATTGCAATGGTTGCAGTCAGTATTGGCATGCTGTTGGTTGGGATATGATATCACCAGTTAATAAAACATTTCATTGATTGCAGTCAGTGTTGGAATGTTGTTGGTTTGGGATATGATATCACATGTTCATAAAACATTGCAATGTTTGCAGGTAGATTTTTCAAGCTGCAACACACCAGTACATGCATCGAGTTTTTATGAAAATCCACTTTCCTATGGTCACAACCTTAATCCTTTTCACGCTGTGTTCTTCGTGGACAGGATATAGTGGTCGTCTTGGATTGTCCATGTTGTGGCTCGTAGTGGACGGATTAAGTTTTATTGCCCATTTGAAAGTTGCAGCAATATAATTATGTCATAGTGAACACCCACTACCTTGTGTGGAACCTACCTATTGGCTCAGCTACAGCACACAGTGCAGATTGCTCTTTTTAATTTGTACACAATGTCGTTTAATATTCAGACTCGCACACTAAAATGCATTCACATACATGTATTGCAAGAGATAAAAGCTGAACACATTGTATCTATCAATAATTCCTTGTACAACACCCGAAATTGCTAAGCCATGTGTTTGCCAAGACTGTAAAATCTATCTCTGTTATTGCACTGATTGCTGTAAACATGTGGCTTCTTATTTTTCACAGTTTTAAACTGGTATCACTGGTAGAACTTCGTTAACTACTCCAACCTGGAGGTGGAAAGGTTTTGCCTTCAAGGTTGTAAATCCCAATTATTTCCTGTTTATTTTTAACCGTTCATATTAATTCTTAGGTGGTCTCAAATATTGTCAGGTTCACCTTGATTAATGCAGTAATGCTCACTCATTAGACTTTCAGTCTATTAAATTTCTGAAGCATTAAGTTCGTACATGGTTAATGGTTAATTGTGACCAGATTCTACAATAGATAATAAGAAAATAAGACAAAGGACACTAATAGCAGGTGAATAACCCAACGAATTATATAAATTGTTGTTAAATACAAGCAGCAATTTATATATTTACTTATTTAAACAAAGAGTGTAATCAAAATTTTATTTCTAAATTTTGTCAGTAGACAAATTCCAAAATGAAGACGAACAAAGCACATTAAAAAAAATGCATACTCTCTAATTATCAATGCCAGTTTCCAAGTTAGTGATAAAGCTACGGGTAACATCGATTGAAAGTTATGGTGCATAATCTCTCTCTCTCTCTCTGATGTTTGCATGTAATGAACACATCTTATTACAAACTAAGATGTATTTTTAAAAAAAGAAAGCTTGTAGTGTAATACAGCTTTCATAAACTTGTACTAGCTTTGTGTTGCTGCGACAGACTTGTATTATATGCGCTGCATTGCACGATTAATTGGGAGAATACAAATTTTATATGGTTTACTTTATACCGCTAGAAACCAGTTTTATGCAAAAATATTGCAACTTGACCACATTGCGTTTCTCACTCCATATTACAAATCCAAAATTCGTTTTTCCACACACAACAAAAACATTTTCATTCATAAGTTAATGCTACTTTTGAAACATCGGGGCTAAAAAAATAAGATAGAATCTCAGCACCTTCCTGAATGGCTATTGTTAACAAGCGTAGCGGCTAACTTCAGAGTAAAAATGTCACTCCTCGGCTGGTGCTTGATGATAGATTCACGAAAAAAGTGATGAAGAAGGTAACCTTTTTCATAAAAATCACTTCGTTTATGGCATGAACAGCCACTGAAAGACAGCAGCCTTCAATACCGTGTAGTCTAATTTGGCGCAGTTAAAAATGATCGTGCTCTCAAATAATCAGTTATTTTTCTAAGTCTACAGATAAAGGTGTTTGTATCCTGCTTTCAATAATTTCTTTTAAGAAGTTTTTGGAAACTGTGTAGACATTAAAGGGGAACTATGGCAAATTAATAACTACTACAAGAAGTTCTTTTATGAAATATCATCTATTGATAAAACACAATGAAGTTGCCATTTATGCCCATGGGCAGGGTTGATATACTAATTGTTTATCTAATGCTCTTTCATTCACGTCTTTCTAGCGCTTGCATTACAGGATGTTATCCCAGCTGAAGTGGCTTCATTAAACAGAAGCCCTTGGTATTTCATAACAATATTCCCACAACATACTTGAATTCAGATTTAAGTAATTTAACTTCTACTCTATGTGCTACTGGGGGTGGGGGTGTGATTGGATTTAGCTTTAACAAAATTGTTGCGATTTTTAGAAAATAAAATATTAATAATTTTAGACGTGAATCAGGACCATCGCAGCTTGTTATATTTAAATGTTTGGTCCATTATCAGGAAAAGAAAAATACTATATATAGTTTGCTTTATATACCGCTAGAAACCAGTTTTACGCGATACTATAAAAACTTGATGGCTTTGCATTTCTCTGTCTAAATTGATATCTTATATTTTAAAGCGTTTGATTTTGTGATAATAAGAAACATTTTTATTCAGCAGTGTTTATTTTGAAACATCGAAGCATGATATTGACCAGTAACTGCTAGGAACTGTCCAAATTGAAGTCATTTAAGACTTCTGCTCTATTTGCTTATTATGCAAGGGAGTGGGGGGGTTGTAGGCTGGAGAGAAAGAGAGACGGAGGGGATGGGATATAGCTTGAAACAACTACACTTGTTCTGATTTTTAGAAGAAGTTTTGACGTGCATCAAGGCCATTACACTTTTTTTCCCCACTAAATTTAAGTTAAATGGTAGGTCTCTAAATGGGAAAATAAAAATAATTATATTTCGTTTTTCATATAATGCTACAGACCAGTTTTACACGATAATATGAGAACTTAACATCAAATGCATTTCTCAGTCCAAATTTGTTTTTCACAAACTAACATCTTTTTAGTTTTAAGGTGTGTGGTTTTGTGATATTTTCATTCAACAGTGATTGTGCTGCACATTTTGAAACATTGAAGCGCGACATTGAACATTAGCTGATAACATGTAGAAACTGTCATGACGGACTGTTGTTGACTTGAGGCAGGAAGCTACAGCAACAGGCGGCTGGCATCAAAGTAAGAATGATACTCCTCATCCAGTTCCTGGTAATGCAATGTAGATTCGTGAAAAGAGTGTGGACAGGAAGTAACTTTTTTTTCTCATTGATATCACTTTGTTTATGACATGAATGGCCACTGATAGAGTGCAACAGTCAACACAGTGTACACAATTCTGTGCATTTAAAAAATTGTCGTACTTTCTCATAAACAATGTTATTTTCAAAGTTTATGGGTAAAAGTACAGAAGAACCTTTCCGTAGTATAGCTCGTGTATCTTTTTTATTTTAATATACTTTGGAAAGAATTATGACGTACATGTCATAATGTGCCAGTGTTCATGATAATACATGTTCGATATAAATATTACGGCGTTCATTTGTAATCTCTTTTCGAGCGAATACAATAGAATCAGCGAGGGGTGCCATAAAGCCCACTAAGACTGCAATAAAATCCGTGACGGGCTTCCACTAGATTGAGTGTTATTACACTAGACTGAGGGGAAAATCCACCAGACTGAGTGGACTTCCACTACTCATAGTGGGCAATTAATCTGCCCATCTCCACGTCCACTGGATTGAGTGGTGAATCATAAAAATGTGATGCATGTACTGTACATATAAACAATTTGTAGACACATGTATTTTTTGTGGCATATGAGTTACAGTCAGTTGAAGGAGCCTTGTGGCAATATGTACAGCAGTTGTGTACTGGCCATTGGGCATACCGGGACAAATCCCGGTGGGCCGCCACAAAAAAAATCTTTTTACCGGTGTTTTTCTTGTGTGTGCAAAACCCCGGGCCTGTCCGCATCGGTGGGCCGTCAAAAAATCCGTTTTTACCTGTGTTTTACTAGTGTGAGCAAAACCCTGGGCCTGTCCCGGCAGATAAGTCCAGGGCCGAGTTGCTTACCCAGTACACTCCTGATGTACAGCATATTTCAAAGTCAAATCCAATGTTTGACAACTTGTAAATCTATATGGAGGCGCACAACCCTTGTGCCAATCACCATACATTGGTGAATTTGTAATTGTATGTTCCATCAAAATGGATTTATCTGTTCTTATCCTTGTACAACTCCAGTTTGTATGAATGGATTGCATTTTCTGCCATGTGATTGTAAATGGTCATGTGATACTGATCTAGCATTTTTTACACACTGGTCAGTGCTGGGGATTGAATCTCAACTATTCTTTCTTCCTAGATCCTAGGTAACAGTTTGGAGTGGGTTTCATAGCACCTATACCCTGTTGAGAGGACCAACTTGTACATACATAAGTTGTACATTCTTGGTCAAGTTTTTCCATTTTGAAATCATGAAACTGGGTAAGGGAATGCATCTTGATGAGTGCTACATGCTCATCACAAAAGTAGATCATTTTGACCAATATTTCATTCTTCACTGACTTTAGTTACATTTTGTGTTTTAAGTTTATTTCTCAAGTTCTGTTCATCATTAAATCATCAGACTAGATGTTTATGTGCATCTCTGTTAGTACCCCACCATTACCACAAATGAAGGTCACTGTGATCTTCATTTAACATTTTACTGGCTTAGGTTATGTTTTTTGCGCTTAGCTTATGACCAAATAGATATTTTGCACCATGTATATGTACTCTTATACTTAGATTAATGAAACTTGGTGCTTCACTTTGGTTACATTTTGTGTTTTAAGTCATTTTCACAAGCACTATACCATAAGTAGGTCACTGTAACCCATATTTCATGCTTCACTGACTTGGTTCAATCACAAGCACTGTTATGTAAAATATCATCAAACTAGACAATTGTATGCATCTCTGTTAGTACCATATCATTACAACCAAATAAGGTCACTGTGACCAGTATTTCATATTTTACTGGCTTAGGTAAAGTTTTGGGGTTTAGCATAGGACTACATTGGTATTTTATTAGCTCTACTGGTCATAGACCAGAAGAGCTTATGGGATGGTCTGTTGTCTGTCGTCTGTCTGTTAGCACAAGTTTGTTATCACTACTTCTCCCAAACTACTCGGTCATCCAATATGACTGCCACAGTGGCCAGCATGAAAATCTTGTTATCACTTCTCCTCCTGAATGGATGGTAATTTCAACATGGGGTTTTCACTAAATGACTTTTTATGAAGTCTGGTTGGTTATCGTTGATCCTCCAAAATGGAAACTCATATCAACATGGGATTTCAACCAGAAGGCTTCTTACGATGCCTTGTTGGGCCTATTGAAAATGGTGCCAAGTTGACTTTCAATATGTCCACCACGGCAGCTAATTTGAAAATCTTGTTATTGCTGAAGAATATTCAAGATGTTTTCAACACTCCACAGTTAAAAGGAAGAAATGGTCTTATATTCAATTCCAGGAATTCTTTTCAGCCAGTAGAGTGTCAGTCACATTAAAGGACTAGTGTCTCCTGTACAATACCATTATACATAGAGTTGTGAAACTTAGCAGGAGGATGCATCTTGATGAGTAGTACAACCTCATCTTAACCCTTAAAGTCCTGTATAGTTTTGTAGCACAAGATGCGTCAGTGCTGAATTATTTGAGAAAAGAAATGAAAATTGCACTCTGCTTTTAAATTGCCTGCATTTTAATTACTATACATAATAGATACACAAACCCTATATGAAAAATGATCATTGATGTCTGAACTTTATTATAAGCATCAAGTCACATATATAACTTTATCATTATGATTGCATAACTCTCTATTAGTACTGCATCCATACCAAAAAAGGTCACTGTGACCTGCATTTAACATTTTACTGGTACATGTTTAGTTTTTGTGTTTAGCTCATGACCACATAGGTTTTATGCATTCTATGCACTATCCAGTCTAGACTCATGAAACTTGGTAAAAGGGTGAACCTTGATAAGCACAACACCCTCATTTCAGTAGTAGGTCCTTATGGCCCATATTTTATGCTTCACTGACTTGTGCTAAATTTTGTGTTTGATGTTTATTTTTCAGGCACCATGCATGCTAGAATCATGAAATTGATGATGATATGCATCTCTGTTACTACCACATCCTTAAAACAAGAGATGCTCATTGTAACCTATATTTCATTTTTTACTGGCTTTGGTTAACTTTTTGCATTTAGCTCGTGACCACATGAGAATTATCCTTCTTAGAATAATGAAACTTGGTGAGTAGATGTATCTTGATAAGTTCTACATACTTGTAAAATGAGGTCTCTGTGACCTTTATTTGATGCTTCAGTGTCTTGGTTGTAATTTTGTGTTTAGACTTCATTTATTGGGTGCTGTTTATGTTCCAATAATG
This sequence comes from Margaritifera margaritifera, assembly GCA_029931535.1. Classification (NCBI taxonomy): domain Eukaryota; kingdom Metazoa; phylum Mollusca; class Bivalvia; order Unionida; family Margaritiferidae; genus Margaritifera; species Margaritifera margaritifera. The sequence continues at coordinate 1,323,605 of JAQPZY010001411.1, read as the reverse complement.
ATTCTTGATAATTGGATGCATCTTTGTTATTATGACACACTATAAACCAAAGAAGGTCACTCTGACATACATTTTATGCTTTACTAACATGGGTTAATTATTTGTTTTATGATCACATACCATATTTCATGTATTTTTTCGTACACAAAAAAATAATTATTTATTTCAGAGTACGAAAAATTATGTCAAATAAATAATTATTATTTTGTAGTACTGACCTGTGTACGAAAAATAAAGGGATCTTACCCGAACAAGGTCTACGTGACACATGATACTCGACGACCTAATGGTACTAATGTACAAAATAAACATAAAAATTTGGTCTCATTCTGCTCACATCTCAAGAATCAAATTACAATAAAAATAAAAGTACTCAAAAAGACTTTTGTTGTTGGTAGTTAATGAGAGAGAGAAAGAGAGAGAGTGGAGATGGCTGAAACAATAATGTTCTCTCAGTGTACAAGATCATTTGTATTCAGAGCATACTTCTTTGTAGCTGTTATGGTGTGTTATGTTGGCAAAATGATTAAGATGGTCTGTACATGTATTATTTATAGGTATTATTTATTGGTAAATTGTACACAACAATATGAGCCCCTGTTGTCAAAAAGTTAAGTGCAACTTGTATTCTTACAACAACAGTAACCTCATTATCAAATTACTTTAAAAAATAAAGAACTGAAAAGACTTGTTGTTTTAGTGAATGCATCTGCCTGTTAGACCTACTGTTTATACTTGCGTATAAGCTGGGTCCAAATGCAAACAACATAGACCGGCAGATCAGGGTCTGTGTTGTTTTTTCTGCTGATTAGTCCTTACAAACTGCATAGACCCAGATCTGCTGGCGCATTATGCGATGGCAGATCTGGGTCTAAGCAGTTTGCAGTTGGTATAAGCTTATATGCAAGTATAAACGGTATATACAGCCTACTCAGAAGACCCTTTCTGACTAGTGCAATTGGAAATAGGAATACACATGTTTATTCAGTGGGTTACTTTACTTATTAATGATTATTAGCACTACTGGTCATAGACCAGAAGAGCTTATGGGATGACCTGTTGTCGTTTGATCATCTGTCCAGTGGTATAAATTTGTTATTGCTACTCCGAAGAAACTACTTGGAGGATTGCAATGAAACTTTACACATCGATTCATCCCATGGTTTAGTTTTTTGGTCCTAAATGAAAACAGTGCTGCTTAGACATCTTGAAAATCTTGTCACTAAGAGACTTATTGTAATGTCTAGTTGGTCCTAAATGAAAATGGTGCCGATTTGGTGTCCAGTATGGCCACCATGGCAGCCATCTAAAAAGTCTTGTTATTTCCCAAATGAAATGACATAGCTCGGACATCCAATATGACCAACACAGTGGCCATCTTGACAATGTTGCTATTGCTACTCTGCGTGAATGGAAAGTCATATAGAATCTATTTTTTTCTAAAAGAATTCTAACAGGGCCCACTTGGTCCTAAATGAAAATGGTGTTAATCTGATGACCAGTATGGCCACCATGGTGGCCATTTTGAAAATCTTGTTATTGTTACTCCTGAAGAGAAAGTCATATTGACATTGGGTTTTCACTGGACGACTTCCAATGATGTCTACTTGGTCCCAAATGAAAACGGTACCAATCTGATCACCAATATGGCTGCCACAGTGGCCATCTTGAAAATATTGTTAGAGCTACTCCTAGATGGATGGTCATATCGACCTTGGGTTTACACCAAAAGACTTATTGTGATGTCTAGTTGATCCTAAATGAAAATGATGCCAAAGTGGTATTCCAATATGGCCCGCAAGGCTATTATCTTGAAATCTTGTTATTTCTACTCCTAAATGGAAAGTCATATCAACATTGGGTTTTAGATGAGACGACTTCTTATGATGTTTTGTTGATCCTAAATGAAAATAGTGCCTTTTTGAGATCCAGTATGGCCACCATGGCAGCCATCATGAATCTCTTGTTGTCACTGCTTGTCCTGAATCATTTATTGAAAGTCTTAGTGACATGGCATTTTCACCAGAAAAGTTATTATGGTATCTAGTTGTGCATAAATGAAAATGAAGCCAATCTGACATCCAACATGGACACCATGGTGGCCATCTTGAAAGTCTTGTTATGGCTACTCCTCCTGAATGTATGGTCATATTCACATTTATTCACATTGGGTTTCCAGCAGAAGGCAGCTAATGATGTCTAGTTGATTCTAAATGAAAATGGTGTCAATCTTATGTCCAATATCGCCACCACAGATGCTAATTTGCAAATTGTGTTTTTGCTAAATAAAAATATTAGAGACGGTTTCAACACTCAGCAGTTAACAAGAAGAAATGTTATTGTTTTGAATTCCATGGAAATTCTTTGCTGTCAGTAGAGCGTCAGATCCTTCTAGAAACTCTTGTATATTGTGATATATTATCCTCCACAGCTTAACTGTGTATTGTACATGTTAATGAGCATAGGAATTAGACAAGTGGACTGCATGCTTTTAATTTGAGGCCTGAGATGTATTGGCTAATCAAAGTAATATTGATGCATGAACTATGTATGTACTGCTGGCAGTTACTCCCAACATTTCTCAGAGGCTGTGACTTTTGTCCAGTAAAGTCTGGTTTCTAGAGGTGGTCAATGTTATAAGCTTCTGAAGCAGATTTTGAGAACAATGATTTTAAAAAAATATTATTGTGTCTCTACTTTTAATATCATAAAAAGAATGTTTTTTTTTATTTTTATGACTTTTATACCCCATCACAGTAGGTAGGTAAGTGGGTGGTTGGGTGGCTTGGTTTCACTATATTTCAGCACAATACTTGCTATATAGTACCAATTAAAAGTTAAATTTTAAATTGTAAAAAGATTAAAAGTTCAAATGTAAAGATAAAATATTGCAAAGAAAACCTTAGGTAGGTAAAGGGGCCAATATATCGTTTTCAAGATCACTTTAGTCTGAATTTTTATTCTGCATGATAATGTTTACTATGGCTACTGGAGACTGGTAAAAGCTATGTAGAGGTGATCTATGTAATCTTTGATTACACTGGTTGTTTGAGTTACTGGATTTCTTGTCTTGATGCACAGTATGACACACACTTGTTAAATTTACTAGTCCTGCTGTTTTAGCTCTACTAATCAGACACCATTAGAGCTTATGGGATGGCCTGTCATCCATCAAATGTCCATCAGCACAAGTTTGTTATCTCAATTTCTCCAAAACTACTATGAGAATTGCCATGAAACTTTACACACACATTCATCCCAAGGTCTAGTTGGTCCTAAATGAAAATGGTGCTGCTCAGACATCCAATATGGTCACAATAGCAGCCAGCTTGAAAATCTTGCTGTTGCTACTGTTATAACTCTAGGTCTTAAAAATATGTAACATCAAGAAAGTGAAACCAACAATGTAAGTAAAATCAACAAGCAATTTATTTCCAGACAAAGTGAAAAATCAAAAGACACTTACAATTTGTGAGCTAAATTCCAAATGATCCTAAACGTCCTAATCACAAGTCCAAAATAATAGAATGTTCCAAATGAATTCCAATAGCCTTGAATGTCATGATATAACACAAAGATGTAATCTAGATTGTATTTGAATGAACTCACATAAATCCCAAAATCGTGTATTAATTCAAAAGTCAATGAGCACTTTTAGTATTTCCAATGAATATTGTAAATAAATAATTCCTCTCAATTATATCTGATTTCAACAACACAACTAAAATAGATTCCTTTCAAACTGATCTTTTAGAACCACAATTCTAGAACATGAATGAATTTGTTTACCAAAATTAGTATATAAATACACGTGCCTACATGACCTATGTCACATCACAATATCAATAATAAAAATGCAAAAAATACTGGCCTACCTGACATATGTCACAAAGGTCTAATTACAAAATGCCTATGAAAATACTACATAAACACCTGGACAAAAGTTAAGTATGCATTTTCAAATAACCTTACAACTTACAATCATGGACAAAAGTTAAGTATATAAACATCATACATAACACCTCCCCTCATAAAGAAAAAGAAAGATTTATGCAGTAAAGCTTTCTTTTAAATATGCATCTGATACTATAATAATCAAATTTACATGGGAAAATGTCTTATGGATGACACTCAGCTGAATTGCACAAAATATACACAAACTAAAGCAAGATGGTACTTCTGTACATGGAATAGTGCATCTGCAATCACATTATCTTTTCAACTGATGTGTCTAATGTCAATGTTGTATTTTTGCAGCATTAAACTCCATCTCAACAATCTCCAATTTGTATCTTTCATTTTGTTAATGAAAGTAAGGGGATTGTGATCACTGAATACAATAACCAGAGAAAGAGCCGAGGTAACATATACTTCAAAATGTTGTAAAGCCAGTATCAAAGCCAAACATTCCTTCTCAATTGTGGCATAATTTTTCTGGTGCTTGTTTAGTCTTCTAGAAAAATAGCACACAGGATGATCCACACCATTTTTGTCTTCTTGAATCAATACTACACCAACCCCTACATCACTTGCATCAACAGTCATTTTTAAATAATTGGCTGAAATTTGGTGCAGAAAGAACTGGTGCATTTTTAAGCATGGCCTTTAATTTATCAAAGGATTCCTGACACTGGTCAGACCAATGAAACTTGGATTTCTTACTCAACTAATTTGTCAAAGGTTCAGCAATTATGGAAAAATTTGAACAAAATTTCTGATAATATCTAGCCATACCTAAAAATCGCATCAGTTGTTTTTTACAAACAGGCACAGGGAATTCAGAGATAGGCTTGACCTTAGCTTTTACAGGTTTAACTTGACCTTGCCCCACAATATGTCCTAAAAATGTGACTCAAGCATGGCAAAACTCACTTTTGCTTAAATTAATTGTCAGATTTGCATCACTGAGTCGATCAAAGAATTTCTCAATGGTTTCCAAGTGATTTTCCAAAGTGTCGCTGCAGATGATGATGTCATCGATGTATGCGTTACAGTTATCTAGACTAGATGTTATCATGTTCATATGACACTGGAATGTTCCTGGAGAATTTTTCATACCAAAAGGCATAACTTTCTACTGATACAGCCCATCTAGAGTTACAAATGCTGAAATTTATTTTGCTCTTTCCATGAGTGGAATTTGCCAGAATCCTTTTAAAAGGTCAAAGTTGGTGACATATTTCACATTTCCAATTTTATCAATGCAATCATCCATTCTTGGTATTGGAAATGAATCTGTTTTGGTGACACTGTTAACTTTTCTATAGTCAGTACACATGCGAAATGTATTATCTGGTTTAGGCACAAGTTACTTTTACTTGGTTCTATAAAATCATTCCAGTAAATATTGAATTTCTTTTTTCAAATATTCCTGTTTGAGAGGATTCATCCTGTAAGGATGCTGTTTCACAGGTGTAGAATCTACAATGTCAGTGTCATGATAGATTTTATTTGTTCGTGTCGGAACATTAGGAAACAAGTGCTCATACTCATAGTTCACTCCTTTCCTTTTGTTGTAGGTGTGATAATTTCTGGTCCAGATTGTTTAATATTTCTGAATTCTGAAATTTGGATAAACCAGAGTCACTACAGTCAGATTGTATTCCATCGTTAACATCCTCACTGTGTGGGATAGGTACAACTAAATTGATTTAATAATTAACTGCACTATCTCTGTCAAAATATTCCTTTAACATATTTAACTGATATCGTTAAGATGTTGGATGAGTTTGATAAGGAATGAGATCCATGCATACTAATCAGGTGATTCTGCATCTGATTGGCAGAGTTTGTTGCTACTCTGAAAGTCAACTTTTGATCAAACTTGAAATATGGGTTTATATCATCAAGATCGTGGATGGGTTCAATAATGAATGAGATCAATGCATTGCATCTGATTTGCTAACCATGCTGCCACTTTGGAGGTCAAAATAGCAGTTTGTGTATTAAAACAAGGAAAGTAACCAATGATCGAGTCAATTGAGAATCACAGGTTTTGCATTGTGAAGAGAGTTCTCCCCCTTGTTAAAATTGAACAAAAATAATTTTAAATCACAGAATACATGAATTCAGTAGGGATTAAATTAAATAATCTGTAATTGGAAAGTGAAGAAAATATATGAAATAAAACACGTTAAAATGGTGTTGCTATATTAAAATGCCTAAAATAGTTGTTGTTTTTATGATATTGCATTATTTTAGATTCATATTTGGTATTTTTGGCCTTCAGTGAAAATGGAAAACAATAACCCAATATACTTTTCTCCTGTATCACTTCCAGATTTTATTACCATCATTAACATTATATATATGGATCCTTCATTTTTCCAGGCAACGACTGTGGCAATTTTTTTACCATAGAGCAGAATTAAAAAAGCTAACAAATTCAGAATTTCATTTTGTTCATATGTAACAGTACTAGTATTAGAGATTATGCTTATTAAGATGTTTACCATTTCTGCCATTATGTTTACCACCTACTGGACATAGACTATAAAGTATGAATCAGTAATGGCTACCTTTTCATGAGGTTTGCTAATTGGGGTTGGTTCAAAGTATATCACTTTGCTTCTGCTTTGACACATAGTGGTAGCAAGGTCAGCCAATCAGATGCTCTTGCCTTGACACAGTCTCAATGGCACAATTAGTCCTGCAGTTTTTCTTGCATTTTTTTTTTTAATGGATTGCTTTGAAATCTGGCATACATTCTGGTCATTATTTAAAGATGTGCATACAGTATTGACAAATCTTTGTGCTCCCATGACTTCTGTAAAAGTTGTTACCCTTATTTACTTACAGCTGGATGCAAAATATGAACGCATTTTGTGAATGCAACTACTCTTGCAGTTTTTAGTTGATTGCTGTGAAACTTTGTACATACTGTGGTTATCTTCAGAAGATATGCATGTTGACAAATAATTGCACTTGAAGTATTTTCAGTAGAGTGACACACATTTTTGGCTGTAAATTCATCTCCATCATAGGGCAGAGGTTGAATACAGGAGAGGCAGTTGCATATTTACATTAACAAATTGCTCACCATTCCTCTAGTTTGTTGATGGAATCTGCTGATTAGGAAAATTGGAATTGTATGAAATAAATGATCATGTTTGGGTCTTTAGTAAGGTGTAAATTTTACCTAATTAATCACAAAGTTAACATAAATTCCTCAGATTTTATTTAATTTAGGTAGACTTTACACTTTATTAACACCCAAACATTAATCATGTATTAATTTACCCATAATGCAACTAGAATTCCTATCTTTATAAATTCTTGATCAAAAGTTTTTTTTTCTTCTTTTAAGAACTTACTATATTTCTTTTGATGGTTCAGAATTCCAGAAATGGGTCATAATTTAACATTTGCAGTCATTAGTTGCTATCCATGCATCTTTCTTCACAGTTAAACAAATTGATTCACATTTTTGTCACTTTTATCTTAAAATGAGTAAATAATTTTACTTCATGGAAATGAAGTCCAGAAAGTAAGTCCAGTTTGAAAAGTTCATCTCAGTATAGTTATATATGGTGCATATGAATGGTATTTTGGTATATTTGGACTGTACTTTGGGAAGTATTTTGTTTATTTTGGTATATCTGAACCAGTATATTTTGGTGTATCTGGGTTAATTGTCCTACTTTATCTTGCAAATATTCTGTATGCATATGAACACCTATTTTGTGAGTTGACTAGAATTTTCAGGAATACTTCACCGAACGGTCAGATAGACAGGTGTTGGTCATTCTTGTCAACCTATATTTAGCAGTTACTGCATTACCAGATAGAGGAGACTTTTTGCAGGTGTGTGTTAGGATTGTCATATGATTTCACTTGTTAATTTGAATCTTGTGGACTGAATATAAGTATTGCATGAAGTAAATCATATAGACCTTCTATTATGAATATTGTCATATAGACCTTCTCTTGTGAATATTGTGATACATGTATAGACCTTCTCATGAATATTGTCATATAGACATTCTCTTATGAATATTGTCATATGGACATTCTCTTATGAATATTGTCATTTAGACCTTATGAATATTGTCATATAGACATTCTCTTATGAATATTGTCATATAGACATTCTCGTATGAATGTTGTCATTTAGACCTTCTCTTATGAATATTGTCATATTGACATTCTCATGAATATTGGCATATAGACATACTCTTATGAATGTTGTCATATAGACCTTCTCATGAATATTGGCATATAGACATTCTCTTTTGAATATTGTCATATAGACATTCTCTTATGGATATTGTCATATAGACATTCTCTTGTGAATATTGTCATATAGACCTTTGGTTTTTGTAATCCTGGATTGTCAGTGTTGTTAATTTTGTCTACAACTTTTTATATACTTTACTCTTTTTGAGGGAAATTGGGCTCTAGAGAGTTTTGTTTTTGAACATCATGTTTTTGCATGAAAACACATTTGGGTAAACAACATTGACATTCTAGCATCAGATTGCCTAACACCTGCATCAAGCTGTGACATGGCTAGTCATTTCCAGTAATTAAAACAGTTATCAGCTGCCACCGATATTTAATTTTTCTTGAAACCATTAGCTTTTGGAACACTTTTCCAGATGGTGAAGTTTAAGCTCCAGACATGGTATCTTTCAAGCAGATGCTCTCCATCCAAACTCATTTAATTATGTGCCAATAGAGATCTGTATCAGTAACGGGCATAGTCAGTCATATGTTAGTCTCAATATGTATCATTAACGGGCATAGTCAGTCATATGTTAGTCTCAATATGTTTCTGTCCACCATTGTGTAAGCTAGATTGTTTTATTATTGAAAGGATGAAAACATAGTTTTAAAGGCCCCCCCCCCAAACCCAACTTCACTTTTTGCATTTTTACTTTATTTTTTTTCTTTTCTTTTTTATGTTCTATTAAAATTAAAAAAATGCAGGTGTTAAAGTCAGTAACGTGATAAAATATCAGTTTTAGATGGCTTTATTGGATGCAAAAGGTTATACTTTTGACAAAATATTAAGTTATGCTACTCATTCTCCTTTTGGACATAATGACTAGAGCTTACATGTTTGAAGATTACAATACTCCACCACTTATAATGCACACTAAAATTGACACATTATACTGCACTATTTACTAAAGCAGTGCAGGCATATTTTACCAGTTTTTTTCTTTCCACCCCACTCCTCCCTTGCACAAGAGGGCATCCCATTCCTCCTATACAAGGCTGTTATGCATTACTGATGGAGCAGCCAAATAAATGAAACCCACTGTACAAACCAACTGCACGTACACTGTAAGAAAAGAACTGTTTCAGATGTTAAAAGAAACTGTTTACTTCAATATTCAATGAAAATTCAATATATTGTGTACTGAAACATTAGATGTGATCCTAATACAGAGAATAGCTGGATCCTGGTTTAGATATAAAATCTGAGTGACAAGAGATTGATGCCATCCTGGACTATTCATTTACAGCAGTGTAGATAAGTGTTTACAAGTAAGCAGCGCTAGATGTTTTTAATGTCCATAAGTTAATAATAATTGACAAAGCAAACAAGAATTTATTCTGAAAGTTACAATTTCATAATTTGCATGCAGTTTTCATGTAAGTTTGTAGTCATCAATATTTAAATATCAAAATTATAACTTTTATCTTTTTGCCTTAATAGGCAGGCCAAAATGTCTGCTGAAGAGAAAATAACTCTAACAGATGCCCTTCAGAATGTGGATGTGTTGGATGAGCTCCCCTTGCCTGACCAGCAGCCCTGTATTGAGGCCTTATCCCTATCCATACATTATCAGTCCAATTTTGACACCAACTTTGAGGACAGGGGTGCCTTCGTCACTGGAGTTGCAAAGTACAATGAAGAGGCCACGGTGCATGCAGAAATGGTTGGTATAATGTCCGCATTGTGTAGTTTATTTTAGCTCATCTGTCTGTCCCTTAGCACAAGTTTGTTGTCACTACTCCACCAAAACTACTTGGAGGATTGCCATGAAACTTTACACACAGACTTATCCCATGGTCTAGTTGGAATTAAATAAAAATGGTGCCGCTTGGACAGCCAGTATGGCAACCACATTGGCCAGCTTGAAAATCTTGTTATTGCAACTACTTCTGAATGAAAAGTCATATTGACATGGGGTTTTCACCAGAAGACTTATGATGTCTCATTGGTCTTACATGAAAATGGTGCAACTCACACATCCAATATAGCCACCACAGTGGCCATCTTGAGAATCTTGTTATAGCTACTCTTTCTGAATGAATGGTCATATCAACATGGTACTTTTGCTAAAAGACATCTTATGATGTCTAGTTGGTCCTAAATAAAAATGGTATTGCTCAGACATCCAATATGGATGCCACAGTGGCCAGTTTGAAAATCTTATTATCACTACTTCTTCTGAATTAGTGGTCATAGGAGCATGATGTTTGCACTGAAACAGTTCTTATGATGTCCAGTTGGTCGTAAATGAAAATGGTGCCAAATGTATATTCAATGTCTGCTATGATGGCTGTCTTGAAAATCTTACTATCACTACTCTCCCTGAATGGATGGTCATATTGACTTGGGGTTTTCACCACAATGCTTCTGATGATATCTACTTGGTCCTAAATGAAAATGGTGCAAGTCTGACATCCAATATGTCCATCACAGCAGCAAATTTGAAAATCTTGTTATCACTGAAGAATATCAGAGATGTTTTCAACACTCAGCAGTTTAAAGGAAGAAATAGTCTTATCTTCAATTCCTGGAAATTCTTTTCATCCAGTAGAGTCTCAATCTCCTCAAGGGACTCTTGTTTTCTTTGCTGAACACTGTACACATAACAGGTTGCTGTAGTAAACATATGTATGTTACTTTTGTTTTGCAACATTATTTTTGCAAACTTGTTGTACAATTATATGAATCAGTGATTGTAATGTGGAGTATAAATTTAACAATACGAGATGATTTTTTGAGAGATTTCAACTTGTTTTTGAAACTTTTTGCAAATGTATGCCAAATTAAGTCTCACATAAAATATAAGCATTTTAAAGTATTTACCACATACAAACACACCCAAACATAAACACATTGGGACACATGTACATATACATGGGGACACATGTACAGTAGGACCCCGCTATAGCACGATGGTCGGGGTCCACAAAACGGGATCGTGCTATGTCCCGAACCATGCTATAACCAACCTAGACAAAACCAAGTCATTTAGCTGAAGAAAATGATGCATGCACCAAAAAAATGGGGGGGGGGGGTGTGAATTGTGGGCTCAAAACAACGTGCTTCATTTGCACAGCTACCATCTTAAATCAGTGCATAATAAACGATAAATATACATGCAGTGAAAACAGATTGCACATATAATATTTTACTTTATTCAGAGAACCATGCATTGGTACATTTATATGTACATGTCTATTGTATAGCATGAATAGTTAAAGGATCAACACGTGTACTCACCAGCCGATCTCATGGCATGTGTAGGAGTGAGTCCATAATAATTCCATCGAAAATATGCACACAGAAGTATAATATCATTGATAAAGTTCTGAAATCCTACATCGTCATTTAGTCATTGTAAATCGTCGTCGTCTAGTCATCGTAAATCACGTCCGACTCCGATTCCTCAGCTGTACTGTCATATGCGGGTGCTTATGCAGAGACTGAGCTTGGGCTCTTGCAAGTAACACTTTGATCATAAAGTCAGAAATCTATTAAAGGATGCAACTGGACACTTGTCAATTGTGCGGCAAGATCACAGAGAGTTCAAATAACCACCCTCTGTTACTTGGCACTGAACAAGTATCAAAATCGCGGCTTGATCAAAGGGTTGTCACATGGGAAAACAAAGAGTGTGGTGCCTTCACAAGCTAAGAGATTAAGGCCAAAGTATATGCACGGGAAGTTGTAGAACTCTACTTGAAAACAATGTGAGTGTTTTTACAAGCCAGAGGCTTATTGGCCCACGTGCACTGGCAGATAACTTTGGAAATATCACTTGGGAATTATATCTGACTTGTGGAAACACCAGACTTAATCCTGTCCATGGCTTCAAGCTTCTCTTTAACAGAAAAAGCTTAACGTTTCCATGTACTGTTATCCATTGTAAATAACTACTAATTAAAACTCTGACACCTATTTGTTTGGACGACTACAGCAAGAATAATTGTTAATCAACAATGGGGTCATTCTTATAGTACAATATTATTCACTGGTCAACTGATTGCGTGGTGATTGTCTAACAACACCGTAAAGCCACGTGTGCGCGTTGGCGGCTTTAATTTTTTTTGAAGTTTTATAAATCATTGCCGCATGGTTTGAACAACTTTTAGCTTTGAGATTGACTTTGATGATTGTCAGTGACTTAAATTAATTGATTTATAAATTCAGGTGCGAATCTTTTGTTAACCACCGCATTGTTTGATGCTTGGCTGAATATGGAGTTGAATAAGCAAACATGTCGGCTATTGTTTGAGCAACGATTGTACACAGAATGTATTGAAGACAAACACAAAGAAGACTTAATGACTTTATTGTTCATGTATCAGTAATAATAAGATTAACACTTGTCAGCTTTAAAATGAGCTGACATCTTTCACAAATAAACTAGGATCAAAGTGCAGTGATTGACTACTGACACATTTGAAATGAACATTCACAAATAGAAATGTTCAGCATCTTTAATCATATAATGAAAGATGCAATCATAAGACACTTTTTCTTCAAGAATACAATACAGCTTGCCAAATTATTAAATCAAACTCTTGTTTATTTTGGCACAAAACTTTGCAGTAGTTCAAGAAATTGGTGAAATTATTGTAAAATTTCGGTAGCCACGCCACGATCGTATTATATCCGAATTCATACACGATCTCTTCCCCAAAATGATAATTAATTTTTTACACATAAATTTTCGTACTTTGAAAAATTAAAAAAAATTCATGTACGAAAAAATAGATGAAATTTTGTGAGCCATGCCACGATCGTGTTATATCCAAATTCGTGCTATAACGAAGCATGCTATAGCTGGGTCCTACTGTACATACACATTGGGAAACATGCAATTTCTCTCACAAGAGAAGTTAAAATTCAGGGACTATTCCAGAAATGAGTATTTAGGTGGGAAATAAGCCCCAAAATTTGAGCAAAAAGAGAGGATATTATTAATAACAAAGTAAACAAAGGTCTTGGAAATATGATGCATGATTTTTGTGTATTTGCTTGATATGTTTGGCGTGTTTTTTTAAATATAGGAATTACGTAGACATTACATGGAGTAAAACAGAGTAGTGATAACAAATATATAACATCTTGTTCCTAAAATATTAAGGTCTTTTATATTTATTGTCTTGCCACTATCATAGCTGAGATGTACATATCACATTTAGGCCCCAGCAATGTAGTTTCATCACAATGCCAAGATATACATGTCACTCTTAGCCAGAAGCAGTGTCAGTGTCATCACAATGTCAGGATGTACATGTCCCTCTTCGGTAGCAGCAGTGTCATTGTCAACACAATGCCAAAATGTATGTGTCACTTTTAGGCAGCACCAGTGTCAGTGTTGTCACAATGCTGAGATGTACATGTCACTCTTAGGCAGCAACAGTGTCAATATAACTTCTCAATATCAAGATGTACATGTCACTTTAGGCAGCACCAGTGTCAGCATTGTCACATTGCCGAGATGTACATGTCACTCTTAGGCAGCAACAGTGTCAGTGTAAGCCAAGATGTACATGTCACTCTTAGACAGCAGCAGAATCAATATATCTTCTCAATATCAAGATGTACAAGGCCTTTTTTAGGCAGCAGGAGTGTCAGTGTTGTTAGTATGCTGAAATGTACATATCACTCTTAATCAGCAGCAGTGTCAGTGTTATTAATATGCCAAGATGTACATATCAATCTTGGTGTTTAGTGTTTAGGGTTATAGACTGACAGAGCTGGTGAACCAATATTCTTTGGAGTTCTTTTTTTTTCTTCACACTTTATAATTTATTTGTATCTTGTCTTACAGAACAAGCTTTTAGAGGAGGGGCAGGAGTATGCTGTTACATTGTATACATGGAGGTGTTGTTCAAGGGCTCTTCCACAGGTATGCAAGCCTGATTTGTAATAGTCCATATGTACATATGTATGGTCATATGTCACACACATGTAATGTCCTTGATTTTTTTATTTTGATTTTGCATCCCTTGGGGTGTGGGTGATGTTTACATAAATTTCAAATAACTTCTGAGTTGTTTGTCTCATTTGTCTGTAAATTGGCCTTTGTGATCAATGACCAAAGCATCAACCCATGTTAGTTTGGGACTTCTGGGTCATGCCCTGCTTTCTTTCACTACCCCCAGGAACTTGGTCATGGGTCATAATATGGAAACTTGTAAAACCACATATAGATGTCCTTGACATGATAAGACAAATTTATACATGCAATTGACATTGACTACAGTGTCCATTGCTACTTCCAGGGGCTAAGCCCATGTGTCAACTATTGAAACTATTGATATCCCCACCCCATAGCCTTATATACACTTACTGGGCATGAAAAGACAAATTTATACATACAGCTGACATTTACCCCTGGGTCCATCCTTATCCCTAAGAGACTTATCCCTTTGTCATGGCTTGGTTTGGTTTTTGTGGGTTGTAATTTTTCAACTCATGGTAAGCTATACATGGCGGCCAGTATATTTGGTGGAGGAAAGACCCCAGGAAGAACCACTACCCCACGGGGAGCTACTGGGAAGCTTTATCACATACCCACTTTGGTCGAGGTGAGACTCGAACTCACAAGGACAGAGGTGAGATGTGTGAGTGATCTGTAAAGGCGAGCACCTTATAACACTTGGCTACCCGGGGCCCCATGTCATGGCTTGGAAACTATTGAGGTCCGCATCCTAAAATTATGTATGTACTTGCTTAGCATGAAAAGACATGCGCAAACCAATTGCATTAGCCGCTAGGGCAGTCCCTGCCCTCAGGAGATTCAGACTTACAGTGGAGGTCAAAATGTGGAAGCACCTGGATATGTGTTTTACAAACACTTTGTTATGTATAATTGTTATTAATTACAGTAGATCTGCATTTATCTAAACCCTCATTCAACTGAGTTAGCAGTTTATCCAAACTCTTTTTCAATTGATTTAGCAGTTTATCCCAACTACATGTATGTTCCTGCGAATTAGGTTTAACTGGGGCGTGTTTGCCTGCACTTTTAAAGTTTTTCCATTTTCACAAATCAGTTTAAATACATGAGGTTCTGCAAGATTTTAAACCAAGAACTCATGATCCACAATGTTTTTATATCAATATGCCACCAGTATTTTCATTTGAACCTTCTACAGTGAGCTTCCCAGAACTTCAATCTAATATTTTAAAAAAAATTTATTTATTATTTATTTATTTATTTATTATGTCCCACCATATCTGTGTGTGGGGGTGGGTGTGGGGGGGGGGGGTGCATATAGTGTTACCCATGTCCATCTGTCCTGGTGCATCATGTCCAATTCTGTCACATTCCATCTGTCATGAATTTGGTTTCTACTAAAAAAACTTTTGAAGGACTTTATGGATTCAAACCAAATTAGGTATGTGTGGCTTTATATTAAGACTTTATGGATTCCAACCAAATTAGGTATGTGTGGCTTTATATAAAGACTTTATGGATTCAAACCAAATTAGGTATGTGTGGCTTTATATTAAGACTTTATGGATTCAAACCAAATTAGGTATGTGTGGCTTTATATTAATAAGACCTTGATTGATCTTAATTTTCACCTTTTTCTGACAGAAATTAACAGAGTTATGGCCCTGTATGACTTTGAACTTCACCTTTCAACTGCATCATATTGGCAGGGGCATCCATGTAATATGGCAACATTACTAGTTTTGATCATGGAACAACTGATGAGACCTTTCATTTATATTTTCATCTTAAGGAAAGGAGTGTTCAGTGATTCTCAGAATGGTTCTTGATATCATCTTTTTGTTGGAATCCTTTGAGACCATCTTAGTTTTTCAGATTTGCATTTGTCTGAAGAAAAAAATGCAGCTTTTTTTAAGTGGATGCAGTGCCAGAAAAGATAATCATCCCTGGCCTTTACAGTTAGCATGAAACTTACTTGCATGAAGTGGTTGGGTAATGCTGCTGATAATGTATTGGTGATACTTATTTTGTGTGTATACTTTTATCTCTATAAAACTCTCAGTTGATTTTAAAGTAGTAGATTTTATATGTATGGCTTTTGACTAAAGGCTTACACAAATTTGCTTCTCAGAATCTAGATTGAACTTTTGTAAATATATACAAATAAAAAGAACTGCTTTATCATTTGCATTTGTCATCTACTTACAGATAAAAAGCAATGAGCAAGAGAATCGAGTTGAAATATACCAGAAGATTGTGGAAGTTCTGGATCCACAAGTAACAAAGCTGAAAGATTTCATGAAATTCCATGTAAGTTAGCTTCAAAATTGGTAGTCTTGTTCAAACAGATGCTCACATGTCTTCATGAGATCTCCACCATGCGAGGGTCTGGTAAAATGCTTTATTGATTGCTATTGGCTGATTGAAGGCGTTTTGGTCAAAATTTTTCAAAAGTGAAACTACAAGTCATTTATCTGTATCTCAGAATTTATCTAGACATACCCTTTGTAATCTTTCCAGGAAAAACTCTATTTAAGTGTGAAAGGACATAATTAAATATCACTTTGAAAACAGAAGCCAACGCAGCTGTACATGTGTCCATTAAATATTTCATCTCATCATCACAGTGATGTATTACATCACCTTATCTCATCATCCAATCAAATTGCTTCTCCAGATTTTGGGAAAACCTTGTTTTGGCGTTGCAGGTGAAACTAATTTTTTACCAGACCCTTGTTCGGCGACAATCTCACCGAACCATGTGAGAGGTCTGGTTGAACAAGACTAAAAAATGTTGGGGTTTGAAAAAAGGGGCTGGAAGAATTTATAATCTAGCAGTTCAGAAAAGTTAAAGTATTGCTAGATAAGAAAAATGTATAGTCTAGCAGTCCAGAAAAGTTAAAATATTGCTAGGCAAGAAGAATTTATAGTCTAGCGGTCCAGAAAAGTTAAAGTATTGCTAGGCAAGAAGAATTTTCTTTTACATATCCAGAGCTTTAGAAATGGAAGATTGGAGAAGTGGGGATTTTTCTGCAGTTATATGAAAATTTCAATTGAGGACATGAAGAAAATTGTCACATTCTTCCAGCTCTGATAAATGGTCTTTGCTTTTGCTTGCATGTAAATTTAATGACAGACAAGTTTGTCTATAGGACTTCATATCTATTATTTATTTTTAGATCTACTGCTCATAGACCAGAAGAGCTTATGAGATGGTCTGTTCTCTGTCGTTCACTGTCTGATGTCAGTCTTCTGTTCATTCATTAGCACAAGTTTGTTATCACTACTCCTCCTAAACTACTTGGAGGATTGCCATGAAACTTTGCACACATTCATCCCAAGGTCTTGTTGGACTTAAATGAAAATGGTGCTGCTCAGACATCCAATATGGCCACCACAGTGGCCATCTTGAATATCTTGTTATCGCTATTTCTCCTGCATGGATGGTCATACCAACATGGGGTTTTCACAGAAAGACTTCTTATGATGTCAAGTTGGTCCTAAATGAAAATAGTGCTAATCTGACATCCAATATGGACACCATGGCAGCCATCTTGAAAATCTTGTTATCACCACTCCTTCTAAATGGAAGGTCATATTGACATGGGATTTTCACCATAAGACTTTTTATGATGTCTGGTTGGTGTTAAATAAAAATGGTGCTACTCGGACATCCAATATGGCTGACATAGCAGCCAGCTTGGAAATTTTGTTATTGCTATTCCTCCTGAATGAATGTTCATATCAACATGAAGTGTTCACTAAAGGACTTCTGATGATGTCTAGTTGGTCTTAATATCATATATTGCCACCATGACAGCCATCTTTAAAATCTTTTTATTGCAACTCTTCCTGAACAGTAAGTCATATCGACATGGGGTTTTCACCAAAAGACTTCTTATGATATCTGGTTGGTATTAAATTAAAAGGTTACGGAACTGACATCCAGTATACAACCATCACGACAGCCATCTTAAAGATCTTGCTATCGCTAATTCTCCTAGATGGATGGTCATATTGACATGGGGTTTTCCCCAAAAGACTTCTTGTGATATCTAGTAGGATGTAAATGAAAATGGTGCTGATCTGGCATCCATTATGGTCACCATGGCAATTATCTTTAAATCTTGTTGTTGCTACTCCTTGGTTCTGATTGGACCTCCAATATGACCATCATAGTGGCCATTTTGAAAATCTATTTATTGCTACTCATTGATGGATGATCATATCAGGATGGGCCTTTTCACCAAAAGACTTCTTATGCTGTTTATATGGTCCAAAATGAAAATTGTGCTGATCTGACATCCAATATGGCCATCATAGCAGTCATCTTGAAAATCTTGTTATTGCTTCTCCTCGTGAATAGATGGTCATATTTATATGGGATTTTCACCAAAAGGTGTCAAATGATGTCTAGTTTGTCCAAAAATGAAAATGGTGCCAATCTAAAATCCAATATGGCCACCATAGCAGCTAATTTGAAACTCTTGTTATTGCTAAAAATATCAGAGATAGTTTCAACACTCAACAGTTAAAAGAAGAAATGGTCTTATCTCAAATTCCTGGAAATTCATTTGGTCAGTATAGTTTCAGTCCCATCGGGGGACTCTTGTTTTAATATGAATGACAGTTCAGCCTTAGTATAACACACATCTCTGTAGGCATGGGGTTGTAGAATAGGCCAGATCCACTCTTCTGCATAACGTAAGAGACAAATAATGGTAGCAACCTTTTTGCACAATAATGCATGTTGTGATGATGTTCCAGTTGAGATTTTGTAAAAGAATGCTGTTGATATATAAAAAAAATTGGACTTCGTATTTTAAGAATTTTACTCATTTTTTGCCTTTATGTTTGTTTTGTATGCCTTTTTTTAGGATGCCTGAATTTACTTTGCATTATATGTCCAGGATTATGCAAATGTGTCATTAAACCATGTACATACATACATGACACAGGCATGGTAATAGATCTAATTAATCAGATAATTTAGTCCTATCATTGGTAATTAATTTATTTCAGTTCACTGCAATTCTTGGCTGATAAGAACCAATGATATTGGGGTTTCACATGAAAAATACTCTTCTGAATTGTTTGTGGTGCCTAGAACATATTCCATTATGATAACAACCTTAATTATAAAGTTCCTTAATATAAGACAATTTCATCTATAAGGTGTGGAACTTTTTGTGTCCCATGAGCAGCAGTATAATGGCAGATAAATGCAATTTCTGATTCAGAAAAGGGCAATAGAACGATTTTGTTCTGAGGTGAAGAGACTCTGTCACAAAGAAAAGAAAAATGACTTCGTATCAGAGGCATACCTTCTGACTCTAGGCAAGTTCATCAATATGTTTGCTGAGTTGGATGAGTTGAAGAACATGAAGGCAGGTGTCAGGAATGATTACTCTGCCTACAGAAGGTATGTAGTTGTCATCAATTACTTAAATTATGCAAGTTCATTTGCATTTGATATGTTGTTTATATATGTTGCTTAAACATGAATGAAAATATATTGTTAAAATATAAATGTAAATTTTATGAATGTTGTTATATCAGTTAACTGGCAAAAATTGTGTTTGTGAAATACATTTTTTAGTTGTTGTACATTTTGTTTTGTTTTTATTCCGAAAAATGATAAGTAATTTGTGTAATTTTTGTTTTGTCTGCAGAGAATATAGTTCAGAAAGTGACATGACATTCATATTTCTGCCCATCTTTTTTTAGTTCATTGTCACAAAATGTACATTAAAGTTGAGGAAAATATGTTTCTTGATGTTTTCAGATTTTCTTCAGAATTTGCAGGTTAGTTATCAAAAAGGGACAAATAAAAGGTCAAAGGTTAAAGCACAGGTCATTCAAAATATCATTCATTCTAGCAGGACAGGAAAAATCTGGTCAAAGGTCAAAGCACAGGTCATTCAAAATATCATTCATTCTAGCAGGACAGGCAAAATCTGGTCAAAGGTCAAAGCACAGGTCATTCAAAATATCATTCATTCTAGTAGGACAGGAAAAATCTGGTCAAAGGTCAAAGCACAGGTCGTTCAAAATATCATTCATTCTAGCAAGGCAGGAAAAATCCAAAAATTTACTTGTTGCCCTTAAATAAGATTTTTATGAAATTGCAGAAAATCTGGCTTTTCTTTTATCTTTTACAACTATTTCTTGGAAAGTAACAAGAAAGTTATTTTGCCCAGCAACATTTTCACCTTGCCCTTGGCTGTTGGATAATGGATATTTTGCATTCCTGCATGCTTTAGACAGTACAAATCCAAGTTACCACAGTTGCACAAGAACTGTTTGTTGGAAGATTTTTTTTTTTTTTTTTAATGTCCATATAAATTGAGTTCTTAACAAACATTAGTTGCTTTAACAAAGATTTTTCATGGAAAGCTTAATACAGCATTGTGGATGATACCTATGGCAAAGCTTGAAAAATGTCATGCCAGTCTCCATTCTTGACTTTGATCATTTGTCTGAAAAATGAATGACTTGACTGATGCAGACCACTGCAAATGCTACCTTTTGTACTACACAAGTAAACTATTAGTACTTGGTTTGACAAATAAGTCACTAAAACATCAATTTATGCTTGGATTTAGAACATGAATCAGTAAATTATTTCTGCAAAATGAGTGTACACTGTAATACCTTTCATTATAACAGTTCCAATTATAAGGTGAGTATGGTCACGAGTCCCATATCATTACTTCATTATAATGGTTCCTATTATAAGGTGAGTATGGTCATGGGTCATTACTTCATTATAACAGTTCCTGTTATAAGGTGGGTATGGTCATGGGTGGTTCCACATATGCATGTACAATTAACTTTACTATAAATGCAAAATTCTGTGAATAACAAGGAGAGTGAATACCTTTTGTCTACCTCAGAATGATTTCCAGTGGGATATTAAACACACTTTCCGATATGGCAACTGTTGACATGGAGTGTCTGCATGTGTGTGGGGGGTGCAGTGTGTAGAGTGTGTAGATTTGACTATGCAAGGTGGGGTGTTTTGCACATAGGTTAATATCTATGGAATCAAATATATAAAGTTTAGACAATTTACCATTTACAGAGTAATTATGGTCACCAATTTGATATTTCTAGTTGTGTTTTGAAACATTATACTTGAGATATGATCACTTAGATCTCTACCATTATACTTAATGGTGATGACCCCTCATGATTTTGTGTCCCACCAATTTCATTCAGTGAATGTTTGCAATTTCATATTTTCTATTTTGACTGGCTTATGCCTACCATACTTTAGTTTCAAATTACATGTGTTCAGGGGAAATTTTAGGTAATTTCGGTCATTTAAATCTCGTTTTCTGATGTAATACATGCACATATAGATGGTCACCTTGACCTTTTACTCATTTATTGCATAATATGACAAGGCTGATACTATATTTCAATCTTAAATAGAAGAGAGATAAAAGGTAATATTAAAAAAAGTAACTCTTGATTAGACTGATTTTTTAAAATATTTTTTCTGGTTTTCTGAAATGAAACTCAAATACTTAAATCTTGTCTGAAATGCACCATTGCTGTACTTGGTGTACATGAACTTTTAATATAAAATTTAATATTAACTAATGTACTCTTTGACAAGCAGAACTCTGTACACTGTTTACTTATGCATTCTACTACTATCCATAGGTCTGTCAAGTAAATCAAGGGTGGATATAGGACTCACTGTATTAAATATATGGAAGAAGGGGAACCAGTCTAGAAACAGAGTATATATGGGTTTGGCTGACCAGGATTGGTTGATAATGAAAGTAAAAAGTTTAGTGAAAAGAATCTTTTTGAGAGTTTATCCTAGTTGTAACTGAAAAAAATAGAGACCATGTTTTAGTGATGGAATTTCAGTCCTTTTACAGACTTGAGTTTGCAAAACAAATTGCTGAAATTAGCACCTGACTCTTTGGTGTGGAATTGAAAGCACATGTTTCAAACACATGTAGATCCAGAAAATGCCATGGCTCATATTGTTTTCTCTACCCAGAAGCTGTCATCAAGGATATGTCTATACTGATAAATATAGGTTTGATCATGAGCATTCAGAAATTTAAAGTTATTGAATTTTTAATATCATGGTATTTGCATAGGTTTACTACGGGAGCTGAATTAGTACCGTGAGTCCTATAACAGTTCCAGTTATAAGGTGAGTATGGTCATGGATCCCATTTTGATTACTTGATTATAACAGTTTCTGTTATAAGGTGAGTATGGTCATGGGTCCCATTTCATTACTTCATTATAAAGTGGTTTCTCTATAACACAGTATTCTCTGGCTGCCATGGACAGAATTATAACGAAGGAGTGCTGTATGTGGCAGTTGAAAATTATCATACTTGTTCTTCTGTCTGCTGAATGTGACTTTGTAAAATTTGCCTTTTTTAAACATCTTTTCTACCAAATATGTTATTTTGTCTTTCGTAATCAGTAAATCAACCATCTAAAGACCCTTGAAGCATGGTCTTCAGTGTAATAGAGGTGCAGTACTGCTCAAACTCATACATAACAAAAAATGCTGATGTCTGATTGGCTAACATCAAATCACTGACCAATCCAATACTAAAATTTTGAGTTATATATGAGTTTGAGTTTGAATTTTATTTATAATCTCAAAAACAGGCTTCTTATTTCATAAGCTGTGATAAATAATAGGGATAACAGCTGTTATCATGTGTAAATAATTGCTTAGTGCTGTATAACACAGATCAGCTTTTGGGATCACCAACTGACAAGAGCCCACAAGCTGTATTGAGATGTAGAGAATTTAGAGTAACCTTGAGCTTTGATAACTCAGAAAATATCATGGAGATTCAGGTCCAATTTTATATCCACTTTTTATATGTGTCCATCAATATGTATGTACAAAGATCAGTTTTATTTCTTGTAAATACAAAAAAATCTTTTACCATTCACGATACAATGGTCAAACCTGGAAGTTTACTTCTCTATAGGGTGTAGATCTGTAATAAGGTTTCAGATTTTCTCAGTTACCCTAGGGCAGGGTTAGAGGTAAAAAAAATATGTAAAATCCTCTTTCTTCTCTGTTGTTTGTGCATTTCATTTTCATTGTAATACAGTTCTTAAATTACAATGTTGTACATTGTTGTCCCCAGGGTCCCTGGGACAGGGGAGGGGGATTTAATGAAGTCTAAAAACAGGACATCACTAACATGGGTGTCAAATCAAAGGTCTTTGAAAGTATTTACACGGGATGTTTTTTAATCCACTCATTTACCTCGGGGGTCCAAGGGAAGCAGTTAAAAGGTAAATATTGTTGTAGGCATTAAATTAAAAACTTTTGAAATCTTTGCAACTGCAGAGACTTTCTTCTCTTCATGAGAAGGGTTTCAAACTGAGTGACTTCCCAATGCATTGTACGTTGGCTGCAAGTTTTCCAAATTTCACTGCGACCCCAGTTCTCCCTCCACCCCCACCCCCAACTTGTCAGAGCCTCTGATCAGAGTTACAGGGTCAAAATACATCTCAGCTTTTTCTTTCTTCTGTTGATTAAGTTTTCTATTTTTAGCTTTACTGGTCATTGGCCGGAAAAGCCTATGGGATGGCCTGTTCATCATCTGATGTCCTTCTGTCTGTTAGCACAAGCTTGCTATCGCCACTCCTCCTAAACTACTTGAGGGATTGCAAGGAAACTTTACACACACATTCATCCCATGGTCTAGTTGGTCCTAAATGAAAATGGTGCTGCATGGACATCCAATATGGCCACCACAGTGACCATCTTAAAAATCTTGTTATTGCTACTCCTCCTGAATGGATGGTCATATCAACATGGAGGATTTCACTAAGTTCGTCCTAAGTGAAAATAGTGCTGATCTGATGTCCAATATGGCCACCACAGTGGCCATCTTGAAAATCTTGTTATTGCTACTCCTCCTACATAGATGGTAATATCAAAATGGTATTTCACTAAAAGACTTCTTACAATGTCTAGTTGATCCTCAATGAAAATGGTGCCGATCTAATGTCCAATATGGCTACCAAGGCAGCCATCTTGTAAATCTTGTTATCACTAATCTTCCTGAATGGATGGTCATATCAACATGAGATTTCACTAAAAGATGTCTTATGATGTCTAGCTGGTCCTAAATAAAAATGGTGCTGAACTGGTATCCAATATGGCCACCATGGCAGCCATCTTAAAAATCTTGTTATCAAAACTCTACTTGAACAGAAAGCCATGTTAATGTGGGGTTTTCACCAGACAATTTCTTATGATGTCTAGTTGATCCTAAATGAAAATGTTGCTGATCTAATGTCCAATCTGGCCAGCACAGTGGCCATCTTGAAAATCTTGTTATTGCTACTCCTCTTACATGGATGGTCATATCATAATTGGGTTTTCACTAAAAGACTTCTTATGATGTCTAGTTGGTTCTTGCTGAAAATGCTGCTGATCTGACGTCCAATATGGCCACCAAGGCAGCCATCCTGTAAATCTTGTTATCACTACTCCTCTTGAATGGATGGTTGTATCAACATGGGGTTTTCACTAAACGATTTCTTATCATGTCTAGTTGGTCCTACTTAAAAATGGTGCTGATCTGACATCCAATATGGCCATTATGGCAAGCATCTTAAAAATCTTATTATTAAAACCCTACTTGAACAGAAAGTCATATTGATGTGGAGTTTTCACCAGAAGACTTCTTATGATGTCCAGTTGATCTTAAATGAAAATGTTGCTGATCTGACATCCAATATGGCGACCATGGCAGCCATCTTGAAAATCTTGTTATTGCTACTCCTCCTGAATGGCTGGTCATATCAACATTGGGATTTTCGCTAAAAGACATCTTATGACGTCTAGTTGGTCCTAAATAAAAATGGTGCTGACCTGAGTCCAATATGGCCCCCATAGTAGCCATCTTGAAAATTATGTTATTGGTACTCCTCCTGAATGAAAAGTCATATCAACATGGGGTTTTTGCTGAAAAT
Source organism: Margaritifera margaritifera (assembly GCA_029931535.1). NCBI lineage: Eukaryota > Metazoa > Mollusca > Bivalvia > Unionida > Margaritiferidae > Margaritifera > Margaritifera margaritifera. Next base: position 1,298,460 of record JAQPZY010001411.1, on the reverse strand, counting down.
ATTTCTTATGATGTGCAGCTGGTCCTAAATAAAAATGGTGCTGATCTGACAGCCAATATGGCCACCATGGCAGCCATCTTAAAAATCTTATCACAACTCTACTTGAACAAAAAGTCATATTGACGTGGGGTTTTCACCAAAGACTTCTTATGATGTCCAGTTGATCCTGTCCAAATGGATGGCTATATCAACATGGGGTTTTCCAGTAGACTTCTTATGATACCAAGTTGGTCCTAAATGAAAATGGTGTCAGTCATACATCCAATATGGCTGCCACAACGACTGTCTTAAAAATCTTTTTGTCACTGCTAACCCTGATTGGATGATCATTATGACAGGGGTTTTTCACCAAGTCCTAAATGAAAATGGTGCCAGTCATACATCCAATATGGCTGCCATGACCACTGTCTTAAAAATCTTGTTGTCACTACTCCCCTGAATGGCTGATGTCTACTTTGTCCTAAATGAAAATGGTGGCAGTCTGACAGCCAATATGTGTACCACAGCAGCTAATTTGAAAATATTGTTATTGCTGAAGAATATCTGAGATGGTTTTTTGAACACTCGACAGTTAAAAGGAAGAAATGGTCTTATCTTGAATTCCTGGAAATTCTTTTCGACCAGTAGAGCATCAGTCCCTTCAAGGGACTCTTATTTTTTTTTTACCAAAGTTTATACATGTAGTCATATCGGGAAGTAGCATCCTATGGATAATGAATATTGGGTTCTAGCTTCTGGATCTATGGATAGGGTGGGGAGAAGTGGCTGGGAGTTGGTGGGAGGGAGTAGATATGAGAATTTGCCATGGTGAGCCATCTAAGCAGCACTATTCCAAATTGCTTTCAATGTGAATCAGACAGCATTTCCAAAGAGAAGGTATTTTGTGATTGCATGCCATCAACTTGCCTAATTTTTGTTCAGTTAGGAATACTTTTCTTGCAATGGACTTGAGACAATATTGGAAGTTTTCATTAAAATATTAATTTTAATTTTTCAGGGCAATCCAGTTTTTGAAGGTGATGACAGATCCCACAATACTGGAGGAATCTCAGAATCTCTCCATGTTTCTGGCTCAACAGAACAAGATCCAGGACAAACTCAAGGAAACACTGCAGGGAATTCCAGGTTATGAAGACCTACTGGCTGATGTCATCAACATTTCCACGCAGATGTATGAAAATAAAATGTACCTTATTCCGATTGAAAAGTACATGCTTGTGAAGGTATAAAGTTATGATGTATCTTATTATAGTCAGTATTCATCTGTCATGCCACCTAAGTTTTCAGTATCTATCTGTCATGTTAGTTCTATTTTAAGTTCTCCTCTGTCATGTTACTTCTGTTGTCAGTGTTTATCTTTTGTGTCATTTGTATACAGATTATTCGTTTGTCATTTCACTTCTGTGTTCAATATATAGCCGTCATTTGCTTCTATTTTCAGTATTGAATAATTTTTCTGTCATGTTACTTCTGTTTTCATTATTCATATGTAAAGCCACTTCTGTTTTCAGTATTCATTTTATTAAAAAAATGGTAACATTTTCACTATTTATGTAAAATTTCTTTTTAAGAACATGTTAAAATGTACAGAAAAAGAAACTTAAATTTTATCGAAAATGCTAATATTAATGCATTGCCATCTTTACTCAAGCAATTCATCAGTTTTTATTTGACTCCTGGATGTGTTGATCCAGGGCTAGAGGAGTAAGGATGGTGGGACCACTGTGGGGAGGAGTAATTACTTAGAAAAGTGTGTGGATGGTGCAGATTCTAGTACAGTGGTTCCTCTCTTGAGAGACCCCCCCCCCCCCAATAGGGACCTCTTTCCCAATACAAAAATAATATATTGTTACCATTTTGTTCCCTCTGTGGAGACCACCCTTTTTATAAGGTCACCTTTTAAAATGCAGAAGGTGTGGCCTCATAAATGTGTGTGTGTGTGTGGGGGGGGCCACTGTATTTTGCTTTGTTTTGTTTTGTGCAGAGTAACAAAATTTTGTCATTTACATCCAGGTAATGGCATTTGGCCTGGCACTTATTGACAGCCAGAACACCAGTATCTATAAGCTGGATGCCAGGAAGAAATTGAATCTCTCCAAGATAGATAAAATTCTCAAGGTAGGTGTTATTCTTATCCTCAGTAGTTGAAATAGACCATAAGAAATCTGTGAGAGTGTGGTTGTATATATATATATATATATATATATATATATATATATATATATATATATATATATATATATATATATATATATATATATATAATGACACAAAAATTGATAACGGTGCAAATACAAACAGTTTCCCAACATTTCAAGCTAAATGAGCTCTTCATCAGGGGAAGAAACAATTTACATCCACAAAACGAACACCAAACACAAAAGCCAAGAAAAATTCTTGACTCCTGCATGTTTAACTGATGGGGAAATAAACAAACAAAGGATAAACAATAGAAGAAAGAAAGAAGACAAAATTTAAAAAATGGCCTAAAACAGGTAAACTACATATCTATGTTATGCTGCCATCAGCCCAACAAAGTTATGTAAAAATAATTCAAAGTGTTTTGACCTAATTCCAGGCTATGAATACACACACACACACACACACAGACATATATATATATGTATATATATATACTATGACATTATGACATCCTATTAACCCATCATGCCTATTACCACAGCATTTAAGCATTTAAGAGAACCACTTTCATCATGTCATCATGTGTTACATCTGAATGACCCATATGACACATATATTCAAGAAGTTCACATAGCCATCAAGTTTAACAGTTGGAAGAAATACTCTATTCATAATTAAAAAATCTTAGATTTTCCTTACATGTACACATTTAAGTAAGTGATCAAATCCCATTCATACTGTATCCAGTTCCAATCCCTTTTTTGTACTTTTCATTCATAAAATCATTCTGAGCACAATGTCAAAAAATTGTTTGCTTCACAATTTAAACAATACAAGCAGAATTGGTGACATGACTTGAGCTCTTAAAACAAAAAATTGTTATCTAACTTGTGCAGGGCCTATTAAGGGTGTATTGTCAGCTGCAAGTTTTGTTTCAGATTGGTTTCTTAGATCAGTAGTATAAAGGCAAGTTAATGAACCCTCTCATCCCTTCAGATTCATAAAAGGTGTGTTCTATACATGTGGCATACAATTAAAGTTTATGTGGCTTGGAATTAACTACAAATATGCTGTGTAATATGACATAAGGATATCATAGCTCAGAATTATTTAATGGATCTACTTCAACTCTGGCATACAAAGATCTTAATTAAATGTATGAATTGAATTGTGAAATTTTTTATTAAATGTGTTGCCTTTTTCCAAATTTCCCAAATTTTTTATTATTTTTTTTACTTTGACGGACTTCATAGACATACATTAATCTGCTGTTTATAATATATATGTATATATATATATATATATATATATATATATATATATATATATATATATTAATAAATCCGTTTCAACCTCTCCATAGGTATTGTCAGGTGGTAGCAGCAAACCATACGTTTATTCTTATGATTTGATACAGACTTCCTCTCAATTTTTTTTTTTTTTTTAGTGTGTGTCTGTTTTTTTTAAACAAAGTGTATTTACACCAGTATTCCTATCATCGATCATGATGTTTTGCACTGTGGTAAATCCACTCACTTAAAGTTCATCAGTGTGGCTAAAGCATTCTCTTTGTTTTTTATTGATACAGATATCTGTTTCGATTTTCCTTCCACTTTCTGATTGCTGGCATTGGATCAGAGTCTTTTATATCAACACCAACAAGATTTATTATTATAAGTTTGTCAAGAATCCCAACACTCAGTCTGCACTGCAGATTTGTTTTGATCAAATTCTGGCAGAAAAATCCACGCTCACACTCCATGCTTGACACTGGAAGTACCTCTGAAATTTCTATAAAATGAATCACGTTTTGGTACAGTCCTTTCATTAAAACTCGTTTAGTTAGTAATTCAGCTGCTGACAGTCCTCTCTAATTGTTGTACACATTGTATTTGAAAATCCCCCACTCCTTCTTCTGCTTTCGTCAGCACTGATGTCTGTGTCACTATTTTCTCTTGGTTGGTCATAATGAGCGATCAAAGTGTCCATGTGATCATAACCAGACTGTGGCATGTCACTAACATTTTCAGGAAAAGTGTTAGGCTCAAACACGGTGAATGCATTAAAAAATCTCATGGTCCAGGAATCAATCGCATACATTTGCATGAATGATCCATACACACTGTACTGATTTGGCTCGCAAGTCATTGTAATGCGGCGAACACTAAAGTTCTGTCCCATTGAAGTGACCACTGTTGCACATCACTGTAAGAAACTCATTGCTGAGGGTCCCAGAATGGGGTGTATCTCTGAAGTACTCAGCAATCTGAACACAGCTGAAACTCTTTCATCAGGAACCCTTATATGGCTTGTGTGCTAACAGAGCAGCTCAACACTTACCCAATCCCATAGCTGCAATTGTTAATTTTCAGCTGGAGGATAAAGATGAATTTCTCTTTATGTCTGCTATCCTTGAAAAGCCAGTACACATAATCATGTGCCTGTATCTCACACAAGACTCTAAGCTGCTTTGTGTACTTTAGGGACCAGAGACAGGATCACTTCAGGGGTAATAGATGTAACTCCCACCTCCACTTACCCATTCTCCTAGTGTATTATTATTGGGTATTGTATTTGAAGAAGTAATCAGTTTTTTAGAGCAAAATATGTTTCTTTGAAAATAACCTGATTTTAATATGGACACACCCTTCCTAACTGTCCCTTCAGTTACATCCCTGGTAGAACATGCACATCCACTCCTGTAGTAACTGACAAATGGACAGGATTTGGCACTAATCCCTATTTGCAAGGGGAGACCACTCTCATCTGACTTCCACCTTGGTAAGCAGAGGACTTTCAGCAGTTTTGTTGTTAAAACAAGCTTGGGATAGCTGGATTTGCAAGGTAGTAGGTGTGCACCTAATGCATTCATATCAGGTAAGTTTTATTGAAGAAGCACATTTTACTCCAAATTTTTTTTATTTTAAAGCAGGATTGGTCAATTCTAAATGTGCACAACACAAAGTGCAAAATTGATTCTGTTACCTGCAGACGTGAAATGCTTCCCTCCGCCTTAGCAATAGTTAAATGGACCAGATAAGAATCACTGTTGGAGGTAGTGGCAGTAGCATGTCATTGTTTGTTGCATGGACAATGTTGAGATTGTTTTAAAAAAAATTCTGTTTGGATTTTTTTTGACAGTCATACAGTTCAGTGCAAGACTGTTCTGTAGACCATTATGTTTATGTGAAAATAATTTGTTGTTTTTTCAGTATTTAAAACATGTATTTTTTAATTTGTTGCAGCAATTAGAGATTGTGCCACTGTATGGGGACATGCAGGTGTCCCCTTACCGGTACATCAAGGACAGCATCAACTTTGATGCATCTAAATGGCCATGCTGTGAATCAAGTCAACCAAGTCCACAGTCCAATCTCCTGGCCAACCTACAAGCCATTCGAGAAGACCATATGTCTTACATCAGTCAGCTTTCCAGACACAGTAATGAGGTTAGTAATATAAGCATTGATATGTAGTGTTGTTGAGTGTAGACCATTGTTGTGTGCCTTTGTAATTCTGGCCAACATAAAGACCATCAAAAGCACCATGTATCCTACATCTGCCAGCTTTTCAAATACAGCACCATGTATCCTACATCAGCCTGCAGCCATCAGTGAAACGCCACACATTGAGTGTATTGATTATGTTACTTCCTGTCTGGTGAAAAATGTAGCAAGGTGATTTTCACTTCAGTGTTGTATATAGGTCTCACTAAGCTAAAGGCCACTTGCAAATACCATATAGTTAACATGAACCAGTTCCATAGACACAGCAAACAAGGTCAGTTGAGTCTCATTCACTACACATTTAGTAAACTAATCTTGTAACTTGCACTGCACAAAGAGTGAACTATAATGTAAATTTTACTGTACAACGAGTGAACTATAATGTAAATTTCACTGTACAAAGAGCGAACTATAATGTAAATTTCACTGTACAAAGAGTGAACTATCATGTAAATTTCTCTGCACAAAGAGTGAACTATCATGTAAATTTCACTGTACAAAGAGTGAACTAACATGTAAATTTCACTGTACAAAGAGTGAACTATCATGTAAATTTCACTGCACAAAGAGCGAACTATCATGTAAATTTCACTGCATGGGTGAACTATCGTGTAAATTTCACTGTGCAACGAGTGGACTATCATGTAAATTTCACTGAACAATGAGTTAACTATAATGTAAATTTCACTGCACAAAGAATGAACTATCATGTAACTCGCTATACAAAAGAGTAAACTATCATGTTGCTGTCACTGCACAAATAGTGAACTATTATGTAACTTTCACTGTACAAAGTGTAAACTATCATGTAACCTTCACTGTACAAAGTGTAAACTATCATGTAACTTTCACTGTACATAGTGTGAACTATTATGTAACTTTCACTGTACAAAGTGAACTATCATGTAACTTTCACTACATAAAGAGTGAACTGATCATTTGACTCCCACTACTTAGAGTAAACTGATCATGTAACTTTCACATCTTGTGAATCAATCATGTAACTTTCATTGCACATATTGCACATAGATCACGTAACACAATTGAAGAATGTTGCTTCAGTAGTCTGTGCTGGCATAGGTCTGATGAATTACAATTGTTTTAGATGTATTTGTCTTTGAGGATGTACAAAACGAGCTGGGATAATTTAATAATCTTGAAAATAAACAGTGGTAATTTCAAAAAGTTTATAAATAAGAAAAAGGGTGAATTTCAGCCATGTAAATTATGATAAAGTGCTAGTGGTAACCATCAAGATCACACTAACATAATTTACTTGATTTTTATCGTATGTTGAATGTTAATGGAGCATGTTACAATGATTCATTTGCAAAGTACTCAATTCATTTATTTTCTTGTGTTGTCATTTTTTGTAGTTTCACAAAAAAGACATTTTAATTGGTACTTACATTTGTTTTCATCCGAATGATCATTGCTTGTTGGGTTTCTACAATGATTATTCCTTGTTCAATCTCTACAGTGATCATTGCTGGTTGGGTCTCTACAATTGCTTGTTGGGTCTCTACAATGATTATTGCTTGTTGGGTCTCTACAATGATTATTGCTTGTTGGGTCTCTACAGTGATTATTGCTTGTTGGGTCTCTACAATGATTATTGCTTTTTCGGTCTCTACAATGATCATTGCTTGTTGGGTCTCTACAGTGATCATTGCTTGTTGGGTCTCTACAATGATCATTGCTTGTTTGGCCTCTACAATGATCATTGCTTGTTGGGTCTCTACAATGATTATTGCTTGTTCAGTCTCTACAATGATCATTGCTTGTTGGGTCTCTACAATGATCATTGCTTGTTTTTCCTCTACAATGATCATTGCTTGTTGGGTCTCTACAATGATCATTGCTTGTTGGGTCTCTACAATGATTATTGCTTGTTGCGTCTCTACAGTGATTATTGCTTGTTGGGTCTCTACAATGATCATTGCTTGTTGGGTCTCTACAGTGATTATTGCTTGTTCAGTCTCTACAATGATCATTGTTTGTTATGTCTACAATGATCATTGCTTGTTGGGTCTCTACAGTGATTATTGCTTGTTGGGTCTCTACAATGATCATTGCTTGTTATGTCTCTACAATGATCATTGTTTGTTGGGTCTCTACAGTGATTATTGCTTGTTGGGTCTCTACAATGATCATTGCTTGTTCAGTCTCTATAATGATCATTGCTTGTTATGTCTCTACAATGATCATTGCTTGTTATGTCTCTACAATGATCATTGCTTGTTGGGTTTCTACAATGATCATTGTTTGTTGGGTCTCTACAGTGATTATTGCTTGTTGGGTCTCTACAATGATCATTGCTTGTTGGGTTCCCTACAGTGATTATTGCTTGTTGGGTCTCTACAATGATCATTGCTTGTTATGTCTCTACAGTGATCATTGCTTGTTGGGTCTCTACAATGATTATTGCTTGTTGGGTCTCTACAATGATCATTGTTTGTTTGGTCTCTACAGTGATTATTGCTTGTTGGGTCTCTACAATGATCATTGTTTGTTGGGTCTCTACAATGATTATTGCTTGTTGGGTCTCTACAATGTTTATTGCTTGGTGGGTCTCTACAATGATCATTGCTTGTTGGATCTCTACAATGATCATTGCTTGTTGGGTCTCTACAATGATCATTGCTTGTTGGGTCTCTAAAGTGATCATTGCTTGTTGGGTCTCTACAATGATTATTGCTTGTTGGGTCTCTACAATGATCATTGCTTGTTATGTCTCTACAATGATCATTGCTTGTTGGGTCTCTACAATGATTATTGCTTGTTGGGTCTCTACAATGATCATTGCTTGTTGGGTCTCTACAGTGATTATTGCTTGTTGGGTCTCTACAATGATCATTGCTTGTTGGGTCTCTACAGTGATTATTGCTTGTTGGGTCTCTACAATGTTTTTTGCTTGGTGGGTCTCTACAAAATGGGATAGGGGTGCTGTTGTTTTCATCAAAAGGATCATTGTTTGTTGGATCTCTAGAAAATGGGATAGGGGTGCTATTGTTTTCATCAAAATGATCATTGCTTGTTAGGTCTCTAGAAAATAGGATAGGGGTGCTATTGTTTTCATCAGAAGGATCATTGCTTGTTGGCTTTACAGAATGAAATGGCATCCATGATAATTGGTACTCTATGAAATATAGTGAATTGAGAGTATTATGTAAATTAAAAAGTTTTTACATTTTAGTAATAATCATAATTATTTCCTTTTTAGTTTGCTAATTTGAACCTCTTATACTTTTTATGTTACATGTAAATTTATATAAAGTTAAGAAGAAAAGACAAAGAATCATACAAAATTCTGACCTATATTTTGACTTACTTTTTACAGGCAATTACAACAACTCGGGAGAGTCCTCGTACAGATCAGGAAAATAAAGAGCTGTGTGACTTGGCCCTCCGTGGAGTTCACCTTCTCTCAGCTTGGACACAACAAGTAATGGAACTGGTAAGCTGTTGTTACATTTTCTGGATTGAGATAAAATTGAAGATCTACTTCTGGATTTGACATTACTACGATTTCATGAAATTCTTCAAAGAGTTATTTCCCATTTCATTGACATGTAACTTTGTCATTGTTCGTTACAGACATAACATAATGACACAGTATTTAATCATTGTACAAGATATTAAAATTAAAGGAAACTGTTTATCTTTGTACAGTTTGGCTAGCTCTAATTTATAGTAGAGAGTTCAAAGTTTGGGTCTCTTGAACACTGTTACAACAATATTATCAGAGATATTATCTTTCTTTACACTTATCTCACAGTCATGGAGGTGCATAATTTGATCATGAAGGTTAAATTTCAAAATGTAAAATTTTGCAGGTTGAATTACAATCAACATGTCTATAGTTCGTTCAGCTCAGCATTGTGAATGATATCCATGTCTGTAGCTCAGTGAATTTTTATGTGAGTGTCTCAGAATGTAGCTAAAATTACCAGATTGGTTTTACGCACAAATGATTTCGACACCATTTGTATTGACATACAGAGCAGCGCCATTCATTTGGTGCATGCTGAAAAAGAATGGTCTTTGTACACATAATCCGCTATGTTGGTCCTGGAATTATGGAAGAGTCCATTTTTGATACAGGACTGAGCAGATATGGGAGTCATCATGTGCCACAAGTAAATAAACATCCAGTGCATCATCTAGTTTTCTTTGAACTATTTTAAATTTCTACTTAATGTCTGTGTATGATGTGATTTGTCTAATGAGTAATGAAATCTATGTTTTGATTCAAAGAAAAAGCACTTACCTGCGAGAAGCACATCATCTAAGATGATCTAAGTACATGTATAGAGATGCAACTCCCAAGAAATCACAAGGAAGACAACCACATCATGACTGAATGTAGCTGAATATGAAAGCGGATCACTCCTTTAGAAATAATCGACTCTTTAACAGGTCATGGTGGCATCGATGAATTAACATGTAAACAGACCACCCTGTTTCAGCATGTATCTAATGAGTGGTGTTGGAGTGTGTGTTGAAATCATTTGTGCACAAAATGAATTAGGTAATTTTATCTACATTTCGAGATGCTAACGTGAAAATTCACCGAGCTTCAGACACGTATATCATTCGCTATGCTGAGCTGAACAAACTATAAAATATGAGCATAGTTTCTTAACTGGTTTTGGTATGGTTTGGTTTGGTGTTTTACAGCACAACAGCACAAGTAGGTTATTTAGTGCTGAGCCAGTTGGAGTAAAGTGCCTTGTGGAAGGACACTACCTTGTTAGCCAACCTGGGCTGATCTGATAGTAGGATTTGAACCTGCATTCTTTTGGTCCAGAGTCTGGCATGGTAGCCACTGAGCCACTGTGGCTCCTTTCATAACTGGTAATTCAGAACTAGTGTTCATATTTAACCAGTATAGAATCAGAAAGTTGGGGTGATAAGTAAATTGTTCACCAAGAACTATGGAATTTAATTAATTTATGTTAGAATTATTTTGACATTGGTTTGCATTGTTTGACAATTGATGGTTAGTAGAGTTCAAAAATGTCGGAAGAAATAAGTTGTCAAATAAACCTCAACATGCCATCATTTATTGTTAATCATTTCATTTATATATACCCATTATTCTGACTCACATTTTTATGACAGTATTCATGGAAGCTGTTGAATCCCACCAATCCAAGGCAGAACAGAAACTGTCCAGAAGAGGCTGAGGAATATGAAAGGGTAAATACAGAGTTGCTAGTGACTTATTTCCAGGGCATGAAACAGATACAAACGAGCTTACATTTTGCTAGTTACACTTGATATGCCAGTATATTGCTAGCTGGAAAAAAAATGAACTAGAAGTTTCTTGCTAGTGATATTTTGTATTCAAAATATGAAATATGCCAGTGGACATTGAAATTAGCAAGATTTTAGCTAGTTGGAAATATTACAACTATCAAAATGCAGCTAGAAATGAAAAAAGTTAATTTTGAGCCCCGGGTTTCATTGTTTTTTGTGCAGTAGCATGGAATAGGTGATGTTCTTAGTTGTTATGCCACAATGTGGTATACAGTAAATATGGCATGATGTTTGACATTTATAAATTTGAACATTGCTTGACAAAAGTATGCATCGATAGAATATATTAATGCAGTTAGATCTGCCTTGACAGTCACTTTGACTTAACAGCCGTTCTTGTTTCCACCCCGGGTTTCCTGTATTAAAGTGATGTATTTTAACAGCCACCTGCTGTCCATGATCAACAGCCAGGTGTTTACAAACCATAAAACTGTTTTCTTACTGTTTTAAGCAGTCACTTGAGTGTATCAAACATGACTGCTCAATGTATGCAAATGAAGCACTTGTTTTCTCAAGAAAGGCATGGTTTAAGGTAGAAACATGTGAATTAATGTATGAATATTTCTTGCTTATACTCTCTGTACTCAAGACAATCTCTCAGTGTAACTTTCAACTGGCTAATCTGTCCATTGTTATTTTAAGACTTTGAAGATCACTTAGAATATTCCTTGCTGAGGTAAATTATTTGATATAGCCCCCCCCTCCACCTCATATTAAATTCACTAATGACTTCTAAATATATTCATTTGAAAAGTTTAATGGCAAACTAATTTTACCTTGAATTTGCCTTAGTTTATCAAATTTGATCTATTTTATTTTTATCAGTGTTAACTGCATAATAATAGGTTGTGAGATCATAGTAAACTCCTTCTATGTATTGTTTATAATCAAATTCAGCTTTGAGTCACTGCTTATTCTTGTCAGATACTGTAATATATATATATATATATATATATATATATATATATATATATATATATATATATATATATATATATATATATATATCTGGAGCAGTGTTTCCTGTACACACAACTTCATAGGCATCACAAGTCTTTGCATAAGAGTGACCTGTCACTCATTGGGTTGACACTTTCTATATTTGTCCAAGGTCTCTTACTTCTGAGACAGCTGACTCCAGCTGCAATATACAAGTTGCTGAACTTGCTAGAGGGAAGCTTTAAGAAATCTCAGAATGAAATCCTTTTCTTTAAGAATTTCTGAATGATAAATTCATAAGGTGAATTCTTTCAATAGGAAATTATGCCAATTGCCTGAAAACCTTCACCATAAAAGGAATTTTAAAAAGCTCTGAAAAACTTTTAAAAATATACATTGAAGATTTAGTTTAGAAATAAATATGATTAAAATAATAGTGGCAACATCAACAGCAACAACAACAGTAACAACATTAATAATAATAATCATAGTAGTAGTTGTATTTGGTGCACGATATTTGCTCAGAAACCAAGATTGATAGTTGAACCTCCAATCAGAGGTCACCTGTGTTTGTCCTTTTCCCCTAGGTGGCTGCTTAAGACAGATTTGACTGTATTGTCTTCTAATGGCCAATAAATGAATGAAAACTATTGATTTCAACTGGAATTACTTGTCTCAATATTTAATCTCAGAATTTGTTTAATCATGTGTGGACATTTTTCAGCTTTTCCAAAACAAAAAATGACAGATTATGAGTACATCATGTTAACCTTGAGTAGGTTAACAGCAAAGTAGTTTACAAATTAAATATGCAAATTGTTATTGTCTTTTCAATATTATGGTGATTGTAATTGTGATTATTACACAATTTTAAGTTTGTAGTTTCTGTATAAAGTAAACAAGATGTTCTTTTTTCATCAATAATACCTTGTTTCCTTTACCTTGCTTACATATATTTATGCTTCTGAAAACATCAAATCAATCTGTGCAAAGAATTATGTGTTGCATAATTGAATTGTGTGTAGCATAAGAAAATTATGTATAGCATGATAGAATTATATGTAGCATAATAGAATTATGTATAGCATAATAGAATAATATGTAGCATAATAGAATTATGTGTAGCATAATAGAATTATATGTAACATAATAGAATTATATGTAGCATAATAGAATTATGTGTAGAATTATATGTAGCATAATAGAATTATATGTAGCATAAAAGAGTTTTGTGTAGCATAATAGAATTATATGTAGCATAATCAACCTTTTTTCCTTTTGAAAAAAAATGTAGTCTACAAGGTACAATTACAACAGTGATGAGAAGTTTGCACTTGTAGAGGTCATTGCCATGGTGAAAGGTCTTCAGGTACTTATGGCCCGGATGGAGTCGGTTTTCATGGATGCCATACGGCGCCACATATACGCAGAGCTGCAGGACTTTGTCCAGTTAATTGTCCGAGATCCACTCAGAAAAGCCATAAAACGGAAAAATGATGTTATCAAAGTGTGAGTATTAGAACTTATATCCAATATAATTCACTTGTAGGGGATAATACCATATATACCTCTCCCGTGATAACTCGTGCACAATGGGGTCCAAAATCGTAAACCGCACTATAAGCAAGAGCACAAATTACTGAGCGACCTCTAAAAAAATTAAGAAGGGGAGGCATTCCCCACAGGACATTGAGAAAACCAGATGGGGTAATGGGGCTGTTTAATAGCTGAATACTCGTTTTATAATTGCATTCGGAATAATTGTCAGTAAAGCTCTTTTTTGTAATGTAGTTGTTTGCTTTTTTGTATAAAATACCTTTATTTTCAAGATACCCAAGCGGTTTCAACAACACGTGTATGCAAAAACAATTGTGTATTACATCACTGCTTTTTGTTGTTGCTGATTCACAACAAAACAAGATTCCTTTTTTTTTTAAAACTAGGGACATTTATTTTGTGAAACATACGTCAACATTGAAACTTGATTTATTTATTGTTCTATTAGTAAAATGGATGCCGTGATTTCATTACAAGTAATAGTGAAACTTATTTTCATCCTTGAGGAAATCTCTGAGTGCTAATTTAGAAATGTTAAGTTCACTACAAACTCTGGAACTCGCTTTTCTGTAATGAACCATATCTGTGAAATAAAGCTTTTTATTCACCAAGTACTCATTTTGCTTGTTTGTCTTGCTATCTTTAATCACATTTGTGAATGAGTAGGCTAATTTAAGGTTGTTTAATTATATTACTTACATAATATTTATAACAGTGTTTGATTGATCAGTTGAAATGAGTGAACACTCAGACGTGACCGCTAGCTCTTACGCTGGTAGGACTTGCATGCCTTTTAAATTTTCTTGTATTCCACCCCCTTTATTTGATATGATACAAAAGACATAATTAACGTGATAATACAAAGCAGGTCTGCTTTTAATTGAGTGTAACAACACAACAAATACTTGTGTAGGTAGGCACTTAATTAGATTCTCATGGAAACACTTGCAGACATAGCTGCGCTGGTTGAATGACATTTTTCACGTTTGAATACAAGAGGGCATATTGCATTTATGAAACCAAATTAAAAGATAGAACTAAAACACAAATTTCACTTGACAAAAATTGCTATTTATTTATTAAAGTTTTGCCACCAGTAGGCATTAGTGATATTTTCATTGATCAAAATTTTGTCGAATGTTGTTATTTATAGTGCACTGAGAATGTTGTTTGGAAAGAAAATTGAACAAAATATATGTTTTCTTGTTAAAAGTTGAGAATTTCATGAGTTGATTCAAATTTCCAGGTACTAACTAATATTTTTGTTGATAAAACGAGCGATACATCAAGTTTTCATTTATCAATTTTGATCGCAATTTTTTTCACATGCAGCAAATATGGGCCAATTTTTTTTGTATTTTCTAGTAAAAAAAATGGGATCTACACCTGACCCCGCGTTATAAGCGGGTTCATGAGTTATTCAGCCGTGAGTTATCGAGGGAATGGTGTATGAGGAAAGTTTGGTTGGATACCAATTTTTATGAATTCCATGGTTGCTACAATCGATGAATTTAAAAGACTATATAATGATTCATATGTGGAATCCATTAATTTAAATTCAGAGAAAAATGTAATTTCCCCCCAAACTATGAAAATTGATACCCTCCTACCCTGAAAAATAGATGAATTCACAATAATTAGAAAATTGCAAAATCATGAACAATTAAACATGCCAATTTTTCAACATTGTATACTCTCGAAAATGTAACATTTACAGTAACAAAGTATATAGTTTTGTGGACTTTATCCCCTGCATCAGTGTTGACATTAGTGTCCACACATATACATATACACAGTCTCATTGCATCTCGATCATTCTTTTTTCCTAGTTCCTAGGCAGCAGTTTGGAGCAGGTTTCACAGCACATACCCCCTGGACAGGGGCTAAGGGATAACTTTGTGCATACATGCACATTAGTTGTACATTCTTGTTTCACCCAATATATATTATTATACATGCAATCATGAAACTTCATGAGGGGATACAGGTTGATGAAAATTAAACCCTCATCACAAAAGTAGGTCATCGTGACTCATTTTATGCATCACTCACTTTGGTTAAAAATTTTTGCTGTAAGTTTATTTCTCAAGCTATGTTCATGCTGCAAGCAACAAGGTAGATGATTGTATGCATCTCTATTAGAACCATGCCCTTACAAAAAAAGATGGTCACTGTGACCTACATTTATTATTTTACTGGCTTAGATTAAGCTTTTGCATTTAGCTCGTAACCACATAGTTTTTTTTTACCCAGTATACATACTTTTATACCTCAAATCATAAAACTTGGAGAGAGGATGCATCTTAATGAGTACTGCATCCTCAGCACAAAAGTAGATCACTGACCCATATTCCACACCACTTACTTTGGTTAAATTTTCTGTTTTAACTGTTCAAACAAAAATCATTAAACTTGATGATTGTATGCATCTCTTAGTACCACATCCATACAGAACACAATCACTGTGACCTATATTTCACATTTTACTGACCTAGGTTAAGTTTTTCCATTTAGCTCATGACCCAATAGAGTTTTGCATGCTTAGATCATGAAACTTGCAGAGGGGATGCATCTTGATGAGCATTTACTCCCTCATCGCAGAAGTAGGTCATTATGGCCCATATTTTATGCTTCATCAACTTGGATTAAATTTTGTATTTGATCTTCATTTGTTATGCACTGTTCATACTAGAATCATGAATTGATGATATTCATCTCTGTTAGTGCCACATCCTTACAACATAAGAAGCTCAGCACGTTCCATATTTCATCATTTATTGGCTTTGGTTAAGTTTTTGTGTTTAGCTTATCACCACATGAGTTTTGGCATGCTATATGCATACTATCCTACCTAGAATCATGAATAAAGTAAGGGGTTGCATCTTGGTAAGTTGTTCTCCCTTATTAGAAAACAGGTCTCTGTGATCTATATTTTAAGCTTCAGTAACTTTCTTTAAATTTTGTTTAATCATTTATTGGTTGCAGTTTCAGGGTTTATTCTTGAACTGAAAATTATGGGGAAAATTTCTCCCCTTCATTTGAAAAGAAATGGAGAATGTTCTAAATACAGGGGTGATTTAGCAAAGAAATAAAGACAGGGCTTGCAATTGTGATGTGCAATTTTTGCAGATTTGGAGGGAGGGGGCAAAATTAGCATAATTCCTGCAATAATGTGTCCAAGAATGGTCCTTGCTGTTTATCTTTGAATCATGAAACTTGATAATTATATGCAGCTCTCTTAGTACAACACACACATACATCCAAAGTCACTGTGACCTACATTTTATGATTTACTAATATAGGTACAGTATTGTTTTTAGCCCGTAACCAGTTTTTGTATGTGACCTCAAATTAAAGTACTATATGCTGTTGCACTGTCTGAGAAAAATCTTGGATTTTTTTAGGGAACGTAGTTTATATAAAAAAAATTTACCCTATATTTTAAGGATTTTATATTTTTGACCTTTGTTATTTTATGTACAATTTACAGAATTTTAACATTTTTACATCTTAGCTTTTATCTTGTAGTACTTCATGTTTACATTTATTTGGAAAGGTTTATCTTTCTATCTTCTTTGCAATTAGTTATATTTACATTTTTACTTTTTATTTTTCATCTTGTAGTACTTCATGATTATGTTTGTTTGGAAGGGTTTATCTTTCCAGCTTTTGTGCAGTTCTTTATATTTACACCATACAGCTATTATTGTGCTGATATGCTGTTAAACTCTATTAAATACATACATACATATTAGTACATGACCACATAGATTCTTCCATGCTGTATACATCCTAGCCTACACAGAAGGCCCTTTCTGATCAGTGCAGTGTGAATTAGGAGTAAATATGTTTATTCAGTGGTGAACTTTTCATATTAATGACTATAAATTGTACAGGATTGCAGGTTTCCTGCAATATTTTGTCTTATGTCTCACAAATGTTTGCTCCAAGGTACACTTTTTCATCACGGACAAATAATAAATCTTCCTACTGTTTTTTTTTATAGCTCTACTGGTTTAGACCAGAAGAGCTGATGGGATGGCTTTTTGTCTATTGTCTGTACATCCATTAGCACATGTTTGTTAACACTGCTCCTCCTAAACTATTTGGAGAATTGCCTTTAAACTTTACATACACATTCAACCCATGGCCTAGTTGGACCTAAATGAAACTGGTGCCACTCAGGTATCCAATATGTCCACCACAGTGACATCTTGAAAATCTTGTTATCGCTACTCCAGAATGGATGGTCATATCAACATGTGATTTGCACTAAAAGACTTCTTATAGTGTCTGGTTGGGTCTAAGTGAAAATGGTACTGATCTGACAGCCAAATACAATTCTCACCCATGACTTTCTCTCTTAAAAATCTTGTTATTGCTACTACTGAACAGAAAGTCATATCAACATGGTGTTTTCACCAGAAGATTTCTTATGATGTCCAGATGTATTTAGTTGGTCATAAAAGAAAACGTTCCTGATCTGACCTTTAGTGTGGCTGCCATGGTTGCCATCTTGAAAATCTTGTTATCACTACTTCTCCTAGATCAAAAGTCATAGTGGCATAGGGTTTTCACGAAAAGGCTTCTTATAATGTCTAGTTGGTCCAAAATGAAAATGGTGTGGATCTGTTATAAAATATGGCCACCATACAAGGAATCTTGAAAATCTTGTTATAGCTATTCCTACTAAACAGAAAGTTATATCGACATGGGGTATTCACCAGAAGACTTCTTGTAATGGCTGGTTGGTCCTAAATAAAAATGGTGCCGATCAAACATTCAGATATATCTACTCTGATTGGATGGCCATATTGACCTGGGATTTTCACCAAAAGACTTCTTACAAAGTCTGGTTGGTCCTAAATGAAAATGGTGTCAGGCACACATCCAATATGACTTCCATTATGGCCTTCTTGAAAATCTTGTTATTGCTACTCCTTCAGAATGGATGGTCATATTGACATGGGGTTTTAACCAAAAGACTTGTAATGATGTCTAGTTAATCCTAATTGAAAATGGTGTTGATTACAGATAATATGGTTGCCAAAATGGCCAATTTGAAAATCTTGTTATTGCTCAATAAAATCAGAGATGGCTTCAGCTCTCGGCAATTAAAGAAATTTTGGATTCATGGAAAAAAATTTCAGCGAGAAGAGCATCAATCCCTTTGAGGGACTCATGTCTTTAGTTTACATCTATCCACATCTGTGTTCACTCTGGCAGTGGCCAAAGCCACTAAAAATGATACAAACTTTAATATGGCAGTTATTTTCCATTTTAAAATGACATTTTTGGCAGTCAAAACATTCAAGGTATGTAGTTGTCTGCCAAGTTGGAACGTAAAATCACTGACAGCCACTAGTGTAATGTATTTTCAGGGTTGAATTAATCACAAAAGGAACTAAATTTCTGGGTGGAAAACTTGCAGAAATACATCATTTGGCAATTTAATCATTGATGTATTAGTTAGAAAAGAATGAAAATTCAGAAAACATGGACATTATTATAATAAACGCTGGTAGATCAGTATTCCATCTAGAAAGAAACAGGGGCACCCCATCCTGCCCTAAATGCCTGCCTCCACTGTGCTCTCTTCTGCCTCTTTCATTGCGTTCCTCTGCCTTCTTCAGCTGCAAAATTAGCGACTTTATAAACACTATGTCATTTTCTACATGCCTTGTTAGTTAATTCGGTTGTTTTTATTGTTTTTCAAACTTGAATCAAGTTGGGGGTTTTACTGAAAGAGTTCTTACAATGTCTAGTTGGTAATAAATAAAAATGGTGCTCCTTGGATATCCAGTATGGCCACTGCCATGATCTTGAAAATCTTATAGCTAACCCTCCAGAGCAGATTGTCATGTTGACATGGGGTTTTCAATAAAAGGCTTCCTATTATGTCTTGTTGGTCCTGAATCAAAGTGATGCTTATCAATGGTGGCCATTTTGAAACTCTCTTTACTCCTCTTGAATGAATGGTCGTATAGACACGGTTTTCATTAAAACACTTCTCACTACCGTAATCATGGTAAGTCGTGGGACACCCTTAATTATTTTCAAAAGTAATTTTTTTATGACCTATAAAAGTTGGGACACGACGTTAAAGCAATTTTTTCATGTACTATAAGTCTTGGGACACCTAAAACATTTTTTTCTTCTACTGATCGATCGGCGTATTTTATCGATTGTAACCTCATGTAAAATAAACAGTACTTCGTGGTTGTTAAGGGACTCTCATTATGAATTATTACATGGAAATATTATAAATTATTATAATTTGTTTGAAGAGTCAATAAATATATTGAATTTTGCTATGTTTTCTTATTATTTCTATCAAATTAAAATATGTATAATTTAATCAGACGATGACAAGAATTTAGCATTAGTGGTATGTTATACCCATTCAACAATAACTTCTCCCTATTGTGCTCTAGTTTACTATTGTCGGTTTATGCATTATTGCATTAAAATTGTCGAAAGTCACCTGTAATTATTGGGGAGTTTTTTCCCTGAAAATGGATGATGCTGATCTAACATCCAAAATTGCTCCCATTATGGCCATCATAAAGTCTTCATAAAGCTGTTTCTCCTGAACAGATGATCTTATCGACTTTTTTTTCATGAAAACACTATTATAGCAATATGTATCTGGTTCATCTGACCCCTAACATGGCACCATGGTGGCCATCTTCAAATCTTGTTATTGTTACTCTTGCATTTGTTCTGAATGAAAATGGTGCAGATCTAACCACCAACATATGTGCACATTCGTGTAACGTCATCCCACCTCAGTTGTCTGTTTTCATCACTGGCTGTGAAACCAAACAATCTGGTGTTTTGGTACCAGACAGTATTAAGCAGGGCTTCAGGGTTGTTGATGCCAAGTTGACCATTATTCCATAAAATTTCTTCCTCATTTTGAGTGACCGGTTCAGCTTTATTTGGGCAATTTCCTAATGCTATTTTATTTTTAGGTCTTTGTGCTGAGATTTCAGAACTTTGTGGCTGGTAGGAAACTCAGATAAAATGCTGTTGCCATAGATATCGTCTCTTAATTATCTCTCTATAGCATTGTGGTAATTAGTAAGACTGTGGTGACTAGTAAGACTGTAGTAACTAGAAAGACTGGTAACAAGTAAGACTGTGGTAACTAGTAAGAGTATCTAGTTAACAGAGTGTAAGAAACCATCTGGCTGTGACCAGGTAGGCATTGATATAAGTGTCTAATTCAACAGGGGTAATGTTGACAATTTCTCTTTTCTCTGAATGAGGGGTTATTTTTAACCATGCCTTGAAGTTGAACATGACTCCATGGTCTTGCATACTGTGCTTGGATTTGTAAAACTTTTAATATAGGATTTCAGATCCTTTTTGGGAGCAAAAAAGTGCTATGTCTCTATCTTTCTCTGTCATGTTTGGTGTAACGTTGCACAGCAACTTCATTTGAGAACTCATTGTAAAACATTCTGTCCAAAATATTTCTGTCAACCACAGCTAACTTTAATTTCTCAGTGGTAGGGACTGTAAAATGCCCACAAAACTCCTCGATGCTATTTTTGGTACTTCCCCATTTGGCCCAGTGGCAATTTTGGCCATTTTTACTGGTGAAGATAGCAAATAATAGACATACTGTATCAAGGGAAACTTAGCACAGCATTTATTTTATTGAATACAATGTAGAAATGTATGAAATTACACAAAGTAGTTTAAAATTCATAGCAATAAATAATTCCCAGTATTGTAAGTAGACTAATACTGAATTTTTCAAGTGGTAAATATAGTTCCAGGCAGCTTGTACGATATAGAAATTGTAGGCATGCAGTACAGAACATTGATTGAATATCAGTATTGAATGCCATATCAACCATGCAAGATCACATAGGTTTGTAATAAAACTCTATTGTTCACCTAGCATCACTCTAGTGTAAAAAGCATCAGTTTATTGTATCCTTTATCAGCATGAGTATGAGCTCTAAACTTCACCTAGCTACACTCGATTGGGCTAAGGTAACATGGTTAGTCAACTTTGTTTTTTTTTGTTTTTTTTAAGCATCCTTGCATCAGTACGAGACTGCTGTGTGGACTGGCTGCGAGGGGTTGAGCCCCATGAGGACCCTGCCATGAAGGGAAAGAAGGATCCAGACGATGGATTCTTAATCAAGGTGCCCCGCAGAAATGTGGGACCATCCACTACACAGGTAACTTGTAACTCATTATGTCTTGGACTTCCTTGTTAATCTTGAAATTTAAATTTACTATTTTATTCATATATTAAATAATCAGAGGAGTATTCTGGAGTCCTGAATTAATCGGGGAAATTGCTTGTTTGTTGCCTTATACAGAATACATAATAGATACCGTTCCTTTTATATCTGCATATTTGCAGATATATTGTGATTGGTTTATCCATATGTCTGTCCATGCATGTATGCAACTATCTATCAGTCCATGCATGTATGTATCCATCCATCAGTCCATGCATGTTGTCCATCCATCAGTCCATGGATGTAGTCCATCCATCTGTCCATGCATGTAGAGTCCATCCATGTATCAGTCCATTCATGTATGCATCTATCAGTCCATGCATGTATGTATCCATCTATCAGTCCATGCATGTATGCATCCATCTATCAGTCCATCCATGTATGCATCCATCTATCAGTCCATGCATGTATACATCCATCTATCTGTCCATGCATGTAGTCCATCCATCCATCAGTCCATGCATGTATGCATCCATCTATCAGTCCTTGCATGTATGCATCTATCTATCAGGCCATGCATGTATGTATCCATCTATCAGTCCATGCATGTATGCATTCATCTATCAGTCCATGCATGTATGCATCCATCTATCAGTCCATGCATGTAGTCCATCCATCTATCTGTCCATGCATGTATGCATCCATCTATCAGTCCGTGCATGTAGTCCATCCATCTATCTGTCCATGCATGTATGCATCCATCTATCAGTCCATGCATGTATGCATCCATCTATCAGTCCATGCATTTATGCATCCATCTATCAGTCCATGCATTTATGCATCAATCTATCAGTCCATCCATTTATGCATCCATCTATCAGTCCATGCATGAATGTATGCATCCATCTATCAGTCCATCCATTTATGCATCCATCTATCAGTCCATGCATGAATGTATGCATCCATCTATCAGTCCATGCATACATGTATGCATCCATCTATCAGTCCATGCATACATGTATGCATCCATCTATCAGTCCATGCATACATGTATGCATCCATCTATCAGTCCATGCATACATGTATGCATCCATCTATCAGTCCATGCATACATGTATGCATCCATATATCAGTCCATGCATACATGTATGCATCCATCTATCAGTCCATGCATACATGTATGCATCCATCTATCAGTCCATGCATACATGTATGCATCCATCTATCAGTCCATGCATACATGTATGCATCCATCTATCAGTCCATGCATACATGTATGCATCCATCTATCAGTCCATGCATACATGTATGCATCCATCTATCAGTCCATGCATACATGTATGCATCCATCTATCAGTCCATGCATGCATGTATGCATCCATCTATCAGTCAGTTTCTTTATAACTAGAACTCTGTCTACACTGATTGAGGGAGGGTGATCATATTTGGTATGATGTTTCAGGAGGATGGGTAGATGACAACAAAGGTTTCCAATTCAGGATGCAACCCATGGGGTAGGAGGGGCAGGGGTCAGAAATGAGGTTTTCATAGGTAATATGGCCTATTCTCTGTAACCTAAACTGCATCTATACCATTTGATTGAGGGTGTTCATTTTTTGTAGGATGGTTTTGGAGGATGAGTAGATAACAACCAAAAGTTTTAAAATCCTGAATGCTGCTCCAGTAAGTTAGGGAGGGGGTGATTTGGAACAGGAATGAGGTGGTGAAGGTGAAAATAAAATAGGTTGGATATTTGTGATAGTTTCCATCTTTAGTTATATCCGAGTTTGTCATTTATAGTTCTACAGAATCATGAAGTTATAAAAAAAACTAAGCATGTTAAAACAAGCAGAAAAATTCAAGCCAGATTTTGGGCTTCAATTTTACATAAAGCATGTATTGAGAAAAGTGGTCCAGATTTGGATATCCTGAATACATGCTCTCATCAGTTACATCATATACAGTTTTGAAGGGATGGATGTCATTTTGAAGTCAGAGGCAAATATGAATGTTTGGTCAGAATTTGAGTTTTTAAATAAAAATGTATTTTTTTAGGTTGATATAGATTATTGGTTCCATTATCATGTTATGTTATATTGGATTTATTTATTGCCAGACCTGAATTAGCAGATAGTGAGATGTCATCATTAAGATTCTGTATTTATTATTATTATTATTATTATTATTATTATTATTATTATTATTATTATTATTATTATTATTATTATTATTAATTATTTTTTTAAATATTATTTTATGGACCAGCACTGAGAGGAAGAACCCATTAGTAATCACCTTTTCCATCAGTCCTTAAGTCCATCTGGCCATCTACCTGCACTTCTTGTTAACCACCAAAGTCCTTTCACATAATTGGATGCTATTTGGTCAGTAAATTGCCAATTACACATCAATGTGCCTTTTAAAGGTTTCATCATTTCAGGTCCAATTTAGATAGAGTTATAACTTGTTGCACTATTGCAACACTTTTCAATCTCAAAATGCAGAAGATTCTTTTATTCAGGATAGCTCAGAAATCATTAAGTATATTGTACAATGTGTGCATTGTCTATTAGATCTAGATGTGACTTTTATGGGCTTTTGTCTTGTCAACTCCATTTTGGATAGAGTTATGGCCATTGATAATTAATTAAATATCTTGACAAGGGAAATTGCTTGTAACCGGCACAGCTCAATAACCATTCAGTGTATATTGATCTTATTTGGTGTGAACATTGTCTCATAGACCTTGATGTGCCTTTGATGGGGTTTTGTCTCATATTCCTAAATGTGCCTTTGATAGGTTTTGTCTCATAGACCTAAATATGCCTTTGATAGGTTTTGTCTCATAGACCTAAATGTGCCTTTGATAGGTTTTTGTCTCATAGACCTAGATGTGCCTTTGATGGGGTTTTGTCTCATATAACTAAATGTGCCTTTGATGGGTTTTGTCTCATAGACCTAGATGTGCCTTTGATGGGTTTTTGTCTCAGACCAAGATGTGTCTTTGATGGGTTTTGTCTCATAGACATAGATGTTCCTTTCATGGGTTTTTCTCTCATAGACATAGATATGCCTTTGATGGGGTTTTGTCTCATAGAATTAAATGTGCCTTTGAAGCAGTTTTGTCTCATAGACCTAGATGTGCCTTTGATGGGGTTTTGTCTCATAGATCTAGATGTGCCTTTGATGGGGTTTTGTCTCATAGATCTAGATGTGCCTTTGATGGATATTTCTCTCATAGACATAGATGTGCCTTTCATGGGGTTTTGTCTCATAGACCTAGATGTGCCTTTGATGGGTTTTGTCTCATCAAATTCATTTTTGATAGTTATGGCCTTTGACAATTAACATCATATTTTCACATGAGCTGTTACTTGTAACCAGCATAGCTCAAGGACCATTCAACATATTCAAAAGCAATTTGGTTATCAACATTGTCTCATAGACTTAAATACGCCTTTTATTATTTTTTGTCTCTTCAACTCCATTTAGGATAGAGTTATATCCTTGGCATGAAAAATTCTTGTCTTCACATGGAAACTTGGAATTTTGGTTTTAGTTATCATAGTTCAAGAACCATTCAACATATTCTGATGGACTTTGGTAAGAACATTGTCTCTTAGACCTAGATGTGCCTTTTATGTGTTTTGTCTCATATATACTAGTTTGGACAGAGTTATGGCCCTTGTCAATCAACTTTATACTTTTACGTGGGATATTGCTTGTAATCAGCATAGTTAAAAAACCATTCAACATATTCTGCTGCAATTTGATGTGAACATTGTTTCATATACCTAGATGTGTCTTTTTGGGTTTTATCTCACCTAGTCCATTTTGGACAGAGCTGTGGCCCTTGTCAGTCAACTTTATATCTTTAGATGGTATATTGCTCATATTGGTGATTGGTGAGTGAAGGCATCACTTTACTGATTGATGCAATTAGCTGTTATTGCATCGTACTGTAGTCCCTAAGAAAACTGTTAATATTTTTTCTTTTGCTTTATACTGGAGATTGCTAACTTGTGAAGAATCCTACTCAGAGCTGATCAAATCCCATAGCCTGATGTCCTGGACTATTCATTTTCAAGGTCGGACCAGTACAATTTTGCAAGACACTAGTCCGGGACAAGTGTTTATTTCCTAATTTTAAACAAGTTGGGCAAGTGCTAATTTTCATGCTTTAGTCACTTTATCTACCTTTATCTGGCCATTCATTCCCCCAGTGCATACTGAATGCTTGAATCTACCTCTCTCCCTTTATTCATTCATATCCTGTGATGCTGCAACAAGTGATCATTGATAACTGTAGCATGTCTGCATGTTCTATTACTGCTTAAATGCATATTGGGCTAAGTGACCAAATTATCAGCCAATCAAAACACTTCAAACAAAACAAATCCTGTATGGTTAATTAGCAGTGTTTTAAACGGCTTTGTTATATTGTGTTTCCTCAACCCAGATACTCATGAGTGGATCACCCTTTGATTTTAATCCAATGAATCAATGCAATTAAATTTATAAATAGAGGATATCTATGTTTTTTTAGTAGATGGAAGGAAATATTTCACAAGTGAAGTGGAAACATTGTATTGTCACAAGTGGCAAAGCCACGATTGACAATACAAAATGTTTCCACTTCACAAGTGAAATATTTCTTTATATATATTTAAAAAAACTTAGATTTTCTTTTTATTGTGTATTTTTTAAGGCACAAACCTTTGATTTGCATGGATTTGTTTCTTCATTCTATGTCAATTTGATTAACGGCTGATGTTCTACATCGATAAAAAGAAGTTCCCAAATTTTACAATAATTTTAGGACAGCAACTTTTTACAAAGTTGGATTGTACATATAATGCTTCAGATTGTTATTTTGTCAAATTAATGCATGTTTTCATGCAAAATAAAGTGATTTTTTTTTTGTTAACCCATTTCTTGCACTTATGGATACAGTGAACATTGCAAAACAACATTGCTGGGGTGGGGGTACTGTGACAGTACGCTGCAACAGGATTCAGACATAACATCATTCAACAACAGATTTTAATGATTGTGAGTTTACTTGTAAGGATTTTGGCTGCTATTTTTATTTCTGCATTCATACATGAATTTTTGCGTGTAGGCAGGCTTGCAGTCCATTTTGGTAACAGATGCTGTATCCTAATTTCGATTGTCACTTAATTTTGGTTTGCAATCGACACTAATCTATGCCGATTTCTCCATTTTCAGAAATGATTATGATTCTGATGACAGTTAAAATCGCTACTTAAAACAATTTTATTACTATATGTAATCAAGAGTTTTTCTTAAAAATGTGTACCATTTGTTGTTGAGTGTAACAGGTATACGATACTGTATGGGTGACACAGAATATTGAACAGCAACAGATCATGTAAGTTCAGTCACTGACAATTTGCATGATTCATGTGGAAAATCTAATTATATAAAAGTTAATACGTTAAGCTTGTTGTTTGAGGTTCATTTTTAGGCATTCTAGATGGTGCCTTTTCATTGATCAAAAGTGCTGACACATTTTAAGATCTATTTATTCTGATGAGGAGAGAGAGAGGGAGAAGAAAAAGAAGAAGAAATAAAATAGGCCTAAATATGGAAATACAGGTCTGAAGAACATGCATAAGGGTAGATATACTTCTTAAATGAAAAAGAAAGTAATTCCAAAAGAGATATCGTCACTGTGGCAATAAAAGTGGTATCACTGTGATATAATTTTTGACCCATTGATATATTTCAGTATCTCATTATGAAATATATAATAAAACGTACCTTACCAACATTAGTGTTGGTTTCCTTTATGAACTGATTAAATGACAGTATTGATCTTTAATTTTTAATTGATTATACAGAAGATCAGCTTCCACGTGCGATATTCCGTTTTAAACAAAGCGATTACGGTAATTATATTGTGTTTATATTTAAAGCGCAAAATGTATGTTGTGACAACTTTAGAAGTAGTTTACAAGCGAGGGCATCTTTACTATGTGGATACAATGAGTTTAATTTATTATTTTTGCGGTCAAAGGGGAAAATTCAGAGAAGAAACATTCATATGAAAGTGGAGGGATAAAACCTAACGCTGCTACTGAGTTGGAAGATACTATTTTTCCAAATAGACATAAGCTAGACACTGTGACAGCAAAACATGTCAAATATGACACCAATGAGAGAAATTTTGAGTCACATTGGATTGATAATTATCTATGGCTTGA
Organism: Margaritifera margaritifera; assembly: GCA_029931535.1. Classification (NCBI taxonomy): domain Eukaryota; kingdom Metazoa; phylum Mollusca; class Bivalvia; order Unionida; family Margaritiferidae; genus Margaritifera; species Margaritifera margaritifera. Next base: position 1,270,563 of record JAQPZY010001411.1, on the reverse strand, counting down.
ATCAATGAAGGAAAGATGTTTTGCAGTTATTGCAAACAATATCCCAAACTGGCACAGGTTGAAAATTCAACCAGTGTGTTTGTCAATGGAACTGACAGATTCGGGATTTAACCAATCAAGTCTCATTACAGCTCTGGACATCATAAGGCCTGTGCAGCACAGTATATGGATTGAACCAATCAAGTCTCATTACAGCTCTGGACATCATAAGGCCTGTGCAGCACAGTATATGGATTGAACCAATCAAGTCTCATTACAGCTCTGGACATCATAAGGCCTGTGCAGCACAGTATATGGATTGAACCAATCAAGTCTCATTACAGCTCTGGACATCATAAGGCCTGAGCAGCACAGTATATGCATGACACTAGCCAGCATGTGCAGAAAATCCCTAAAGTTAGAATTGCTGACACTCCACTAGGAAAGGACATTTTAAAACTAAATATGAATGAATAAAAAAAAAATGACGGCTCTCTTTATCTCACCCTACACCATACCCAGTTATGAAAAACCATTGCATGATATGGAAATGCTGTGTGCACTCCAGAAGAATGGTGTTGAATTTGGTGTTAATTACAAGAACAGACTCAGGTCTTGAGAATTTTGTTCTGTCATTTTATCGAGTCTTGAGAGAAGAAGTTAGGGAAAGTCTGAATTTCAGTAAATTCCTTTCCATTCTTGCTGATGTAAGTACTGATGCTACTGTTACTGTATCAGAGCAGGATATAGTGTATGTATCTTGACAATCAAAAACTGAAGAAACCGTAAAGCTGCTACTGAGTCGGAGGTGACTATTATATATTGTACATTATTTCTTTAGTTTTTTCTATGGATTAAAATGCATACATCTCATCGAATCTAGGCAAGTTATTGAAATTTTGGGACAAGTGAAAAGGTAGATGGGACGAGTGAATTTTCTGCAACCACTAGTCCTGGACAAGTGGATGAAAAAAAAATTTGATCAACCCTGCTACTTTGTATTTAGTAGAAAGAAGCATTTAATAATAAAACAGAAAATAAAATGCTCATTGAGTTCAGCCTCTTGGCTTTTGATTAGGATGACAAAGCAAACAGGTGTGATTGATTCCAGAAAGGTCACTTGCAAAAAAGTTCCAGTCATTTTATTCAGAAGCAACTATTTCAGAAAATGCAGCATAACCTATGCTGATTGTTTCTTTATATTGTGCCCAAGTATGTACTCAACATACTGTATATACTCATGTATAATCTGATACCAACTGCAAACTGCATAGACCCAGATCTGCCGTCGCATAATGCGCCGGCATATCTGGGGCTATGTAGTTTGTAAGGACTAATCAGTAGAACAAACAACATAGACCCTGATCTGCCGGCACATTATGCGATGGCAGATCAGGGCCTATGTTGTTTGCATTTGGACCCGGCTTATATTATATGCGAGTATATACAGTAAGTAAGATAGTCTTTGTGCATCAGAACTTATAACTAATGCACTGGATCTCATGAGGCAGGTAGAACAATGAAGGAAGTATATAAGGAAGTTCATTAGTGTAGTGATGCCATGAAGGTGTTGGATTTTAAGTATTCCAGGTCATGATTTAAAAGAACATCTTCTCATAACGTTGATTTCCCAGCACAAGTTCCTCTGAATAAGGCGCTGCCTTATGAAGCATTTTGTAGTGAGCACGGCCCTTTGCAACGCATCTTTTGCTAATTGTTGCAGTTATTATTAATTACAGTTATACATGGTGAGAACCATGCTGGAATCTCTGATCTCAGACAAGAGTGGAGGAAAGAAGACACTGAGGAAAGACATTGATTATCAGCACTTCATCACAATGGACAACTTCCACAAGAACTCTTTCTTCTGGAATTACCTTCTAAATTTTAATGGTAATGGTCTTTGTTGCTTAAAGCGCTATCACACAGATCGCTGTTAACTCCATGTTAGTGGAAAAGCGAGACATAGTAGTCATTTTTCTGGTATCATTATTGTTATCTTTAACAATTTTGTTAAGGTTTTCGTTGACATATTTAATTTCAGTGTTGGTTTTACATAAAAGCCCTTGCCTTCTTGCTAATTTTTGTTGAGCCTTTTTTTAGCAGGTACAGACCCTGGAACAGGTAATTTTGCCAAATATGCATTTCATTTAAATTCCATTTGCATTTGCATTTCATCTATCATATCCTTATATTTTTGTTTATCATCTCAGAAATGCATTCAGATTTTGCATTTATCACTTCCATCCATCATTTCCTTTTGTTTTTCTCATTTGGAACAAATCGGAAATGCATTTACTGAAGTCAGGTTTTCTGTTTTAGAGAGTGTTTAAGGGAGAGAACTATAGCTTTCATATCTTAAAAAATGAAAAAGGCAGCATTGAATTTATGATGAATTAAAATATAACTGCAACTGCAATAAATGTAAAAATAGTTGTGGAGTATTTGTCAGCAAATTTGTCTGATTTTGTTTCATTCCAATAAAGATTGTATAGATAAAACCAATGATAGTGATGTCATCACATCAGTGGTAGTTTTTTATGCCAGGCAGGCTGATGTGTTCAGCATTATCAGATTGCAGTAGTGTCATAGGCTTGTTTGCAGGTGAGATGTTGTGTTCAGTATTATCAATTGTGGCATTGTTATAGGTTTGTTTGCAGGTGGGATCTTGTGCTCAGCATTATCAGATTGTGGCATTGTCATAGGTTTGTTTGCAGGTGAGATGTGTTCAGCATTATCAGATGGTGGCATTGTCATAGGTTTGTTTGGAGGTGAGTTGCTGTGTTCAGCATTATCAGATTGTTGCATTGTCATAGGTTTGTTTGCAGGTGAGATGTTGTGTTCAGCATTATCAGATTGTGGCACTGTCATAGGCCTGTTTGCAAATGAGACCTTGTGCTTGGCATTAAATTTAAATACAGTTTCTGTATGTGAAAATGTAACGTATGGTGAAGCCATTGTTCAACAGAAACATTTAAAACTGAAATGTATTTTGTCTCTCCTCTTTAGTCCATCCCGCATCCTCCCCCCTTTTTTATAATAAAGCTTTTCAATAATATGAGACTGGTTAATATCTGATTAACTCCTGAATGATTCATGTCACATCAATATTGGATACTTAATAATGTCTTTCTTTCATGTTCAGATGTGCTTCCTCTTATAATGAAAATGAATTTGACAGACAGACAGTTTTTTAAATCCTGTTTCTTCTCCTCAGAATCTCTTTTCAACTGCTGTGATCTGTCTCAGCTTTGGTACAGAGAGTTTTTTCTTGAAATGACAATGGGAAGAAGAATCCAGGTAAGACAATATTTGTAATCTTTAGCTCTAAAAACTGACTCTCATAAACCAGAAGAGTTTATGGGATGGTCTGTTGTCCATTGTCTGTTGGTCATCCGTCCATCCATGAGCACAAGTTGTTATCGCTACTCCTCCTAAACTACTTGGAGGATTGGCATGAAACTTTACACACACATTAATCCCATGGTCTAGTTGGTCCTAAATGAAAATGGTGCCACTTGAAAATATTGTTATCACTACAAGTCCTGAATGGATAGTTATATCAGCATGGGGTTTTCACTAAAATACTTCTTATGATGTCTAGTTGGTCCTAAATGAAAATGGTGCTGATCAAACATCCAATATGGCCACCACAGCAGCCATCTTGAAAATCTTGCTATTACTACTTCTGAATGGAAAGTCCTATTGACATGGGATTTTCACCAAAAGACTTCTTATGATGCCTAGTTGGTCCTAATGAAAATGATGCAAATCTGATGTCCAGTATGGCCAACACTCCAGCAGTCTTGAAAATCTTATTGCTACTCATCCTGAATAGATAGTCATATCAACATGGGGTTTCACTAAAAGACCTTTCATGCTATCTAGTTGGTCCTAAATGAAAATGTTACTGAACCTATGTCATTGACAATCTTGTTATTCCTATGACTTAATGTAAAGTAATATTGCTATGGGGTTTTCACCAGAAGACTTCTTATGATGTCTGGTTGGTCCTAAATGAAAATGGTATCACTTGCATTTCCAATATGGCCACCACAGTGGCCATCTTTATAATCTTGTTATTGCTACTTCACCTGAATGGATGGTCATATCAACATGGGTTTTTTACTAAATGACTTATGATGTCTAGTTGGTCCTAAATGAAAATGGTTTTGCTCAGACATCCAATATTATCGCCACAGTGGCCTTCTTGAAAATCTTGTTATCACTACTCCTGAATGAATGGTCTTATCAGGATGGGGTTTTCTCTAAAAGACTTCTTATGATGTCTGGTTGGATGTAAATGAAAGTGGTACTGATCTGACTTCCAGTACGGCCACCACAATGGCCATCTTGAAAATCTTTTTATGGCTACTTCTTCTAGATGGCTTGTCATATTGATATTGTGCTTCCACTGAAAGACTTCTTATGATGTCTAGTTGGTCCTAAATGGAAATGGTGCCAATCTGATATCCAATATGGTCACCATGGCACCCATCTTGAAAATCTTGTTATTGTTACTTCTCCAAAATGCAAAGTATTATCAACATGGTGTTTCCACCAGAAGACTTCTTATGACATCTTGTTGGTCCTAAATGTTGTCTTGTTGGTTCTAAATGTTGTCTTGTTAGTGCCAGTCTAACATCCACAGCAGTTAATTTGAAAATCTTGATATTACTGAAGAGTATTTGAAATGGTTTAAACACTCAGCAGTTAAAAAGGAACATATGTCCATCTGTTAGCACAAGTTTGTTATTGCTACTCCACCTAAACCACTTGGAGGATTGCCATAAAAGTTTACACACATATTCATCCCAAGGTCTAGATGGTCATAAATGAAAATGGTGCTGTGCAGACATTCAAAATGTCACCACAGCAGTCATCTTGAAAAACTTTTTATTGCTACTCCTCCTGAATGGATGGTAATGCAACAGGGGGTTTTCACTGTAAGACTTCTTATGATGTCTGGTTGATTCTAAATGAAAATGTTGCCTATCTGACATTTAATATGGCCACACATTTTGAAAATGTTTCTGTTGCTACTCTTAAATGGAAAGTCATATCGAAATGGGGTTTTCACCAGAAGAATTTGTATGATATTTGGTTGGTCCTAAATTAAAATCCAGTATGACCACTATGGTGGCTAACTTGAAAATCTTGTTATTGCTACTCCTCCTGATTGGATGGTCATATAAACATAAGGGCTTCACTGAAGACTTTTTATGATGTCTGGTTGGTCCTAAATGACAATGGTGACAATCTGATGTTCAGTATGGCCACCATGGCAGCCATCTTCAAAATATTATTATGGCTACTTCTTCTGAATGGAAAGTCACATGGACATGGAGTTTTCACCAAAGACTTTTTATGATGACTAGTTGGTCTTAAATGAAAATGGTACTGCCTGGACATCCAATATGGCCACCACAGTTGCCATCTTCAAAATCTTGTTATTGCTACTTTGTCTGAATGAATGGGCATATCAACATAAGGTTTTCAATAAAAGACGTATGATTTCTAGTAGGTCTTAAAAATGAAAATAGTGCCAATTTGACATCCAATATGGCCACCACAGCAGCCATCTCGAAAATCTTGTTATTGCTACTTCTGCTTAATGGATCTCATACCAGCATGGAGTTTTCACTGGAAGACTTTTAATAGTCTTAAAAGTAGGGCCAACCTGATTTCCAGTATGACCACCACACTGGCCATCTTGAATATCTTATTGCTACTCCTCCTAGATGGAAAGTCATATCAACATGGGGTTTGTCACCAGGAGACTTCTTATGATGTCTAGTTGATTCTAAATAAAAATGATGCCCATCTGACATCCAGTGTGGTTACCATGGCAGCTATCTTGAAAATCTTTTTATTGCTGCTTCTCAAAAATGGAAAGTCATATCAACATTGGGTTTTCACCAGAAGTTTAATTATAATATCTAGTTGGTCCTGAATGAAAATAGTGCTGATCTGACCTCAAATATGGCTGCCACAATGAACATATTGAAAATCCGGTCTCTAATTCTCCTGAATGGATGGTCATATCAGTATGGCATTTGTCACCAAAAGTCTTCTAATGGTGCCTAGTTTGTCCTAAATGAAAATGCTGCCAATCTTACATCCAGTATGGTTGCCACAGCAGCTAATTTGAAAACCTTACCACTCAAGAATATCAGAGATGGTTTCAACACTAAGAAGTTATAAAGAAGAAATGGTCTTGAATTCCACATTTTTCTTTTCAGACAGTTGAGTGTCAATCTCATTGAGAGACTCATGTTTAAAAAATTGTTTTAATTTTCTCATTAATGTTCATAATTAACTGTCTAGTTTCAACACAAATTTAGCAGTATGCATCAAAGGAATATAGAAATAATTTTCCTTGCTAACATTTTGTATCTCTTAAAGATGCCTGATTCTTAACAAATGATAATATTGTTTCTGGTTTCAGTCTTTAAGATAGATGCCTGATGCATGATGAAACTAAAATGCATAAGTATACAGTAATTTTTGAGCTTGAATTTTTCAAAATGGTACAATGTTGAATGCATTTCACTTAAATTTTGTGACATTCATTTTAGTTCCTGTTATGTTTTGTCAGATCTTTTCATATTTAGCTCATCTGCCTTAAGTGCAGGAGAGCTGATGCTATACTCCTGGTGTCGTAGTTGGCATCAGCTGTGTCAGCATTAGCGAATGCACACCTTTTATATTTAAGTGAGTATCTCAGATATTAGTGCCTCTACTTTTGTGAATTTTTTTTTTTAATGCAGTTTTAGAAGTAGTACACAACAATACTAAAATAGGTCCCATGACCTACTTTTCACACTTCAGTGACCATGCACACCGTTTATTTTTAAGTCAGTTTCTCGCACACTATTGCTTGTACAGTCATGAAACTTAATATGTTCATACATCCTGAGGAGTATTACACCACCACACCATATGTAGGTCACTGTGACCTACTTTTCTGCACCATTGATCATTTATTTTTTTATGTTAAGGTCAATGTCAGGTACACTATTGCTTGTACAGTCATGAAAATAAATATGTGCATGGATCTTGAGGAATACTAGACCACCATGTCAAAAGTAAGTCACTGTGATCTACTTGACATGTACACTGTTTAGGTGGGTTTCTTGGATGCTGTTGCTTGTACAGCTATGACACATGTTAAGTGCATGAATCTGAGAAGTTCTACACCCATGATATCAAAAGTAGGTAGTATTATTTACACTTCAGTGCATATATATGTATGTGTGTGTGTGTATAAGTTTTTAACATGCTAGGATTTGTCTCTTGCCTGCTTAACACCATTCACATAGGCCATTGTGTTCCAGAGAACTCTTGTCTTTTATCAGTTTCCCATAGAGATGTCAATGCCTTGGATTCTAACAGACCACATATTAGAGAAAAAAGAACCTTCCATGATGGAGTGAGTATCTTCCTCTCTAGGTGAAATCTCTATGTTTAAAAACTGTATCAAAACATTTGCATGTATGTATGTATGTATGTATGTATGTATGTATGTATGTATGTATGTATGTATGTATGTATGTATGTATGTATGTACATACAGTATGTACTAGGGGTGTGTGTTACCACTTTATGTACAGTATGTACCAGGGGTGTATATTGCCACTTCACATATGTACATACAGTATTTACTAGGTTGTATATTGCTACTTTATGTACATATGTACAGTATGTACTATGGGCGTGTATTGCCACTTTACATTTGTAAGTACAGGATGTACTAGGGAGGGTATCACCACTTTACATATGTAGGTACAGTATGTACAAGTGTGTGTATTGCCACTTTAGTTGTGATATGTATCATGATGCAAATGACCCTATATGATACATATCATGAAGCATATCCATTGTTTGGCTGTTTAACAACGACATGTCATCAAGATCAGTTGTCATGCGACTGTCATGTTCTGTAGATTAACTTCTTGTGGTAAGTGTAGATGCATCCTGAATTAGTACCACATGAACTAGGCTTTTATTAATGAACATAAAAAAAAATATTTATCATAATAGGGCTTTTTTTATTATAAAAGAAAATATTGAAATATATGATATAGAGGTGCACGGTATTACTGGTAAACCAGTCTACTGCATTTTTTTTCTTCTTCTTCTGGTGGTATGTACCACGGTATTTTCTCACTATACCAGTACTTCAGTAGTCTCAGTCAGTAAGGAATGTATGGAAATTCCTGAGTAATATTTTTACGAATTTAATGAGATTAAAAGCATGTTTTCATTTTTCATGACAAAATAATTCCAAAAATTATTCATGTTTTTTGTAAAATAGTTGTATTTGTCACAAATTAATTTCAAATGTTATAAATATAATTATATGTATGAACCTTGAATCACATGTTTGACATGTGTCATGTATACCAGCATATTGGCTGAATGGGATGTTGTCAAAGATATTCGGGCCAAATCCAACTTTTGGAAAAAATTCGGATTAAAATAAAGAAGAAAAAGAAATGTCTTTTTTTGTTTATAGTTCTTTACTAGTGTATGTTTATGTGTTAAGTATCTGTACTCCTTTGTATTACTAAGAATCATCCCAAGATTTTCAGGAGAGCAGGTGTTTTCTGTTTGAATTGTACATAATTTCTCTAGTCCACTAAATAATTTGTCACTTGTTGAGTAATTGTATTTTATCATTAATTACTGTCTTGCCCGGCTGTTGGCATCCCACTCAAAGTTTTCCTGCCTATTATATCAGTAGTGTAGCTAGTAAATTGTAGGCTTTAATGTCAGCACTTCCTATTTTTATCAACAAGCTGTCTAATGTAAGTCGATGTCTTTTACAGGGTGTCAGCTATAGTGTAAGCTTAATCATCCAACTTTAATTACAGTTTTTAGTTGACAACTCATACAGCAATGAACATACACATAGCAAATTCATCTACTGTAAGGTGCTGATCATTTAATTTTCGGGTGGTGGGGTAGCTGTGAATTTCTGTTGAGCCAAGATATTTTCTTTTATCTCAAGATATTATTTTTTTCTTCAAATAATATAATGGATATAAAATATGGTGTTAATTTGCTATAAATCAGAGCAAGATATTTTTTCCAGCTATTTGAGAGCAGGAAACTTAAACAAAAATCCCATGCCCATGCCCCATAAAATTAAATTGTTGGTCTCTAATATAATTGTGATATACCGTGGTACATATCGCGGTATGTTCAGAAATACCACAGTACAAAATGTTTTGTGGTACCCAACTTTAATCTGATATGTATTGATGTATCACTGCATCCCAGTATGTATGTATGCATGCATGTATGTATGTATGTATGTATGTATGTATGTATGTATGTATGTATGTATGTATGTATGTATGTATGTATGTATGTATGTATGTGTGTATGTTTGTATGTGTGTGTATGTATGTATGTATGTATGTATGTATGTATGTATGTATGTATGTATGTATATATCCATGTATGCAATCATGCATGTATGTCATCCTTTCATTTCCCAGGGCTCATTACTTACAATTTACATGAAATGCATTGATACAAATGTTATTTCTCATTCTCAGGTACATTCTGTATCCATTAGATCTGTACAATGACTCAGGACACTATGCCCTGACCAAGTTCCGCCAACAGTTCCTGTATGATGAAGTGGAAGCGGAGGTTTGATTTCATTGTACTCATTTAAAGAATATATTATCTAACTAAGAATTTTGACACGATTGTGTATCTTACTGCCCATCAGTTGTTCAGTCTTGCCATTAAACTTTATTTAGGTCATTTGTACCATGTGCTTTCAAAACTTATAATGAGTACAGTGGTCACTCGCTATAAAACACCTCAGTATAACATGATCCCTGATATAACACAGGTATAGTCATAGATCTCACTATAAAGCACCTCCATATAACACAGTCCCTGATATAACACAGGTATAATCATAGATCTCACTATAAAGCAACTCCATATAACACAGCCCATGATATAACACATATATAGTCATGGATCTCATTGTAAAGCACCTCAGTATAACACAATCTGATATAACACATATGGTCATGGATCTCACTATAAGGCACCTCCATATAACACAGTTCCTGATATAACACATATAGTCATGGAACTCACTTTAATGCACCTCAGTATAACACAATCCCCAATATAAAACATATAGTCATGGATCTCATTATAAAGCACCTCCACATAACATAGTCCCTGATATAACACAGGTACAGTCATGGGTCCAATTATGCTTCTTTGAATTATGTTTTTCCATACAATGTACCCCAGTATAAGGCATCCTCACCTATAACACTGTACACTTTTATGGCTCCCTTGAACAATGCTATATTGAGAACACTGTACTTTGTTAAACCAGATTTTGGAGAAGGATCATATTTGAGGTTGAGGAATGTGAAGAGACCAGAAAAACAACATCATAGGGACGACTACTTACCCCTGCACAGATTAGTGTATTGCTACTGTGCTATTCAAATGTTTGGCCATGCATCAGTTAAGAAATATGAATGAAAAGAGGCATCTATTTCAATAGTTTAATACCTGTTATCAGAGTTGCAATTTTAAATAATCTCTAAGTGTGTCATCACAAGGGGATTAGGTAAAAAAAATTGCATCTATGAAAACAGGTGTCTATCTATTGAACTATTTGCTTCATTGCAAGTCGTTCTTTTATTCTAAAATGAAAACAAAATTTTTCTTGTTTAAATTGATTACTCTCTGTTAACTTTATTCTAGAGCATGCAAGCCTCTTGCTTTACTTTTGGCTGCACACTACTCTGATGAAGTCCAAATCTTATGTCACACTGTTAACTTGATTTGACAGCACACAAACCTCTTCCTCTAACATTGGTTGCATACTATTGTCATGCAAGCCATTTGCTCTACCATTGGCTGCACACTACTGTCATACAAGGTTCTTGCCTCATGCTCTACCATTGACTGCATACTGCTGTCATGCAAGCCTCTTGGTCTACCTTTGGCTGCACACAACTGTCATGCATACCTCTTGCTCTACCATTGGCTGCACACTAGTGTCATGCAAGTCTCTTGCTTTACCAAAGGCTGGGCACTACTATCATACAAGCTTTTTGCTTCTTGCACTACCATTGGCCGTACACTACTGTCACACAAGCCACTTGCTCTACCATTGGCTGCACACTAGTGTCAAGCATCCCTCTTGCTTTATCATAGGCTGGACATTACTATCATACAAGCTTTTTGCTCTACCATTAGCTGCTCACCACTGTTGCACAAGCCTCTTGCTCTGCCATTGGCTGCACACTAGCATCATGCATGCCTCTTGCTTTAACAAAGGCTGCACACTACTGTCATACCAGCTTTTTTGCCTTATGCTCTACCATTGTCCACACACTACTGTCATGCAAGCCTCTTGGTCTATCATTAGCTGCACACCACTGTTGCACAAGTCTCTTGTTCTACCATTGGCTGCACACTAGTGTCATGCAAGCCTCTTGTTCTACTTTTGGCTGCACACTAGTGTCATGCAAGCCTCTTGCTCTACCAGTGGCTGTACACTACTGTCATGCAAACCTCTTTCTCTGCCATGGGCTGCACACTACTAACATGCAAGTTTCTTGCTCTACTTTTTGCTGCACACTACTGTCATACAAGCCTCTTGCTCTACCATTGGCTGCACATTAGTGTCATGTAAGCCTTTTACTCTACCATTGGCCACACACTACTGTCATGCAAGCCTCTTGGTCTATCATTAGCTGCACACCACTGTTGCACAAGTCTCTTGTTCTACCATTGGCTGCACACTAGTGTCATGCAAGCCTCTTGCTCTATCAGTGGCTGTACACTACTGTCATGCAAACCTCTTGCTCTGCCATGGGCCGCACACTACTAACATGCAAATTTCTTGCTCTACCATTGGCTGCACACTACTGTCATACAAGCCTCTTGTTCTACCATTGGCTGCACACTAGTGTCATGTAAGCCTTTTACTCTACCATTGGCTGCACAATACTGTCATGCAAGCCTCTTGTTATACAATTGGCTGCACACAACTGTCATGCAAGCCACCACTTGTTATACCATTGGCTGCACACTAGTGTCATGCAAGTCATTTGTTCTACCATTGGCTGCACACTACTGTCATGCAAGCCACTTGTTCTACCATTGGCTGCACACTACTAGTGTCATGCAAGCCTTTTACTCTACCATTGGCTGTACACTAGTGTCATGCAAGCCTTTTACTCTACCATTGGCTGCACACTACTGTCATGCAAGCCTCTTGTTCTGCCATTGGCTGCACACAACTGTCATGCAAGTCCCTTACTCTACCATTGGCTGCACACTAGTTTCATGCAAGCTTTTTACTCTACCATTGGCTGCACACTACTGTCATGCAAGCCACTTGTTCTACCATTGGCTGCACACAACTGTCATGCAAGCCTCTTGTTATACAATTGGCTGCACACAACTCTCATGCAAGCCACCACTTGTTATACCATTGGCTGCACACTAGTGTCATGCAAGTCATTTGTTCTACCATTGGCTGCACACTACTGTCATGCAAGCCACTTGTTCTACCATTGGCTGCACACTACTAGTGTCATGCAAGCCTTTTACTCTACCATTGGCTGTACACTAGTGTCATACAAGCCTTTTACTCTACCATTGGCTGCACACTACTGTCATGCAAGCCTCTTGTTCTGCCATTGGCTGCACACAACTGTCATGCAAGTCCCTTACTCTACCATTGGCTGCACACTAGTTTCATGCAAGCTTTTTACTCTACCATTGGCTGCACACTTCTGGCATGCATGCCTCTTGATCTACCATTGGTAGGGTGTGCAATACTGTGATGAAGTCCAAATGTTATGTCACACACCTTGTAAGAGGTATCAATTGTACAAGTTAAATACTTTTTTGTCTCCATGCATTTTAAAGGAGGACAATGGTTTCATGTTAGAAATATGTATTATTACTGTTTGTAACCACTCATAGGTGCAGAATGCATTTTGGAGTCTAATCACATATTCTTTTGTCAGCAATTCCAAAATTTGATTAATACTTCAGTGTGCAACCATATGTTTATCATATTTTCCTTAAACAATTATACAAATTATAGTCATTAATTTTATGTTCATAAGTTTTGCAAGAATATTTTTTTGAAAAGTGCAATTAAAGCATTTGATATGAAGTGACAGCACCTTTCATAGTTGTGTGCATTCATGTAAATGCTCTGTTGTTGAAAATTTCTATACATTTATATTGTCTTTCTATGCACGTATATGTGTTTAATATCAAAAGTGAAATTCAAAGGTCTCATTTGCACTTTATCAAACAAAGTTTTGTGTCTTAAAAGTTTTGATAAAATTGCTTTTAGTTTTAACATTTACTTTTAGGTTAACCTCTGCTTTGATCAGTTTGTGTACAAGTTAAGTGACCAAGTGTTTGCCTACTACAAGCATTTAACAGCAAGGTAATTCTTAATATCAGAGTAAACACACATAACCACTAACTGTTGTTATCCTTCCTTCACTGACTTATTACTTACTTATTTGTCAAGTTATTTAAATGTATACACACCAACACTAAATAATTCTCTGTGAAGGAAGTATCAAGTTTTTCATATGGCATTGTAGAAGTCAGTAGTGACAGAGGCATTAAGTTTTTCAAATGGCATTGTAGAAGTCAGTTGTGACAGAGGTATTAAGTTTTTCTTATCGCATTATAGAACATAGTAGTGACAGAATCATTAAGTTTTTCATACGGCATTGTAGAAGTCGGTAGTGACAGAGGCATTAAGTTCTTGTTGCACGTGTGAAGCATGGGCCAGACATAGGGGTCACTTTTCCAATACTGTTGTCACTGATTTAGGTGTCAGTTCCAATACTGTTGTCATCGTCATTGTTGTCATTGACTTAGCTGTCAGTGTAAAGTTTTGCATTTGAATGGTAACTCAATTTCTCTGACACTGTTGTACATGCTATAAGGCAACTTGATGGGTGCATTCATTTTGGATGGTGCTACACCATGGGCAAAAGATGGAAGTAAATTCTGTGGGGATAGATCATGATTTTATGATTTAAGATTTACTCAGTGCCCATGTTTACCATGTATCAATATTTTATTGCCATCAATATTTTTGCCAATCAGAAACATTATAATGTGTATTTGAGGCATGCATTTTACAAATGATTAATCCATACAACTGGCAGTATGAATTTTATCTAAAGTGAAAAAATTATGTTTGTGTATGATTTCTTCTCTTATCATTTGTCAAGATAGAACAAGTTGAAAAACTTATTTGCCTACACAACTTAGAGTTATGGGGAAAATTTGTTGGAAGATGGAGATACATTGGTATCACTTTTCTGTCAGTTTTAACATTAAGATTCTGTGTTTAGGTCTTGTATTAAAGTTTCTGGCTGTTATAGCAGTGTCACTTTTAACACTAAGATTCTGTACCTGTGTCTTGTATTAAAGTTTCTGGCAGTTATGGCAGTGTTAGGATGAACATTAAGATTCTGTACCTGTGTATTAAAGTTTCTGGCAGTAATGGCAGTGGCAGTTTTAACATTAAGATTCCACAATTTAGGTTTTGTAGTAAACTTTATGGCAGTAACAGCAGTGCCAGTTTTAACATTAAGATTCCACAATTTAGGTTTTGTAGTAAACTTTATGGCAGTAACAGCAGTGCCAGTTTTAACATTAAGATTCCACATTTAGGTTTTGTATTAAACTTTATGGCATTTATGGCAGTGTCAAATTTAACATTAAGATTCCACATTAAAGTCTTGTATTAAAGTTTCCAGCAGTTAAGGCAGTGTCAGTTTTAACATTAAGATTCCACATTAAAGTCTTGTAATAAAGTTTCCAGCAGCTACAGCAGTGTCAGTTTTAACATTAAGATTCCACATTAAAGTCTTGAAATAAAGTTTCCAATAGTTAAGGCAGTGTCAGTTTTAACATTAAGATTAAAGTCTTGTATTAAAGTTTCCAACAGTTAAGGCAGTGTCAGTTTCAATGCTAAGATTCTGTGTTACGGTCTTGTTGCTAAAGTTTTTACTAGTCATATACATTAGGGGTAGACCATAGCATTGTTAACAAGATAGACATGCATTCAGCAGAACCATTGTCATACGTTAAGGAGCATCTATGGCTCCAATAATTAATGCATGCTTGATATTTACCTGAGTGTTCAAATTTCTTGATCTTTCAGTGATGTAATTATCTTTTATTATTACAGTAGAGCCAGGATTGTCCAGACTTTTCAGGGTATATGAGAATGATTGCAATAATCAGAAGTTTAAATACAGTCTAATCTTGTCAATCTGGCACAAATTATTGCCAGTAAAAACATCTGATAAAGGAGTTTGTTGAAAAAATTGATACAATTTATGAATGACTTGTAAGAAAATAGTTACCATGTGTTGCATGATATAGATGCGATTATTGGATAACAGATGCCAGATAAATGAGACACGACTGTAATTGAGTCTGCGTTTCTATGTATTAGAAATATTTTTAATACATGTTTGTTAAGATGTACTGATAATTTGTATAATTAAGCTTCACATAATGGAGACTCAAGTGTGTAACAAAATTGGCTAGGTTATCATTCTTATGTAAATTTTATAAAGTAATTTATAAAGGGATAAGTACCAATAGTTAACCCAGTATCTCTTCTAATTTAGGCTTGAAAATCTTTTCAGTATATTTTTCTGTCCATTTTTGATTCACATGTTTCAGCCAGCATGTGTTCAGAAAGGAAAAATATGTTATGTGAGCATTCAGTTCAAGATGTACCATATATGTTACTCTAGACGTGGGACCGAAATGCAAACTGCACAGACCCAGATCTGCCATCACATAATGCTCTGGCAGATCTGGGTCTAGGCAGTTTGTTAGGATTAATCAGAAGAACAAACAAAATAGACCCACATCTGCCGGTGCATTATAAATCAGCAGATCTGGGTCTGTGTTGTTTGCAGTTTGATCCAACGTGTACATGAGCATATGTGGCACATGTACATTGTTTTCTCTAATAAAGCACAGAGAAATGTATAAAGACCAAAACATCAGTAAATCATAATATCTCGAGACTTAAATAAATTTAAGTTTTCCCTTCTTTAATAAATTAACTTCATAAGTCGAAAACCCCTCAAATCCCAAATTTTAATTTGGTCCAGAGGATTTTCCGACTCAAGAGATTTCACTGCATATTGCATAATTTTAACAATACATGTGAAGAGTAATTCCTTTATAATGGAAACTATAAATTTGTTCTGCAGCATAATGCTAGACAAGCGGTTCAGAGCAGAGTGTGCCAATGCAGGGGTCAACATCAGCTATCCAGTAGCCAACCGTTATGAGACTCTGCTAAAACAAAGACATGTTAAGGTATACCAGCATTGTTTCACTTGCAAAGGCAAGGGAGACAAATTAAACTGTTCTAAATTACTAGGATACAGCACGAATTTTATGAAGTCAACATTAACTAGAATAAGTTGTTGTTATGAGGATGCTGAATGTTCTTGACTCCAGAGACTCAAGAAAATGTAATGATGCTAAAATATTATAATTCAGAGTATCTCTTTCTGTCTCACCTCAAGATGGTGAGATATAGACATTACTTTTCCGATGGTGGTGATGATATCATTATCATTAACATTTAAAATCAGCTTGGATGTTTTGAACATCAGATATCTTCTACATCAGTCACTGTATACAAATTGAACTTAAGAATAATATTACTCTATACCTGAAGTTTGAATCCTTCTAAGTTAGTGTTTCCTGTCTCATCTGACAGCAACAAGCTAGTGTTTCCTGTCTCATCTGACAGCAACACCAGCATTAAGATTCTATGTTGAATTTTTTTAAGGTCAGGTATCTTTTACATCAGCTGCTATATTTAACTAGAACTGATATATTTCTAAATGCTCACTTAAGCAGAAAGCTGCATCCTCATCAGCATAATGTTGTTTACAGGCAAAACAATGTAATCTGTGTACTGGCAAAACAATGTAATCTGTGTACTGGCAAGACAATGCAATCTGTGCAACCTTTGTGAAGAAATGTAGTGTATATTTCACTTTAACTGCAGCAGTATTCTTGGACCATTGTAGTTTATATTTCACATTAACCTCAACAGTATTCTTGGACGAGTATAGTTCATATTTCACATTAACTACAACAGTATTCTTTGACCATTATAGTTCATATTTCACATTAACTACAGCAGTATTCTTGGTCCATTTTAGTTCATATTTCACATTAACAGCAGAATTATTCTTGGACCATTATAGTTCATATTTCACATTAACTGCAGCAGTATTCTTGGACCATTATAGTTCATATTTCACATTAACTGCAGCAGTATTCTTGGACCATTATATTTTGTATTTCACATTAACTGCAGCAGTATTCTATGACCAGTTCAGTGCCACAGTACCCAGTGGATATGATAGACTAAATTCAACCAAAAGCTATGAACTGGTCCATACCATTTACAGAGCCGAGTAGGTCTGGTAACTCTACAGTTCTGCCTCATTCCTGTGCCATCAAAGATCAACATCGAACAGCCCTAGGACAGCTGATCAAAACTAACTTCTACGGTTCCGGCTACGGAGATGTTTTAGTCCTGGATGCTTGATGCCATGCTAGGACTATGGATGACTCACTCAGAGATCACTTAGAAGTTACTGTATCTCAATTGGGATGGACTTTTAGTATGGTTAGCTGTCACTCTCGGCAAACTTCACCAACACTATCTAAGATTTTACAAGACTTGTCTGCATCACAACACTTTTCAATAGACAATGAATCATGCTCACAAGCTCCATCATCTTTGCTCAACCCAACGATGAAAAGAGAAGACTCTGCCTTCCAGGCATCGATTGAAGCAGTGTTTTGCCAGTTACCACCAAAATTTTGTCCACCTCCTCCAGCTCCATCAACAGCTTTGTTTAGAATAGAGTCTCATCATCTGTCAATCTGTTATCCAAGAAAAACCAACCAATGTTCAAACAGTTACCACAGTCTTGTCGAGTGGCTGACTTATTGCATTGTTTAGTGAGGCAACTATAGGACCCAGACGTCAATAAACCTTTCTTTTCACAGCAATGACTGCCATCCAGTTTCAATAAAACATACTATAAGACACACATGTTTGTGTTTCACACAGAAGTCCCAGCCATTGACAGAGACGTAGCAGGCCAGGGAATGTCGAAACCTAGTCAGTAAGGATGGACCAGAAACAATTCAATGACACACAACATTTGGTCCGGAACGTCGTTGCTATAAGCTCTATGCAGGATCTGGTATCAAAGGCAATTTTCCAGCAAGAGGAACACAGCTTATCCTCCCCTACATTTATGCCAGCTGGATATGTGTGGGAATCTGTTTTAATGAATGGTGTGTGTGCTGAACAAGGCAGCACAACACATGCTGGCCAATTCCATGGCAGCAGTGGTCAATTTACAGTTTGTGGAAAGAGATGCTTTGCTCTCAACTTCCACCTTCCTTAAAGAGCATCACAAGGCCACGCTTAGATCACAGCCATTGTCCTCCAGCCCACTTTTGAATGGCCATGTGGAGGAAGTATGCAAAGAAGCCACCAAGGAGACTAATCTACCTCAGGCCGAGCATCAGAGACCTCAGTGATCGCTCCAGAATAGGGATCATAGGAAAAGAAAGAACACCCCTTGGGCATGCCAAACGTGGAAGCAGTCCTGCAGAGCCTATACATGTTCAAATCAACAGTTCTTGAGAATGAATGTGGATAAAAAACAGACAGAGTTGATTGTTTTCGCCCCAGTTTCTCTCCACTGCAGCCTCCTTCCAGAAAGAAATGATGGCATTTTCATGCTGTCCTTGTCAAGTATCCTGGTGTGGGGGAAGACTCAGTCACTTTACAATAGAATATAAAAGACTTTGCCCTGACAATCCATGGATCATGCAAGTCGTTTTGGAGGGCCTCCAGATTACATTCAGTGCTCCTCCTCCATTGTTAAGGGCTTTTTCAGCTACTGATGTCCCAAAAGATCCATTCAGAGCAGACATTTTGCAGCAGGAAATAATTTTCTCACAAAAAGGGCAGTAGAGATTGTTCAGAAGATAAAATCACTAGGCTTTTATTCAAGACTGCTTTTGGTACCAAATGCCAGTGGCATTCTTTGTCAAGTTATAGACCTCAGCTCTCTCAACCTTTTCATACAGGCACCATGGTTCAGAATGACAACACCGAGACTGGTTCTAAATGACATGCAGGAGGGAGATTTTGCAATCAGTTTAGATCTACAAGATGCATACCTACATGTTCCAATTCACAAGTCCTCCAGGAAATTCCTGCAGTTTGCTTTCATGGATACAGTTCAGGATACTAACTTTTGGTCTCTTTGTCAGTCCCAGGGTCTTCACAAGAAATATGGACAGAGTAGTGTCTCACTTAAGGACCATCTCCACATCCATGACATCCAACTACCTGGTCAGTATATTTCAAAAACACCAGGTGAGTTATATTTTAAATCGAGACATAAATTCCCTTGTTTGACTCCTACTCAGCCTCAGAATCCTTGTCAACAAATCCAGTATCATCTCATCTCAACATTTCACCCACTTGGGTATGGAGTTCAAGATGTATCTGAACAGAGTCTGTCTCCCTCAGGAACAGGCATTGAAAATCCTTTCTATGGTGGCATCAATTCTCTCAAAGAATTGCGTCTCAGCCAGAAAATTCCTTTGACTATTGGGTCTCCTCAATGTGGCAGTGGATCTCATCGTCCTGGGTCGCCTGTTCATGAAACAGTTACAAATAATACTGTTGTTTCAATGGTGACCAAAGTTTTGCCGAAAGGAACAAACAGTCGTAGTTCCCGATTATATGAGATCACATCTCAGTAAATGGGAGAACCTCACTTGACTTTTGCCGGGTGTTTCCTTGTAAATCCAGCCTCTGGGAATAATGATTTGTACGGATTCAAGCACAGCTGGCTGGAGTGCCCACCTCCTGTCATTGTTCTGGAGGCCAGCAGGATCGACTATTGCACATCAATATCCTAGAGATGAAGGCCACAGTGAAAGCACTTTATTGGTGGCAGGAGACACTTTATGGAAAGTGTGTACTCATTCTATCCGACAACTCCACTGTGGTGAATTATCTCAGAAGACGAGGGGGGACCAAAACTCCAGACCTCTGCCTCCTGGTTTGGGATTTCTAAGGCGGTGTCATCAACAACAAATCCATGTTCAAGTCTGTCACATTCCATCCCGAAGGAATCCACTAATACAAACTGAATGGTCGCTTCATCCCTCTGGTTCAGTTTCACTCATGATGGCCCCTGCCTTCACTGCCAAGAACAGGCTCCTGCTCGTGGGCAATCAGTCTTTTGTGGTGAAACCTCTTTCCATGTTGGATCCTTCACCTCAGGGCC
The DNA here is from genome assembly GCA_029931535.1 of Margaritifera margaritifera. Taxonomy (NCBI): domain Eukaryota; kingdom Metazoa; phylum Mollusca; class Bivalvia; order Unionida; family Margaritiferidae; genus Margaritifera; species Margaritifera margaritifera. The sequence continues at coordinate 1,250,158 of JAQPZY010001411.1, read as the reverse complement.
ATCTACAGGACCCGGTGAGGGCTTTGAAGTGGCACCTAAAACATACAGAGCCAGTGCAAAGAGGGAGATCTTGTCTATTTTAACCTTTGAAAGAGGATAAGGTCAATATCTCACCTCAGGCTCTGGATAAAATGGGTTATTTGTTCAGCATACAGAGAATTAACCAAAGATGAAATGAAATTATTATGCATTTTGACTTTTGAGGTTAGGGCAGTTGCCACCAGCATTGCATTCAAGTACAACTGTTCCCTAACCGATATTATACAAGCCATGGGATGGAGGTAAAAGTCAACTTTCTCTAGACTTTACCTCTGAGATCTTTTATCCCAAAATGCTCAGTTAGACCTGGTGGGACTTATAGTAGCAGCACAACAGGCTACCTTCCCAGGTCGTTAAGTAGCTTCTTATTGTTGCAGCACTACAACTTCTGTTGGATTTGCAGGGTGGGGGATTTTTCCCAATAGCCACATCTAGCCATATGGAGTCACTACTCCAGCTGGGTTATATCAAGAGAAGAACATATTTTACTCCAAAAATTGGTTTCTTTTGAACAGTATCATCCCCATATTTATATCTTCAAATTCACAGTACAGATACAGTCTTGGCAGGCAGAAACTAATTTTATTGTTTTCCTTTTTCAGATTCTTGGACGCTCAATAGATCTAAATCGACTGATTGGTCAGAGAGTTAATGCAGCTCTTCAGAAGTCGCTTGATGTAGCTATTGCAAGATTTGAAGCTGAAGAAATCACTGGGGTTGTGGTAAGTGTTGAACATAAAAAAGTTAGTAGATTGCTCAACAATAGGCAAATGAGCAGGGTAAGCTACCTCCCTCACCTCTTACCCTGCCTTGACATCAGGTGAAAGTCATTTCTCTAATATTCAGTGGTTGTTTTGGACTGGTTATTCATTTAAACATTTTTTATTGCCACAGGTGGTAAGGAATATACATAGGAAAAGGATTGGAAAAAGGTCCTCTAACTTATGTATCCGTCTCCATTATACAAATGTGAAAATGCAGGCAAGAAGCTTACATACAATGTTATAATCTACATATAAGCATCAAGCTTATATACAATATTATAATCTACATATAGACATCAAGCTTATATACAATATTATAATCTACATATAAGCATCAAGCTTACATACAGTGTTATAATCTACATATAGACATCAAGCTTATATACAATGTTATAATCTACATATAGACATTAAGCTTATATACAATGTTATAATCTACATATAAGCATCAAGCTTACATGCAGTGTTATAATCTACATATAGACATGAAGCTTATATACAATGTTATAATCTACATATAAGCATCAATCTTATATACAATATTTTAATCTACATATAGACATCAAGCTTATATACAATGTTATAATCTACATATAAGCATCAAGCTTATATACAATATTATAATCTACATATAGACATCAAGCTTATATACAATGTTATAATCTACATATAGACATCAAGCTTACATACAGTGTTATAATCTACATATAGACATCAAGCTTACATACAATGTTATAATCTACATATAGACAACAAGCTTACATACAATGTTATAATCTACATATAGACATCAAGCTTATATACAATGTTAAAATCTACATCTAGACATTAACTTGAAGGAGAGAAAGAGGACTGCTTATTAGTATTCCATTATTTCTTTGCTGATGGTGTGATATCAAGAAGTCATATACTGATACTTTATATATATATCTGGGACTCGGCATATGTTTGGACAAAAACAATTTTGATAATAAAGGTTTATTTTAATTGCAGAATTATTTTTTTAAGGAATTGTAGTAAAAAGAAATTATTTGTTGTTTACATTTTGATATTTTACAGGGACCATGTAAAACTGTATAATAATGCATTTGAATGTTTTACATGGTAATTGTTGGATGAGGGACCAGACATATTAAAATGAGTACAAAATGTGCAACTTTGCCAATTTTTTAACTTTTTAGGAGCTGGAAGCATTGATAGAATGTAACAGACTAACCCACAAAATGCTTTTGAAATTCCTGACATTGAATGACTTTGATGCCATGCTGAAGGAGGCAAATCATAATGTGTCAGCCCCATATGGACGGACAACGTTGCATGTATTCTGGGAGCTGAACTATGACTTTCTTCCAAACTATTGCTACAATGCTGCCACCAACAGGTTAGTATGCATATCTGTATGTTGTATCGACTGCACACTGTAGGTTAAATATAGGTTTCATTTCTCACAAAGTAATTCTTTTTATTGATGTTGCTGTTGTTGTTGACATCATTGGTGCAGGTGTCATTTTTAAGTTTTGCACTGAGCTCCACTGCACTAAAAAAAGTTGTACATGTGCAGTCATCTAAAGTAACCTATTTTTTATGCCCTTGTAAAAAGTTGTACATGTGCAGTCATCTATAGTAACCTATTTTTTATGCCCTAGTAATCAGTTTTTGTATTTAGCTCCATTTATCTGATACTGTTGCTTGTACACTTCTGAACTTGACAAGTCCCTTATTTTTTTTTAGAGGTTTTATGTGTGCACACTAAATTTAAGTCATTGTGACCGATTTTTCTTTAATCTATTTATTTAGCTTTTAGGATCATGCACAGGCAGACCAAATGAGACATAATTTTTCTATCTAGTGTTTTCTGGATTGATTTTGTAACACTGGATCCAAATATTTAGTTTTTACCTACAATTACTGTACTTTCCCTTCTATTGCAAAATAATTGTCAATAAGTAGAGCTTCTAAAGAACACAGTAATCACTCAAAAGACTATTATATGATGCCTAAGGTACATAGACAATGGATATGTTTCATATATTCATTAGAGAATTGTTATGACTTTGATTCCAGGAAAAAAATCTGGATTCTGTTTTCTGGAACATTCAGTACTGGTTCTGTATGAAGTTCTTAGTTAAAATAAACAAAGATTTCTTTTCCTGTCTGTATTCAGTGTATTTTTGAGAAAAAATGAGATATTGTCATTAAACATTTGTCATGCCTACACATTTTTATTCCTGTTCATACTACTATAAATTTTCTGCTTAACTGACATTCTTGCTGTGGCATTTTTAGGCAGATATTTACTATATACAGATCCAATTTTATGTAATTGGTACCAAATATCTATTTTATTTAGTTTGATATATTTCAGTACTAGGACTGTGAGTGATACATAATTTTTTTTTAATAAGCCTGGGTCGTGATATATATGGATTTGGAACTTCCTTTTCAGGTTTGTGAAAACAAAGCTTCCATTTGCTGCTGCAAGTTACAGAGAAAAACAACCAAATCCTTCCCCTCAGTACATTTGGGGAACTAAGGTTTGTCATTCTACTATAAACTCTGGATTAAGTGAGATGTAGGTGTCACTTACCCAATGGAGTTGTCGTTATTGATGGTGTAGATGTCAACGTTTAGTTTTTTAGCTGATAATTTTGAATGTACAGTCATAGAACTTCATTAGTATATTCATCATGGAGGGTACTGCTTATCACAGGCAAAAGGAGGTCACAGTGACCAATGTTTCACACTCCAGTGACTTTGCTGGGTATTTGGAATATGCCTCACTGGAGCAGTCAACACGTTGCATTCTGCAGAATTCTTAGCTTTACTGGTCATAGACCAGAAGAGTTTATATGATGGTCTGTTGTCCTTCATCCGTTGTCCATCCTCCTAAACTATTTGGAGGATTGCCATGAAACTTTACACACACGTTCATCCCATAGTCAAGTTGGTTCTAAATTAAAATGGTCCCCATCGGACATCCAATAAGGCAGTCACAGCAGTCATCTTGAAAAAAGTATCACTACTCGTCATGAATGGATGGTCATATCAATATGGGGTTTTCACTAAAAGACTTCTTATGATGTCTAGTTGGTCCTAAATGAAAATGGTACCAATCTGACATCCAGTATGGCTGCCACAGCAGCCATCTTGCAAATCTTAAAGATACTCCTTGTGAACGGAAAGTCATAATGACATGGGGTTTTCACCAGAAAACTTCATAATGCTGTTTAGTTGATCCTAAATGAAAATGGTGCCAGTAGATCAGAGTCTATGTTGTTTGTTATACTGATTAGTCCTTACAAACTGCATAGACCCAGATCTGCCGGCGCATTATACAACGTCAGATCTGGGTCTATGCAGTTTGCAGTTGGTATCGGTTTATATTCAAGTATATACGGTATTACTTGAAATTGACAAATGCAGCCTTTTGATTGATCAGAATATTTTAGTGAGATATCGAGTTGAGTGAAGTTTTATGACAGAGGGACCAGGCCTTAAAACTGAGTGAGCTTATGGTATGGCTCTTTGCCTGTCATGTATCTTCAGTTGTCTGTCATCAGTCTGTCCACAATTGCTATATTTAACCTGTTCTCAACAACCACAACAGCAATTTCAACCAAACTTGGCTGAGAGCATTCAGGCTTAGAGGGCTTTCAAGTTTGTACAAATGATGCCAATGTGCCATTAAATATAGCTGCCATTACTACAAATAGATAAGCATTTAAATGACTTCTCTTAAGTCACTGAACAGAATTTAACCAAATTTGACAGAAAGCATCCAAGCATGAAGGCCTTTTAGGTTTCCAGAAATTATGCTGTTATGCCATCATATGTGGCCACTCTTACTAAAAATAGAAAAACCTTTACATTAGTTCTTCTAAAAAACTGCTGAACAGGATTTAACAATATCAGTCAGAAAGCTATCAAATATGTACATATGATCCAGATCCACCATCAAATATGGCCACTGTTATTAAAAAAAGAAGAACATTTAAATGAATGTTGTCACAAACCACTGAACAGAATTTGACTAAAGTTTACATAACGCATTCTAGCCCAGAGACCTTTAAAACTTGTACAAATGATGCCAATCCACCATCAAATATGGCTGCTTTTATTGCAAATAAAAAAAAAATTAAGATGAAATCTTCTCAAATACTTCTGAACAGATGTAAATCAACTCAGACAGAAAGCATTCTGGCTTGAGGGCTTTTCAAATTTATACAAATGAGGACAAACTGCCATCAAATATGGCTGCCATTACTAAAAATAGAAAAGCCTTCAAATGACTTTCAAAAACTATTGAAAAGATATAAACCAAATTTGACAGCTTCCTGGCATGAAGGCTTTTAAAAAATTTGCTTAAATGATTCAGATCTGCAATCAAATATGTCCACTGTTACTAACATAGAAAAGCTGCTAAGCAGAATTTTATGGAATTTGATAGAAAGCATTCAGTCAAAGAAGCCATTCAAGTTTGTAGAAATAATTTCTGATCTGCCATCAAATATGGCTGCTGTTACTAAGAATAGAAAGGCTTTTAAATGTCAGCAAGCATCATAATTACTGATTTGCCCAGCTGCCCTTGCGATGGGCTCATTCCACAGTAGAGTTATCTGTTCACATAATAGGTAGCGTGTCAATCATCCACAACTTCCTGGGCATTCAGCATGGTTCAGCGAGTGAGGAGAGAGCATGAAACAGGTTTAGTCACCAAAATATGTGCAGGCATTAAAAACTTAAATAAACAATCTTTACATAAAACCGACCTTATAATAAATAGAGACAAAGAATGAAAGCAAAGAATATAAACAGCCATACCCTTCTGCAATTTGAATCCATTATCCAGAGATTAATTCATCGATTTACCAACAGAGGCTCTTGTGGTGTCCATGTAAACACAAATGATTGCAATTAATAATAATTTGAATATTTTATAATACTGAGGAGATTAAGTCGTGTACATGAGGCATCTGATTATCTGGAAAATTCAATGATACAATGTTTCACAAATAGTAGTAATTATGAAGGAGGGGATGTATCGTTGGGCTAACTTATAATAACAGTAATGGTGTTGGCAACAAAAGCATTTTATTAATTATGCCCAATACTTTTTTAGCTAACTTTGACAGGCAGAAAATGGCAATTTTAAATTTACTGATTTTAAATGCAGCAATCTTTCTTCTTTGTCCCAAATTTAGTTCATATTTTACTTTTACTTTTTTTGTACAAAATATATGTATATATAATAAAAATCTGTACTAAGAATGTACTTGTCATGTGCAGTCCATCCTTATATAGGATACCTATTAGATATAACCATCTGTGATCCATCTCTGTTACATGACTTCTCAGGGAAGTTGCTGATGACCACTGTGGAAGTGACCACTTTCCACTATACTTAAGAAGCAATACACACCAACCTTGGGGCTTGGCCAGAAATGGAAATTGAATAAGGCAAACTGGGAAATGTTTCAGTCCCTCTATGAATCAAATTTGACAGCCAATTGTTTGTAAAATTATGTGGATCTGATACTCTACTAACATACTCTAGAATGTTGCTGGGGATACAAATACCAAAAACTTGTGCGTTTCTAAACATGTCAACAAAGCATGATTTGTTGATGCTTGGAAAGACACCATGAGGGAATAGAAAAAAGTCCTTAGAGATTTATGCCAATCCAACAGCTGAAAATCTGAATAAATATTGCATATACCGAGATAAAGCTTGTCGTACCATCATAGAGAGAGAGCAAGACGAAAACATGGAGATTCTATGCCTCTAAGTTGAGCTATCACTTCCCTATCAAATCAATATGGAATATGCTACATAAAATAATTGGCACAAAATTAAAACAACTCTTTGAAACCTGAAGGAAACCGGTTCCTTTAAATTTTGAATTTGCTAATGCTGAAGATTACAATAAATGTTTCACTCTCAGGGAACTACAATACTCTCTTGATCAAGCCCATAATACTTCAGCATGACCAGATGATATTTGCTATCAACTTTTGACATACAGCTCTCAATACACTACTACTGGTGTGAACTCAATACACTACTACTGATGTGAACTCAATACACTACTACTGATGTGAACTCAGTACACTACTGCTGATGTGAACTCAGTACACTACTGCTGATGTGAACTCAATACACTACTACTGATGTTAACTCAGTGCACTACAACTGATGTGAATTCAGTACACTACTACTGATGTGAACTCAATACACTACTGCAGATGTGAACTCAATACACTACTACTGATGTGAACTCAATGCACTACTACTAATGTGAACTCAATACATTACTACTGATGTGAACTCAATACATTATTACTGATATGAACTCAATACATTACAACTGATGTGAACTCAATACACTACTACTAATGTGAATTCAATACACTACTACTAATGTGAACTCAATACATTACTACTGATGTGAATTCAATACATTACTACTGATGTAAACTCAATACATTACTACTAATGTGAACTCAATACATTACTACTAATGTGAACTCAATACATTACTACTGATGTGAACTCAATGAAGAGTCTTTATGATCATGTACCACCAGAGACAATTTTTGACTTTTTGGGGAAATGTGGTTTATATTTATAAAAAAGGTTGACAATGCCTTTTTAGGATTTTATTTTAATTTGCCTTACCATTTTATTTTTTGGGAGACATTCTATAGAATTTTAACATCTTTACCTTTTATCTTTTATATTGTATTACTTCATGTTTATATTTATTTGGAAGGGGCCATCTTCCTAAAAAGTTTTTGTGAATTCTTCATTGTTACATTTTGTAGAACTTTACTTTTAATTGGCACAATATATCCATTTTTGTGATCAATACACTGCTAAACATTTTCAGTTAAATTTGGAAAGTGGTTATTTGGGAAGTGGTTACTTCCCGTTGACCTTGTGCAAAGCAATAGTGATATCAGTGCTCAGACTTGGAAAGGATCATACCAACCTTTCCAACTGTCATCCCATCACATTAACAAGCTGTATTTTCAAAACTATGGAATGAATAATAAATGACAGACTACTCGGGTATCTTGAATCCAACAAACCTCTCTGAGACTCACAATGTGGACTTAGTCTTCAGTGAAGGACAATTCAATATATAGTCTGACTTGAAACATTTATTAGATCGGTCTTTATTAAGAAAAAACATATATAGTAGCCATCTCTTTTGAACTGGAAGAAGCTTATGACACCACATGGAATTACAGCATAATGAATGACCTAATCAACTTACGTCTAATGGGCTGACTGCCTATCTTTACATCCAAGTTTTTGAAAAATACACATTTCATAGTTAAGGTAGGTACCACCCTTTCTGAAAGCTGTTATCATGATATAAGTGTACCTCAGGGGCATATTGTCATTCATCCTTTTCAGCATCTAAATTAACAACAGTATCATGATATTTATTTTAGATTATGGATGTATTGACTGAATTTAGTAATTTCTGATTCATCATGATGCAATATGTTGGAAATGCAATGATGTATTGACTCGTGATACATATAAGAAATAAGAGAATTATCTATAATCAAAGGAATGACCAATAGCATTATATAAGGTACAAGATTGATTCATCATGATGCAATATGTTGGAAATACAATGATGTATTGAATTATCTTTAATCAGAGAAATGACCAACAGCATTATATAAGGTACAAGATTGATTCATCATGATACATATAAGAAATAAGAGAATTATCTATAATCAGAGAAATGACCAATAGCATTATATAAGGTACAAGATTGATTCATCATGATGCAATATGTTGGAAATGCAATTATGTATTGACTCGTGATACATATAAGAAATAAGAGAATTATCTATAATCAGAGAAATGACCAATAGCATTATATAAGGTACAAGATTGATTCATCATGATGCCTTATGTTGGAAATGCAATGATGTATTCATGACTCATGATACATATAAGAAATAAGAGAATTATCTATAATCAGAGAAATGACCAACAGCATTATATAAGGTACAAGATTGATTCATCATGATGCAATATGTTGGAAATACAATGATGTATTGACTCATGATACATATAAGAAATAAGAGAATTATCTATAATCAGAGAAATGACCAACAGCATTATATAAGGTACAAGATTGATTCATCATGATGCAATATGTTGGAAATACAATGATTTATTGACTCATGATACATATAAGAAATAAGAGAATTATCTATAATCAGAGAAATGACCAACAGCATTATATAAGGTACAAGATTGATTCATCATGATGCAATATGTTGGAAATACAATGATTTATTGACTCATGATACATATAAGAAATAAGGGAATTATCTATAATCAGAGAAATGACCAACAGCATTATATAAGGTACAAGATTGATTCATCATGATGCAATATGTTGGAAATACAATGATTTATTGACTCATGATACATATAAGAAATAAGAGAATTATCTATAATCAGAGAAATGACCAACAGCATTATATAAGGTACAAGATTGATTCATCATGATGCAATATGTTGGAAATGCAATGATTTATTGACTCATGATACATATAAGATAAAAGAGAATTATCTATAATCAGAGAAATGACCAACAGCATTATATAAGGTACAAGATTGATTCATCATGATGCAATATGTTGGAAATGCAATGATGTATTGACTCGTGATACATGTAAGAAATAAGAGAATTATCTATAATCAGAGAAATTACAAACAGTAAGCATTATATTATATAGGGTACAAGAGTGTGCAGTATGGCCTGCTCTCAAAAGGTTATTTACCAGTCTGGCATCCAGAAATTTACACAAGTCTTGGTCAGCAAGACATTTGCCATGCTTGCAAACTCAAAAATTTGCTGTATCGTGATGTGTATCACAAGTTCAGTATCGCAGTATGCATTGTGTCAAAGTCTGTAAACCAGTACATGTCTTGATATGTATTGTTTCGTTTACTCTTTATTGTAATGTGTGTTGTATCTCTGATTTCTAGACAATGACAGGTCTAAACTTCAGATACACTTACATACAGATCAGAAATGGTCAGAAGAAAATGGATTAACATTTTCAGAACCTAAAACTGTTTGTATGCACTTCTGCTCACTACATAAACTCATGATGACCCAAAACTCTATCTTGATGGTTCTCTTATATCTGTTGTGTGGAGGAGACCTACCGTATATACTCGCATATAATCTGATACCAACTGCAAACTGCATAGACCCAGATCTGCCATCGCATATAAGCCAGCAGATATGGGTCTATGCAGTTTGTAAGGACTAATCAGTAGAACAAACAACATAGACCCTGATCTGCCGGCACATTATGCAATGGCAGATCAGGGTCTATGTTGCTTGCATTTGGACCCAGATTATACGCAAGTATATACAGTAATTTTTAGGACTTATTTTTTACCATAAACTTCTGCATATTAGATAACTCGGGAACAAATGTGAAAAAAGCCTGGATTTAATATGAGTTGTGGTATCAGCTCGCAAATCTTACATGCAGATGCTAGACTTTGTCCATGAGCATTTAGAACTTCACTATCAAGAATCCTCTATGTTAAAGCAAATGAACCATCTCTTTATTTTAGATGAACAAAATTGGCTCTTCAGTATTTTACAAAACTATCGTCTAATACCACATATGATGTCGTCTTTAGGCCCAAATACCAAACATCGTACACTTGGAAACCAAACTTCATTGCATCGTTTGGCATTAGAATTTGTGCTCATCTAAAAGCAGCAAAAATCGCTCTTGCCAAAACTGCAAAATTCAATGTTCCTAACCTCGGTTATTAAAATCTCCAAAATAAAAGTTGATCTTTGCCAATGCAAAAAGTCCTCTACCAGTCGTATTGTGTTTCAAAGTAAATTCAGTGAAATAAGAGTCACCTGTCATGGCCATATATCTTTGTATCTAGATGATTTGAAGGATGGAGACACAGTTGCATCTGCCATTGCAGCAATCCACAGCACCATTTCAAGCCAGTTACTGGAAAAAGCCTCCATTTTTACAGCAGAAATTACAACCATACTAAAATCTTTGAACTACATCATAAAATGTCATCATCTTTTTTAATGCCCTTTGCACACTGAAAGTCTTGCAAAACCTTGAATTTGACAACCCATTAATATCCTAAATCTTACAAAAAATATTGAAATAGTATTCTGTTCTGTTGGCTGCTTATTCACATTGGTACTAAGGATAATGAAAGGGAGAGATAAAGCAGTTGAAGCTGCCTTACAGTCACCCATTTCTGAATGGAAGATTCCCTATAGTGACTTCAAATATACAAATCTACATGTTCCATATACTTGGCAAAATATGTGGAATGAAAACTCCACAAACAATCTTCAGAACATCAGACCCATCATTGAACAGTGTCATACAGAACAAATTGCAGTGATTAGATGGTATTTGCCAGGTGGTATACACAAGTAGAGGACCCATATACCTGACTTGTGCATACTTAAAGAAAGGTGAACCTTGACCAGAGTGCATACCATGCCAGTGTCCACTGACAGTGGAACATATTCCTGTTAAGTGTATTTACTTCAACCCTGTGAGACAGAAGTTTTTGATGTGAACTCATTTAAGAAGGTTTATGATGATGTATCACCTGAGAAAATCTTGAACTTTTTTAAAGAATGGGATTTGTATAATAAATTGTCCCTATGTTTTTCAAGAATGGGGTTTGTGTAATAAATTGTCCCTATATTTTTAAGATTTTATATTTTTGCTTTTATCTTTTATTTGGTATACCTTTTAGAGAATTTTAATATCTTTACATTTTATCTTTTAGGACTATATGTTTGCCTTTATTTAGATTTTCTTTGTGAAGTTTTTGCAGTTTTTTATCTTTTATTTTTTGGAGCTTAACTTTTGATTGGCACTATATAGACAGTATTGTGGTGATGTGCCATTAAACTCAATACATACATACTTGAGCTAGGTGTCATCCAGTTGAGCGATCTCAATTCCACTTGGGCCTGTTGTACTGTGTTTTCTTTTCTTCACACACAATCTTCACATACACATATGCTTGTTATTGCAGCAGGAAAACATCCTCATGTTCAGGGACATAAATGTGGTGACAGGTAAACCCATAATTCCTTTGAACAAGGTTCATGTATACTAGAGTCTAAAGTTTTTAAGAAATGTCATTTTTCTATCATTTACATCTTGTATTCTATTACATATGGTCTGATGCATCCATATATATTTTATATCATTGTAATATAAAAAAAAGAATCAATGTTCAAAAAATATGTGCATACAAAGAAAGTTGTTTGAAATACTTGGCTTTCTTTTGTAAAAAGGTAGTGTGAGACAAATAAAAATGACCTTTTCATTGTAACACATTCAGTTTCATCTCTTAAGTGCCAGTTTGAAGTACCAAAATGACATCTTTGCTACATCTCTAAAAATTATTTATTTACATGTATATCTATAGATGCTAAGTTTTTCAATCTTGATATTTGCAGGCCTTGAACACATCCTACGGTGCCATTTGTAGTCTGTACCATGGTTTTGTGGGTACACCACACTTCCGTGCAATCTGCCGCCTAATTGGATACCAGGGTATTGCTGTCATTATCGAAGAGTTACTCAAAGTCGTTCAAGGACTGGTAAGTTTTAATGTTTTCTCCAGGCGCAAGCACTACTTTCTACTACTATTAATTTCTGTAGTTGTCTTCAGCTTTTTATCCACTTGTAACTTGACCAAACTGACCTAATGTTTTGACCTTTCATTAGGATGTTTATGAAGGTCGTGTCCACTTCACAGATAGGGGTTGTAGTATGCATGTATTTTTCATGCTTTGTCTTGGTTAATTACATCTAAAATACTAGTTATGCAAAATGTATCCCAACCAATATTCCAATAGTTTGAATGATCAAGTTAAGATATACATAGCAATGAAAGATCAAAACCAGCAGGTCACTTTTGTACCTTTTGTACAGAACAAATCCCAGATGAGTTGGTGTTGTGCCTCTCCCATATTGGACACATATCTGACCTACGCATATCTCCAGAAAAGTGAACCTCAACCAGAGTACATTCCTTGCCCATGACCTTTGACAGTGGAACACATTCTTGTCAAGTGTATTGATTTCCACCCCGTGAGATAGAATTTTTTTTTATGTGAACTTGATTAAAATGCTTTTTCATGATGTGACACAAGAGAAATCTTGGAGTTTTTAAAAGAATTTCGTTTATGTAACAAATTTTGACCCAATATGTTAAAGACTTGATATTTTTAGCTCTGCTGGTTATAGACCAGAATAGCTTATGGGATGGCCTGTTGTCCGTTACATACATACATACATACATACATACATACATACATACATACATACATACATACATACATACATACATACATACATACATACATACATAATACATACATACATACATACACACACACACACACACACACACACACACACACACACACACACACAGACACTACTTTGCAAATCCAGCCCTTCCAAGTGATGTTGACAATATATTTTGACTGTTTTAGCACTAAAAGTGGTAAAATGTCTGCTTTTAGTGTTGTCTGCTTACCAAGATGGAAGTCAGATAAGAGTGGTTTCTCCATGCATAGAGGGATTGGTACCATATCCCATTATTTGTCAGTTGCTACTTCTGCATGTTCCTTGAAAGCATACTTGTTTAGAGACCTTTCAAGTTCCTATCATTTTTTTTTTTTTTTTCAAGTCTAAGAGATGCAGGGACTTTTCTCATCATGAAGTAAGAATGGATTGGATTAGGTGTGGGACTTGGATTAGGTGTGGGACTTGGATTAGGTGTGGGACTTGGATTAGGTGTGGGACTTGCAAGCAGTTTAAGCTGTCTGAGGATCATCACTCCACCCACAATACATGGATGGGGTACCAGTCAGACAACACGGGTGAAATCTTCTAAAGGTTTATAGTTTGTCCTGAGCTAGTGAGAGGGCTTGAAATGGTCAAACAAGGATGTGGCAGTGATTAACCTTGCTTATGATACCGCCTCAGTGGCAGATTTCATGAGGTCCCAATCATTAGATTCAGGGATATCATCAATGAATAAGGAGACCCGGCAATTTTTACTGCCTCTGTCTTCCCACACAACTCCAGCATTAACTTCGTCTGCATTGCCACAACTTGCTTCCTGTCAGACCAGTACTGGACAGGTTCATGGGCTAGTACCACTGTGGTATCAAACCCATGTGATCCAGACCTGGAGAAGTCAATACTGTACACACATTTATGGTGATCCCTAGATAGATGGTACCTGACCATGGGACCAGATGTTGGCAGGTGCTGTAACTCATCCACTTCAATTACAACATTGCCATGACTTAATGCCAGTATAGCTTGCACTGGAGATGGTGGTTTGCTTTCCAGACATAACAAGGAAGTCAGTGGCATCCAGCACTGGTCCATGCCACTTCCAGCGCCAGCTTTGTCACAGATGCACAGCACAGCTGGCACTGAAATTTAGTGATCAGCCTTCCCACGATATCCAATACCGGACCATGGAAGTCACTGCTGACTGGCACCAGACTATTCCATCACCAGTTCTATCTCTGTCATGGATTATGCACAGTTCCAGATAATTCCTTTTTACCAGATACACTGTACAGTCTGAGACTATCAATGACATGCAGAGCTAGCACTTGGAGATTACCATCTCACAACATGGGCAAACTCCCAACTTAGTTTATTGTCCTTGACTACCTGCATCATTCCCCGTTCAGTCCTCAGCACCATCACAAGATGCTTCTCTTTCATCACACACATCAGACACTGAAGACAGACAATTGCGAGCCTATTCTTATTTGCTTAATCCCATGATATCTAGAGAAGAATCAGACTTCTATGCCCTCATAGAGAAAGCCTTCCTGCTTCTGCCTTCAGAGTTTTGCCCTCGTCCAGTTCTGTTGATGTCCTCCTATAGAATTCATGCATCCATTGACATTTTAACCAGGAAAGACCAACGTTCTTTCAAGCATTTACCACTGTTTGGTTGTGTCTCTGACATATTGCACTGCTTTGAGAGGCAACTACATTACCTTAGTCTCAACAGGTCTTCTCACAATGGCAGCTCCCGTCTAACTTCACCCCAGAAATTTACAAGACTCTTTGATACATATGAAGAGAATATCCTTATGAGAGATGGAACAACTAGTTCATATGCAACATTGTGGCTATTGGTTCCATGCTTGCTCTGGTCTCTTTTGTGATCTTTCAACAAGCCGACCTTAGCCTAGATCTTTTCAGTGAGACCCCCTCTAACAGACATGCTTGGAAGTTAATTCACATATGGCTTGAGTGTTAAATGGAGCAGCTCAGCATTCGTTCCAGTGTTATAGCTATTTCCATCAGACTCCAACAGAGATGCCAGCCATTCCAGATTATGCAGAATTATTGTGACTTGCATTTCAAGATTCCACATTCAGGATTATGTTGATGAAATTCTGATAAATCATATTTTTAGGGTATAAAATTATGATCAGGCATTTTCTGTGTGGACACAGGTTAAGGGGAAAAGTGCTTCAGCACCAAAATGATAGGCTGATATATAGAGTTGAAAAATGGTGGAAGAGATGAAGAGAAAAGGAAGATGCAGATAATATGTGAGGAAAACTAATGTAGTTGTTTTGGCCAAAAGTATTGAAGGAATTCCAGGTTCTTCATTAGAGGAATGGATAAACCATTTATTCTTATTGGACCATAATTGTTCCTGACTGTTTACATTTATGTGTAGGCGCTTAGGAAGATGTAATATAATTATATAGAAGTTGTTACTTTTAATGAATGTCGTATTCATTCAGGATGGGCTGCCTAGATTAAGAAAAATTGATAATTGGAATCCTGATAAGTATACTCATGGCTTGGCATCTCAGTTCCAGCTTGCAGAGAGAGAGATATATATATACTTTCCTATCCTCATCTATGCTGCTCATAGATCACCACAAGGCAGCCCTAAGATCTCAGAGTTTGTCTTCCAACCTACTATTCTATGGCCACATAGATGAGATCAGGAAACAGGCCATTAAGGAGGCAGGCTGTGCTCAGGCCCAGTGACCCAGAGCCCCACCTTTATTTCATAAATGGGACCAGAGAAATGGGAAGGATCCCACAAAGACACATCCTCCGCCATACCTTTCTCTTTGTTAAGGGCCCAGTTTCCCAGAGCAAGAGACAACATGATGCGAAGAGAGAAGTACCAATTTTGGCCCAGATTTTCTCTCCCTGACAGCCTCCTTTCCACAAAAAATGATGCCATAATTATGCGGCACTTTTCCAATATCTGGGTGAGAGGCTGATTTCAAGAATTCACATAGGCTCTCTCATCCAGAAAAGTATGGGCACCCAAGTTTGGAATGGAAACCTTGAGTCTTGTCCTCAGTTCCATGGGTCTTCTCAATGCAGCTATGAATCTCCGCATCTTAGTCCACATGTCCTCCAGACAACTGCAGATTATTCTTCTAAATGGCAGCAGAAACTTTGCAAAATAGATCAAAAGATCAAAGTTTCAGTTTAGTTTGGTGTTTTATAACACAGCAACACAAATAGGTTTTTTAGTGCGGAAGCAATTGAAGTAAGTGCCTTGCCCAAGGACACATCATGGCAGCCAACCCTGGCTGATCCGATTATAGGATTCAAACCTGCACCCTTTCAATAGCGAGTCCAAGATGCTAACCACTGAGCCACCATGACTCAGTTACATGAGACTTCATCTCAGCAAGTGGTTTACAGTGGGCATCCCGTTTCAGAATCAGCCTGGAGAAATCATTGTTTGTACAGACGTCAGCATGACTGGAGGGGGGGCCTATCTCCTTCCTTTTAAGAGGTGAGTGGGCTTTGGTCCCCCATGATCTGTTCATGCACATCTATCTTCATGAGATGGAAGCCATAGCAAATGCCATTTTTTTATTGTGGCAGGAGATGCTACCTGGAATGGACATTCTGATCCTTTCTGACAACTCTGCTCTTGCCAGTTATCTCCAAAGGCGAGTGGGGATCAGATCCTCGGATCTCTGCCTTCTTGTTTGAGATTTTCTCAGATTGTGTCATCATCAACAAATTCACATGCAAGTCTGCTACATCCCAAGTCCAAAAGCCTGTGCAGTCAACATCCTTGCCCTGAATTGGAATGGTCTCAATGCATGTCTTTCCCCAACTGCTCAGATTCCCAAGGTCCTTTAGAAGGCTAGAGAATTAAGCTGTGAACTAATCCTGATTGCAAGCCTCAAGAGGGAGAAATCTTGGATAAATGACCTTCTAATTTAAGTGGTGGTGATTCCCAGGAAAATCCTGCCATCTCCATGCCTGTTGAAACAACCACATATGTAGGTTTTCCATCCCAACTCAGAAATGCTGAACTTTCCTGCTTGGCTTCTTATCAAACTATCCCTCAGAAATAAACATTTCTGCAAGCAAGTGGTGGACAGAATAGGGTGGGCAAGAAGGTCCCCACTATGAAAACCTCTGAGGAGATAGTGAGAGTCCTCTCCCATTGATGTGAGCAGAGACTTTAAAAAAGATTGTGTACTACAAATTGGTAACTTAGCCCTGTGACTTTTTGAGAAGAACAAGCTAACCCCAGTCATGATTAAGGGCTACTGTTCCATGATTTCTCACATGCTCTGTTATCATGGAAAGGAGGATGTAGACCAGAACAAAGACCTCTCTGACATTCAATCCAATTTCAACTTGTCTTGAGTAAAGTCCTTGGCCCTTTGTCTGAAATGGAATCTGTGTTGGGTTTTGTTCAGGTTAATCAAGTTGCCCTTCCAAATCACTGTCCAAAGCCTCATTGACTCACCATTTATATAAGACCTGCTTCCTAGACACTCTAGCCTTAGCAGGCAGAATCAGTGAAATTCATGCTTTATCAGTGGACTTGAACTTCTTGCAGTTCCACCATGATAGTTCAGTTTCTTTCATGAATGGCCCCTTTTTTCATTGATAAGAATAGAATTCTGTTTATCTGAAATCAGTCTTTCATTTTGAAACCTTTGTCTTCAGTAGATCTTTATTCACATGGGCTTCTTCAGGACCCCATTAGGGCATTGAAATGGTACAAAAAATTTACGGAGCGATCAGAAAAAGGAGATCTAAATTGTTATTACCATGAAAAGAAGGAAAGAATGATATTTACACTCAGGCTCTTTTGCCCTGGATTCATTGGGTTATTCACTCAGTCTACAAAGAATGAACCCAAGACCATATTAGTTTTCTTACAAGTGTAAATAGCTCGTGAAGTCAGGACAGTTGCTGCAAGCCTAGCATTGCAATCTTCTCTGGCATTTATTTGAATTCTAGGAGTGCACTTCACAGTAAGTTTAGCATGACACTTAATTGATTTCACCTCTATATGCCATTGGCTTTCTCCAGTTACAAGTGTCAAAAACAATGGTCAGGAAAAAGTGTGGGGGGTGCAGGTATTTCATTTAGCTGGGACAATCACCTCTCCTGTATTAGTTGTATGGGGTGCAATTTGAAACATACATGCGATGTGTGCCCACACTGATCTGAGGAAAAGTTGGTGACTGTCACATCCATGCAAATAACTCAGGCAAATGATCAGATTGCAACCTCTATCTTCCAACCTTTTATTCCACATCCAGATAGAGGAGGTCAGAAAACAGGCTGATAGAGGAGGTCAGAAAACAGGCTGATAGAGGAGGTCAGAAAACAGGCTGCTCAAGAGGCCTTTTCAGATTGAAACTCTCTTAACCGACAACTTTGGGCACCCATGTTCAACACGGATACTCGGAGATGGTTCCCAAGAGACCATTATAGCATTTCTTTGTAGCTAGACATGAAATACCTTGCTTTGCTCTTGCTTCATCCCATATTCCATGTCAACAAGGACAAATCCAATTTTATTCTGTCCCGGCTCATGATTCATCGGGACAAGGGATTCAGTACCCCCTTCTGTGTTTCTGTATCATGCATCTGTCGGTAACTGCAGTTTAAAGCTTCTCGAAAACCACTGGTCCAGTTTTTACCAAATTTGGCAGAGTGTATCCTAACATGACAGGCTTTCAGATATTTACAAATGATGCTGAACTGCTATCAAATATGACCACCATTAATAAAACTAGATAAAAAACTTCAAATGATTTCTAAAAAAAGCCTTGAACAGATTATGATCAAATTGTAACAGAGAGGATTCTTTTCTTGAAGACCTTTACAGTTTATACAAATGATGCTGATCTGCCTTCAAATATGGAAACCATTACTTAAAGTAGAAAAACTCGTCTGTTGTCCATCAACAATTTCTGTTTTGAACTTTTCTCAAAGCCACCAGACCACTATAATCCAAACTTGGCACAGATCATCCTGGCATAAAGGCCTTTCAAGTTTGTACAAATTGTACCAATCTGCCATCAAATATCTCATTACTAAAATAGAAAACCTTTAAATGACTTCTTCTTCAAAACTGCTCAAATTTGACCAAACACAACAGAAAAATATCGTGGCATGCAGACGTTTCAAGTTTACACCAATGATGCTGATCTGCCTTCAGATATTGCCATGTTACTAAAATTAGAAAAATCTTTGAAAGGCTTCTACAAAACCGCTGAATAGAATTTGACCTAGCTTGGTAGAAAGCATCCTGGTAAAAAGATTTTAACAAGTATACACGACTTCTTTACAAAAGCCACTTAACAGAATTTGACCAAATTTGACAAAAAGCATCTTGCTATCAAATGTGGCCACTGTTCCTTAAAAATAGAAAAACATTGAAATGACTTCTTCAGAAAAACTGCTGAACAGAATTTGACCAAACTTTGCAAAAAGCATACTGGCTTATCAAAATTTTATAAAAAATAATGCCAATCCACCATCAAATATGGCTGCCATTACTAAAAATAGAAAAAGTTTTAAATGACTTCTTCTCAGAAACTGTTTTGCAGAAATTTACCAAATTTAACATAAAGCATTCTGGTATTAAGGGTTTTCAAATTTATGCAAATGATGCCAATTCCCTGTCAGATATGGCCACCATTACTAAAAATGGTAAATCCTTTAGACGACTTCTAAAAACCACTCAACAGAATTCAACCAAATTTTACAGAAAGTATTCTGGCATAAGGGGCTTTTAAGTGTGTAGAAATGATGCTGATCTGCCATCAAATATGGCTGCTGTTACTAAAAATATAAAGTTTTAAAAACTTCTTCTAAAGACCACAGACTTTGATAAAATTTGACAGAAAGAGTCCCAGCTTGAATGCCTTTCAGATTTATACAATGATGGTTCTGCCATCAGATATGGCTGCTGTTCTAAAAATAGAAAAAAAACATTTACATAGCTTTTTATCAAAAAAAATCAACGAACAGAATTTGACTAATTTTTACACAACGAATATTGAAAAAATAAGGCTGATGTGCCATCAGAAAATGTATGAAGATACAAAAACTAGAGAAGCCAACAGTATTGGAAGAAATTTCAACAGAAAGCATCCTCCTGACCCAGATTTCTTGGCCAACTGCTCTTGCATTTATCTTTTAGGTAGATGTCAACCCAGTGAGCGATCTCAGGCCCACTTGCCACTTGTTTTGAATTTGTCCCCCCAAAAATGTCACTTGAGTATCACCTCAGTGGTTTCCATCCTCTGTTTGGAGAGTCTAATCAGAGCCTGAGAATCTCTTTGGGTCTTGTGTCTTCTCACTGTGGCCATGAACCCTCTCTCCATGCACCACCATTTCACAAGACCCCATGCAGATCATCCTCCTATATTGGGGGCAGCTGAAACTTTGCTTCCAGACCCAATGATCAATGTTTTGCACTAAATAGGGTCCCATCTTGGCAAATGGGAGGACCTCCCCTGGCTCATAGCAGGTATCATGCTGTAAGAGCAAGTGCTGGAAATCAAGACCTGCACAGATGCCATTTCCAGCCTCATGCCCACCATTCAAATGAACAGAGTTTGGTCCCTTCAGGAGTGCTCCACTTATATCAACCACCTCATACTTGCCATATTCCCAGACAGTGTTGGGGTTTTTTTTAGACTCAAAAAGTGTGTTTTGATGTCCCAAGGGGGGTCAGCGCGCATGAGCCCCCAATAGCGACGTCATCCAAATGAGAATAAGCAATCTTTTCAAATCAGCCTATAGCAAATGACTGGAAAATCAACCTCCCAAAATAATCATGTTTTGAATTTTATATATGGAGTAAAAATCCGACTTCAAAGAAACGTTGCCGCTGATCACAAACTTTAATAAAAATGACTTCAACGTTCTCATTCAATGCAGTCAGTGATGTGAATTAACATTTGTTTTTCAACACACATCTGTTTGATGTACTTAACTTCATACAAATTGGGTTGTTCCACTAAGTGTACATTACCTATGCAAATTAGCCTAATGGGCTCTCCCTCAGCAGTGCTCAAAGGATTTGACACAACATATCACCCTAGCTATTGTGAGCTAATTCAGTAAATCTCTGAAAGGTGTCTGTTTATATCTGACCACCTTAACTGCCCTGAGGATAGTTTTACACGAGCTCTGAGCAAGACTGTTTACTGTTTATACATAACACAGATTACGGGAATATACCATTGTGATCAAGAAATGTACATTTTTTTTCTGGTTTCTTTTGTAGGATTTTATTTTTTTCGCTAAGATTGCTGAAAATCGTGTTTTTTAAAACGTGACCATGTCGGGGATTTTGGGAGTCCAAAATCATGTTTTACGCGTGACACATCGTGTTATGGCATGTATGCCACCTGGAAATCAAGGCCATACCAAATGTCTTTCAATAGTGGCAGCAGAAGTTATCTGCAAAGGGCACTCTCATATTTTCCATCACCTCGACTGTCATCAATTATTTAAGTAGGAATGGAGAACTAAGCCCCCAGACCTCTGCCTTCCTATTATGGATTTTCTCAAGAGGTGTTCTCACTGACAAATCCACATTAAAGTCTGCCACACCCAATGTAGGCTGAAGTTCATAGCTGACTCACCGTCCCGATGGATCCATCTGCTCTGCACTATATTCTCCTTTCATCTTCAGCGTGCAGTCAGCTCTACCCAATGGGTTTTACCCTTTGCGGACCTCCTTGCAATGAGGTGGAATGCCAAGCTCCTGACCCTCATCTCATCAGCGACAAATCTGAAAGCCTGGACAGCCGACGTTCTTTCCCTAAATTTGAGCATCTTGTTAAACATGCCTTTCCCCTTGTCTCTCAGATTCCCAAAGTCTTGTAGAAAGTGAGGGAATCCAAGTGGCCAACTAATCCTGATTACTCCCGTCAAGCGGTAAAAATAATGGATCACACACCTCTCTAACCTAGCAGTGAGATTTCCAAGACACTCCTACCTTCACTCCACCTGCCAAAAACAACCACTCATGCAGGTTCTCTGTCCAAACCCAGTGTTGCTGAACCTGCACACACCTTTCCCCAACCCCCTGATTCCCAAAGTCTTGCAAAAATTGGAGTGCAGACTAATCCTGATTGCGCCACACAAGTGGGAAAAATCATGGACCAATGAACTCTTGAACCTAGCAGTGGATATTACCATTATAATCCTACCTTCTCTGAAAAAAACACAAATGCAAGTTTTCCATCCAAACCTAGAGATGTTGAACTTGCAAGCCTGGCTATGATTTACAGGATTTGGCGTCAGTCCCTCTATCCAAGGGGAGACCAATCTAGTCTGACTTCTGCCTAGGCAAGCACACAATCTTGTAGCACTTCTGTTGCTAAAACAAACTAGAAGATGTGGTGCATGTCTTTTTTAGCTTGAGACAGCAGGATTTGTGAGGTAGTGGGTGTACTCCTAACATACGATGATCAGTTAATTATTATTGAATAGTCATATTTTACTTCAAAATTGGTTTCTATTATTTCATATGTTTTAATAAACTCACTTAATTAATGTGCAGGTTGACCCCATACTGTTATTTCAGGAACAGCCCTTATTTAAGTTAATGTGAACAATATCTATTTTAGCTGAAAGGCTTTTGAAGGAAGCATGTTTATTTAATGATGTTTATTTCAGCTGAGGGGCACTTTAATGGAGTATGTCACAACTCTCATGGACGTGATGCCTGTCAGTTGTCGTCTTCTTCGCTATGACTATGGTTCTCCAGGTATAAAGTAGCTGAGGTTGAGTTTGAGAGCTGGAAAGATTGGATGAATTATGATTCGAGTTGATTAATCATTTGCACTGACATAATACACATTATAATTTTCACCAGTGTAAAGTTACTTATTTTCAAAATGGAGACTGTCCCTTTTAAAGTTAAAGCCATTTTCTCTACCATACATTCTTTCTGAACTGGGCAATATGATTGGCAAATACAGTGATAAAATATTAGGAAAAAAGGGGTTAGGCTGTAGATTGTTCATTTTGCTTTGTTTCCATTTTTTTGCTTTGAGGGATTTCAAAACATGGCATGCTGTCTATTATCTGTTACTAAGAATAGATTGTGTTTCTAATAACAAGGCACTTTATATACTTTGCTCTTCAGGCCTATTGACCTTGAAAGGTCAGTCAAGATATGTAAAGGGACATAAGTCAAATTTTAAGCCAGAGAGGAAATGGTTAGTCAGAATGGTTAACTTCCTTCATATAGTTTGACAGTTTCTCTGTTGCACTACAAACAATACAGAATCATGTCAATAACACAAATGTTCATCAAATATAATTGCTTAAATATTTTTCTTAAAATATTTTATGAATCTTTGAAACTATTCTCTGTTAAGAGATAAAGAGAAGAAAAGACTTGAAAGATTTTATAATTAGGATTACATGTTTTTAGAGAAATATTGATATTTAGTTATGATCAATAATAAAGAAACATGATTATTATTATCTCACAAGTTATGTTCATCCCTTTGTAAAGGGAGCATTCTGGTATCAAGGCCTATCAAATTTATTCAAATGATGCCAAATTCCTATCAGTTATGGCCACTGTTACTAAATATAGAAAGAGCTTCAAGTTACTTCTTCACAACAAAAATAATGTCCAGCAGAATTTTACCAGATTTGATTGGGCAAGCATCATGGCATCAAGGCCTTACAGTTGTTTTGGCTCCAAGTGAGCTTATGATATGGTTCTTTGTCCATCATGCATCATCTATTTACAATTGTTATTTACAATTCCATCTGAAAAATAGCTTGACCGATATGCACATGATTTGACAGAAAGCATCCTGGAATAGAGGGCTTTCAAGTTTGTTCAAATGATGCTGATCCATCTTCACATATGGCCACCATTACTAAAAATAGAGAAACCATTTAATGACTTCTTTTTAGAACTGCTTAACAGAATTTTACCAAATTTGACAGAAAGCACCCTGGCATAGGGGGCTTTCAGATTTTTTAGAAATGATGCTAATCAGCAATTGAATATGGCCATCATTACTAAAAATAGAACATCCTTTAAACAACTTCTTCTCAAAAACAACTTAACAGAATTTGACCAAATTTTACAGAAAGCATCATGGCATCAAGACCTTTCAAGTATATGCAAATGATACTGATACACCAACAAATATGGCCACCATTACTAAAAATAGAAAAAAATTAAGTCTTCTCAAAAACTGCTAAGTATCATTTCACCAAATTTGACAGAAAACATTTTCTGGTATTAAGAACTTTCAAACTTATACAAATGATACCAATTTGCCATTACTAAACTTAGAAAACGCTTTAAATGACTTCTTCTCAAAAAGCACTTAACAGAATTTGACTAAATTTGACAGAATGCATCCCTTCATCTGTTGTGTGTATGTCAACAATCGCTATTTTTAACTTCTCAAGAAACACAAGAGAAATTTAAACCAACTCTAACATAGAGGATCCTGGAATGAATGGCTTTCAAGTTTGTACAAATGATATCAGTTGGCTATTAAAGAAAACAGCTGTTACTAAAAATAGATAAAACTTTAAATCACTTCTCAAAAGCTGTTCAACAGAATTTGACTAAATTTGACAGTAAGCATCCTGGCATGAAGGGCTTTCAAGTTTGTACATATGTTGCAGAGATCTGCCATCAAATATGGCTGCTATTGTTGAAAATAGAAAAACCTTTAAATGACGACTTCACAAAAGCCGCTCAACAGAATTTGATCAAATTGTATACAAATCATTCTGCCATGAAGTCTTTTCACATTTGTACAAATGATGCCAATCCACTATCAGATATGTTCCTGCTATCAAAAAAAAGAAAATCAACTTCTAAAAATCCACTAAATAAAATTTGTCTAAATGCTTTCAAATTTATAAAACCTTTCGACAACTTTTCAGAAACCACTCAGCAGAGTTTGATCAAATGTGATAGAAATCATTCTGGCAAGAAGGGCTTTCTAATCTTGACAAATGATGCCATCAAATATGACTCCATTACTAAAAGTTGAAAAACCTTCAAATGACTTCTAAAAAATCACTCAAAAGAATTTAATCAAATTTGACAGAAAGTGTCCTAGCTCAAAGGCCTTTGAATTTTATACCACTGATGCCAATCTGCCATCAAATAATAACAAAAAAATATTTAAACAACTTGATCTAAAAAAAAATGCTCCACAGACATAACCAACTTCAAGACTTTTCAATATTGGACAACTGTGCTGATGTACCATTAAATCTGGATGAAGATACAAAAATAGAGAAACCTTGAAATAATTGTTTTCATAACATATTCAGTCAACAGCATTGGAAAAATTACACACATAAAATCATTAGGAAACAGCCTTATGACCCAGATTTCTGGCTCTTGCATTTGGCTATGAGGCAGATGTCATCCACCTGACTAATTTCAGTCCTACTTGGGTCTCTTGTTTTAAATGGAGCAGGCATTCCACCTTCACCTCCAATCCCCCCCCCCCCAAATGTTTTAGTTCTAAAAAAAGATCGTGCTTTCAGTTTTATCCTAATAATGCTGATCCACCATCAGATATGTTCGCCACTGCTAAAAGTAAAATAAACTCGTTATGACCCTTAGGTGGGTAATCATAGAAGGATCAGCTTTGCAGTGCCAGTCTTTTTACTTATTCAGTTTCTTCATTCTCTGACAACTTTGAAAATGTATACATGTTAATGGTTGTGAACTTTTATTTTGATAGTGTGTAGCTACAGAGGTGAGAGGGTACATCTCCAATTCCTGCTGAAGCCAACAACTGTTTAGTGCTCTCTCTCTTGAATGAATGGTCATATTTACATGGAGTTTTCACTAAAAGATTTCTTATGACATGTAGATGGTCCAAAATGAAAATGGCGCCAATCTAACATTGAACATGGCAACCATCTTTATAATTTTCTTATGGCTACTAATACTGAACAGATGCCCATATCAACATGGGGTTTTCATTAAAAGACATTGTATGATGTGTTGTAGGTCTTGAATGAAAACGATGCGAATATGACCTCCCAGTAAAGCAGCCACAGCAGTTATCATGAAAATATATTGACTGATTCTCCTGAACAGATAGTGGTATTGAGATGGGGTTTTCACTAAAACCCTTCTTGCCATATGTAGTTAGTCCTGTATTAAATTGATGTTGATCTAACTCCAAAATGGCTGCCTTATTGACCATCTTGAGAATCTTCTTATGGCTGTTATGCTTGAATGGATGGTTGTATCGACATCAGCTTTTCACTACAACACTATAACAATATGCAGCAGGTTCAGAATGAAAATGGTTCCAATCTGAATTCTAACACGATGGCAAGCATAGTAGCCATGTAAATAAACATGTAAATAAACTTGTTATCACTACTCCTCTGCAAAGAATCTTGGCACTGACATTGGGTTTTCACTACCTCTAGCAATATATAATTGGTGTTGGGTGACCACCAGCATGTTTGAAAACCAGATCTATTTTTGACCTTGGTGTCAAATCAAAGGTCACTTTTTGCATTTTTGTTCTTCATTGAGCTTATGAACATGATGATTTGTACATAACATTATACAAATGAATGTTGCCCAGACTTTGTATTTCGTTGTTTTTTTCAGAAAACAAGTTGATAGTCAGCACTCTTACATTGATTTCAAGGTCAAAGATCTTGACTAGGGTTTTTATCTGTGACGGTTTGTGAGCATGATAATGGTAGGAATTGATTTTTATCAGACCAGGTTTGTGGATATATCGTAAGAATACCCGAATGATGCCGTTTCAATCACTTTTTTGTATTTAAAAAAAAATTATTATGGATTAAACCAAACTTAGCACATGGATTTTTCTTGACAGTCTATGACAAAGATTTTTGTAGTGCACTCATCTTTGTGAACATGTTAACTTGAACATATAAGAAAATATTTTTTTTATCATATTTGGTGTGTTGGAGTTTCTCAAGAATATTTTAGATGATTTTAGTATTTGGCAAAAAGATAAAAATAGAGAAGAAACAGACTTCCCATGAATTCCTTAAAATTCTTTTCAGTCAGTTGAGCATCAGTTCCTTTGGGGAACTCATTTCCCTTTTTGCTGTTATGAATAAAGACTTTTAAATGATTAATTCCAAAATTAGTGAATGTGTAACTTGTCACAAGTAATGTATAGTACTGTATATACTGCATAGACCCAGATCTGTCATTGCATAATGTGCTGGCAGATCTGGGTCTATGCAGTTTGTAAGGACTAATCAGTAGAACAAACAACATAGACCCTGATCTGCCCGTGCATTATGTGATGGCAGATCTGGCTCTATGTTGTTTGCATTTGGAACTGGATTATACGCGAGTATATATGGTAATTCAATTATAAGACTGATACAGTGGTCCCTCACTGTAAAGTTCCACACTATACCCCTCATAATGTAGGTATGGTCATGAATCCCATTCAATTCTTTGAATTTTGTTTTATAATTGCTGCTTAAATTATTTCACTTTAGTTCTTTGATTACGAGAACCAATTAAAATGTGATTTGACATCATTATATACCCTGCATTATAATGACAGTCTTGCAATTAAAATGTGATTTGACATCATTAAATACCTTGCATTATAATGACAGTCTTGTTGAAATCATTAAATACCCTGCATTATAATGACAGTCTTGTTGACATCATTAAATACCCTGCATTATAATGACAGTCTTGTTGACATCATTAAATACCCTGCATTATAATGACAGTCTTGTTGACATCATTAAATACCCTGCATTATAATGACAGTCTTAAATGTGATTTGACATCATTAAATACCCTGCATTATAATGACAGTCTTAAATGTGATTTGACATCATTAAATACCCTGCATTATAATGACAGTCTTAAATGTGATTTGACATCATTAAATACCCTGCATTATAATGACAGTCTTAAATGTGATTTGACATCATTAAATACCCTGCATTATAATGACAGTCTTGTTGACATCATTATATACCCTGCATTATAATGACAGTCTTGTTGACATCATTAAATACCCTGCATTATAATGACA
This sequence comes from Margaritifera margaritifera, assembly GCA_029931535.1. Lineage (NCBI taxonomy): Eukaryota > Metazoa > Mollusca > Bivalvia > Unionida > Margaritiferidae > Margaritifera > Margaritifera margaritifera. The sequence continues at coordinate 1,221,918 of JAQPZY010001411.1, read as the reverse complement.
GTCTTGTTGACATCATTAAATACCCTGCATTATAATGACAGTCTTAAATGTGATTTGACATCATTAAATAACCTGCATTATAATGACAGTCTTAAATGTGATTTGACATCATTAAATACCCTGCATTATAATGACAGTCTTGTTGGAACACCCCTCAGTATAAGACTCAGTTTTATGTCTCTAATGAACAGCATTATAAAGAGAGAGCACTAATGGGATGGCCTTATATCCATGGTCCGTATGTCTGTCATACATCTGTCTGTTAGCACAAGTTTGTTATCGCTACTCCTAAACTATTTGGAGGATTGCTATAAAACTTTACACACACATTCATCCCAAGGTCAAGTTGGTCCTAAATGAAAATGGTGCCACTCTGATATCCAATTTGTCCGCTGCATTGGCCATGTTGAAAATCTTGTTATTGCTTCCTTTCCTGAACAGAAAGTCATATTGACATGATGTTTTCACCAGAAGACTTCTTATGCTGTCAGGTTGGTCCTAAATGAAAATGATGCTAATCTTACATCCAATATGGCCACTATGGTGGCTGTCTTGAAAATCTTGTTAATGCTACTTCTTCTGAATGAATGGTCATATTAACATGGGGTTTTCACTTCTTATGATGCCTAGTTGGTCCTAAATGAAAATGTTGTCAATCTAACATTCAACATGTCCACCACAGAAGCCATCTTGAAAATCTTGTTATAGCTACAGCTGAAAGGAAAGTCATTTTGACATGGGGTTTTCGCCAGAAGACTTTTTATGGTGTCTAGTTGGTCCTAAATGAAAATGATGCCAATCTGACATCCAGTATGGCCACCACTTCTTGAAAAACTTGTTATCACTACTTCTTCTGAAATGGTGCCATCTTATTGCTCAAGAATATCAGAGATGGTTTCAACACTCAGCAGTTAAAAAGAAAAAATAGTCTTATATTAGATTCCTGGACATTCTTTCTGGCCAGTAGAGTGTTAGTCCCTTTGAGGGCTTCTTGATTTTGTTTGGGAAACTAGTAAAAATTCATTGCTTAGTAATTTATAAGTAATTATTATAAAGTAATTCCTATCATAACAAATAATTCCCATTCAGGACTAGAATGTTCCTTTTTTTAAATAAGTAAATTGTATTACTAATAAATTACTTAGAAATTCATCTTTCTTCTGGATAAATGTAAAAATTCATCATGGGCTTCCCCATGGGTCGGCTGTCTCATTGTGACCTTGAGAAAGCACTTAGCTCCCATTTCCTCAGCATGATATAGCCAAAACAGTTGCAGAAAGTGCCATTAAAAGTCTACCATCCAACCAACCAAAATGAATGAAAAGCTAGAAAGATTACATAAAAACATATTCCAACTGTAAAATTAAATTAAGTCAGAAAGAGAAAATGAAATGACAAAACTTAGTGTTGCTATGGCTTATGAAATAGTTTCTGATGAATGTATTTGAAAGTAAGTTGTAGTCTGACAAAGATAATTGATCTGAAAACATAATTATTGTTAATTCACTACTATTCATGAGTTATGAATTTCCTTGAAGCAACAAATTTCAAGTCCTAACAAAAAGTGAACCATCTATGATTACAAAAGGAGCCCCCTTTCCAATTCATGATTTAAAACACTGACAAAAAAATATATCTTATTACAAAATCACAAAAATAAGTTATTTTACAGTACTATATAATTTACAGTAATCAGAAGTTAATAATTTTCAATATGCTTTTATGATGTGTTCTTGTTAGGTGTAATGCAGTACTACCAGGCACAGCTGAGTGATCTGATTCAGTATCCCGATCTCAGGACAGAGGTGTTCCAGAGCTTTAGGGAGATTGGCAATGCAGTCCTCTTTGGTCTTCTAGTAGAGCAGGCCTTGGTAAGGAAGTCATTTTTTCCTATTCCTGAGCCATATACATGTGATTTCATATGTACTACCTCATTTGGATGTCATATACTTAGTGTGTACTCTTCTAGTATAGCAGGCTTTGGTAAGGAACTAATATTTCCTTTATTGAGTCATCCACACATGATTTCAGATGTACTACCTCATCTGAATGTCCTACACATAGTGTGTACTCTTCTAGTAGAGCAGGCCTGGATAAGAAACTAATAGTTCCTATGCCAGACCCATCTACATATGATTTCAAACCTATTAACTCATCTGAATGTCCTACACTTAGTATGAACTCTTTGGTAAGAAACTAATTTTTTCTGTGCCTGAGCCATCTACACATGGTTTCAGATGTACTACTTCATCTGAATGTCCTACACTTAGTGTGTGCTCTTCTAATAGAATATTCCTTGGTAAGAAAGTAATTTTTTATATGCATGAGTCATCTACACATGATTTCAGATGTATTACCTCATCTGAATGTCCTTCACTTGGTGTGTACTCTTCTAGTAGAGCAGGCCTTGGTAAGGAACTCAATTTTCCTTTGCCTGAGCTATCTACATGTGATTTCTGATGTACAACTTCATCTGAATGTCCTACACTTAGTGTGTGCTCTTAGTAGAGCAGGCCTTGGTAAGGAAGTAATTTTTTCTATGCCTGAGTCATCTACACATGATTTCAGATATATTACATCATCTGATTGTCCTATACTTAAAGGGTATAACCTCTCTCTCTCTGTTTCTATTTGAGTTAACCATTTGTCTCTGAGTGTATCATTTTATATCTCACTATCTGTCATTATCAACTTCTCTCAATCATTTAGTCATTCCTCATGGTTTATTTAACAGTCTATTAAGTAATTTTTAATTCATCTGGCCATAAGGCCAAGTGTGCTTATGGTATAGCCATGCATCTGTCATGTGTCATTTTTGACTTCTCAGAATCTACTCAACTAATGGACAAAATTCTAAAAAGAGCATCAAGGCCTATCAATTTATTCAAATGATGTCAATTTGCTATCAGATATGGCCACATTTACTAAATATAGAAAGAGCTTCAAGTTACTTCTTCACAACAAAAATAATGTCCACAGAATTTGACCAAATTTGTTTGGGAGAGCATCATGGCATCAAGGCCTTTCAGTTTTGTTGGCTCCAGTGTGAGCTTATGATATGGTTCTTCTTCCATTGTGCATGATGTGTTCACAATTATTATTTACAATTTCATCTGAAAAACAGCTTGACCGATATGCACATGATTCGACAGAAAGCATCCTAGAACAGAGGGCTTTCAAGTTTGTTAAAATGATGCTGATCCATCTTCACATATGGCCACCATTACTAACAAATAGGGGGCTTTCAGATTTTTACAAATGATGGCAATCAGCAATTGAATATGGCCATCATTACTAAAAATAGAACATCTTTTAAACAACTTCTTCTCAAAAACAATATAACAGAATTTGACCAAATTTTACAGAAAGCATCATGGCATCAAGACCTTTTCAAGTATATACAAATGATGCTAATACACCAACAAATATGGCCACTATTACTAAAAACAGAAAAAAATTAAGTCTTCTCAAAAACTGCTAAGCATAATTTCACTAAATTTGACAGAAAACATTTTCTGGTATTAAGAACTTTCAGACTTATACAAATGATACCAGTTTGCCATCAAATATGACTGCTATTACTAAAATTAGAAAACCCTTTAAATGACTTCTTCTCAAAAAGCACTTAACAAAATTTGACTAAATTTGACAGAATGCATCCCTCATCTGTTGTGTGTGTATGTCAACAATTGCTATTTTTAACTTCTCAAAAAACACAAGAGAAATTTAAACGAAATTTGACATAGAGGATCCTGGAATGAATGGCTTTCAAGTTGTAAAAATGATGTTAGTTGGCTATTAAAGAAAACAGCTGTTTCTAAAAATATATAAAATTTTAAATGACTTCTCAAAAACTGTTGAACAGAATTTGACCAATTTTGACAGTAAGCATCCTGGCATGAAGGGCTTTCAAGTTTGTACAAATGTTGCAGAGATCTGCCATCAAATATGGCTGCTGTTATTGAAAATAGAAAAACCTTTAAATGTTGACTTCACAAAAGCCACTTAACAGAATTTGATCAAATTGTATACAAATCATTCTGCCATGAAGTCTTTTCACATTTGTACAAATGATGGCAATCCACTATCAGATATGTTCCCCTTTATCAAAAATAGAAAATTGACTTCTTCTAAAAATCCGCTAAATAAAATTTGACTAAGTTTGACAGAAAGTATCCTAGTCTGAACAGTTTCAGATTTATAAAACCTTTCAATAACTTTTCAAAAACCACTGAGCAGAGTTTGATCAAATGTAATAGAAGTCATTCTGGCAGGAAGGGCTTTCTAATCTTGACAAATGATGCTGGTCTGCCATCAAATATGACTCCATTACTAAAAGTTGAAAAACCTTCAAATGACTTCACAAAAATTGCTCAAAAGAATTTGATCAAATTTGACAGTAAGTGTCCTAGCTCAAAGGCCTTTGAATTTAATACAACTGATGCCAATCTGCCACCAAATAAAAAAAAAAAAATATTAAATAACTTGATCTAAAAAAACTGCACCACAGACTTCAACCAACTTCAAGACTTTTCAATATTGGACAACTGTGCTGATGTACCATTAAATCTGGATGAAGATACAAAAATAGAGAAATCTTGAAATAATTGTTTTCATAACATATACAGTCAACAGCATTGGAAGAAATTACATACATGAAATCTTCAGAAAACAGCCTTATGACCCAGATTTCTGGCTCTTGCATTTGGCTATGAGGCAGATGTCATCCACCTGACTGATCTCAGTCCTACTTGGGTCTCTTGTTTTAAATGGAGGGGCATTCCACCTTCACCCCCAATCGCATCCCTCCAAAAATGTTTCAGTTCTAAAAAAAAGACCATGCTTTCAGTTTTGTCCTAATAATGCTGATCCACCATCAGATATGTTCACCATTGCTAAAAGTAAAATAAACTTGTAACAAAAACTTATCAAAATATGCACATGGTATTCAACCATATTTGAGAGTAAACATCCTGGCATCGAGATCTTTCTTGTTTATAAAAGATACTGAAACCTCTAATAACTTTTCTCAAAAGCCATTCAACAATATTTGATTGAATTCATAATATGACAGAAAGCTATATTGCCTGGCTACATGCCCTTTCATTTTGGCAGTTAGGTTGTTGTGAGGCAGGTGAGCGATCTCATTCCCACTTGGGCCTCATGTCCATTCTTCCATCCATGTGTTCAATTTGTTTTTTATCTTATGTTTATTTCTGCCCATGGATCTTTTTTTTTTTTTTTCTCAGAATATACAGATAACAAAAGAAAATGTAATTCTCAATAATGTATTGAAAACCTCATGTTCAGGAAATTTTTTTTTCATGTCTGCCACTTATCATTGATATTTTTTCATTTCCAGACTCAGGAGGAAGTTTGTGATCTGAAACATGCAGCTCCCTTCCAAAACATCATTCCTAAGCCCTTCATCCCTGTAAAGGGTGAGTTCTTAAGTTTCTGGAGTCTTTACTTTTGTGTTTTATCTAGCCTCATTAGTAGATACTTTTTGCATTGTATCTTGCCTCAGTAGCATATAGGGATACTTTTGTGTGTTGTATGATGCCTCGATAGCAGATAGGGATAATTTTGTGTGTTTTATCATGCCTCAATGGCAGATAGGGATGCTTTTTTGTGTTTTATCATGCTTCAGTGGCAGATTGGGATAATTTTTGCATTGTATCTTGCCGCAGTGGCAGATATAGATACTTTTGTGTGTTTTATCTAGCCTCAGTAGCATATAGGGATACTTTTTGTGTTGTATCATGCTGCAATGGCAGATAGGGATACTTTGTGTAGTATCTTGCCCCAGTGCAGATAGGGATATTTTTTTTAGTTATATTTTGCTGCATTGGCAAATAGGGATACTTATTTGTGTAGTATCTTGCCTCAATGGCAGATAGGAATACTTATTTTTGTTGTATCCTGCCTCATTGGCAGATAGGGATGCTTTTTTGTGTTGTTTCATGACCCAATGGCAGATAGGGATACTTTGTGTAGTATCTTGCCCCATTGGCAGATAGGATACTTTTTTTAGTTATATCTTGCCTCATTGGCAAATAGGGATACTTATTTGTGTTGTATCTTGCCTAAATTGCAGATTGGGGATACTTAAGTTTTACATAAGCAACAGCAGGCAACAGCAGTGCTGGCATCAACAATTTTGTAGTAAAGTTTTGTATTGAAGTTTCTGATAGTCATACATTGTACACTATAACACTACTGGCAAATGAGACATATCACCATATTCTTTGTAGGTATAAACAACTCTGTAGGTGTAGTCACAGAATGTAGGTGAACAGTTACAAGTAAAAATTTATTTTGAAATATGATCTGGCTCCATATTTATAAATGATTTGAACAAGAAACTTAAGTTTGGACTCAGAAACCCTAATTTTTGGAACAGACACTTGGACTGTATCTACATTAATGACGTTTTTCATGCTGATCAAGGAACTGAAATGTAGTAAATCCTGAATATCGTATGGTTCTGATTTAATTATACTCAGAGTTACAGAGGGTAAACATTTTCTGATTTTTGAACTTTAGTTTCGTTTTCAGTTTTGAGAATATAGGGCCTGGTCCCTTACGTTAGCTTGGTGAATTGTCTCATGTAGAGTCAGATACAGTCTATTCTCATTTATAATATGAAGTTTGTTGCATTGAAATTTATCAGATAAACCTGACTGTATGATAAGCAATTATCAGTTAAAAGGCCTAGTTATGTAGAATTATGTGTGCAGGTACATTAGAGATACATGCAAGTACATTAGCATACCTGCCAGAACATGATGTGTCATGCAAAAAACACGATTTTTAACTCCCAAACTCCCCAAACTCGAATTTCAGTAATTGTAGTACAAAAAAGAAAAGAGTGAGAGAAACCTTTCTTGACACATAATATATGCCCGTAATCTGTATAAACAGTAAGTAGTCATGCTTAATGTTAATGGAAAACTCATCTCAGGGCAGTTTATACAGTTGATTGCCATAGAGGTGATTAAAAGGTAAGTCTGTCAGAGATAAACAACCACTTTTACACAGATTACTTGTATGACTTACAGTAGCTTGGGTGATCTTGTGTTATGAATTCTTTGTGGGAGAATCCATTAAACTAATTTGCATTGGTAAAGTGCACAATGTGGAACAACCCAATTCAGTTGAAGTTTAAGTAAATAGGAGTTGAGTATTGAAGAAACAAAAGTTATTACTCTTCAGTGTCTTAAATGATAGTGTTTAAGCCGTCTTTATTAAAGATTATGAGCTAGTTCATGATCAACATTTCTTTGAGGTCAGATTTTACTCTATACATTATTTCAGTAGATGGAATGAAGGCTGACACACTCAGAACATGAGACTGTCAGTTAAACATATCATTTTAAGTCTGAAAAGAACCATATCATAATAATAAAGTCAACTCCACATGTATTGATGCCAAAAAGGGACCCCAACTCATATTGTTATATCCAAATTTCAGTATAACTAATGAAAAAGATTTATATAAAAGATTGAAAGAGACCATACCACTAACTTTATAGTAACCAGTATTTACTTATATCTGATATGGTTATGAATGGAATTTACTGTATTTCATTATATAAATGCAATAGTTGATTAAATGAATGTTAGATAAAGTTGACCACACTGTATGTTCATTCACACATGTATAAAATTCATATGAAAATCTACTTGGTGTGGTTAGCATAGACTTTAATGACTTGGATGCAATCATTGTACACCCAGATCAACAGCATAGTCTTTAACTATATTGGTTGCACTTGGATGAAATCTGTGTACACCCATATCAACAGTATAACCTTTAACTACATTGGTTACACTTAAATGTAATCTGTGTACACCCAGATCAACAGTATAGCCTTCAACTTCATTAATTACACTTGGATGTAATCTGTGTACACCCAGATCAACAGTATAGACTTCAACTACATTGATTACACTTGGATGCAATTATTGTACACCCAGATCAACAGCATAGCCTTTAACTACATTGGTTACACTTGGATGCAATCATTGTACACCCAGATCAACAGCATAGCCTTTAACTACATTGGTTACACTTGGATGTAATCTGTGTACACCCAGATTAACAGTATAGCCTTTAACTACATTGATTAAACTTGGATGTAATCTGTGTACGCCCAGATTAACAGTATGGCCTTCAACTACATTGGTTACACTTGGATGTAATCTGTGTACACCCAGATCAACAGTATAGCCTTTAACTACATTGGTTACACTTGGATGTAATCTGTGTACACCCAGATCAACAGTATAGCCTTCAACTACATTGATTACACTTGGATGTAATCTGTGTACACCCAGATAAACAGCATAGCTTTTAACTACATTACTTGGATGTAGTCTGTGTACACCCAGATCAACAGTATAGCATTGAACTACATTGATTACACTTGGATGTGATCTGTGTACACCCAGATCACCAGTATAGCCTTGAACTACATTGGTTACACTTGGATGCAATCTGTGTACACCCCGATCAGCATAATTAACTTATCAGTCTTACCTTTGCCGTCAAAACATTATTTCAACACAAACATGGCCATATATTGCATTCTTGTGAAACCAAGAAATTTAAACATTTTAAGCAGGACATTTCTGGAATTAGACGACTCTGCAGTGTTGTGAGTTACGAATAATGACCCACTTGTCATATTAGAGTGTTGCTTAAATATTAATATTAGAGATAATTATTATTTTGAAGGTACTCAGTGTTAAAAAATATTTATCAAAAAAGCAAATACAATGTTTACAGTTTCAAATAACAATGTTCCAAATTATATATATCATATGTTTCATTATAGAGAATCTGTCAATATACCAACTCTACACTTAATAACTGCCAGAGATTTCAAAATTCCTAAACTCAACACAGAAATATTCAAGAAGAATTTTAAATACCTGGGCTCATTACTTTGGAACTACTTTCAAAAGGAAATCAAACAAGCCCCCCCCCCCCCCTTCTGTATTTCAAAACAGGGTTAATAAATGGATGTAATAATTATATATGTAGTTAAGTCCTCCTGCTTCCCTAATATATTTTGTAATATCTGTTCAAGTGTGTATGCATGTAAATACCTGCTTAGTCAGAGAGAATGAGAGATAGTGAACATGCATGAGGATACTTTGTCTTTTTATAACTGATATTTTGTAAAATTTATATGTAGTAGAGGATCTAAAGGGAGATAAGTTGTACTCAACAAGTGGAGTTACCCTCTGTAAATACATATTATTATTATTATTATTGTTGTTGTTGTTGTTGTTGTTTTGTTGCTTTTCAAAGATTGGAGACAAATTTATTGTATTGATATATTCCAAATCTCCATTTCAAGGCAATATATTAAATTCCCATTTATGAAGGTCATTCTGTGTAGGTACATAATAATAATAATAATAATAATAATAATAATAATAATAATAATAATAATAATAATAATAATAATAAAAATAATAATAATAATAATAATTATTATTATTATTATTATTATTATTATTATTATTATTATTATTGTTAATAGTTAACTAAAGAATTACATGATGCACATCATTGTAAAATCTAGCTCTCAGTATGAAATGAAACAAATAGTATTTTGATTTATGTTACAGAGGGAGAAAGCAGAAAGGACAAGGAACAGGAATTGAAGACAATTATGAAAAAATTGGAGGCCAAATATGCTGCCCTACAGGTTGTCCCCGTCATTTCAAAACTTGGCAATCAAAAGGTAATACAGCAATTGTCATTTTTCCCAAATATGTTTTATGTAATTAATTAGATAAAACATATCATCTAAAAAATATCCCTTCACACCCATGCTTTTCTCTCATGAATTAATACGTTGTTTTTAATTAAGAAGAATACTCCTGTATGAGATTCTAGGAAGATTTTCGTCTTTTCAAAAAAATTAATTCTAATCGCTTTTACCTTGAAATAAATTTATCGTAGCATCAGCCTATGAAAATATTTTAATCATTCTCTGTACATAATGCTGTTTCTCATGTGGCATTGAAGGTTGATTCACTTTATACCAATTGGTCCTTGAGTGCATGCAAATAAGTAAAATACAGAAGACTGTGAATCATTGTAAATTCATTGGGTTCCAGTGTTTATGGGTTTCATAGGTAAGCTAGATCACAAATTTAAAGTCACAATGCAATATAAGTCAAGTCTGCATTAACCCCCACCCACCAATATTCAGTGATATGCAGCCCCCCTCCCCCCCCCCCTCCTTCCTTATGCGATTGTAAGGCATGACCCATTTCTTTGTTTTAATACCAAGGCTAACTATAGTGCTCAGAAATATACATTTGGATATGTATATGAATGATGAGAAACATTGAAATTTGTTCATAACAATTTAATTCAAGTGCAAAATTTCGTGAACATGAAAACTTTGTACGATTGTAATGACTCTGTCTGATGTTACTGTGGTAAATGCAGATTTATTCGTGGTCTGTGTGAAGTTACTGGCATTGAATGACAGGTGGATTTAGTATTAATAGGGTTTTAAATTTATAATATCAAGGCCGCTATGGTAATTTTGCACAGCAAAATTTCCTGGCTAGCGTAATGATTACTGGGATTTGTCTATATTATTGATTGTAACTATACTACTGCAGATTATTGATTGACACTACACTGTGTGAAATATTCTGCTGATATTATTTTCTCTGCGGCAGAATATTTGATATTAGCAGAGAATATTTTATACTGGTGGAGTTAGTCTGAAAATATTTTATATTGGCCTTAGTCTGAGAATATTTTATACCGGCAGAGAATATTTTATACAAACTGTGGCAGAGAATATTTTTATATTAAACAATTACCGCAGTATATATCAATGGTGAAAAATTCACAGATCAATGCATATAGTATTTTGAAAGAATTTATGAAGATATCTTAGTCTGGGATTAATCTACCAGATCAGTGGAGTGTGTGTAACGTTACAGAAAAGATTAAATTGCTGTTTAGCTTAAATGCATCATACAGATTTGTTAACATCTGGAGCATCTTGATAAATAAATCAACTGAGGAATTATCTTGGAAAAACAGTGATGGTCTACTTGGTCAAGCTTTGAGAAAAAACCTGAAAAAACATATGATATTGTGCAAGAAAAAATAAAGTAACTGATGTTGACTAGACCACCTAGTACAGATAGTGAAACAAATGAATACTACAATGATGATGACATTGAAACATCAAGCGAATATAGTAGCACTACTGAAGATCATCAAGAATAAATGAATTAGAGAGATGCTTTTAGCATTAATATATGGAATCACTAATTACACATTTTCGTAATCATCTGAGAATTTTAGAAAGTGAAGAGCGAAAAGAGATTCAAATGAAAAGACACAGAAAATGTGGAGTCAAGATACAAAAAATGGTACACGACATTTTTTGTTATTGGATGTCATTGTACAAGCGGTGGTCATTTATGAGTTGGTATAGTATTTTGTACTGCTGAGTATGCAGTGGTTTGGCCAAATATCAAATTGAAGAAAATTATATTCAAACACAAAAATCTATTTGACAGTAATCATCAGTTGAGGCAGCCTGGTGACGAGTTTGTATGCTCAGAAAAGAAACTACATGCTACCTTTTGGCATATGAATTCGTCCTCTTTTAGATACAGCAAAAATCAGTGTTTGAAATGCTGCAGAATTCTGTATTCCCAAATCTCTACTGTGGTTATCAAAACCTCCCAAAATAATATTTGACCTTGGCAAATTCAACAAGTTCTCAACAAATCCTCTCCTTTTTCAGAGTAAATTCAGTGAATCAAAACCTACTATCATAGCCATATTTCCCTGTATACAGATGGTTTGAAAGATGGAGACAAAGTTGGAGCTGCCATTGCAACATCCCGTGGCACCCTCTTGAGCCAGTTACCGAATAAAGCCTCAACTTTTTCAGCAGAAATTGCAGCCATACTCAAAACTTTGAACTACATTGAAACCTCTCAAAAAACAAATATCATCTTTTTGGATTCCCTTTCCACATTGAAAGCCTTGCAGAATCTTAGATCTGACAACCCGTTCATAACCTAGATATTACAGAAACATGATGTTTTCATACAATCTGGGAAAAGTATTCTGTACTGTTGGCAGTTTAGTCAAATTGGTATAAAGGGTAATGAAAGGATAGATAAAGCAGCCAAAGCTGTCCTGCAGTCACCCGTTTCCAAATGGGAGATTCAATATACTGGCTTCATATATTATATAAATCAGCATGTTCATCATGCTTGGCAAAATATGTGGAATGAAAATGCCACAAGGAAACTTAAGAGCATTAAACCCACTATTAGAGAGTGACATCCCTCATGTAGAATGAATCAGAGAGGCGATGTGGTATTGTGCCAATCACATATCAGACATAGATACCTCACTCGTGCATACCTTCTGAAGGATGAACCTCAACCAGGGTGCATACCATGCCAGTGTCCACTGACAGTGGAACACATTCTTATAGAGTGAGTCAACTTCCAGCTTGTTAGACAAAATCTTTTTGATGTGAACTGCATGAAGAAACTGCATGATGATGTACCACCCAACACAATTGTGGACTTTTTGAGGTAATGCAATATATATATAAAAAATTTAGATCATTCATTTTAAGGACTTTATATTTGTTACCTTTATCTTTGATTTTACATACATTTTACAGAACTTTATGTTTTATATTTTCTCTTGTACTTAATGTTTACATTTATTTGGAAGGGTTTATTTTCCTAAATTTTTGTGCAATCAGAATTTACATTTTTCAAACTTTATGATGAGTTGGAACCATATAGCCACTATTGTGCAGAGGTGCCATAAAGTGCTACTACAAACATATTATTGTTGGTCCAGTGAGTTTATGTAAATGTCACATCCCAATCACTTGGTTTACTGTCATTGGCTTTGTTGTAGCACCTAATCCCTAACTATTGAGAACTTTTTGTTTTGATATTGGTCTTTAGGAACATTGAAAAACATAATTACTATTGATTATAGCAGTATCATTAAGCTTGTTAACTCAAATAAAGGGACGTCAGCATTTTCTTTGATTAAGATCGCCACATTTATGTCAGGTGTTAGCAGTGAATAAGTTAATTAATCAACTTAATTACTGCAGCAGGGATTAAACCTGTTTGCCTGCAAATGAATAGAATTGAATGTCGATATAATCTTTTATAGTGACTTATGCATCATCGCTCAAATGACAAAGCCATGAAATTTAGTACCCACGAATGTGTTTTTTTTAACAAACCATGAACCACGAATGCATTTTTTAACCAAACCATACAATTTAATACTCATGAAAATAAAGTCATTCACAGTATTCTTAAGAAAGGAAGGCCTGCTTTAGTCTAGTTAATAGAAACATCCATTCCAAAAACTATTTTTGCTAAAGTTCAAACTGTCTTCTTCAGAGTTATGTCAGAATTATCTGTTTGTATGTATGTTGGAAAGATGACCAGTTACCTTGTCCAAAAATGGACCTTATAGTACGTTCACCATGGTAAGGTTCTCTTGAATGGAGTTATCATGAACTGACATCCCATCCAGTGGAAGTCATGTGTTCTCATCCATTTCATGCCAAGAAACCCAGAAAAACTTGGGACTTTTTGGCTTAAAGGGACTTCAGTTAAACTTTGTCTGTGGCATAGTGTCCATTCCCTTTTGCCAAAATAATTTGCATTACTAACAATAGTAAAAACCTTTGTGGTCTTACTAAAATTAGTAACAAAAGTAAAGATCCAGTGTCCTCATGGGTGAAAAATTTGATGTCAAAGGAGGCAGCTCAAATTTAGGTAAATGATGAGACCTGATAGTGTGCCACTGATAGTGGATTTGAAACAATAGTAGAAAATGCTTTTGAAAGGAAATCACCACAGTAAATATATAAATAATGTTTGAAATGTTAATATTAATTTGCTTGTGACATATAAAAAAATGTCAAAAATATTATAAGGATTATTTAGAGCAGTATGTTTACAAAAGTAAAAATGAGCATGAATAGCAATATCTATCTCTGGAGTTATGTTCTTCCTTCTGATCTTAAGTAAATTAGTATCACTTCAACCTTCCAGTCTGTCAGTATTCTGAATTTTTTTTATTAAGAGTTACAGTTATACTTGTGAAGACTGTAATCTTAACCAGTAAAAGGCCAATTTTAAACAAGAATATGTATATATTAGCATTTGATGGCACCTCAGCATAATAATAATTGCTGTATGGTGCCAATCAGAATTAAAGTACAAAAAATGTAAAAATGAAGAATGTACACATGAGTACTACATGATGATAGATAAAAGGTAAAGATGTTAAAATTCCGTAGAATGTATATAAAATAAAATACAAAGGTAACAAATATAAAATCCTTAAAAATGCTGGGTTAAAATTGATATAAACTTCATTCCTTCAAAAGTCCAGAATTTTATTGGGTGGTACATTATCATGAAGTTCACTTAAAAAGCTTCTGTTCCACAGGGTGGAAGTCAAGACACTCGACAAGAATGTGTTCCACGGTCAGTGGACACTTACATGGTATGCACTCTGGTCGAGGTTCACTCTTCAGTAGGCACACATAAGGCCGGTATGTGTGTCCTACATGTGATCAGCACAATACCATCTTATCTTTGCAATCTGTTTAGTATGAGGGACACCACTCTCCAAGGTTTTAGACGAGAAACATAGGCATCAATATGTGTTGTAAAATTATTATTCTGAAAGTTTTCCCAAAAATTACACAGAATTTCAGAATTTATGACAGCAGAATCCGTGATAAACTGTCAAAAACATTTACACCATTCTGACCTCAAGGCACTACGATATAAAGGTACCCAGAATGGCATTTAGGGACAATGCCTGCATACATTTTTCTGTAGAAGTATTTTACAATTTTTGATAGGAGTCTTGAACTTGAGAATTTGAGGAAGATGCTGCTAGTTTTTCTGTTGTTAATAGGGTCTTGAAGACTAGTGGTGGTTTCTTCATTTCAGATATCAATTTTACCAACTAAGGTGATGCACCAACATTAAAACTGCATTTGTATTGATAATACCATTACGACTGCCCTCAAAATCTTTAATTACAAAATTGTTATCCTCTAAGTTTCCTCTCAGTTGAAAATTATGATATTTTTCTGTCTTTTTCTGCAGCAAGCAGAGATAGCAGCAGAGGGAGACCTTCTGACCAGAGAGAGACTCTGCTGTGGACTCTCTATGTTTGAGGTTGTACTGACTCGGATACGCTCATATTTGGATTATGAGGTCTGGACAGGGAAACCACCAACAAATGGTGTCATGAACATTGATGAGTGCACAGAGTTCCACCGACTTTGGAGTGCAATGCAGTTTGTATTCTGCATGCCACTTGGAGAACATGAATTCACCATTGAGTAAGTCTCAAAGTTTTCTGCTTGAGTGATTGTTAAGAAATTACTGTGCTAAACATGCAGATTTACCCCTTTGGCCATTGACTTGGACCTTGGCCATTTAGTATGCAGAATGTTCTTTATCCCACCCAAAAAATGCAAGTGTACATTGTTGGTCTATTGAAATTTACTGATGCAGACATTTAAGATAAATACACTTTTATGTCTTATCCATATGACAAAGTCATTTGTATGTGCCACCATGAATGTGGAAGAGGCATTGAGTGTTACCCTTGTTTGTCCATCTGTCTGCTTTCATATCCCATCAGCTTTTACCTATTGGTCATTTGCGTTCCATGAAGAGTTTCTTACCTTTATAATCATGTGTGATAATCTTGTAGATGCAGGATTGCTAAATGTATTGTTCTAGCACACTAGTAATCAAATCAAACAAGACAAACATTTATTGAGACCAGTTTTTCTTGCAACTGGTCTTGACTAGTCCAACTATCACTCTGAACAGGGTTGAACTAAGGTAGTGTGAAAAGGTTGAAATGGTGATGTAACAGAGTTACCTTTTTATGATGTCACCATATTTGTGGAGGGGGCATTTAGTGTTGCCCACATCCATCTGTTGCATCATGTTATGTCATGATACGTCATGTCTCATCATGACATGTTCATCATTAATTTTGTTTAAGCTCAAAAACTTGTGAAGGACTGAATGGAATGAAACCAAATTTGGTATGAGGCTTTACATTAATAAGACCTGCAGCAAGTTCAATTTGTATCATTTTCCTGCAAAAATGTATGGAGTTAGGGCACCTGTTTGACTTTGCCTTTCAATTACATAATAATAGTTAGGGTATTCATGCTGTATTGACACATTTCTAGTTATTATACCACCGCCTATATGAGGTGGGTGTATACAGGATTCCTGATGTCCATCCATCACACAATCTTGTAAGTGCAACTAGACTCATAGTTTTGGATGGATTGTGGGGGCTAACTTTGTACATACATGTTTGGTTTGGTTTTGTGGGTTTAACACCATTTTTCAGCACATGATAGACTATACATTGAGGCTAGTATATTTGGCGGAGGAAGAACCCAGGAAGAACCATCGACCCACGGGAAGCTACTGGCAAGCTTTCTCACATACCCTCATTTGGCTGAGCCGAGACCCGAACCCACGCGTATAGACATGTACATTAGTTGTTCAGTCTTGGTTATGTTGCACATTTAGCTCAGGTTTTTTGCACACTGTATAAATACTGTTATATCTGGAATCATGTAACTTGGTGAGGGGATGCATCTTGTTGATTACTACAACCTCATCAGAAAAGTAGGTCTCTGTGACCTATATTTCATGCTTCACTACCTATAGTTAAAATTTGCTAGAATCATCAAACTAGATGCTTGTATGCCTATCTGTTTTTACCACACATTTGTAACAAAAGGTCACTGTGACCTGCATTTAACATTTTACTGGCTTAAGTTTTTATTTTTAGCTTATGACCAAATAAGGGTTTTGCCTCATTATATATACTGTTGTACCTAGATTCATGACATTTGGTGAGAGGATGCATCTTGACAAGTCCTTCACACTGATCACAAAAGTGAGTCACTGTGACCCATATTTCGTGCTTCAATGGCTTTGGTTAAATTTTGTGTTGTAAATTTATTTCTCAAGCTCTGTTCAGACTAGAATCATCAAACTAGATGATTGTATGCATCTCTATTAGTACCACACCCTTACGACAAAAGAAGGTCATGGTGACCTATATTTCACATTTTACTGGCTTAGGTTAAGCTTTTGTGTGAACTCCAGACCAAATAGGTATTTTAACCCTGTATACATACTGTTATACTTTAATTCATGAAACAAGGTGAGGTAATGCATCTTGATGAGTAATATGCTCTCATCATAAAAGTAGGTCACTGTGATCCATATGTAATGCTTCACTGATTTTGGGTAAATGTCATGTTTCAAGTGTATTTCTCAAGCTCCATTTATTCAGAATCATCAAACTTGATGATTGTATGCACCTATATTAGTTCCACACCCTTACAACAAAAGAAGGTCACTGTGACCTTTATTTCACATTTTACTGGCTTTGGTCAAGTTTTGCTGTTTTAACTCGTGAGCAAATAGGTTTTTTGCACCCTGTATACATCCTGTTATAATCATGAAACTTGATGGGGGGAGATGTATCTTGATGAATACTACACCCTCATCACAGACGTTGTTCACTGTGACCCATATTTCACATTTTACTGACTTGAGTTCAATCTCAAGCATTGTTCATGCCATAATCATCAAACTGGATGATTGTATGCCTCTCTGTTAGTACCACACCCATACAACAGAAGAAGTTCATTGTGACCTACATTTAACAATTTACTAGCTTAGGTTGAGTTTTTGCATTTAGCTCATTATCACATAGGTTTTCTACCTCCTGTACAATACTGTTATACCTGAAATCATGAAACTTGGTTAGAGGATGCATCTTGAAGAGTACTGCACCCTCAATGCAGAAGTAAGCCACTGTGACCCATATTTCATGCTTCACTGACTTTGGTTAAATTTTGTGTTTTTACTATTTATGCTTAATCAATAAACTTGATGATTGTATACATCTCTCTTAGTACCACATGCATAAGAAAAGGTCACTGTGACCTACATTTCATATTTTACTAGCTTAGGTTAAGTTTTTGCACTTAGATCATGACCACATATGTTTTTTGCATGCTCTATACATACTGTCCTAGCTAGAATCATGAAACTTGGTGATGGGATGCATCTTGATGAACAATACTTTTTCATTTTAGTAATAGGTCAGTATGGCCCATATTTTATACTTGGGTTAAATTTTGTGTGTGATGTTCATTTCTCAGGCATGGTTCATGCTAGAATTATGAAATTTATGATGATATGCATCACTGTTACTACCACACACTTCAATGCTGCCAGGCTGCGGGATCGCGGGTTTCTCGCAAAAAGGATAGATAGTCACGCAACTTTTAAAAGCCAATGGGGGAAAGATCATGCAAGTTATCTGTGCTTCCCGCGATTTCTCGTACCCAATGCGCGACTTTTTTATTTTTTGTTGTTTAATTAGGTTGATCAGATCATCTTTTTTTACTTTTCTCCATGATCTCAATTAATCCTATATCTATGGAGAATATTGTTTGAATACAAACACCTTTATGATGGAGATCTGTTGGAGTGTTGCAGAAACTATGGAGGTATTCCGATTGAATTGTTTACTGGGGCAGTGTAGTAAATTGATCCATTGATCGAAATGTCTAAAGCGTGACAGTAGTGTGTTATGTTGAAACAAAATATAACAGATTTCTTAAGGAAACTCAGCGAGATGGAAAGATCATCTGTTAAGGACGAAACTAGGGAGGATGAAATATCTGACGGTTTGTTGCCAACTGTACATAGCGCAGAGAGCTGTGATACAGAAATAACCGGCCTGGTGTCGTTTACTACGGTTTAGACCATGCATAAATTCTGATACATCGACAGAAATATCCAAGGAACAACATGCCTGAATGGTGGAAAATTGTGTTTTGGATACCTGAAAACCAGTTCCCAAATCTATTCAGACTGGTCATAATTGCAGCAGTTCTTGCCTTTACGAAAAACTGATTGTGAAAAGTGATTCAGTTCTCAAAGCAAAATTCACACTACTCGGCGAAATAGGGTAACCACAGACTTTTAAAACTCTATCACTGTAGTAAGAAAATGTCAAAATATCTGAGAACAAAACAAAATAAAATCGTATACAGATATATAACTCAGATTAAGTATTTTTTTCCCATTTTTTTTCTCTAAGATATTCTGAGATTTTCCTACTACAGTAATAGAGTTTCAAATGCCTGTGGGCTAACATCTGAAACAATAAATAAACTGATGACTATACAGATGTGTGTGTGGTCCAGTAAATTTTTTTCAGTTTGCATAGGCATATTTGAAGGGGAGTGATAAGAAACAAAGAAGAATATTTACAATCTGAGCAACAATTAGGTATGCAGCTACCTTATACATTTATTCTCAAAGAAGTGATACAAAATCATTAAATGCTTGTTTTAAATTAGGTGGTTCTACACCTTATAATAATGTTGTCACCTATCATCTACCATTCGGCTTAGTTTACCCTTGCCCCCCTCCCCCGATGATCCCCCCCCCCTCTGAAAGTAGGTGTGGGGGACCTCCTCCTCTTAAGAAAATTTCTGGCAGCATCTGTGCTGTCCTACCTAGAATCATATGAAACTTGGTGAGTCGATGCATCTTGATAAATTCTACATTCTTATTGTAAAGCATTCTTATTGTAAATCATAGAAAAGAATGGCTTTTTAAAAATTGTTTTACGTCTTTTATGGCCTGAAATGGTATGTATGTATGTGGTTTAACGTTATGTTGGCATAAAAATGGCTATATAGTGCCAATTAAAAGTTAACATTTTAAATTTTAAGAATATTTAAAGTTAAAATGGAAAATATTGCCAAAAAAACTTAATTAGGAAAAAAAAGGCCAACATTTTGCTGTCAAGCTCACTTTGGCCTCAATTTATTTTTTATGCATGGTAATTAATGTTTCCAGTGGCTATGGGAGACTACAAAAAACTTTGTAGAGGGGGACTATGTAATTGTTGATTACACTTGATGTTGGAGTATTGTACCTTTTTACTTACAGCTGGATGAATTGTATGACAGAATCTTATTAGATCTGCTAGTCTCAAGTTTTAATGTATTGATGTAAAATTTGGTACATATTTTCATATTCCCATCTTAAGACTGGCACATTATGTTATTATATTGTCTGTCTGTCCATCTGTTAACATTTGCTTCTCTGGCCCATAACTTTGTCACAGTTGAAGAGATTTTTATGAAACTTTGCCCAAGTATATATCATGACTAGACGTTGTGTGTTGCATACCATAGCCATGCCCCCCTACCTCAATGTCAAGGTCATAGCTCAATTAAGAAGCTTTATGATGATGTGCCAGCAAAAATGCAGGACTTTTTAAAACAATACAGTCTATATAGCAAATTTTGACCCTTTATTTTAAGAATTTTTTCTTTTTACCTTTATCTTTTCATTTATATACCTTGAAAATTTTTAACACCTTTACCCTTTGTCTTGTACTACTACATGTTGACATTTATGTGGAAGGATATATCTTCCTTAAGTTTTTTGTTGTGTAATTGTGATCTTTACATTTATAGAACTTAACTCTTGATTGGCACTATATAGCCAGTATTGTGTTTATGTGCTGTTAAACATTGTACATATCATGATAGAAGGTGTGTCATGTACCATAGCCATAGTTCTCTGCCTCAAGGGCAAAGTTGCAGCAAGGGAATCTCCAAATCTTTGACTCGCATCCTTGTCCTGAGTAATATTTTGTAACCTTTTGTTTTTATTGAAACATCAGCCAATTATATATCCTGTCTTGATGATGGGCACCTACCATAGCCATGCCCCTGCCTCAAGGTAAAGATCACAAGAAGGGAAAATGTAACTGATACTTGTTTCCTTTTCTAAAGTTGAACTTTTGAACCACTAAAGATATTTTAATGAAGCTTTAACCAGTTATATATCATATGTCACATACCATGTGGTGCCCCCTGCCTCAAGGTCTAGGGCATGGCAAGGGAAAATATAAATCCATGACCTCTATACATGCATGGGTACAACTTTTCTAACCTATGAAGATATTTTAATGAAGCTTTAACCAGTTATATATCATATGTCACATACCATGTGATGCCCCCTGCCTCAAGGTCTAGGGCATGGCAAGGGAAAATATAAATCCATGACCTCTATCAATGCACGGGTACAACTTTTCTAACCAATGAAGATATTTTAATGAAGCTTTAGCTTGACTTGACAGTGTTGTGCATTTTCATTCATACCTCTTGCCCTCAAGGTCAAGGTCACAACAAGGGATAATGTAAGTCTCTGTGGCCTGTTTTCTTATCAAGACTGTCTTCACGACTGTCACTTTTTAACCCCTGCTAGAGATATTGCCCATTTTAACTCACAGCTAGATGTAGTAATAGTAGAGAATCTTGTGGGATATAGTGATAGCAATGTCCTTATGTCTTTAGACAGGGTTGTTTTTGCAACATTGTTAGTTTGCTGTGGTTTTTATTTCTCAAACCTCATATGCTGCTTATCCATGGGTAGAGGCAAACGCCAATCAGTTTTGGCACTAAGCACAAGGGCAAGGTCACTGGAGCTGCAATGTGATTTTCCTTTCTGCATGATAAGTCCAGTTTTCTTTGCCAAATTTTTATCCAACTTAGGTAGACCATACTTGGATAGAGGCAGATTCTGTTTTCTGGAGGTGAAAGGTCAAGGCCACTGCAGCCAACATTGTAATTGTTTGGGTTTCCACTTCAAGTTTCTGGGATCCAATTTTCATCAGACTTCATTGGTAGTCTGCACTTGGGCAGAGGCACTGCCCTATTGATTCTCTGGCCCAGAGGTCAAAGGTCAAAGTCACAGGAGGTAAAATTGTCATTTTTGGTTCCAAATAAGAAGTCTACTTTCCTCAAGTTTCCTGCATCCAGTTTTTATCAACTTCATACTTGCTTTACATCTGAGGAAGGGCAGCTCCCAACTGAGTCTGCCATTGATAGGTCAAAGGTGACAGTCACTGGATGTGAATTGCAAAATTATGTCAATAATTTTCCATTTGTAATGGCTATGGTCAGACATTCTTCTGATGGCTGTGTTTAACATACTAGTCAGTGGTTTGCTGTTGAACTTCACTAATATTATTATCAGACCAATAATTGTACTCCTGCAGTTAGATAATACTTTTTGTCCATTGTATTATTTTTTGGTAATACTTATTGTCCTTTGTATTACTTTTTAAAGTTATAGTTAGATGTGGTATATGACAGAATCTGTTAGCCTTGTAGCTACTAATGGATTTCATTGATCCTTTGTACATAGCATGATCACCTTATGTAGATGTTCATACTGAGCTCTGTAAGAGTTATTGCCCTTTCTAATTTGCTGCAAGAGACTACTAGTGTCTTGTTTGCTTTCAATAGAGACAGTACTATAGACTCATCTCCACATTGATCTTAGGGGTGATGTGTTGGGGAGGTGGGGGAATATTTATGTGAGCAACTGCTCACCATTCCTTTAATATATTTTATTCTGTTTCATACCTGCTCTGGCCTTCCCGGGTCATTTGGCTTAGTACATCATTGGGAAAGGCATTTTACTCCTATTTCCTAGGCATGATATGGCCAATAATGTATTCAAAGTGCAGTTAAACCAACTAACTTCACAATAAGCTAAGAAAATTCTTCTTGTCATGGACTGCTGTCAAAGTAAGCTAAGGCATGCATGTAGACTTTACCAAAATCATCTGTACAAACAGGAGTGTTGACAAGACTGTTGAAATGAATGGTAGATTAAGTTATAAGTTTAAGTATCTGATAAACGGATCTATTTCAGAGAGTTGTTTGGTGAGGGTCTGAACTGGGCAGGTTGCACGCTGATCGTGTTGCTTGATCAGCAACGACGATTTGAGGCTCTCGATTTCTGTTACCACATCCTCAAGGTCAACAGAGTCGACATGAAGGATGAAAATGTCAAAGGGGTTGTAAGTCTGATTTTTTTTACAAACCTGTGTTAACAGAGACAGTAGTGAGACATCGATCAATATCACTATTCCAGCAGCCATATCAGCATAAACAATTTTAAGACTTTGTGTAAGAGTTTTCTAAAAAAAATCTATACATCATTACACTGCTAGCATGAGAATGTGTTGCACAGAAAGCTTATTAAATTTTTAACATTGTTTATAACATGTATATTGTATGGTATAACATGTGTATTGTATGGCATAACATGTATATTGTATGGTATAACATGTATATTGTATGGTAAGTTCTACAACAAATACTATGTGCCTCTTTACAGCACTTTTGGAGGTTGGTGTTGGAGGAGACTACATAACCCAGAAGAACCAAGCAATATTATTAAGAATGCTTTTACAACTGAAGGAAATTTTTTTAAAAGATGTCTGCTTTTTTAAAATACTTACTGTACATGACAATTTCTTTCGATCCAAATAAATAAAGGAGTAATTTACTAGTTAAGTTATTGAACAAAGACATTTTCACATAAAAGTGATTTTTATGATTCACTGACTGGTGAATGTACATGTATGTTAACACTTTCCTCAGATGATAAAATGTACTAATTTATTGTCTTTTTTTTCATGATAACATGTATTTATACAACGATATGTTGATTGAAAATTTTATCACTATTACATATGAATTCTGACAGTAATCATACCAGTATAAATTGTTTACTACATGTATGTCCAACGTCATCGACATGAACAAATACATAAACATTTTGAAAAATAAACGATGAATTTGGATATAATCTTTCTTGACTATAATGTTCTGTAAAACCACAGTCCCCTGAGAAACATTATTAACAATCTTTACTGTATGTGTTATACAGAACAGGGGGGGGGGGGGGAAGCAGGTGTATTACATTAAATGGGCTACATTCAGAATCTTGTAAGAAGTTACCTTAAAGAATTTCATTATTGTTGTAATGGGAATAAACAGACATTGATGTGCTATGCTCAATACTACACAAAATAATAAGTAAAAAGTACAGTGATCAAACCTTGTGGACCAGTACACTTTAGGTATATGTCAAGCATTACTCACTTTGGTACAATGTGGCATGAATCAAATAACATGGAACAAAAACATTTCTCAGTGATTTAAACAATTTTTAGTCATATTTTAAACACCATATACTACTTTTATTGAAGTATATGAACACAGAATTATTCTAAATTCAGAACAGCTTCAAACTCGCTGGTAATATTCAATGCAAGCCCTTGATAGAAAAATACTAACTTCTTCAATCAAGTCTGTTCAGCTAGGATTATCTTATTGTGGAAACTTGTAAAAGCATCAAGCGTTTATATGGCATGTTTAGTATCTTGACATCAGCAAACGATAATAGAGTTTGACAGAGGACTTACTACAGTGAGGTTAAATTGGACTGTAAATTTTGAGATGCCTTGATCTGTGTAGATAAACATTAGTATCACTAAATAATTGTTCGTTTTTGTTGCTCAAAGATTCAAAGTGCAAGAAAATCAGTTCAAATAAAATGGTAAAAAATAAAAAAATAACCACTATGTCATTCTGGTCAAGATGAGCAAGCATACAATCAAATTGAGCAATACCAAACGTTAAGCTGGTACAATGCAAACAAAGTGAGTTAGCTCTCTTATATGAGTAGCAATGTTCATGGAATTTTGATTCATCTGAGAGGGCCATGACTTTCACATAACCAAACATTTTCTTTAATATTCATGCACAGCTTGAAAATAATAACAGCTTGAAAATAGTCAAATTTGATGCAATTACTGTAATCATGGTAAGTCTTGGGACACAAAAAAATAATTATTTGTTGTCATGTCCCAAGACTTATATGCATGTAAAATATATACAAATTTTCGGTGTCCCAAAACTTGTAGACACAAAAAAATGTAAAGACAAAATTGGGAAGATCGCCATACGTCACACAGCAGTGACCAGCTCGTTCAATTACCATGTCATTCGTCAATAAACTGTTATAAACTACTATGATTTTTTTATGTTATTATTTTGCATGTGCATATTTTCCGATTTCTCCAACATGATTTAAAATAAAGGTAAATAAAGACTTCATAATTCACTGGCCGCTTACATTTAACGGAAGACCTGTACTATGGTGTACAGTACTTACACAGTGCAAATCATACTTGGCGTCACTTATATCCTTGTTTATTCCCAAAAATATTCGATGCAGATTTTGCTTTATTCATCATTTTTACCAAATCGCATTCTTCCAGATTACATTTCAGTTACACGTTCATTGCCGTTTCATTTATTTGGATTCATGCACTCAACAGTTACTGTTTTTCAGTGGTATAAGCGATCCAACAAAGTGATGTAATCTATATGAAAAGGCACGCGTGTTTAATTATATAAAGCACATAACCAGCATAAATTCAAATAACTTTCATATATAATTTCATGAAAGAAGGATCATAATATATGTTAAAATTCTGAATATAGATCGATTAAGAGCATCATTGATCCATTTTAGTTTTGTGTTTCGGCTTCACAAAATGATAATTTTCCACGCATTATTCATTCCACTTTTGATTTTGGCAAGCTGGTTGTTTTGGCGTCTCCTTTGTTTATAATTGGCGGATTTGTCTTTTGTTTTCCGACAGCAATCCAGCCTGGTTAATTGTTAAAACCCTGAATGTGGCTTGGGTAAAGAGGAAATCTTGTCCGGCGGCAATGCCGGTACTTTGATGTGTGATTGGCTTCTACTGCATAATATTAGCACAATTACCATAGCTGAGTAAATAGGAACTTATTTAAGGTCTCTTACATCAAAGCAAACTACCACGGAGTTTTTATTTTAAAAGCATTATTTCTTAAACTTCTTTATCTTATTTTAAAGATATTATTTAAATTTAGTGCAGTGGTGCCTATGATTCGAATCCAATGTATGTACTTCATTCATCACAAGTAAAATCTTCAATGTACACGTGGTGACGCCATGATGTAAACATGCGTACAATAAATGCTAGAGTTGAAATAAACACTATTTTCGTTGTTCTCATCCTGGTATCACATTGTAATGAATTAGGTATTTCCATTTTCAGGGGAAAAAACTCCCCAATAATTACAGGTGACTTTCGAAAATTGTAATGCAAAAATGCATAAACTGACAATAGTAAACTAGAGCACAATAGGGAGAAGTTATTGTTGAATGGGTATAACATATCGCTAATGCTCAATTTTTGTCATCGCCTGATTAAATTATACATATTTTAATTTGATAGAAATAATAAGAAAACATAGAAAAATTCAATATATTTATTGATTCTTCAAACAAATTATAATAATTTATAATATTTCCATGTAATAACTCATAATGAGAGTCCTTTAGCAACCACGAAGTCCTGTTTATTTTACATGAGGTTACGATCAATGAAATACGCCGATCGATCAGTAGAAGAAAAAAAATGTTTTAGGTGTCCCAAGATTTATAGTACATGAAAAAATTGCTTTAACTTCGTGTCCCAACTTTTATAGGTCATAAAAAAATTACTTTTGAAAATAATTAAGGGTGTCCCAAGACTTATAGTGTCCCAAGACTTACCGTGATTATGGTATACCAAGGAAAAAATCTGTTTTGGTTTGTAGGTAGCACAACACAGCTTTTCTAAAAAAAAAATAAACCCAAATTAACAAGTTTAAAATTAAAATAAAAATTTAACAAATGTGGTAATCCAAGACCGATATACATGAAATTACTCATAAATATTGAAGTTACTCTATTACACATGGCGTTCATTTAGCATGGGGGATCTTTAATTTCTATCCTATAGCAGATATTTCTTAAAGCAAACTCTGATCTCACATATACACATCACATGACTCATGCCAAACTTTGAAGCTGAGTGGGCATTTTCCTGTAGTGACTTATGGTCTGAATCAACAGAAAATTTAAACTGCTCTGTTCATAGATGCTTTTCTTTGGAAAATGAATAGGTATCATCCATATTGATTTTGCACCATATTACACAGTGCAAACCTACTGAGCCTCAGACTGAGGTAGCTTTTTGGATTTTGGCCACAGTTTGGTATCTACATTAGGTTGCACCCTGTTCTGTAGGGAACCCTTAATTGCCAATATCAATTTCAACAACAACACATTGACCAACCATAGTCCACATAGGTATATCTATTGATTTCTACACATTTACATGCATCCTAATTTGAGGTAGCTTTTAACTTTATAAATTTTGCATGGGCAAATTTTGAAACTGGCGTTCAATCTTTATAATCAATGAAAAAGTATGTAAGACCTTGGGAAATTATTAGTAATTTAAAACCTGCTGTAAATCGGCATTGTGGGCTTTCTTTTGTCAAAAACCGATGTGATCTCAATAGTTGTGTCATACTGAAAAAATTCACACATCAGGATAATAGTTTTCTTGTGTATTTTATAAGAGGCGAATGTGATCTTCAACCTCTGCAAATTTCATTGATTTTTAAATACTCATTCAGATATTAATTTATGAACAATTACTGACATGGCATACTTTTTCCCAAACTCTATATAATGACCCTTACTTGGAGATACATATTCAAACTCTATATAATGACCCTTACTTGGAGATACATATAGAAACTCTATATAATGACCCTTACTTGGAGATACATATTCAAACTCTATATAATGACCCTTACTTGGAGATACATATAGAAACTCTATATAATGACCCTTACTTGGAGATACATATTCAAACTCTATATAATGACCCTTACTTGGAGATACATATAGAAACTCTATATAATGACCCTTACTTGGAGATACATATTCAAACTCTATATAATGACCCTTACTTGGAGATACATATTCAAACTCTATATAATGACCCTTACTTGGAGATACATATTCAAACTCTATATAATGACCCTTACTTGGAGATACATATAGAAACTTTATATAATGACCCTTACTTGGAGATACATATTCAAACTCTATATAATGACCCTTACTTGGAGATACATATACAAACTCTATAGAATGACTCCTACTTGGAGATACATATTCAAACTCTATATAATGACCCTTACTTTGAGATACATATTCAAACTCTATATAATGACCCTTACTTGGAGATACATATTCAAATAAGAGTAGCATAAGAAAATTCACACCAACCGAATACATTTTTCAGTGATTTTGGATCACTTGGAGTCTTAGCTACTGATATACTCGTGTATAAACTTAGTCCAAATGTAAACAACATGGATCCTGATCTGCCATCACATAATGTGCTGGCAGATCAGGGTCTATGTTGTTTGTTCTACTCATTAGTCCTTACAAACTGCATAGATCCAGATCTACTGACGTATTATGTGACGGCAGATCTGGGTCTATGCAGTTTGCAGTTGGTATCGACTTATACGCGAGTATATACGGTATGTAAAAATATCAGTTTATTGAAAAGGTAAATACTTGAGCATTTCACAAGCAATCACCCTTAAATGAGCCACTGAGAACATAACTAAACATGTCTGCATCATCTCACAGTGTTTACCTCTACTGACAGCACAAGACTAAGATACTGTGTGATCTACTTTTGCTGAGTGATTAATAAAATGTGAGGGAGACTGAGTCATTGTAGTTTTTTTTATTTCATTCTTAAATGGTCCCTTGGTTAGCTAAATCAAAGACCTGATAGTGTAGGCAGGTTTGGCTATGCTTTAAAATTTTATGAACTTAGTAAATGCTTATTTTTGCTGCACAACATGTTCACAAACTATTTGATAATGATTTGTATCTAATCAGGCATGAGTCTTTTCAGATCAATCTAGAATTCTGGATTTACATGTCAGGTTTGTAGGATAGGGCGTTCAAAGAATATTCTTGTCAAAGTAACTTCCTTGTCCAAATCACCAATGTTGGGCCACCATGACTCAAAAGAATACTATATCGCAACAAATTTGATAAATTCTGTAGATTTTGTCTTTCTGGTAATTAAAGCATTATGAGTTTGATTTCAGAAACAATTCTGGATAGGAAGTTCTGGAATATTTAGACCCAGTATCTTACAGCACAGTCTTTCAAATGAAAAATATATCAGTAAATTCAGTTTCCTTCAAGTACCATATATACTCAACTATTAGATGGGTCCAAATGCAAACAACATAGACCCTGATCGTCCGTTACATAATGCGCCAGCAGATCATGGTCTGTGTTGTTTGTTCTACTAATTAGCCCTTACAAGCTGCATAGAACAAGATGTGCCAGCACATTATGCGACGGCATATATCTGGGTCTTTGCAGTTTGCAGTTGGTATCGGCCTATACGCGAGTATATATGGTAGCCATATTTTCAGAGTTTTATGCAGGTGAAAATCTGGTCGTTTACAGAAGTGAAATATGTGGGTTTTTTTGTTAAAACATGTATGCCCCCACTGCAGACCAAAAAAGTCTTGACTCTTAAAAATTCAAAAATGTAGAAAAAAAAATTAAAAAATTGATAGTGGCTTGAAAATCTAATTGGGTCATCTACAGATGCATCAAAGATGCATACCAAATTTCATGTGTCTACCTCAAGTAATTTTTCCAAAAATTAAAAATCTGAAGAAAATATGAATAGTTGCTGTAATGGGATCGAAAATCCCAACTGGCCATCTAACTATTAATACCAATAGTCTGCCAAATTTTATTTTTCTACCTCAGGTTTTTATGCCAAATAGTTTTAGCAAGGTTTTTGTGAAAAAAGTTCAGAAAATGTGTACAAAAATATTGAAAATAGGCTAAATTGCCTGATAATCTTATCATGTCATCTTTTATGAATACATAATATGCCTACCAAATTTCATTTGTTTGCTTCAAATGGTTTTGCATGATCATGCTTACGAAGTTTTTGTCAAAAAAGTCTAACTCCAGAATGATTAAAATGTGTTTTTAAAAAATGCAAACATTGCTATAATGGCCTGAAAATCATAAAAGATTATTTAATTATGGCTATAATAAAGTGTGTACAATTTCATGCTTGGAAATTTAATAGTTTTTGTGCTATCACACTAAAATGGATTTTGGACAGATGTAAGGATGTATTGATGGACAGCATCAAAACAATATGCCCCATTCTGATATTGTAGCAGGGCCATGATTAATTTGTTGAAAGCAGGTATGATGAACATATGTTTTTCTTTCCAGCAACTGAAGAGAATGGTGGACCGAATTCGGAAGTTCCAGATCCTGAACAACCAGATCTTTGCACTGCTGAACAAATACCTGAAGATAAGTGAAAATGATGGACTTCCAGTGGAACATGTTCGCTGCTTCCAGCCTCCAATTCACCAGTCTCTGGCTACCACCATCTAGTCCTTTTTAACACACACTTAATCTTGTAGTCACAAACTGACATGAAAATTGTTTCTGATAAGAATCTGAGTAACCAGTGTCCACAGTAACAGGATTACCACAGTCAGAATGCCATTAGCCCTTTTTGCCACATACGCTAAAAAAGAACTGGTATGTAAATATTGACCATTAAAAACTTGTTCGACTGAAGTAAACTGGTATGAGTTTGGCAATGCTCTGATTTTAGATTATTTTTATAAGTTTAAAAGACTGGTGTGGGGGGGGGGGGATTGTAGTTGCAGTGTGGTAAAGATAGGTTTCACTGTATTGGTGTGTTCAGTTTTATTTACAATTTTAGACAAAAAATTCCTTCAAGTAATTATTTTTTTTCAAAGCTCATTCTAAGGCTGATAAGATGTTTAACACGGACAGGGATATATATTGTGAATGTGCCGCTATATTACTAATTCATGCATGTATTTTGCATTTGCTTTGCTGTAGGGTCAATACCAAGAATTCTTTGCCCCTTTACATTTTCATCAAACAGTCACTTGCATATAAAATCATTGAGACTGCCAACATATAACTTTGTATTCAGTTTTATTGCATGACAAGACCAAGTCACCTATACAGCCAGCATTCATCCCTTGGTCTCTACCTACCCCAGGGGACTTGCTCACAAGTCTTAACTTTAAAACCCCACCCAATAACTATATGTACACTTGCTTGGCATGAAAAGTGGAATTCTTTTCATAGTAACCAGCAGAAAGGTGGTAGCCTGAGTGAGATATTATTCCTGGAAACCTTTGTGCTAGTGATGGTTGAAGCAACATTGTCATCATTAGCAATATTAAGTTATTGTGCCAAGTATTTTATATCCACACTTTTATGGATACATATTGATAGATTATGTCCATCTGTCTGTGTGTTCATCCATCAGCTGTGTGTTCACCCATCTGTCTGTGTGTTCATCCATCAGCTTGCCACTGTTTTCCTTATAACCATAACTCATTATGCACTAAATGAGGGAGGGTGATCATGTATGGTACAATGTTTCAATAAGAGTAGTATATGACAACAAAGGTTTCAGGCCGATGGGGCAGCAGGGGATAATGTCGAAGGTCTAATTTTTATTGGTGACATGGACTCTTCATAGGTGGTGTGGACTCTTCATATTCATGGTGATATGGACTCTGCATAGGTGGTAAGGACTCTTCATAAGTGGTATACACTCTTCAGATTCATAGGTGGTATGGACTTTTCATAGGTGGTGTGGACTCTTCATATTCATAGGTGGTATGGACTCTGCATAGGTGGTAAGGACTCTTCATAAGTGGTATAGACTCTTCAGATTCGTAGGTGGTGTGGACTCTTCATATTCATAGGTAGCATGGATTCTGCATAGGTTGTGTGGACTCTTAATAAGTGGTACAGACTCTTGTAACTCCATAACTCCATCTACACCAAGTGTGTTGGGGGTAGACATAGGATGATCACATTTAGTATGATGATTTATCAGGGTGAGCAGATGAGAACAAAGATTTCAGATCTGGTGGATGGGAGATGAGCATAAATAAAAATCGTGCAGTTATTTGTGATGTCCTCCTTCTCTAGTGTTCTGTGAGGTGCGACATTGTTCCATGGAACCATTTTGTAAAATAATAGATTAAGGATGATTGCTAATCAAATGTTGTAGTATTTAACCTTTTTTTTAAAATAATTCTATAACATATCTAAGAGTCCTTGCAATCTAAAATCATTAAAAAAAAATGTATTAGTTGGTGTGCATTTTCTTGTGTTGAATATGTGATGCTAAGTAAGGGTCATTATATAGAAAAGTACAGGAAATGTGATGCTAAGTAAGGGTCATTATATAGAAAAGTACGGGAAATGTGATGCTAGGTAAGGGTCATTATATAGAAAAGTACGGGAAAAACAGTCACTTATTGTCAGAATGCTAAGTAAGGGTCATTATATAGAAAAGTACGGGAAAAACAGTCACTTATTGTCAGAATGCTAAGTAAGGGTCATCACATAGAAAAGTACGGGAAACACAGTCACTTATTGTCAGAATGCTAAGTAAGGGTCATTATATAGAAAAGTACGGGAAAAACAGTCACTTATTGTCAGAATGCTAAGTAAGGGTCATTACATAGAAAAGTACGGGAAAAACAGTCACTTATTGTCAGAATGCTAAGTAAGGGTCATTATATAGAAAAGTATGGGAAAAACAGTCACTTATTGTCAGAATGCTAAGGGTCATTACATAGAAAAGTATGGGGAAAACAGTCACTTATTGTCAGAATGCTAAGTAAGGGTCATTATATAGAAAAGTACGGGAAAAGCAGTCACTTATTGTCAGAATGCTAAGTAAGGGTCATTACATAGAAAAGTACGGGAAAAACAGTCACTTATTGTCAGAATGCTAAGTAAGGGTCATTACATAGAAAAGTACGGGAAAAACAGTCACTTATTGTCAGAATGCTAAGTAAGGGTCATTACATAGAAAAGTACGGGAAACACAGTCACTTATTGTCAGAATGCTAAGTAAGGGTCATTACATAGAAAAGTACGGGAAAAACAGTCACTTATTGTCAGAATAATAGTTGTATGAGTATTTAAAAATTCATCAAATATGCACGGGTTGAAGATAACAGAATCTTCTTGAGACTTATCAAGTACACAGAAACCTCTCAAGGCTGACATCTCAGTAAACCAAAATCCATTTGAAACTGAATCATGTGTCTTTTCCCGAATATGTCCTTCTTCAAGTACAATAAACTTGACCTCAGTTAACCAAGACACTTCTACTCTAAAAACAAAATTTGTGTACCCTTATTC
Source organism: Margaritifera margaritifera (assembly GCA_029931535.1). Lineage (NCBI taxonomy): Eukaryota > Metazoa > Mollusca > Bivalvia > Unionida > Margaritiferidae > Margaritifera > Margaritifera margaritifera. The sequence continues at coordinate 1,188,717 of JAQPZY010001411.1, read as the reverse complement.
AATTTTACATCAAAATGGACTGCATAGAACTGAAACTTAATCGGAACATGTGACTTACAAATAGTCTTTGAACAGCATATGGCCCATCTTCATTAGCCAAAGGTCGTTGATTCACTTTATTCCACATCAACATTTGGCATATGTAGCTAGCAGAAATAGTGTTTTGAACAAGTACCTTCTTGTGGATGAAGAGGTTCTGTCCATAGCAAGAAGAATCAATAGACTAATCAGAACAATACATGCAGATGCAGTGAAATCGTAATTATAACATATAATTCTAAACATTGACCGTTGATTTTTGTCAAAGCATATCAACATTTACTTATATAAAGGCCCCTTAGTCACATTTCATTCTTAATTGAAAAACTGAAAACCCCTCAAAACCAAAAACCCCTCAAAACCCAAAAATTAATTTGTTCCTGTGGGAGTTTGGACTGGAGAGGTATGACTTTGCATGAAGATAACAATATTTTGGTGAGTGAATTTTTTCCGTGTGACACAGTTATTTGAGATGACATTGATTTTCGGCCACAAAAGCCTCCACATTCGATTTATGGCAGGTTGTAAATGCATAAAAGATTAACAAATGTCATGTATACTTTTCATTGATTTTATCATTTTCTTTCACTGCATGGTTATTGTGATGAGTGAAATTGTAAAAGCATTTATTCTTTTTATTACTTAATTAGAGACAGCAGTCACAACCAAGCCATATTACATCAAATATCATCCAGACTTTGTAGCGCTAGTGTACACCTTGATAAGAAGTGATGTCATATCGAAGATGTCATAATGTAATTACATCATCATAAACTTTGATTTTACACAAGTGGACTACCTTATATTTATTATCAGTCAGTCCTGATTTATATTGTATGGATGGGATTATATGAACATAGATAACCATTTTACTGTGGTTTTTACCTTGATACATTATCATCAGTCAGTCCTAATTAATATTGTATGGATGGGATTATATGAACATAGATAACCATTTTACTGTGGTTTTTACCTTGATACATTATCATCAGTCAGTCCTAATTAATATTGTATGGATGGGATTATATGAACATAGATAACCATTTTACTGTGGTTTTTACCTTGATACATTATCATCAGTCAGTCCTAATTAATATTGTATGGATGGGATTATATGAACATATATAACCATTTTTTACTATAGTTTTTACATTGATATATTTATTATCGGTCAATCCTGATTAATACTGTATGACTGGGACTTTATGAACACTGACAGCCATTTTACTGTGGTATTTACCTTAATGTAATTTCTATAAGTAGATATATAGTATCTTGGACATTGGGTACTACTCACTTTTTGTACTTCATGCATGAATCTGTGAACTTTTTATTGATGACTTTATTCAATGTGCAATAATCAGTTTTGCGTGTTCACCCGTCTTTAGTTTAACATACATGCCCTGTACATTTTCATATTTTGTTGTTTCATGTACTTTTTAAATTCATAATAATGCATTTAGCTGTTATTTTAAAACTACTCTCATGATTTTTGTAATTGAATTCTTCGTTAAAACTTAAACATTATTATTAGGTTTAATACCTTTTTTGCATCATATTTGAAATATAGCACGGTAACAAAAGGTTTGTATTTCCCATCTCAGGGGCTTTCCGTCAGTTTCATGTAACATAAATTTTGTTTCATCAGAAGCATTAATAGTCGGAAGAAGAAAAAAAAATAAAGACTTAATGAAGTTACTGATCGGGAAGTATTTCTTGAGTTTATACTTGGTATCTAAAATCATCCCAAATGACATTATACACTTATACAACATGGCAATCGTTATCATTTTTTAATACACCTGTCATAAGGCAGAGCATATTATGTTATGATGTTGTCCATCAGCCTGTTATCTATTTAGTTTCCACACAATTTGAGCTGTCCGCCATCTACAGTTACCAGACTTTGTGGAAGGGGTAAGGAAGAACACCAATTGATTTTGGGGTCAAAAGGTAAAGGTCACAGTTACCAAAGTTTGTGGATGGCTTGCATCTGGGGTTATTGAAAAATGCTATCAATTTTGGGGTCAACAGGTAAAAGATCAAGGTGACTGCAAGAAGAAAAATGGTTTCTGCACAATAACTTGATTTCTCCACCATCTACAGTTAGCAAAATTTGTGGATGGCTTCCAATTGGTGTGAGGAAGAATCATATTGACTTTGGGATCAAAAAGGCAAGGTTGCTGTAACTAAAAAGAAAAATGGTTTCTGCACAATGACTTGAGTTCTCAACCATCAACAGTTACTAATCTTTGTGGATGGCTTGCACTTGGCCTATGGAAGAACCCTGTTGATTTTGGGTTCAAAAGGTCAAAGGTCAAGATTGCTGTGACTGAAAGAAGAACAATGGTTTCCACACAAGAACATTAGCTCTACATAACATGCCAGGACCAAACTTTGTATATGGTTTGCACACGGGGCAAGGAAGAAGTCAATCAATCTTGGGCTCAAATGGGCATATGTCAAGGTCAGCGTGACTCAAAGAAGAGAAATTGTTTTCGCATAATAATTTTAGTTGTAGACCAAGTACCTTGACCAAAGTTTGTGGAGGGCTTGCACTTAAGGTATGGAAGAGGCCTATTCATTTTGGGATCAAAAGGTAAATGATCAAGGTCATTGTGACTCAAAGAAAAATGGGTTTTGCAGAATTACTGGTTTTCTATCGTAAGTTTCTTGACTAAACGTTGCAGATGACTTGCACTTAGGGTAATTGAGACCTATAGATTCTGGGGTCTAAAGGTCATAGGTTACTGTCATGGTAAGTCTAATAAGAAAATAATGGTTTCTGCACATTAAGTTTGGTTCAGGACCCCATATTATGACCAAAGGTCGAGGTCATTTAGACCATTGGTCAATAATCTTCAGAGTCAACCATGCTCTACTAGTGCCTAATTAGAGTACTAATAATGACGGGGTGTACATATAATGTGCCATTTATTGGACTGTCATTCAATATGGTTTGAATGAAACTTTTCCATTTGTTTTAAATAAAAGTTTAGATTTTTGTTAGGAACATACAGCATATTTCAAAATAGACTGTATTCCTGATATTACTTTTTTATACCATTTATGGTGCTGTAACCTATTATATACTTGTGAAATCTGTATAAAATTTTTTGAATGAGTCAAGGAACACTATGATGAAAAATTGCACAATTGGATAGGAAAGTGAAAGAATTCTTGGAATTCTCAGTAGATACAAGAATTAGCTTCATTTTTGCCCAACATTTTTTCTTTTTCTTTCTTTCCTGTTTTCCCCATTGAGAACAATATTGCAGAGTGCTAAAATTTAAGATACTGTAAAGAATGAGAAATATTCAAGCTTTAATATGTCAAACAAAATCAATTCTTTGAAAAAATAATGTTCTTCTCTTTAAAGCCTATATATTACATTGTTATCTATGTGTGCACGCCAAAGTACATAGTAATGTGTCCTTAGAGATAATGAAATATACTTGTTTATACTGTGTCATACTTGCCAACATAGGATAGGAAAAATCACATACAAGTTCCTTTACAAATAAATGTATTGGCATGTATGATTTATTAAACTACATTGTATGTATTCATATAAATTCAAGTCAGCTTTGTATCATATCATTTTGTGAATTAGCAGTGTGAGTAACTTTAGTACTAGGTTAAAAAGTACATTTTTGTAAAGTCAATAAAATTTTCACTTTCTTACTGATCCTTTATATTTAAAATGAAAAAGCATCCAGTGATTCAATGATGTTTTTTCAACAGAAATGCAGTGTTCATAATTTTTCTCTAACTTAAGAGAGATAAATACATTTACATACATGTTATATGTCCAGTATCTGCTTGGGTCATCTGCATCCCTGCAAAGAGGACAACATCAACAATATTTCAAAAGGCGTTTTCAAATGGACAACGGAGCATGCCTGTACACTGGTGTTTGTCTGATGTTGGAATTGTTATTGATGGACTTCTAAAAGCAATGGCAGAGATCATGTGTTACTGACAATCTGTGTTTATGTGCATGTGTGCATGTTCATGCTTGCATAGGTGGTGTCATTCAACTCTTTCTGTTAATAACAAACTCATTGATTCATAAATTAAAAGTTCATTTTGTGAGCTGTTTTCCACTGGGCAAGTTGCCAATGATGCATGGAATATTCTGATCAAGTTACATGAAGATAATGTGTCTACAGGTGAAGCATGGGTTATACAACCTTGAAAATCCTTGAATTTGTAAGGTTGCCTTGAAAACTCCATTCATTTTATTAAATAGTTGTTTTTTATCCTGGAAAAGTCCTTGAATTTGTCCAAAAACTCCTTGAATTTATCTGGTGGAATACAGAACATTGAAACTGAACAAAATATATCACTTTTTCTATTAAGAATTTTTTTAATTTACATGTTGTTAAAAAAAAATTAAGAAATAAATAAAATCAGATAAAATTACACAAAACACCAGTAGTTAACAAAAGTAATATATTGAGAACTTTCAGTTTCCATAAGACAAAATACTCCTTACAAACTGTTGGAAGTCCTTGAAAACTCCAGAAAAAGTACTTGAAAACAAAATTCTCAAGGGTTGTATGAACCATGTGAAGTTATGACAAGAAACTAACACTGTAATACTGGAGATAACTTTCATACAGCAAATTAGTGTAAGGAAAGTAGATCACTGTGACCATTCCCTTGGGAGAGGAAGCACAATGATGCAAGAAACATGCTTTCAGATACCATGTAGATTTGCCTGGAGGAGAATACTTTTACACTTGGGTTAACCCTTATACAGCACAATCATTCTTTTAATAAAAGCAAGTCGCTGTGACCTACAGTCTACTGGGGTGATTTAGAATGGTGTTAAAAAAAAAAAAAACACCCTGACCAAGTTCTATTAATACAGCAAACCTTCAGCTCAAGATTTGTCAATAAGACAGAACTTTTATTCTGGGATTAACTGTAAGCAGAACGTTTACACTGGGATTAACTGTAAGCAAAGTAGGTCACTGTAGCATACATTCCCTTTGGTGGTTCAGAATTATGAAAGAAAAACACTGATTAAGCTCAATGATGATATCAGGCCTACAGCTGGTGGAAGTGGCAGGAAACCATTACACTGGGGTTAACATGAAATTAACCAACAGCCATGGTGACGCAGGGGATATAAGTTGTCAGTCTGTCTTAACCTTTCTGTACTTTTTATAGGCGAGCTAGAAAGAAGCAGATAACATTTTAGGGTAAGACCACATATGTTTAAAAAATATCTTTGTTAACTTTGCTTATGAAGGACCTTGCCTTTTGTTTGCATATGGGGAATCGGGTTAGTCTTCAGACCCATCCAGTTTCATTTCTTCACAGTAATACTTATTATTGGATTTCAAACAAATTTAGAAAACAGCTTGATACTGATCGGACGACTTTGGCTGAGTATGATTTTCAGTACGGACGAGTTTGATCTCCGACATGCTACAGCACCTTTTAGCAGAGTTATGGCCCCTGATTTTCGGATTCACCACTTTCCTTTCCGGATATTAACTGTCTTAATTCCATTTGTATTCCCACCAGATTTGGTATGCAACAATCTCCTTATATAGAAAATTTGCTCAACATTCGAGATTCTTGGAGACTTCAACATGAAGACCCCACTCCAGACAAAATGCCCTGTTAAGATCTCTTTTCAAAGGTACTCCCTGAGATAGTGTCAAATCCCACCCAATTTGATGGGAAAAGATGAAACTTCTTCATTCATTCCTCTCCTATATAAAGTCTACATTTCCGCTCCACTACTCAGATTACTACGTTGTCTGGACAGGCGTGCAATTCACTACCCACATTCCTCTTGAGGTATGCCAAATATTTGTTATTAATACGCACTCAGTCAGTGAGTGACCTACATTAAATACCAAAATAACCACTTTGTCTACATTGATTTTCCTTCCATGTTTTACAGTCTTTACAGCAGTGTCTTCCTTTACAAATGTACCTACACTCATTTACTATATAAACGTCTTTACAGTAGTGTCTTCCTTTACAAATGTACCTTCACTCATTTACTATATAAACGTCTTTACAGTAGTGTCTTCCTTTACAAATGTACCTACACTCATTTACTATATAAACGTCTTTACAGTAGTGTCTTCCTGTTCAAATGTACCTTCACTCATTTACTATATAAACGTCTTTACAGCAGTCTTCCTTTACAAATGTACCTTCACTCATTTACTATATAAACGTCTTTACAGCAGTGTCTTCCTTTACAAATGTACCTTTACAAATGTACCTTCACTCATTTACTATATAAACGTCTTTACAGCAGTCTTCCTTTACAAATGTACCTTTACAAATGTACCTTCACTCATTTACTATATAAACGTCTTTACAGTAGTGTCTTCCTTTACAAATGTACCTTCACTCATTTACTATATAAACGTCTTTACAGTAGTGTCTTCCTTTACAAATGTACGTTTACAAATGTACCTTCACTCATTTACTATATAAACGTCTTTACAGCAGTCTTCCTTTACAAATGTACCTTCACTCATTTACTATATAAACGTCTTTACAGTAGTGTCTTCCTTTACAAATGTACCTTCACTCATTTACTATATAAACGTCTTTACAGCAGTGTCTTCCTTTACAAATGTACCTTAACAAATGTACCTTCACTCATTTAATATATAAACGTCTTTACAGCAGTGTCTTCCTTTACAAATGTACCTTCACTCATTTACAATATAAACGTCTTTACAGTAGAGTCTTCCTTTACAAATGTACCTTCACTCATTTACTATATAAACGACGTCACCTAACCATTTCCTCTACGGTTGTGCTAAACGCTGATCAGTCTGCTGGCGTCATCGTTTTGCTGACCACTAAAACATGCTGCCCAGGTGCTAAAACTCTGGCTTGCTGACCGCTGTAAATATCAGTTATTTGAATTCATTTGCAGTTTTTCAAGATAACAAACAAATACGACGGTACAAGTACATGCATTCACTTCTCACTAGTACAGAGATCGTTTGACACGGTGTTTTTCCAGTTTGACTTGACTGTGGTCCTTTAAAAAGAGCCAAGGCATCACCAGCAGACAGGCCAGCATTTTAGCACGACCCTTTTCTCCACAAAACCACACTCCTGTACTTCCTACGAAAATAGGTCGAAATCAGTTCATGAAACGTGTTTGCTGTCGGTGTATTTTAATATGGCGCAAAACCTAGACAGACAGACAGATTAGTACACGTTTTTGATTAAAACCATTTAACCTATATTTGTTCCCGAACGGAAAACAACACACACTAATGTCTTCTGCCAAGAACTGAAATGGGTCTCTTTGTATTGCACAAAGGAGTGTTTGGTAAATATAACCTAGGATTTCAAGGGACTTTTCTGTTACTAATTTTAGCACTTTTTTCCCTGGCGGTTATTAATAGAACCTACATAGCAGCTCAAGACTTTAATCGTCAGCATTTGATATAAATCGTATCACAATGAAGATGTTTCAAATTGACGGGGAATACAGCATTCCAGTTAAATTTATTCCCTTCAGATGGTTGATGTTCATTGTGAACTTGTTTTTAACAGGACTTCTGTCGACGTGCTCAGTTCACATCCATGTCAACGTAAGTACTCAATAGATCGTGTATATATTTAGATACAGTTTTTAAATACCTACCAAATTACACCCTATGTTGCGCGGGTATTTATTAATTCAATTTGATTTGAAACGAAGAATACGTTTGAAAATGTCATTGTTAATTCAGTAAAAAATAAGTAACATTTTAATTGAATTTCTTAATTTTTCCACGAGACGTAGAAGTGATATATGAAACATAAATGGCATTGTCAAAGAAAATGTGTTTTGTATTTCAACTTCTCCATATAGCTGGATACACCAACGGTCGAATGCTGGATCAATTTTTCCATTTTTTGCAACTTACTCATTTGTAAAAAGCTTAATTCTTTGCTAAAGATTATTTTGTTGGAATTTTAGAAAAAATCGAGTGAAGAGAGTAGCTCAACAGCTCTCAATATTACATGACAGTGTATTTGTTGACCTCATGCCCGTCGCGTGCGGTAAGACCGGTAAGACCATGGATATTCCAAATTTTGAACCATAAAAGTATACATTCAAATATGTTGAAAATTATATGACTTTAAAGCAAAGCACCGTGAGATCACCCGCAAACAAAACACGCAATTCAGCATGGAATTCGAATAATTGGTTCTTCATTGCTAACCACTTTACAATTGCCTACTTCATCTACCTGCAATTGCCCACTTCATCTACCATTGCAGGTAGGGAATGGTTGCAATTAGAGAAATTTGGCGGCGACGGTCCGTGTTGCTATGGACGTCGATGAACTACATCCAATTTGACATACCCATCTATCTATCAATATATCTATTAATAACTGCTGATATGTCAATTTTTTAAAAGATATTCAAAGTAATACTTAAAGTTTATGCCATTTCGACCCTTTTTACTTTGAAACTTCTACCATTCTAATACAATTTAAATTATCGTTGATAACTTACAAAGTGACGAAATTGTATACATACTTTGATATTTAAATTAGAAAATGTCTTTCGTGAAATGAAAACTTAGAAATATAAACATGATGGTACATTAAATCAGCACGACAATAAAAAATTTTTTTTAAATATGTTACAAACAGGATTTGTCCTTGTTAGTCTTGTGTCAGACATCAAGAAGTAATGAGAGAGAGAGAGTTTTAATATGAAGAATTAAAAGATATGTTCAGTTTTCTACATTGTCTACAAAACTGATTAAAATTGGATTAAATATATATTTTGTACTAAATCCGTCTTGTTTCGAAGTTATCCCAATTTATAATATACGCATTGCTAGTTTGAGCAAAATCATTATTGTGGATTTTCTTGAAATATATAATATTTTATTATTAAATATGCATATTTATTTGAATTGTTTAACATAAAATATGAATAGATTTAAAACTTCATCTACTACTCTTTTATCTCCAATATATAGCTACTGTTGACACGACCGATTATACAAAGAAAAAAGAAAGTAAGAATTAAAAAAAAAGAAGAGTTATCAGGGGAGGTGCTTTAAGCTCTGTAACCATATCTTACCGCTATTGCATTACAGTTTTATACCGTCTGTAAACTAAACGTGATGTGGGTATTTTAGGCTTGTGCGCATGGTCTTGCATCAGTATATCTTTTGATTTCTTTTTCTTCATTTTTTCCCATATATAAAAGTAATGCCTAATTTGGAGAAATTTGGGATCGTCGCTTTACAAATATAAACATGATGGTACATTAAATCAGCACGACAATAAATTTTTTTTAAAAAATATGTTACAAACAGGATTTGTCCTTGTTAGTCTTGTGTCAGACATCAAGAAGTAATGAGAGAGAGAGTTTTAATATGAAGAATTATAAAATATATAAAGTTTTCTGCATTGTCTACAAAACTGATTAAAATTGGATTAAATATATATTTTGTACTAAATCCGTCTTGTTTCGAAGTTATCCCAATTTATAATATACGCATTGCTAGTTTGAGCAAAATCATTATTGTGGATTTTGTTGAAATATATATTATTTTATTATTAAATATGCATATTTATTTGAATTGTTTAACATAAAGTATGAATAGATTTAAAACTTCATCTACTACTCTGTTATCTCCAATATATAGCAACTGTTGACACGATCGAATGTACAAAGAAAAAAGAAAGAAAGAATTTTAAAAATAAAATAACAAATAAGAGTTATCAGGGGAGGTGTCTTGCTCCTGGAAGTCCATATTTTATTTTTGGGTTTGTAAGTGAAATAAAACAATTTTCCGGGGAGGTGCTTTGCTCTTGGAAGTTCTTCTTTCATTTTCGGGTTTGTAAGTGAAATAAAAGTCGTCCGTCTTCTTCCTGCTACACGCCGGACAAGGACATGTTAGTTGTGAAACCAAACACTACGGAAAAACGTGATCTTGTCTCTAAACTTAGAGACCGAAACTATGGGCATTGCCTGTCAGAGGTCGTATTATGTATTCCGTGTTTAACAAATACTGATAACATAATGCAAGCTTGTTCTGAAAGGTGCAAATTTTTTAAAAAATCTCTCGTTATCTGATTCATTCATTGTGGTCTGTTCTATAAAAGAAAGAAATACAACGAAGCAACAGAAAATTTTAAAATCTAAGCAAGTACATGTATTATGAAATACATATTTATTTGTGAGGGAGGGGGTGTAATCTGGGTTTAGGGTATGACATGACAGTATTGTTTTGACTGTGTCTCTATGGGCGTAGGTAGCCTACATCGAAGGTGACATTTCTATGTGTAGGATAGATCATGAGTGCGATGTATCTACGTGATTTTAACACGAGTGACTAAATCCCGTAGATACCGTGCACAAGTTGATCTATCCGACTTGAACTATGCGCCCCACGTGCGTTCGTCTGGGTCACATGCATAATGACCTCAGTATAAAAAAAAAAAACTAGGGGTGAAACGATTAATAGATATATCGAGTATCGATACTTTTTCTATATCGATACCCATATCGATACAAGAGGGGAAGAATCGATACAAAACGATACTTACTCTATACAAGTTACTTTAATCTTCAGGAGTCGTGAATAATTATTAGTCATTTGCCTTTTCATTCTTTAAACTGAGAATTCATCTAAGACAGCCGTAGCAAGTACATGCACTCATTTCTGTCAGTAAAAAATAAAAACTATTGACAACACCCACTCGCCTTCTATATATTAACACACGGTGACTAACTCACGTGGTTCGAAATCTGCCCCCTTCCCCCGCCCCAATTTCATGCTAATTAGTGTATCCCGTCTGCATCTTCAGCCACTGATAATATATATCAACGGAAACAAGACATTTCAGATTTTTTCCCCATGTATGATTTAAGTACTTTACTGATAATTTAATAACCACTTTTACGCAAAATTTATCTGTTGCATCGCATCTTGTCTACTAGATCGAATTGAAGGCTACACTTCCGGTGTGTCACGCAGTGAAATATGTTACACGCAATTCTGATTAGTAGTTATTGCTTGCTGGAGTCCAGAGTAAAACAATAACCACCAACCATAACTAACTGTATCGTGTTGACTGCGTGACATACCGGAAATATTGGCATCCAAACTCTATCCAAATAGATACAAAGCAACATAGAAACTTCTCACAAAAGTGACTATTAAATGATCTGTAAAATACTTAAATCGTGCATGGGAATAAGTTTGGAATGTCTCCTTTCACGTTGATATATGTAATCAGCGACCGAACGTGCCGATAGGATAAAAAAAAAATTGTAGCACAGAATCGGCAAGGGGGCAGATTCCAAACCGTACGAGTTATAGCCACCTTGTCAATTTGTAGAAGGGGAGTGGGTGGTGTCAATAATGGCATTTTTCACTGACAGAAACAATTGCCTGTGGCCGCGACAGTTGTTTTGCATCTGCAGGAAGTACAATGTGAAGGATTTGGCTGTTAGTCATATCCGCTCTCACACTCGAACTTGTTCTAGATACGATTTTCCTTGCACAAGGAAATTGCACTGCTTCTTCTGTTTTGAAGATAACACCGTAATGCCTTCAAAATTTAAGTGAAGACATGAAATTGATAATAAGATGTTTTAAAAACATTCATTCAATGCAAAACAAAGGGCGTGGTGAGCAGTATGAATCATGCATCTGATCGAATGGAGCAGCCTGAAATGGCCTAAAAGGTTGAATAAAAAAATCACTAACAGCTAACAGGTAGTCTGTTTGGAAGTATTTTTTTTAATTTTTTTATCTTGTCAAGGATGAGAATGGCATATGAACAGATGATAAGTCTATGTTTGTTTGTTATCTGCATACTGGAAATATACCCAATATGTCAACACATAAAAAATGGCACCACCCTACCAGTGACAGACCTTCTAAAGATGAATAGACCATCTAGTTGATATGTATATCGATAATGTATCGTATCGTTGGCTGTGTATCGAGAATCGCATCGATACGTGGCAGAGGTGTATCGTTTCACCCCTAAAAATAAAACACCTGCCAGAGGCGGATCCAGGAATATCGTTAGGGGGGGGGGGATAAACAAGTCGGCAAGGAGTCTGTGGGATGGAACTGCTGATGGAGTGTCCCAGGTGGCAAAATCCCGGAAGCTCCTACATTTTAAGCGTTTCCATGGCATACTTTTAACCATCTAACTGTAAAGAAACTTACTCTTGGAAATACTATCGAAAACGTTCCGGTTGTTTCACGCACACTTTTAGGGACAGTGCGTGTTGATTTTTCGGTCAAACTGAATGTGAAACAATGTCAACTTGTTTGATTTCTCAGTCAAAATGAATGTGAAACACTATGTCAACTTGTTTGATTTCTCAGTAAAAATGAACGTGAAACACCATGTCAACTTGTTTGATTTCTTGGTGAAAATGAATGTGAAAAACTATGTCAATTTGTTTGATTTCTTGGTGAAAATGAACGTGAAACACTAAGTCAACCTGTTTGATTTCTCAGTAAAAATGAATGTGAAACAACAACAATAACCGCACTGTTGTTGCTGCTACTACTAAAATACTACAGCCACAGAGTAGGGGTAGAGGAGGATTATGGAGACGACTACGAAGCTGATAATTGACAATAAGAATTGTATCAGAAACAAAAATTGATCGTATCAAAACTTTTGAAAATGTATCAGTTTGGTTTTCCAAAGATTCAGCATGTGTGACTATTAGTTGTGGTCAAAAATTCCAGTCTTTGACGGATTTGTGGAAAAAAAAAACAATTTTTTTGTAACTATCAGTTTGAGCATAAGGTATGAGTGGGTATATATATATATATATATATATATATATATTGTTACGACTCTATGGTCTAAGAAAAATGTAACAGAAAGAAAGTGAAACCAACAAATCAAGTAAAAAATCAACAAGCAATTTATTACTAGATAATTAAAATGAAAAATCAAAAAGTCACTTACAGTAATGTGTTTTGAAATCCTAATAATCCAATAAGAATGATTGTTCTAATCACAAGTCCTAAATATAGAATGTTCCGAATTCACGGCTGTGTACTTGAATGTTATGATGTGCTTATGGTCTCCAAAGTCTTGATGTACTAGTAATCTTGATGTGCTGATGTCAAAATGAAGTATTCCAAAATATCTGAATAAGTTCACTTAAATTCCAAAATCATCAATTAAAAATCCAAAATCCAAAAGTTTATGAGCACTGTTATAATCCAATAAATATTTAAAATAATTCCTCTCTTAGAATTTGGAATGAATTTTCACAACTGTAATAGCTCTTTACAAGACTGATGGTAATGTCAAAACTGAAAAAAATGTCCACCAAACATGGTATATATAAAGATTGGTCACATGACAGAATGTTCTAGAACATGTGTCATCTTAATGGAATTTTACTTGTAAACAAGAATCAACCTTGACCTTCAAATTGAGAAAACATATTGATCAAAACAACCTAATTCAAGGACACTAGTTAAACATGTTTTTCATGATAAACATTAAGATTTAAGCAAACACCAAAGCGAAGAAACACTTACAATTTCCCAAAATATCCACAATATTATATAAACATCATACATAACACCTCCCCTCATAAAGAAAAAGAAAGATTTATATAATAAAGCTTTCTTTTGAATATACATCTAATACTACAATAACCAAAAATGCATAAGAACATGTTTTATGATACTGGACTTAATTACATCAAGCAATATTACATTTCTATGCACGTGAGAGTGCATCTGCAATCACATTGTCTTTTCCTCTGATGTGTTTGATGTCAATGTTATATTCCTGCAATATCAAACTCCATCTCAACAATCTCCGATTTTTATCTTTCATTTTGTTGATGAAAGTAAGGGGATTGTGATCACTGTACACAATAATTGGAGAAAGAGCTGAGGTAACATACACTTCAAAATGCTGTAAAGCCAATATCAAAGCCAAACATTCCTTCTCAATTGTGGAATAATTTTTCTGGTGCTTGTTTAGTTTTTTAGAAAAATAACACACAGGGTGATCCACACCACTTTTGTCTTCCTGAATCAATACTCCACCAACCCCTACATCATTTGCACCAACAGATAATTTAAATGATTGGCTGAAATTTGGTGCAGAAAGAACTGGTGCATTCTTAAGCATGGCCTTTAACTTGTCAAAAGATTCCTGACACTTGTCAGACCAATGAAATTTGGTTTTCTTACTCAATAAACTTGTCAAAGGTTTAGCAATTTTGGAAAATTGGAACAAAATTTCCGATAATATCCAGCCATACCTAGAAATCGCATCAGTTGCTTTTTACAAATTGGAACTTGAAATTCAGAGATAGCTTTGACCTTAGCTTCTATAGGTTTAACTTGACCTTGTCCCACAATATGTCCTAAAAATGTGACACAAGCATGGCAAAACTCACTTTTGCTCAAATTAATTGTCAGATTCGCATCACTGAGTCGATCGAAGAATTTTCGAATGGTTTCCAAATGATCTTCCCAGGTGTTGTTGTAGATAATGACGTCATCGATATAAGCGTCACAATTATCAAGACCAAATGTTATCATGTTCATCAGACGTTGAAACGTTGCAGGCGAATTTTTCATTCCAAACGGCATGACTTCATATTGATAAAGTCCATCTGGAGTTACAAATGCTGAAATTTCTTTTGCCCTTTCCGTCAGTGGAATTTGCCAGAATCCTTTTAAAAGGTCAAACTTGGTGACATATTCCGCATTTCCAATTTTATCAATGCAATCGTCCATTCTTGGGATTGGAAATGAATCAGTTTTGGTGACACTGTTGACTTTTCTATAGTCAGTACACATACGGAATGTATTATCTGGCTTGGGAACAAGAATACATGGTGAACTCCAATTACTTTTACTTGGTTCTATGAAATCATTCTCCAGTAAATACTGAATTTTTTTCTTCAGATAGTTCTGTTTGAGAGGATTCATCCTATAAGGATGCTGTTTCACAGGCGCAGAATCTACAATGTCAACGTCATGATAAATTTTACTTGTTCGTGTTGGAACATCAGGAAACAAGTGCTCATAGTCATGTAATAGCTGTTTTAATTCATTTCTTTCCTGTTGTTGTAGATGTGAAAGTTTCTGGTCTAGGTTGTTCAATATTTCTGAATTCCGAAGATTGGTTATACCAGAGTCACTATAGTCTGATCGTATTCCATCGTTGATATCTTCACTGTGTGGGACAGGTACAACTAAATTAACTGAATAATTAGCTGGGCTATCTCTGTCAAAATATTCCTTTAACATATTTATATGACAAAGTTGTTTCTGTTTCCGTCTCCCAGGAGTGTTAATGATATAATTTAAGTCATTTACTTTCTTTTCAACGGTATAAGGACCAACAAATTTAGCCTGAAGAGGATTCTGAGGTATGGGAAAGAGAGCCAGAACTTTGTCACCAGGTTTAAAACTCCTTTCCTGTGAATTTCTGTCATACCTTAATTTCATTTTTGACTGGGTAGTGTGAAGATTAGTTCTTGCTACTTCACAGGCCTTTGACAACTTGTATTTGAAATCAGAGACATAATCAAGAAGATTAATCTTTGAATCTTCATTTGAAAGAAGTTTCTCTTTCAATAATTTCAATGGTCCACGGACAGTATGACCAAAAACTAGTTCAAAGGGACTAAAACCCAACGACTCTTGAACTGATTCCCTAACAGCAAACAACAACAAATGAACACCCTCATCCCAATCCTTTTCTGTATCAAAGCAATATGATCGAATCATATTCTTCAAAGTTTGATGAAATCTTTCCAAAGCACCTTGACTTTCAGGGTGATAGGCAGAAGATTTAAACCGTTGGATGCCTAATTCATGCATAACTTGTTGGAAAATTCCAGACATAAAATTTGACCCTTGATCTGACTGGACAGATTTGGGAAGGCCAACAAGTGTAAAAAACTTCACCAAAGCTTTCACAATAGTTTTAGTTTTTATATTTCTCAGAGGAATTGCTTCTGGAAATCTTGTAGATGTACACATGATGGTCAACAAGTATTGGTTGCCTGACTTGGTTTTAGGTAAAGGACCAACACAGTCTACTATTATTCTACTAAATGGTTCATCAAATGCAGGAATAGGTTGCAGATGAGCCTTAGGTATCTTCTGATTGGGTTTTCCTACCATTTGACAAGTGTGACAAGATCTGCAGTATTTAGAAACATCACTTTTGAGTTTCGGCCAATAAAAATGATTCAAGATCTTGTGATAAGTCTTACGGACTCCTAAATGACCAGCCAAAGGAGTTTCATGGGCTAAATTAAGAATTTCCTGTCGATATGACTTAGGAACAACAATTTGATAGCTCACTGACCACTCGTCGCCAGCGGGTACATCAGGTGGTCTCCATTTCCTCATAAGGACCCCATTTTTCACAAAGTAACACACTGGAACTTGTGTGGCTTCAGTTTCACTAATAGCCCTCTGAAACAAACAAGATATCTCGGGATCTTGCTCCTGTTCAACGACAAGGGATTGTCGTTTGTCATCCTGATTAGAACAAAGAGAATGAGTTGCCAAAAGAGGATCACTCTGATCAATACCATTTGATTGATCAATACCTGAGGAAAAAGTGACCTCATCAAAAAACTGACCAATACATGTGTCAGCTAAAGGAATAATATCCTGATCAACATCACTCTCAAGAGCTCTTTTTGCCATAGCTCTAGTAACTGCACAAGCAGGGTACAAATCAGGGATTTCAGTTTCGACAGGATCAACTTTCTGATCCAAACAAGGCTTGTCAGTTACAACTGGATTAACCACAACCTTATCTCCAGCTAGGTCATTGCCTAGTAATAAATGAACACCCTCTATGGGTAAAGAAGTCACTGCCCCAACAGTCACAGGTCCAGAAACTAAGTCTGATGCCAAATTTACACAATGAAGAGGAACATTTACAAAGCCGCACTCTACTCCCTGAACAAGAACACTTTCACTTGAAGAAGACTCCTCAGACAAAGGCAAAGTACCTGATAATAAAAGACTCTGAGAAGCTCCAGTGTCCCTTAATATTTTAATTGGGATAGGTTTGGCAGAATCACCAATAAGTGATATAGAACCTTCTGACATGAATGGTTCATAAGCCTCCAAAATAGAATCAGACTGGGGTTTGTTTGACCCAACAAATGTATTGCTTTCAATACAAGACCGTGACCTTGACCTCGTAGAAATAAGAGCATTTGGAAAAGCTCTGTCTTTACTCTGTTGCTTATTTTTCAACTTGAAGCAATCAGAAATAACGTGCCCTTTCTTTTTACAATAAGTGCACGTAGGAAGAGATAAGGATTTCTGATCAGTCTTATCAGATGTTTGATTCCTAACAGTTGTGCTGTTGTGAAATTTGGAAGTACTCGAATGAGATTGAAATGGTTTTTTACCAGAAAACTGCTGAGAGGACGACTTATTGCCAAATGAAATTTTGTGAGTCAAGGAATAATCATCAGCCATACGAGCAGCATTTTCCAAAGTTTCCACATTCCGCTCGTCAAGGTAGGTTTTAACATCACTATGGATGCACCTCTTGAACTCTTCAATTAATACGAGCTGTCTGAGGTTATCATAAGCTTGATCAACTTTCTTGGCTGAGCACCACCTATCAAATAGTTGTTCTTTATCCCTTGCAAATTCGACATGAGTTTGTCCAGTTTCTTTTCTACAATTCCTAAACCTTTGTCGATATGCCTCTGGTACCAACTCATAAGCTTTCAAGATGTACTCCTTAACCACATCATAATCAGTGCTTTGTTGTACTGACAGTGAAATGTAGACTTCACGAGCTTTGTCAATAAGTACACTTTGTAATAACAAAGTCCAATGCTCTCTGGGCCATTTCAAGTTTTCAGCTATTTTCTCGAAATGAAGAAAGTATTTATCTACTTCTTTTTCCTGAAAAGGGGGTACTAACCTAATATATCTAGTAACATCAAAACCTGAACTTGTTTTTAAAGGAGTGGAGTGTGCTCTGTTTGCCAGTTCTAATTCTCTTAATTTAAATTGCATTTCCCTTTCTTCTCTTTGCATCTGCATCTGTCTCTCCTCTTTCTCTCTCTCCCTCTCCATCTGCATTTGCCTCTCTTCTTTCTGCATTTGTATCTGCCTCTCTTCTTTCTCTCTCTCCATCTGTATCTGCCTCTCTTCTTTCTCTCTCTCCATCTGTATCTGCCTCTCTTCTTTCTCTCTCTCCATCTGCCTCTCTTCTTTTTCTCTCTCTCTCTGAATCTCAAGCTTTGCTAACTCTAAATCCATCTGGTTCTTTAACTCTAATTCCCTTAATTTCCTCTCAGAACCAGATACAGGCTTTCTCTTTGAACTTAAAGCACTACTATCAAAATTTCCCTTTCCTACCAAATACTGAATTAAAATAATCTTTATCTCCTGTTTTGTCAATGATACTTTTGCCTCAGATAGACTGTATTTTCTGGCAAGCTCGAGCAACTCATCCTTTCTCATGCACTCTAACCCCTCCTGGGTAGGTTTTGAAATGAAATTCTGAACATTAGATGCCATTGTAAATGCTTGTTGGTTTCACACAAAAAAAATTTCTCTATTAAAAATCTTTGCCAAAGACAAAAAAAAAATTCTCCGAGACAAAATCAATATGAATTTCAAAGATAAATTTAATATCTCTAATATGCTTTAAAGAAATTCAATCCCGGATGACGACGAGCCCCCAATTTCTGTTACGACTCTATGGTCTAAGAAAAATGTAACAGAAAGAAAGTGAAACCAACAAATCAAGTAAAAAATCAACAAGCAATTTATTACTAGATAATTAAAATGAAAAATCAAAAAGTCACTTACAGTAATGTGTTTTGAAATCCTAATAATCCAATAAGAATGATTGTTCTAATCACAAGTCCTAAATATAGAATGTTCCGAATTCACGGCTGTGTACTTGAATGTTATGATGTGCTTATGGTCTCCAAAGTCCTGATGTACTAGTAATCTTGATGTGCTGATGTCAAAATGAAGTATTCCAAAATATCTGAATAAGTTCACTTAAATTCCAAAATCATCAATTAAAAATCCAAAATCCAAAAGTTTATGAGCACTGTTATAATCCAATGAATATTTAAAATAATTCCTCTCTTAGAATTTGGAATGAATTTTCACAACTGTAATAGCTCTTCACAAGACTGATGGTAATGTCAAAACTGAAAAAATGTCCACCAAACATGGTATATATAAAGATTGGTCACATGACAGAATGTTCTAGAACATGAGTCATCTTAATGGAATTTTACTTGTAAACAAGAATCAACCTTGACCTTCAAATTGAGAAAACATATTGATCAAAACAACCTAATTCAAGGATACTAGTTAAACATGTTTTTCATGATAAACATTAAGATTTAAGCAAACACCAAAGCGAAGAAACACTTACAATTTCCCAAAATATCCACAATATTATATAAACATCATACAGAACAATATATATATATATATATATATATATATATATATATATATATATATATATATGTGTGTGTGTGTGTGTGTGTGTGTGTGTGTGTGTGTGAAATTAAAATTTTCTTTGAAAATTGCATTGTCATTAAAATAAACACTTTTCCCTACACAAAGGTCAACTGACCTATCGCCAGAGCAGAGATAACTACACCTATCTACTAGCATATCTAATAAAACAACCACTTCAGACCACTAGGGTCAAGCAAGGCTGCATCCTGTCACCATTTCTTTTTATTGTTGCCATAGATTGGCTTGTGAAAGAAACCATAGCAGACAACAGAAGAGGTGGACTCTCGCCTCATGTTTAGAAGATCTGGACTATGCTGATGACATCAGCCTGCTCTCAAGTCGTCAGAAAGACATGCAAAAAAAGACATCCAGACTGAATGAGACAGTCCAAAAGCTTGGACTGGTAGTGAATATCAGCAAGACAAAGTTGATAAAAATGAATCAGAAAACTAATAATAACCCCGTCGTCATCAACAAGAATCCCATAGACAAAGTGAATGAGTTCACCTACCTGGGAAGCAACGTGGCAACAGATGGAGACACAGAGAGAGAAGTCAATTCAAGAATCAGCAAAGTCAACCATTCCTTCGCCATGTTGAAGAACATCTGGAAATCAAAGCAAATGGGAACAAAAGCAAGCTAAGGATCTTCAACAGCAATGACCTCAGTGCGTTGTTATATGGCTCATAGTGCTGGAAGCTTACAACAAGAATAGTTCACAAACTAGATACCTTCCAGATTAAGTGTCTGCGGAGGATCCTTCAAATTTTCTGACCAAGAAAAATCTCAAACAGTGAGCTGCATCAGAGGACAAATGTAAAATCTTTTGTCCAAACAGTGAAAAGAAGGCTTGGGTATGTGTGTCAAATGCCTCCAGACGCACTACCCAGAATAGCCTTTTGCTGGACACCAGACGGAAAGTAAAAAAGGATTCGGCCCATGGAGACACGACGAAGGACAGTTCAGAAGGAAAGGAAGGCGTGCGACCTGACATGGGAAACCATCAATAGGCAGTGCGCAGACCGGCAGCAGTGGCGCTCTCTCTTGGAAGCCGTATGTGCCACCTGAGGCACATGAATAAATCTACTAGCATAGCACGACACGTACAATGTTTTTTTTAACAAAAAATTTTAATTAAAAAAACCAAACAAAACAAACAAACAAACAAATAATTACCCCGATATAAAATAATATCAATTTGAGAACATTACTAAATTTCAGGAATAATGGTTGAAAATGTTTTGAAATTATAATCATTTGAATTTATACATGAGATACGGTGGCAGACAGCGGGGTGATGGACATCAGATCTGAATGTTCTACAAGTTTTTTGTGCACTTGTAATTACGTAATGGAGACACTCTTTACCAACAACGGTCCACAGCTATCGGCAAATGTTAGAATTTAATTGACATATGGCGATAGGTTAGTTTTGACTGTTAGGGAGCAGTAAATATTTACCGGTCGGAGGGAGCGGCGTTTTTACAAATAATGTTGCAGAAAAATTCAACCCGTCCCCTCACAACTATTTTTAAAAAATGTATCAAGAAACAATATGAAAAAAGAAAGAAATACTAGCCAGCAGTCGACTAGCTTAGTGGCATGAGTTTATTTTAATATTTACATAGTTGCTTTTTTTCAAAATAGGTACTTAGACAAATGACAATAAGTGAAATAGGTAGATATACAAATGACAATAAGTGAAATAGGTAGTTAGACAAATGACAATAAGTGAAATACGTAGATAGACAAATGACAATAAGTGAAATAGGTAAATAGATAAATGACAATAAGTGAAATAGGTAGACAGACAAATGACAATAAATGAAATAGGTAGCTGGACAAATGACAATAAGTGAAATAGGTAGATAGACAAATGACAATAAGCTAGACAAATGACAATAAGTGAAATAGGTAGATAGACAAATGGTAATAAGTGAAACTTTAAATTAGATAAAGAAGAACACATTTCACAAAACTACCAATAAAGCAGTTAAAAGTAACGATACAAGATTAATTCAAAAGAAAATTTCCTATTAAAGAACTGAAATCTATCATATGCTGGATTTTGTGATTTTTCAGCTACATGAAAATGATTCTTGCCAAGATACTCAGAAGAGAAACGAAAAGAATGACTTACTATAGAGTAATTAATTCAATATATTATTTATTTATTTAATTATTATTGGATACATCCCAAGGCCACGGTTGAAGCTGTAACTTCGTGACAATGACTTAAAGAAAGTATTTGCCATGGACAATCTGATATGAAATAATTGCATCTTTCGCTTAACTATTATTATTATTATTATTATTATTATTATTGCTTTAAGCATACACCTTATAGGCTGCATTTTTTTAAAGCATTGTCTTTCATCCCCTATTATTAATTTCAGCTGCCCTCCGCTGTGGCTGCGTTCAGTTGTGGTCCAAATGAGTACTACAGTATGGAAGCCAAAAGATGTGATTGGTGCTCAAGCTGTTCTATAGGTCGCACAATTAAGAAACAGTGCACAAGATACACAAATACAGTCTGCGAACCATGTCCGCCAGGAACCTTTTCAGGTGTTATCATAGATATTTTATTTTAAAACATTCCCTATTTATTTTCTGTTTTGCAATCATTTTTTTAAATAAAGTTTATGTTCTCTGAAATCAAGACCCTCTTACCTTGTCAAGCAATATGGACCACAATGTAAAAAAAAGATAATAATAATAACAAAGAAAATCAGAACAGATTGTATGGAATTTTCTTCAAAAATTGCATTAGAAATTACTGGATGTTTAAGTGAAAATGAGCTACTTAGGACTGGTTTGATAACTCACATTCTCGTGTAAAAGCCGAGAAGTAATAATGATTTTCTTGGAAACCACAACAAGATGCATCAGCATTGTTTAATTTTATGGTTTACAACGTTTCAGAAAGAGAGGGTGACTTGTGTATTCCCTGTAGAACATGTCCACTTGGTCAATTCGTGCAGAAAGAATGCAGCAATAGCAGTGATAGAATGTGCGTGGGATGCCCTATGTTGACGTTTTCTGATAAAGAAAACTCACCCACTTGCCGACCGTGCAGGATTTGCAAGACTTTTGAAACAACACTGAAACGATGCACTGTGTCCAGTGATTCCGAATGCGGCGAATGTCGGCCAGGTAGGATTGATTGGAAATACCTATAACTGTCTCTACAGAACGGAAAAATGCTTCAGCTCGAGTATATATGCAGAACTTGATGATATTTTGAAACAAATTTCCCATTATGTAGGTAACAAGATAAATACATTAGCCAATTGATTATTATTTGCACCTTTACAAATATTCATCCAGTCATTTGTGTGAGCTTTTATATTGTATGTTGGCTTCATTAGCAAGTATTTTTTGCATTGCCCAGTCGCTTTGGTTTAATTTTAAATAATAGGAAGAATGGAGATAGATCCACATTCAACTCTAGGTTTTGCTACTGATAATGGATAGGCAACTAGCACACCTAGCTTATAGCGATGTAACTAGCGTTCATTTATAGCTCTATCTAGCCTCCATTTTTAATGTATGTATGCATAGGGTGTAACGGCACGTCAGCACAATGCTGGCTCTATAGTGCCGGTAAAACGTTCTGAAATGTAAAGGTTAACGTTGGAAAAACATTTTTGAAGATGAAACTTTCCAAATAAACGTAAAAACATAATCCTACGATATAAAAGTCAAAAATTTTAAAATTCTTTTGAAAGAGATATAAAATAAAATATAAAAGTAACCATTATATAAAAAATGATTCAAGAATTGTTGAACCGTCTCACTCCTGGCAGGTTATTTCCGTATGCACGCAACGGACGAGTGCTGGAAGTGCTCTCCATGCTACCCCGAACATGAGGGGTTGACATTTGTCATGTCTGAATGCCAGAGAAAAGTCAACGATTCCAACATGACTTGCATGCCTACCACGCCGCCTTTTATGCCGACTTTGCGTGAGTATTTTATATAACATATTTGCCATATGCCGACTTTGCGTGAGTATTTTATATAACATATTTGCCATAGAACGTAAATATGCAATATATCTTATACTATCTTGTTTGATTTTGTTAAGTTTGATAGAAAATACCAACATTAACATTAAATTAGAAGATGAACGTTGCCTATGGTGTTAAAACTTAAAACGACATCTGTTACTAGCAAATCTGTACGTGCTTAGACGTAATCCATTTTTTTAGCCCGTGCTAGGTCTTAAATGGAGTTCGAGAAATACCGGCAATTATTAGTGAGAGACAAATACGTCCTGAAAGTGATATTTTACTTTGCCCATCCGCAGTCATATTTATGCAGGATCTATCTGCGTGGACAAATAGGAAAACGTGTGCATGTTTCTATACGCCCTTTAGCACCGATGTAAATTTTATTTGTTAAAAAAAATGCTGGAATTAAACAAAAATCCTAATTTTGATTTAGACTTTTTTACGAATTACTGATAATTCTACTAAAGTTTAAAGCATCAATGAAGCTAAGACAGATACAGAAAGTAATGCTATTCATTATATATTGGAATTTTTTTGTACTGTATAATGCTATTCATTATATATTGGGATTTTATTGTACTGTATAATGCTATTCATTATATATTGGGATTTTATTGTACTGTATAATGCTATTCATTATATATTGGGATTTTATTGTACTGTATAATGCTATTCATTATATATTGGGATTTTATTGTACTGTATAATGCTATTCATTATATATTGGGAATTTTTTGTACTGTATAATGCTATTCATTATATATTGGAATTTTATTATACTGTATAATGCTATTCATTATATATTGGGATTTTTTTGTACTGTATAATGCTATTCATTATATATTGGAATTTTATTGTACTGTATAATGCTATTCATTATATATTGGGATTTTTTTGTACTGTATAATGCTTAAAGGCCTATCGGAATTTAAAACACGGTCTAGATTTCAAAACACAGTAAAACGTTTTCAAACCAGATTGAAATGACTCTCTTCAATTTTAGAACACTCACCGTTATAAATCAATATAAATCCCGGAAAGTGGTTTATTCAAATATTTTTGTTGAACCTAAGTTTTTCATCAATCTTCGCCAATGTCAGGTGCCCATAATTATTTCAGTGGTATTGTTACATATTTTAGCAAGCTGCATGCACTAACAAAATAAATATAGTATTTAAGGGGTGTGTTTGGAAAATAAATGACGGGTTTGGAACTTGTCTGATGCTAGTTTCAAAACACTCTGGAGTATTGTTAAACTGGTCTGATGCTAGTTTCAAAACACTCTAGAGTATTGTTAAACTGGTCTGATGCTAGTTTCAAAACTATCTTGAGTATTGTTAAACTGGTCTGATGCTAGTTTCAAAACACTCTAGAGTATTGTTAAACTGGTCTGATGCTAGTTTCAAAACTCTCTAGAGTATTGTTAAACTGGTCTCATGCTAGTTTCAAAACACTCTAGAGTATTGTTAAACTGGTCTGATGCTAGTTTCAAAACACTCTAGAGTATTGTTAATCTGGCCTGATGCTTGTTTCAAAACACTCTAGAGTATTGTTAAACTGGTCTGATGCTAGTTTCAAAACTCTCTAGAGTATTGTTAAACTGATCTGATGCTAGTTTCAAAACACTCTAGAGTATTGTGAAACCGGTCTGATGCTAGTTCAAAACAATTTAGGGTATTGTTAATGTGGTCTGATGCTAGTTTCAAAACATTCTAGAGTATTGTTATACGGTCTGATACTAATTTTAAAACACTATTGAGTATTGTTAAGAGATTTTCAATACACTCTAGAATGCTAGTTTCAAAACATTATCTGTAGACGCTGTCTATTTGAGAAATAATGTTTTCCCATGAAAGTTATTTACTGTAGGAAGGTTATAACAGCGCCAACCAATTTCTTGCTTTTGTATGTATAAGATTTTAAATTGGTTCCCTTTCATCTATTCCAGAGACTGGGAACGGGGATACAGCTGATCGGACACAATCAGAGAATATAGATCACGTCGAAAACCACATTCTGACTGGTTTTGCAATGACTATTTCAGTGACTGCATTAATACTCCTAATAATAATTATACTATTTGTCATATACATAAAGTATCGGAATAGAACCTGTAATATATTCAGCTCTAGTTACGTAGATAACACAGAAGAATGTCTAGTTGAGAATAAAAAACTATACGTAGATAACATAGAAGAATGTCTAGTTGAGAATAAAAAACTAGGTGAAACAAATGCAACAACTTTGAGTACAAATTGTAAATCGAACGATTCAGATTCCGGGCTTAGTTCTGGAAATCTTAACATTCCAACTGAATCAAACATGACTTCCTCGAGTCTAACTAAATCTCGCAAAACAAAACGTGAGAGAGATGAACTTTTGAAGGGAAGATCCGCCTCAACACCAGCAAGCATTCGACCTTTGCT
This sequence comes from Margaritifera margaritifera, assembly GCA_029931535.1. Classification (NCBI taxonomy): domain Eukaryota; kingdom Metazoa; phylum Mollusca; class Bivalvia; order Unionida; family Margaritiferidae; genus Margaritifera; species Margaritifera margaritifera. Next base: position 1,162,729 of record JAQPZY010001411.1, on the reverse strand, counting down.
ACGAACATTAGATTCTTCCGATGAAGCATTGAACAAATTAAAAGACAATGGCACGTGCGATGGTGAATCTAAAGCCTGTAATTCTGAACAGAATGATAGCGAGAAACATCTATATTTTGAAGTGGAGGATGGGATATATCCAGGGGTAACAATCTCAGAGGTCAATGAGTGCTCATCAGAAGCAGATGACGAAGAGGAACTATCTATCCATATAAAGTTTGAGGATTGCAACCGACCGGATCCAAAAATTAACTTGCCTGACGTCACTTCAGATGACATTGTGGGTCTTGACAAACTTGTATCGATGTCAAAGGAAGGAGAGATGTGCAAGACGCAAGGAAAGAAAGAGAAAAGGAAAAAGAAGCGCAGACAAAGGCGAGAAGAAGCTCCTAACTCTAGACGGCCATTTGTTGACTTGTCATACTTTTCGGTGCATACCATTTTGTCCTAAATCTGGTTGATTGTATATGATTATCTCAAATTATTCAAACTTGTTATTGTTTTGAAGTTGCATTTGCTGATCTATATGATTTTGTTATATTTATTCTATAATAGGAGCATGCTTTAATGTTCTCCTTTATATTAGCAAAATTAGCCTTTTTTCAAGTTCTTTCACCATCATGAAAATGAATACATCCACATTTTATTATCATCATCTTAATTATGTGGAGGCATCATGTGGGATATATCATGGAGTCATTCGTTTTGATGCAGTTAAGCACTTTCTTTCAACTTTTCAGAAATATGCTCCATTCATAGTGATATCTCTCACTTATTTTGAAACATTAGTTATTTTAGCAGAGTATGCATATAAAACAACAATGATATATCCCTCATGCTCCTCTTGGAATGCTTTCAACCAGACAACCCCTTGTCGGAAAGTTTAGTGTATTACGTCACTTGTTTTGACACACTTCACAATAATCTACTTCTACCTGTGACACTGTTGTACATATTCACTGGTGAAAAAATATAGTGCAGAGCAACATCAATAGCACATAGAAAACGCAAGTTTATGGGAAAAATGACACAAAGAAACTTAATTTAACATTCCTAAAGCTTTTCTTATAATTAGCATAATTTTGGTTTTGGGAGAGATTTTGTCTCAAAAGCGAAAATAATCAAATTGGGAAAGGTCATAATGATATTGAAAAAAAAATGTTTGTTTGTAAGCAAAAAATATTAGATTTAACTTATAACCTGTTTTAAAAAAAAAAAATCAATATGGATATGCAAAACATCAATCCTTGAATGTATCTTTTTGGTACTTCAGAACTGTCTTGCATCCTTGAATATACCGTTTTAGTACTTCAAAACTATCTTGCATCCTTCATAACTCATTTCTCTAGAAGTGCAAATAATCAGGGACAAAAGACAAAGTTACAGGAGATGGTTTTAATTTAAATTTATTATCATTCTTACAATTATTTACAAGTTAAGAAATTATATAGGTAAAAAAAAAAGTTAAATATCAAGATTCTCTTCAACGATGATTGAGAATTGACTGTTAAAGTAAAATTGCTTATTTGTCATCAGATAGAAAATCTTAATACGTTGATATGACTAAGAAAAAATGTAGAGGATTCTGATTTACTTATGAAATATAATCATAAAAGTACGTGTTTCTTGTAAATATGCACAAATTATAATAAGAAAGAACCACCTCAGAAAATCAGTAACGACAGCTCCACATGAAACTGTATACAGTTTTACAGTATTCTAAACAGTATTACTGATGTACTTATGCACTGTGAGTCATGTTGCTATCACATTTCAGTAGCTGACTGCATGTCTATTATGGCAGGAAGTTGATTTGCCCGTCAGAATAATTAGTAAAGATTTTTATGAGGATATGCTGACTGGAAAAAAGAGAATTAGGGAAATGGATTTTTTTTCTTCATGGTGTGACTCTTTGTTTCAATTCACAACTAATAATGATAGGAATTTCAACAAATTCTTCTGTCTATATGTCTCAGTGTTGAACAGTGTAAACTGCGTTCCAGAGAGAACTGGGAGTTTATGACAGTGCGTCAAATCAGGGGGCGGGACGATATATATATATATATATATATATATATATATATATATGAGAGAGAGAGAGAGAGAACACTTATTTATAATTATATTAAAAATGCAAACTACTGATGTCTTACACTAATTTGCTAAGATCCTTCGTTGATCGAATGATCGACATATTTATAGAGCAGCTAGTTGAGAAATGATCGACGCATTTAAATCGCAGGTAACTGAGAACTGATCGACATTTTTTAAGTGCAATTAATTGAGAACTGATCGACGCATTTAAAGCGCAGGTAATTGAGAACTGATCGACATTTTTTAAGTGCAATTAATTGAGAACTGATCCACATATTTAAAGTGCAGGTAATTGAAAACTGATCGACATTTAAAGTGCAGGTAATTGCGAACTGATCGACATATTTAAAGTGCAATTAATTGATAACTGATCGACATATTTAAAGTGCAGGTAATTGAAAACTGATCACGCCAATTATTACGTTAGATGTAAGTAAGCTAACTTTATTGAGATCTATCCGAGACTTCTTTCGTCCTCGCAGCTTGTTTTAGACAGACCAATGTATAATTAAATCTATTGAAATGCCCTGTTAATTGATGTATTAATTACCTTCTATATTAGCGAACAAGTCGAATCTAACTGCAAACTGCATAGACTCAGATTTGCAGTCGCACAATGCGCTGGCAGATCTAGATCTAGGTAGTTTATTATGAGTAAGCAGTAGAACAAACAGCATAGACTCTGATCTACCAACGCATTATGCGGCGACATATTAGGGTATATGTTTGTTTGAAGTTGGAATCTTCTTATAAGCGAGTACAGACGGTAATACAATTACACGAAATTGAATAACATTCTATTGTTTTCCTTTCTTTTGTTTATTTCTTTGTTGGTGGGGGGGGGGGGAGGGGTTCGTTTTACAACATTACAACACTTTACCAAGGCAAAGAGAGTAAAATGCCTTACCCAAAGAAGCACCAATGTAGCTGATCCAATAATGGTAATTGAGCCCACACCTTTCTGGTTGCGTGTCCAACGCCTTTACCACAGAGACGCTGCGGCTCCGCAATTTCTTTGCAAAGCCGTAAAACAGAATAGGTGTTCCAAATATGTTGCCTAGATTTTTGTCATGCAGAGAGAGATGGACGCATTAAAAGATGCTGGCACACCACCATTGTTAGAGTATTGCAAGAAAGAAGGAAACTTAATATGTGCATCTTCACGATATTATATAAATATTGTAACATAGATGCAGTCTAAATATTATATAAATATTGTAACATAGATGCAGTCTAATTATTATATAAATATTGCAACATAGATGCAGTCTAAATATTATATAAATATTGTAACATAGATGCAGTCTAATTATTATATAAATATTGCAACATAGATGCAGTCTAAATATTATATAAATATTGTAACATAGATGCAGTCTAATTATTATATAAATATTGCAACATAGATGCAGTCTAATTATTATATAAATATTGTAACATAGATGCAGTCTAAATATTCATATTTAGCGTGATGATAAAAGGTGGCAACGATATGTGTTTAGGGCGGCTAATCTCGAAGAGACAACTAATTTCTCAGATGTGTTTACCATTACTAAATTCGCGTATGCAAAATAGTGATCATAGTAAACAGTATAAATTTGAATCAAGTCGACTTTGTTCCATTTGTTTGGTTATGTTTTGAGTTTCAGTTTGAAGAATAAAAAAACTTACCACTAATTAACCCCCCCCCCCCCCCCCCTTCAGTACAGTAACTCCTTTAAAAGCAAATTCTTTAATCGAGGGGCACTGTCAATGCCATACAGAAGCAGTTGGACCAAGATGACTTTCATGATTGATTTCGGTCCCAGGACCGACCATTTAATTTACGGGCCTGGGAATTTTGGGAAAAAAAAGTATCCGGCCCTCCAATAGCTTGAATAAAATATTCTTGCACTAATTTGTAGAAACAAGAACTAATTATATCTATTATATTAGTCGAAAAAAATATATCTTGAGGTAAAGGAAAAAAAAATCCTGGGTCCCCCCCCCCCCCCCCCCCCAAAAAAAATAAAAAAAATAAATGATAAATCCCATGGATCATACCCCAAATGTGTGTCGGTAGCTGCAAATCGGATCACTTCTGCGTGTTACTAAGCAAGGATTTAAAGAGAAGTTACGAATGATTGAACTATTTGTTTCTCGGTCAATCCTACAGTCAATCCAATCGTAGAAATAGACTAGATGGTCCGAATAGATTGGGTTTCTTTGTTTGCGAGGAAATTTCCGGCGAACAAAATGTATGATTTTTCTGTAAATTACTGCACCGACATACAGCCTAGGCATATTTTGTCTCGCAGAAATAGCCGATGTAGTTCCGAATGTGATCGGTCCCTACTTTAAAATGGCTACGGTAACTGACCAATCAAACATATTCAGACCACCTTATAAAGCTGCTGAAGGAAGAATAGTACATACGTCTTTATAAGGATACTAAATCCTGACATACAACATTAATCTTCAGTACAATTCTTCTGTTGGTAATAAGTAAAGTAAAATATTCACTAGGAGAAGCATCAGTGTGTTCAGTGTTCAATACGCCATACATTTTTTATTTTTTTATGAAGATGAATCGTAAAAAAAAAATATCGTTCGTAGATATGTAGATTAATAAGTTACGGTCCCTATCTGTCTAGACTAATGCTTTACTAGATTTGGATAAAAGTAAATTACCTCACATGACTCTGAAATGTAGTCAACATTTTTTATTTATTCCAGATAAAAATTTTAAAAAGGGCAAGCAGTCATGAAAGATCGAGCCTCGAATTGAAAGTCAGATTCAACACACCTTTTTTTAAACAATCATTAGTTGAATTGTGTAAGTTAAAGAAGCGTTGTTTCTGTGAACTTATGACAAATTATTTGTTAATTTCTATAAATGAATGACCATTTAGTCCTATTTAACGACGCGACGGATCGGGGGGGGGGGGGGTCAGCCAATGCAGATAATCTAATAGACCATGGGAAGGGAAAAGCTAGGATAAAGAAAATTACTTCTTTAAATTGATGACCAACGCAGAATGCTGAGAGAGAGAGAGAGAGAGAGAGAGAGAGAGAGAGAGAGAGAGAGAGAGAGAGAGAGAGAATGCATCTAAACGATATATTTGGAACTCCTATATTGTTATACGGATTTTCAAATAAATTCCTCTTGTTGCTATTTTGGTTTCATTCAGGCACGGAGTTTTTTATTTATAGTCTCCACTAATGTCGCTTTCATTTTTTCAGTGTTTTTACAATAATGTACACAACTGTTTTCCAATATATTTCTTTAAATTTTCATATATTCTTTTAACACCATAGGTTTAGCATTTATCGAATAATGAAAAATAATTTAATGCTAGCTTTGCATTTTATTTTTCATTCACGAATTCTCGATACTTATCTGTCTACAGTGTATATCTTTTTGCCTTTCTGCCTATCTGTTACTCTTTTTATCATATGGCTGCATCGAAAATACACCGTATTATTACTTTAAACAAAACTTAAAATTAAAAATGAATATTATAATACATTAATAAAGTCAGGTTTACATTTTAAAGCAACTATCCAACTGTATCTCAATTTTATTGCATATGAAGAATATATGCTTAGGAGCTTTCATATACACATAGATACTCTGCCATTGATGAGATGGATTACAGCTTGTACTGTTGTCATATTCAACTCTGATAGTGTCTATTTCGTAAAATATTTACCGCACATAAATTATTCCTTTGAAGAGAACGTGACAAAGTAATGAAAATGAGAATATTGTAATTGTCTCCTTTCAAAGGCGAATTTCATGTTGAACACTGGTTAGACCGATAAATCTGTCCCGATAACGATATTTCTTATTCTGATGGTCGTTATTGGTAAAGACCATAAGAATACTAATGTAGGTATCGGGATAGATTTATCTTGTCTAGACACCAATATGAATTTAAGTCAGGTTTTTTTCTACAAACAACTTTCATGAAGAATACAAAATAATCTTATTTATAGTAAATATATTACCGTCTTGTACTGCATATGCCTTTTGTAAATAAAAACACAAATTCTTGGTGTCTGTCAATCATTCTCCTTCTAGAAAACATTCGCTGTTTGAAGATAAAGGAATCTTTCGAATGAATAATCACATGTGTGTTGCCTTATTCGAATGAATAATCACATGTGTGTTGCCTTATTCGAATGAATAATCACATGTGTGTTGCCTTATTCGAATGAATAATCACATGTGTGTTGCCTTATTCGAATGAATAATCACATGTGTGTTGCCTTATTCGAATGAATAATCACATGTGTGTTGCCTTATTCGAATGAATAATCACATGTGTGTTGCCTTATTCGAATGAATAATCACATGTGTGTTGCCTTATTCGAATGAATAATCACATGTGTGTTGCCTTATTCGAATGAATAATCACATGTGTGTTGCCTTATTCGAATGAATAATCACATGTGTGTTGCCTTATTCGAATGAATAATCACATGTGTGTTGCCTTATTCGAATGAATAATCACATGTGTGTTGCCTTATTCGAATGAATAATCACATGTGTGTTGCCTTATTCGAATGAATAATCACATGTGTGTTGCCTTATTCGAATGAATAATCACATGTGTGTTGCCTTATTCGAATGAATAATCACATGTGTGTTGCCTTATTCGATACTTCAGTCGTACCTAGCTAATTTTTAAGGATGTAAATGTGAGTGAGTCTTTATCTTCTGTTAAAATCAATGACCGATATAACTATTATGTAAGGAAGTTACTGCCTAAACAGTTTTCTTTCTGGTGCTGATAATACCTTTCAATGATTTTCAATTTCCTTTACGATAAGAAAATATTGATGTTTTCCTTTCTAAAATCTTGGGAGGCTCGAAAGTTAGGATTTTTGTTTCATTTATGACATTGCTCCACAGACTTTTCAGTGGAAATATTCCAGTCATGTCATTCATATAGATTAAGTGTTTGTGCTAATTTATCGAAGATACCATTTACAAGAATAGAGTAAAGTTCATATACCAATGTGAAAATGCAAACCGTTTACACCAGACGTTGTGAATTCTACTAAAGTGATGATATGGAAAGTGAGGATGAGATCTAAAAACTGTAAATGGAAAGTAAATGATGTAACCCCCCATATATATATATATATATATATATATATATATATATATATATATATATATATATATATATATATATATATATATATATATAAATGCGCTATTGGCCTGCTTGGCGCATCGTACAGCCAATTACTTTAAAATCACGTGTTTCTGAGGCTCTGTACTGCATGTCGTCTGCTTACTGGGCATCTCTCTAAATGTAGTGTTGGTCAAATTATGGAAGAATCTTAGAGATCTATGTTACATCTCGCTCTTTCAATACCAGTTGATCATCAGTGACATGTATGAACGTGTTTTGTATTTTAGTGCTCGCCATTTTGTTTTGGAATCGTCAAAGTTGAATATGTCGAAAGGTCACGTGTTCACAGATCATGGAATAGCGATTGTATTGACTTATTTAATATTCTGTATATTTCCTTGTTATCCTCGAGAATAACGTAAAAATTGGCAAATAACAAAAGGTTAGTGCAATAAGTCTAAGATCTTCCGTTCTGTTATTGCTATTACATGGATCATATGATTTACCGCTGCTATAATGCCCGTCTTTGGACCTGGACACATAACTACCAAAGGAACGAAGTACAATATAGTGTTATATATCTGGACAGTTCTACACATGTCTCTATTAACTCTTGTGTAAACAGCTAAAAATATCGATGGTGGCCCATCACCACAGCATTTGGTCCCTCTAATAATTTCATATAGACAATTTGATACACTAAAGTCGATCATATTTCTTTAAGAATTGAGCCGCGCTAGCTTAGTTGGTGGAGCGTCGGACTCGTATTCCAATGGTCGCGGATTCGTCACCCACCCAGGCCGGCTTGGGTCGACTGCCTCTGTGTGTCTTTGGGAGAGGCATTTAGCTCCCATTTCCTCTGCATGATATTGTGTTAAAAGTGCCGTTAAAACCAACAAAAACAAAGTAAGTAAATAAAAAATATGTTACTATTGAGTAGAATGTGAATTGACTACAAGCCCACATAAGCTATTTAGACGACAAGAAGTTTAACAGTGTCCAATTCTTCATCTGCCGATTTCAGACTTGAGAACGCCTTTTTATGCTGGTTTCAAAATTACGTACTTTCTATTTTCGTAGCTGTCTTCTAAATGTCCATAATCGTGGTTGGAACTTTCCTCAACAGTCTTCTAATCGCCACTTGTTAAAAGTGGAACATGTTCATATTAATGATAAACCATTTGTTTTTCAACCGACTATCCGACTATCTTCGACTTTGTTGCCTGCATTACATATTTGTCCTGCAACCGTCACCGCAGCCACTGCCAGAAAATGGATCATGTTGGACTCTGTCTGTCAGCTTCAAGGTATCATGCGGACGGGCATTCGGGCATTTTCCTTCTCAACTTTATATTTCTCTCTATCCTGTCCGTAGAGCGGGCCATGAAACTTAAGCATCTACATCACTTTCACTTGAAGGGCTTTGGTACCAAGAAACCTGCTTAGGCTGTGATGATTATTGCTTGGATCTTTCAGTCCTGGTATGGAATGGGGATCCATACAGTTTTGCTATTATCTAGGTGCAGCAGGGTTTCTTCACCTTCGTTTTGTGGTGTCTATTGGCTTATCTTTCATCGTGATCATCATTTTAAACTCTCTGATTCTTGATTTGAGACGGATAGAGTTTGTAAAAAAAAAGATCGGCGTCTATAGCAAAACGTCAAAATTTTCTTCACAATTACTGAATACACGCAGCCTGTGTATGTTTCGGCATAAAGAAATACGGCTTGTCTTCTTAAAAATCCAGCAGCAAAGAATGTGAGAACTCCACCCAGACGGATGCAACGGAGGAACTCCAGGATAGCAAGATTGTCTGAAGCGATCGAGTAAGATTTAGTCGCTATTATGTTTTCAGACAACGTGAAAGAGCTTCAGTGCAATCTGACCATCACTTATCTCCTGGTTTGGTCGGTAGTTTGCGTTTGAACCCCTTTTGTTATGATGTCCACAGCGAGGAAGAACGATATAGAGGATATTATACATTTGTTTGTTACCGGAAAAAGTTTAAGACCAAACACCAACTGTGAAGCAACCGATGGACTCAGTTGTAGACAAGAAAGACAATTGTATTAACAGTTTGAAGTGGGACAAGCCAGAGTGTAGTGGAGTACATAGTGGCTTACAAAGCTGCTACCAAATGGAAGGAAAAATAATTTGTCAAAACCCAAGCTTCGGCTACTTAAACCAAATATAAAGTTACAAATAAAACAAATGACTGTGCCACGGATTATAGCTGGTAATGGTGCATATATTATTCTTTCTAAACTCATTGTAATTCAAGAAACAAAAAATCTAAAGTCAGACGTTACAGTTAACGAACAAAGGCAAAGATCTAGGATTAGTTGGTTTGGGGATGAGAAAGCATTCCTGCTCGGCAATACCTTATTCCGTCAGTATCACTGATCCATCTGGAGGTTTATTTAAGGCAGTACATGACAACCAGAATCTTGTAATGTCCATCATGCCAAACGCTATCCCAAACCGAATATCGCCTTGCTGACAGTAATAACGTCCAGTGTCGAAATCCCCAGAAACGTAACCGCTACTGATATTAAACCAGAGTGGTGAATACCCTTGTAGAGTTTGTTTAAAGTTCATTTATTTGTTTTGTTTAATGACAAATCCAGGGGATTTCCTTCTTTTTTTAACACATAATTCTAATGGACGAAAATGGGGATATAGGAAGATTTGTTTCTGACACATCTCTACATGCAATTTTGCTAAAATTGTCAACTTTTTGTAGTAGGGTGTAAAATAATAATAAAAAATTATCCCACTGGAAAGTTCTGGTTTCAAATCATGCTAAATTTCAAAAATTTGGTTGTTCTCTTACCAAGGAAATCCAATTTTCTATGCCGCTAAAGCTATTTGTCATGGAAATCAGTGCCATTTTAATATAGTATTAGCTTGTCATTTTGTATCTTGTACAGGAGATTAAAATCTGCGAAAAATCATAGTCGGCAAAGTTTTGGCTCAAGAAAGAAGAAGAAAAAAAGTAATCGTAATTAACCGTATCTCCAGTCTTTCTGGCAGCCCTAGTTTATCATACTTTTTTCTGGCAGCCCTAGTTTATCATACTTTTTTCTGGCAGCCCTAGTTTATCATACTTTTTTTCTGGCAGCCCTAGATTATCATACTTTTTTCTGGCAGCCCTAGTTTATCATACTTTTTTTCTGGAAATTTATTAAGTCATATTCGCTTTGTCACACTGAGATAACTGCATTCATTATTCGCATGAAAGATCAATCGACCAAACCGTCTTTTCGTTCGTTTGTTTGTCTGTCTGCGCGCTTGCGTGTCGTTATAGGCAAGTATTGCTGTCGATATCCTGCTATTAGGCTTTAATATAATGGTAAGGGTGTTTCTCAAAACACATTACTTCCTTTATGATTGAAGTCCTGTCTGCACCAGCATTGGGAGAAATTCGTTTAAAGCAGGTCACCGAGTCGGCTAATATTTACCTACAAACACATTTCGTCGCATTTTGTGTTATTTAGGTGTGTCCGTTGGTATGTATTTGTATACACAGCAAAGAATGTGTGCATTCTTTATATTTGCTAAGATCTTCCTTGTGTAACAGGCGTGACGTAAATGTCTTGATTTTAATTGTAGAAACTGAAACTTTAACAGCATGTGAGGTTTTGATGATGCGTATAAATAACGAAGTCTGTTCGTTCAACTCTCTGTCTCTCTCTCAAAGTCGATGTATCTCAGTGGTTAGAGTACCTGACTCGCGACCAGAAGTTTACATCTTCGAACTCCGCCATCGGATCAACTGGCTTGCTGCCGTGTTGGTTCCCTCAGTGTGCAAGGCATTTTAATCTACCTTCCTCGGCACGATTGTCTCTCTTTCTCACATACAAACTTACTAACAGATACACATACAGCTTCGGTTGAAATGGCGCGAACAGTCAATTTCAGACCTAGTCATAATATAATAATATCTTCATAGTCTGTATCAAAGGCGTCAGATGACTAAATCCATATTTGTATAAGGACGCACTCACCTCTGTAACTTCATGGGCGTGAAATAATTTATTAAAACAAATATTCCTCATTTTTTTTCTTTTAAATGAATAGATGTCATTCATGAATTCAAAGTTGACATAATTACTTCCGTTCCAATCACTGTCCTTCATCTTTTGGGTTAGCCTTCCAATACAAATGTATGGAAAAAACACTATAATACATGCACGCACTTTAATTATTTTCCAGTAGGCTGTGTGTCTTGATGGAGTTCGACAGGAATGACCGTTGTGTTTGATCTCTCAGTGAAATATTCGCAAGACCGGTATTGATTGCACGTCATGTTTGCATGGTCTAGAAAAATTAAATATGCATACAGCAAGTACATGCTTGCCTTTGTACTTTTTTCTCCATTGGACAAGGCCCTAATATCCTTTCTCATCAGTCCAACAGACTCGTCCCTTGTTCAGGAAACTCCTTGAGTGCACTCAAACTCAAATTGTTGATAGCTCACAATAAATAAACTTGCTGAAACACAAGAGATTTAAATATAACAATAGTTTTAGATACATGTGTCTGTTAAATATGCATAGTTTTAGATACATGTGTCTGTTAAATATGTATAGTTTTAGATACATGTGTCTGTTAAATATGCATAATTTTAGATACATGTGTCTGTTAAATATGCATAGTTTATTTGTAAGAACGTAAGAAATACAAGACTTTTTCAAAGGTAGTTTTTAGTCTGAGTGTACACACAAGTAAAGAAGCTTCTTGAATACATGGCCAGGTCATTCTGGCTGAACTATGTAATCTGAATACATAACCAGGTCATTCTGGTCGAGCTATGCAATCTGAATACATAGCCGGGTAATTCTGGTCGATCTATGCAATTTGAATACATGACAAGGCCATTCTGGTCGATCTATGCAATCTGAATACATGGCCGGGTCATTCTGATCGAGCTATCCAATCTGAATACATGGCCAGGTCATTCTGGTCGAACCATGCAATCTGAATACATGGCCAGGTCATTCTGGTCGACCTATGCAATCTGAATACATGGCCAGGTCATTCTAGTCGACCTATGCAATCTGAATACATGGCCAGGTCATTCTGGTCGAGCTATGCAATCTGAATACATGGCCCGGTCATTCTAGTCGACCTATGCAATCTGAATACATAGCCTGGTCATTCTGGTCGAGCTATGCAATCTGAATACATGGCCCGGTCAGTCTGGTAGAGCTATGCAATAGCATACAATTTTTTTTAAAAAAAGATAAAACTTGTATGCAGAATAAACCGTATTTTATTATTGCCCTATCTTAAAAACCGAGGTTAGAAAAATGAATATTAGACAATACAAGAATAATGCCGTGAAGAGGTGGGAAAAGATACATGAAGAAAAACAACAAGCCATAAAGCTAAAAGAAGAATGATATTCGTAAACTGAAATAGGTAAAATATTAGACTTTTGTAGAGCTGCATTTTCTAAATTTCTGAAGAATTTTAGTGCACGGAGTTCTGTGAAAACGAGCGAAGACTAGGACGTCCCAGATTAACAAGTGAACAGGGTAGATCGCATCTTGTTTCGTCTCGTTCAGAGTGATTGTAGACGATCTATTGCTGACTTGTGCAATTGAATGTATCTATTCCAGAACCAGTGTCCAAACGAATAATTGAAAGAAGATTAAAGTTCACAAGGATTTCATCGGAGAGTTGTCAGTAAGAAATTGACAATTTCATTGAAAAATCGAACAACCCGTAAGGTATGGTGTATAGATCACTTGTTTTGGACTGTCAGAGATCCGCGGAGTAAAATTATATTTTCAAATGAAATGCAAGTGGTGTTTTATAAATATAGGCGAGTTTATGTGTGTAGAAAGGGGGAAGAGAGATTCAAACTTGAAATCCTTGGACTTTACAACAGCCGTAATGGCGGCTCCATAATGAATGTAATGTTTTGGGGGGCGCATTTATCACAGTGAAACTGGTAGCATTGCCAAAGTTTGAGGAAATGTCAATTCAGCAAAGTATATTGAAATATTGGATTACAATTTGTGTCCTGTAGTGGGAAAAATTCTTTTCAAATAACCCTATTTGTCTTTCATGACCTTCTCAGTCTCCTGATATTAACAGTATTTAAAGCTTATGGAAATTGATAAAAACTAAATTCGACTGTAGAAGGAACAACAGAACAGCAGAACCCATGAAGATTTTGTGCAGAAAGTGTATTCAATTTGGAACTTGATTTCTCGAGTTTTATAGGAAATTTATATTGTTCTATTCCCAGAAGAATTCGTGCTGTAATAAACGCAAAAGGATAAGCAAGAAAATACCGTTAATACCAGACAAGGTAGATGCACCCATGTTTAATAAGAGTTGGGCCATGAAAGCGTCTTAAGACTGGGGACAATCTTAGTGTCCTCAGTCCCAGAAGCCTTTGGGCACAAGTCTGGAGAAAGGAGGTGGTAAACGAAGTTTACCGCCTTATCCAACGCCCAAACTTCCTTTTCCTCCAACACCTGACCCGACGGGTTGGAAGTAACAAGAGGCTTAAATGGAAGGGAATGATTTGCTGCAACTGGCTCTTCCAAGAACTTATTTGAGTCCACCAGAATGGAAAGAGCATGGTCATCTTTAACCGATTCCAGAGGCAAGACATGACTGTCCTTCCTGACATGCCTCACCGAACAAGGAGAATCTCATTAGGGTTTGTGTTGTCCCGTACCCACTCAAGGGAGGTTACTGGGACTAATCTCATTAGGGTTTGTGTTGTCCCGTACCCACTCAAGGGAGGTTACTGGGACTAATCTCATTAGGGTTTGTGTTGTCTCGTACCCACTCAAGGGAGGTTAATGGGACTAATCCTACTAGCTGTCCTCCTAGGCGAATGGGATTGGTGGTCACTTCTCAACCATATTGGAGGAGACAGGCAGCCTGCCTCCCTTTTGTTGGATGAGGCCAGAGGTGCCTGAGCAAGTCTCTGGCCTGTCACCTCTACCATTCCAGGATGTAATTCGAAGGGGGTGAAAGAAGACTCACCATCATGTAAAGGAGGTCCCCAAATTCCACAGGGATTATACAGAAACATCGGAAAAGGAGTGGGTGTCTTTTTATATAAAAATATTAATCAGTAAAAACAGTAGCTTCAAGTTTCTTAATTAGTTCATGTCATAGTACTGTGGATCAACAGAACCAGTGGCTACCAGATCTTTGAATTAAATGGATTCAAATATGTAATTATCTCAGTTCTTTTAAGGTGAAGAACACTGTATTGGGGGCTTTTATAAGTCGGTAATCCCCAAAGTTAGCTTAGTTTTCAAACAATCTCATAGGTACCACTCGATATATTTAACCTGTGATGCATTACCAAGTCAGCGTGAACAAGGGACTGTTCATTAATATTCACGCAGGACAAGCAAGCACTAATCTGAGGTAATCATTGAAATACAGATAACATAAATAGTACTTTCACAATTTATAGATCACACGTTTCTTTTTTGTACACAAAGTTATAGCTTTTGATACAATTAAGGAGATGATCTTCATAAGGTGGAGGGACCTACACACGGAGCCCCAGCAGGGTTCTGAATAATTTTACTAGTGTCTTTAAAGAATTTAAAAATACAAATGCCTCATTGGTCAGCATGCTCAAGGTTTCTTCTAGGCAAATTATATAACCTTTTTTTGGACAGGCCCAAGGCTATCCGATTTTTTGGTAGTTCGGTATAAAGGGCCAATACACACAGAAAATTAGTCAATTTAAAGCATTTCTATACCTTTTTTTTTTTTTTTTTTTTTAAGTATAGCCATTTCAACATTGTTAAAATAATAGTAAAAAATATGACCGTCGGGTAAGTGGATTTTGTAAAGCCACTTGCCCTAAGCCTGTGTCTGAAAAAAAATGTCTTCAAGCACTGTAGATATACTCCAAGCGTCAGATCGGACTTTAGAGTTTTAAAATTGAGTTTGCATCAGTTGCAATGTTGTAATCTTGTAGAATATGTAAATGACGCTGGTTAATAAAAGATTCAAATGTACTGTAAGGCCGATTTATTTTACAGTAAGAGTAAACATGCATATTACATTATAATACATATAGGTGAAAATAATGCTAGCAGTGGACATAATATGTGGGATATTCTGAATGACATCCAGGACTTAACTGACTACATTTTATCAGTCAATAGTAACCACAAATAGTGTATCCGGAAATCACACCAAGAACAGACTGTGATGTGCGGCCACTGAATTTTACGTGAACGTGCAAAGATTATGGCATATAATTCATCCCAGCTATTATGTGTTTGTGGACAAAGATGAGCAACATAGGAATGTGTGTATTCTGAAGTACATTGACCAATATGTACAAATCTTAAATGGAACAACGTGCACAATATGATGGTAACTGTTACTACTGTGGTGAGAATGAACATGTAACAAAAGTATGTAAGCATGGAAAACCTAGAAAATGTAACAGATATGGCCATAAGCAGAAGCAATGTTTACAAGATTAGAGACTTGGCACGGAAGTAGTAGCTGATTAGTTTCATACTGAAAATATATACAACATTCTCTCCACAATATCAGTATGTGACACTTGTCAAAATTTCTGCTAGATTTAGCTAATGCATCATTTGAAGAAATTTTGGAATGTCAGGACCCAGATGAAGGTCTTGATATGTTTTACTCAAAATTCTTAGGTATACTTGATACACATGATCCACAAAAACATACAAGAATAAAAACATACAGACAGCCTCATTGGTATAATTAGAAAATCCAAACAGCTAGACAGCTACAAGATCAATATCACAAAGGGATGAGGACGACTGCAGATTATGGCAGAACAAAACCGTGTCCCTTGTCAGGAAATTTAAACAGTCCTACTTCACAGAAGCAATAAACCAAAACAACGTCCCTATAACTCTTTCGAAATATATTAATGAATTACATCCCAAAGAAAATCCAGGTTTTGCAACTCAAATGAAAAATGGCAATAAAATCCTCTCTGACACAAAAGACATAGCTGAACATGTAAACAATCATGTCTGCGGAGAAATAATGGCAATAATAGATGAAGATGTATGGCACTATCTCAAAAACCTTAACACTCAAAAAGGCACATGGGTAGATGGTATAGGCCCTAAATTGTTAGAACTAAGAGCTAATATAATACACAAGTCAAGAGCACACATGATAAAATGGGATACATTTCCTTATACCTTAAAGAGGGCAAGAATAACACCATTACACAAGGGCAGTGATAAAGATCTTCCAGAAAGCTACAGAACCATTTCGGTCTTACCCACCATTTCCAGAATTATTGAAACATGTTGCAAAACAAATCAGTACTTTCTTACAAACAAATGACCTTTTACATCAACAACAATCTGGATTTCGATCAAACTACTCATGTCATACTGTGCTAATGATAATAAGTGACAAATGGCTTGAAGACATTGATAAGGGTAACATAATATGATCAATCTTTTTAGATCTAAAGAAGACATTTCACTTAGTTGACCATAACATACTTATTGGAAAAGGTTGTTTATTACAATTTCAGTGCAAAAACCATTTCCTGGATACAATCTTATTAGTGACAGAACTCAGCAAGTGCAACTAAACATTAATCTATCAAGTAATTGGTCAAATAAAATGTTGTGTACCTCAGGGCTCAATCCTATGACCTATCTTATTTCTCTTACACATTAATGACTTGCCATTGTTTACAAAAAACTGATATGTATGCAGATGATGCAATATTCCATACATCAGGTCAAAACCGCAACACAACCCAAGAAGAATTGCAGCATGATCTTAATCATATCAGTAAATGGTGTCAAGACAATGGAATGTATATAAATACCAAAAAGACCACTGCAATGCTAGTAGAAACATCAAACAGATTATCCATGCAAAATCCCATTCGATTGTCTGTAAATGATGAAAATGTATATCGAATGTAGAATGCCATAAGCTCCTAGGAGTCTATGTTTGATGATAAACTAACTTGAAATCATCACACAGATCATGTCTGTAACATTATAACGTCCAAACTAACACTACTGCAAAGGCTGAAGAAATATCTACCAGTGCATGCAAGGAAACTGTTCTATTCAGCTTGCATATTACCTATTATGGACTACTGTTGCACAGTATGTGGCTCATGCACACAACTAATATTAGTCGTATAATCAAACTTCGTAAAGCATGTAGCTAGAATTATACCAGATGTCTATCCAATGACACCATCTGCTGACATGTTCAAGCCTTTAAGCTGGCCCTTTTTGATAAATTAATTTCATATCATAGATGTATTTTGGTATATGAAGTCCTTCATAATTTAACACCTATTTACCTGAATGATATGCTTGTCCAAACCAGCAATACTGCCTCTGTCTACTCTTCATGATCAGCATCAAACATGTTTTAAAAATTACCAAGGCCAAGAACTAATGCATTGAAAAAAGACATTTACATATACAGGATCTTTTGAATGGAATCAGCTACCACTTGAAGTAAAGCAGGCCGAGTCTTGCTGTGTTCAAATCAGGTTATTTGAACTACCAACACATATAATGTATCTCACCAAATATTCCAACAGTTTTTCCTTTGTTATTATGTGTATGCATAAATCAGCTACAAACATGTTACACTGGTGCAGATGTATAAACACTGGAAGTTTTAAGTGAACTTTCTGTTCGACATTAATCCGTAATTAATACGTTCATTATTTCTTTCTTTCATAAATATTGTGTACATGTATAGAATGCGGTATGGTCCTGAGGGCCTCATGTGAGATTAGCTAAGAATCTGGCTAAACGAGTTGCAGATATGCTACCAGGATTTTATCTAAAGGGGAGGCCCCCCCCCTCTCGTAACCAAATTTGGGGGGGGGGGGTAGAAAAAAATGAAGGGGAGGAGGAAACGGCCACGGTTCAATATTTGCCTAAAACATAAATATCCGTTTCTTTCTTTCTTCCTGTTCCACTTTGTTATAGCTCTATTGAAATCAAAATCCTCAAAAGATGTCTCATCTAGTTGAATAAGCATTAATCTGTTGATTATTTCTGAGCTTAATTTGTTCCTTGTCGGTGTATGAATATTGTTCTGTGCTGATAACCCCCTTTCATATATGCATAGCTAGCTAAGCCAGCTTGAACAAGTTGGAAAACTGTTCTTTATGATTGTTATGTACAATTTTCAAAAATTCTTAGGTATTGTCTCTTGGATATCTCTTCTCCAACATATTTTTCACTAATGAGAGCTCTGTCCAAAGTTTCACTTTCTTGAATCAGTGCTTTGCTGACTACTATGCCATATTTCTTATCTGTTCCACAATGTTGTATCAAGGTTTTGAGTTCATCAATCACAGCTTGTTCAGACAAAGGTATGAAGTTTTGTAGCACAAGATCCCTCAAGGCAGAATTGTTAGAGAAAAGCAATGAAAACTGCACTCTACTTTTAAATTGCCTGTATATTAATTAGGCTTGGTATTTTGCTTTTTCAACATTTGATTTTGAAATACCACTTAATAGGCGGTTAATCGGCATGCCGTCTGTTTTTGTCCATCAAGCATGTACATCAGACTCGTATTCAACATCATTTTCGGGTTCAAAATTACTCACTGGTATTTCCAGTAACACTTGCCGGGCTCCAATAATCTCGTATACTTCAAAACTTTAAAAATCATTGTCATCATCGCTATCATCAGCCAGTATCTGCCGAACGAAATAGTCATCTGACTATGAACCATGTTGGGAGTTTGCCATTTGGGGTTTTCTAGGAGTCCTTACTTTAAACACGAGTGTGTAAAACTTCCTTCATGAATGCAAGGTTCAACCTCGACAATGCTAGTTCCAGGGCCCAATGTGCCAATCAAATTTAGCTTAACAACCGTTCATGTTAAGCCGAAGTACTCAGATGTGTAAACGGTTGCCTAACGGAAAAAAGCCACATGACGAGACAATCGCTACGAGACCTCTACTGGCGGCGCGACTTAAGCCGCGACAAGCGCTTTAAGGGTTAACAGTTAAATAAAAATTATATACTGCGCAGAATACATTTGTATATGCGCGACATTAAACTAATCTGCGAGAGTTCTCTCGCATCACTTCTTTACAAGTGCACGAATTCGTTCAAATTTTGCGCGATTCGCGCACTCGCGGCCCTGGCAGCATCTCTGGAGTTGTACCCACTGAAAACAAAGTATTATTATTATTATTATTGTTATTATTATTATTATTATTATTATTATTATTATTATATACTTTAGGTATAAATAATTGACATGCACAGTCTTTCCAGCAACCCTTTCTGAAAAAGAAGGGATAAAGCAGTGCTACTTTTAAAAAAAAAAAGTAGGGAAAAAGTAGAGGGAAAAAAGAATATTGTATCAAGGAAAATAGTATAAATTGTAAGCAAATAATAATAAAAAAATTTTTTTCTTGATTTACCTTCGCAAACTTAAACAATAGCATGCTCTTACATACTAGTGGTCTCTTTAGTCCATGTTGCCTCTATTTTTCTTAAGCTGTATGTGCCCATTTTGGTCATGACACCATGCATGCTGACCAAATGACTAAAATCAGCATTATAATAGCAACTGATAGAAGTACCTATTTTACATTATTGTAATTACAAATAGTTCAAAATATTTAAAACTGACACTAGAACAAGCAATTTAATTTCTTTAAGTTTCCAAAAATTGACAAACTCCAAAAGATTTACATTCAGTTTTCAATTGTCCCTCTAAACTTGTGGTTGTAAAGTGGAGGTTACTCACTGGTAATACAAGACACCACTATGATTTGAACAGATAACCACTATGGTGTGAAAATATCTGTTCATGTACAAACCTGTCAATAGCGGCCACCCATGGGAAAAGGCAAAACTGGCCTTTGTACACAGGAAACCGCTGTATACAATGTCATCTCTCAAAAACTGGTTTTTGAACAAATACCATGTACTGAATATTATTATTATTTGTAGTATGTTATCAATATATTTTTTTTAATGTGCACTATTCAACAAAATCATAAAATACGCGTACATGTTGTTCTCTCCCAAATTTAAGTTCCACTCGTCAAGATTACTGTATCCTGCTCACTTTAATCCATCCTATAAATTAAACATCACCAACTTCTAAAATAATCATAGTTTGTACTGTACATGATGACAAAACACTAATTTCACTACCAATTGACAGCTTACATACGACTATGAAACAGAGAATTTACTCTTTGGTCGGCCAACTTGTATAAATTAGGCTTAGAAACAGCTGTTCACGCCTCAAAGACATCTGGATTAGCCAGTTGATCGACTCGCCGATATCAAAAGACAGTTGGGTTATGTGACAAGCCTGTAATGAATAGGGAATGAAAGAATCCATATATAGCTATTCTTTGTGACCATGAATCGATTTTTCGCTTGCCTCAACAGACAAGTTTTTAAATACTAATTAATGACCTCTGACCCCAATGAAAACGGATGTAACTTATATCTCTTCTCAAAGATGAATTTTATCAGCAATAGCTTTAATTTGCAGGCAAATGGATGAAGATATCTAACTAAACCCGTCATACTGGTACATAATGGCGACTTCCATGTCTGCTGTGATAACATGACTACTTTCCCCACAATCCAGCAAACAAATTGCTTCAACCCTCTACCCTAATGATAAAAACTGCCTCACTTTCAAATTTAACATATTGACACCTTGGAGTTACATTGGCAATGTGACTGGAGTATGGTAAGTACAAGCGAAAGAAGAAATGTTTGCACATTGATTCACACAATATTCTTTTATCTAATCAATGCCTTCCTCATGAAGCTAAAGTTGAGTTTGCATACATCGAGCGGCCACTGTAGATATGCTCCAGTGACCACTTTAGGCTGAGAAACCATTATTTGGTCAGGAAACACCTGGCCACTGACCGTGCAAAGCAGGTGACTTCTATATACATGACATTTATATACAGGGTTCTCACGCTTTTAAAAACAAATTTCCAGGTCTTTTCCAAGTTCTTTCTTGGGTGAAATTGATTTTTTCGAAGATCACTTATGATCCTTACTGAACAGAATAAAAAACAATTTGGTTCAGAGAATGTGCATTTTTGAAATAAAAATCTGTTTCTATTTTGAGACTCCCCGTAACAGCTGAATTAGACATATGACCATGTACCAAAACACAGGATATATCACTAGACACAACTATTGAAATTCATATAAATTTGCATGTAATTCATTTTAATTTACAGAATAAAAACGTTAACTTTACTCTGCTTAACTGCATATGTTGGTATGAAGAAAGTCAAGGATTGTTTAAAATTTGGACAAAAAGTCATTAAATTGAATACCCTGGGATAAAAGAAAGGACTGATCTTTCATTCAAAATTCCACTTTATATTAACACCTTCCTCTTTGAAGTGAACATTTCCAAACAAGTTGATGTTATACTTTGATTATTAATGTATTGTATTGAAACAAAAGGGGGTGGGGAAATGTTTTGAAACCAATACAAGGCGAAGTGAACTTCACTTTTTGGGCCAGTTTAGGTGAAATGACAAACTCTAAGGTGACTATTTTGCCCAAATTACCCCCTAGCATGGACGCCGTAAGTATTTGGAGTCTCCAACATATGCGTATTGTCAAAAAGCTGACAAGTGAGCAGATAGCTGGTCCATTTTCAGAGTGATGGATATGTTCCTTCCTTGATTATAAATTTTTTTTGACTAGCCGTTTTGATTTGTTCACAATATATATTGGCAATGATAGATACACACATTTTGTGCTTTGAATTACTTAAATTCAAAACATAGCCAGAGATTTGTTTGCCAAGATATACTTGGAGTCATGTAGTCTCGAGTTAAATGCTAAACGACAACTGACTTCTAATGAACCAAGTCATCTTTGTTTATTATCCATTTCATGCTTTTTGCACTGTGAAGGGAATATTATAGTTTTTAACAGTGTTCAGTATTCTAGTTTGCTGAGTTGTGTCTGCTTGGTAAATATGCGGCAAAGATTCATATCCTTTAAAATAGAACTCAACTTGAATTTGATGTGAAACTTATGGTGTCATATGATCATAGGGCACCTCGATTCCAGTAACACCTGTAACAATTATTATAATGCAGCCTACATTTATATTATGTTAGGTGAATAAACAGAAAAATTTGTTTCATATTAAGGACCTATTAAAAAAAAGCTATTTTTATGTCAAGATCACAGCAACTAATACCTGTTATTTAAGATATACTATGTACACTATACAGAAACCCTTATAATATTAATTGTTTAATCTGCTATAATGGGAATTCTGAAAATAAACTGCAACAAAAATTACCAGTGATGAGGGATAGGTTAGAAATCATAAGACTCGGCTAAATAAAAATAAATCCAAAATTACAGTAACAATTCTCCAAAATACTTGTTTTGTGAAATAAATTCCCAATTCTACAGATGGGGTCCAAAAGATTTTATTGTTGGAATGGTTCCTTAAGTATTTAGCAAGGTCCAAGTAAAATTCACCGCAAAGGTGACTTGGGGGAGGTGAAGGTTACTATAGTCGATAATGCTTAACACCATGTTCAAAGTGTGAACTACCAAGTAATAAGCAAAGATTTATCAAAATACATTTTTGTTACCTTTACATATAAAAAAGAAAACTGGAGAAGAAAAGTTTGTTTTTTTTCTTTTACACTCACTACAATCACAGCCGTGGTGACACATTGTGATGTGAGACAGGTCTTCATAAGTTTTACATAAAGAAACAAAAATGATACTGGTATGACATGGGCTAAGACGTAACGATTCTACTTGATGAATCCAATTGCCTGAGCACTTGGATTGACTATACAAATACGTTTAGGGCAAGCAACCAAATGATCCATACACAATTATATCTCAACTGACTGCAGAGTTCTGCAACCTCCACATATTCCGGTAAAAACTCTAAATTTAAATCCCATTCCGTTCAGTTATGCCTCAATTATGGGTTGTTTTTTTTTTGTTGATCAAGTGGTGGCTGAAAATTCCGTTCATTGCCAACTTGGCAATATCTGCAAACTTAAAGGGTTTTTCTTGGTTGGTAACAAACCTATTCTTTCTGCTGACTAACTCATACCTGCCAGCCCCATACAGAGGTATAAGCGTAACATAAGTGGCAGAAAAAAAGCGTAATCTGAGCATAAAGAGTGTAATCTATATATTACATGCCATAATTACAAAAACTTTGCTACTAACCTGGATCTGCAGCTGGTCAAAGTTGTTGTCACAAATGGGCAAAATCCATGTGGATTAGTACCAGAATAAAAACCACAAAACATACTGACAAATTATATATAAACAACACTCACTTTAACTAGTCTACATTTCTAACTTTCGCTGAGTGATCATAAAGTCAACTCCACTAATTCTGCAATGATCAACCTGAGTGCTGCATTACCCCTCTCATGTTCTTTCTAAATTTGTAAGCACTATTTTCTGATCTGACATGTTTTAAAGTTTAAAAAGATCCCTCTTCTCTAACATTTGTCAGTCATATAACATCTGGGAGTCACATCGATAAAGCCTGTTTCACTTAACATCTGCTGCCATTTTTTAAAGTATAGACTGGTCTGCTAACAAATTCTGTGTATTAATATAATGAATCTGAGGCAAGTTTTCCAACTGAAGAAACCCGTCTGTTTTCTTGGAAATGTGTCATATACAGCTGCTATAAATAGAAAATAAGGAAAGAACATGGAGGTCTATGACAAATGTACTCTTACACTATTCTTATGTCTTCTTTTTTAATAGAATATTCTCAGATTTATATGTGGGATTAAAGAAATGATAATAAAAATGACAAATGCAAATTTGTATTGTTTTTATTGTTTTATTTTTTTTAAATGTACCAAAAAAGCATACTCCATATACAGGCAAACGTAAGATGTAATTAGGTGACAAAAAGAATGATTACGCCAAAAGCGTAATGGTTGGCAGGTAAGCTTCCTGGTAGTGTGGGAATAAGAAAATTTGCCCCCTCGGGAAGGTGTGTGTGTGTGTGTGTGTGTGTGTGTGAGAGAGAGAGAGAGAGAGAGAGAGGGGTGAGTGGAAAAATTAGAATGGCTGTTAAGATCAAGTGACCGCTATATATAAAGGTGACTTTTCAGACAGGTTTGACTATCTGTAACATGTTTTGGACTTTGTCATTTGTTAGTGATGTTGTAGAAACTAAGAATAAATTTAATTGCTTGTTCTAGTGGCAGTTGATTTAATATTTGTATTATTCATAATTACAATAATGTAATCCAAGTATTCCTATCAGTTATAATTAATTACAATGTATAGTTTCTGCTATGCTCATTTGAAGTTATATGGCCAAAATACATGGTGAAGTGACCAGAACAGGCATATAAACATTAAGTACCCAGCTCACATCACACAGACCATACCTAAATTCACTTTGCTATGGTTGTTAATGTAGTGTGTAATTGACTTTCAACATAAAATTGGAAAAAAGTAGGGATATTAGGACCATTTTAGAAAATGGGAACAACAACAGGGAGTCTGAAGAAAAAAAAAGAAAGAAAAAAAAAGAAAAAAAAAAAAAAATAGAAAGAAAAAGAAAAAAAAAGAAAAGTAGGAAAAATTTGGGTTGCTGGAAAGACTGCATGCATGTATCAAACATGAACTTGTTTCAATCTAATTGTAAAGCTAAATAAGCTTCAAACAAAGCAATTATGAACATTGATCCATTATTAAAATGAGTTTAATAACTACAATACAACCATCTGTACACCATACCAATTAAATAAATGAACATATTAGAATTTACAATATCTTCATTGCTCCAACATTTTACTCATAAATATGTATTATATACCACTGGTACATAATTTATTGATAAACAGATAAACAGTAAGAAAATATTCATCCAACACATTTTTTTTAATGGATTTATATTTTTGGTAAGCATGATGTGTAATGACATTATTAGAAAATGAATAAGTTTGAGATTATAAAGTGGATACCGTGTTCTGATTCTGTACATCTCTCACTGTTTAAATCTATCTCAAAACTTGCTCTATGCTATACTTTGCCACATAATCCAACAGTAGTGACTAATAATTATGACCACAGTGTGCAACATAAATGTCCTTTCTGTCCATTTAACAGTAGTGAATAATAATTATCACTACAGTGTGCAACATAAATTTGTCTTTTCTGTCCATTTAAGATCCACACATCAGACACTCCTCCTTATTTTGCAGAGAGCAGACCATGGCTGCCATATTTTGTGTCTTCTTGTCATCTTTAGCAGAGGTCAGTGTGGTAGGGGTGGTGGGTGTAGCCTGTTTCAGCTTAGACTTGTCCACTGTAAACTGGATTGCAGCAGCAGCTGGCTTGCTCCTCAAGTAGTACATGCCAGTCTTCAAACCCTGCAGAAAAGATAATGACCCATTCATAGGGAGAGAACAAAAGAAAAGATGCAGAACATTACAGGTATATAAAAAAAAAACTCATTGTGAGATACAAATCTGAGAATCTGTTAAATTGAGAGATGTATATGAATGAGCTGTGTCAAGGTCAAATGTGGGAGAGTATTGCAATGTTCAGAATGAAATGTCTTTTTAAAACCCAGGTGATGAAATTTGTTATGGAAGATGGATGTCCCACTACAGGACCTGAAATAATCTAAAAGCAAAAGTTAACCAAGGTGTGGTGGATGGACAAGGATAAAGTCCATTAATGGACATCATGGCATATTATATACCAGACTTTTTCTCCAGGAATTCCAGAATTCTACCACTGGATGGCCATGGGAATACTCTTTCTTCTACCTATAAGCCCAGTTAATAACCCTGGTCATCCCAACTGTACTGAAATGCAATTTATCTCTGCCAGAAGAGCCAGTTAATTGTGCCTATCAATTGATTTACAATAACCAATAACAAAAACAATGCTAACTCGTGTCATTTTCTGCTTATTCACCACTGTCAATCTTGTGTGGATATGGGTAACAGAATAATTGAATCTAAGGTGCTAGTCATTAATTTAAGTATATGATAGCAAATTATCTGTAAAAATTGTTCATTCCCAGCCATGCTATCAAGTGCCACTAGCATTCAAAAGGATCGCTGCCAGCAGTTTACTAACAGTATGTGTATTGAACATCAGAGCTCAAAGTGACAGTGTGGATGATACGGAGTGCTGAGAAGTAAAAGATGTGTATTTCACAACCTTACTGGGGTGCAGACTTGAAAGGGTACATGCATACACTGATCACTGCAGACTTCAAAAGGTACATGTATGCACTAGTCACTGTAGACTGGTACTGCTCAGACTGTTAACACCATGCATACCATACAAGACAACTTTTGGTGAAAACCCCATATTGATATGACCATCCATTCAAGAGAATGTGACAAGATTTTCAATATCATACACGCGATTCTATTGGTGGTAGGACAAAAATACCATTTTCAAGGCCATCCACTGCACATACCGTTTTATTTTTGAAATCTGCTTTTGAAAAAAAAAAAAAAAAAAAAACCCAATTTTTACAGGTTCTATCCATGCATTACAGAAACCAGCCAGAACTAGGGGACTGGGGACCAGAACCTTTCCACCAGAGCAACATCTGGTGCAATGACGTATGCTAAGTAGTCGGATTAAGAATTGCTAAACAACAGCTAACATGTGTACACAACAAGCTGTACATTGATTACCCTATTGTTTAATTTGGAGAGTTTAAACCCAAAAATGGGATGTTTTTTTAAGGTGTTATCAGTAATAAAGGGATCATAGGTGATCCATTATGGCTTTTGAGTCTTTGATTAAAAATCGTCTGACCTCAGGCTGAGGTGAAATAAGGAGTCTGACCCAAAAATGAATTTGGCAGAAACACTGGAGTATTTTACTTTTCTTAAGAGGTATATTTAAAGGCAGTTCTTATCTATCTTTGGTTAATTCATGTCAAAATGCTGAAAAGTGCTCTTTCTCCCAATGCAAAAAAAACCCCACTGGCTAAGAAATATTACAAGTTCATCAATGCTTGGAAATCAGAGTTAAAGTGTGTGCAGGCAAGTAGCAAAGGTCCCGAGTTTGCATTGTGTGTTCCATGCAATGTGGATTTTAAGACAGTATACAGAGGAAGAAATATCACCATGCATATGCAGACATCACATAGGAGCAATGATTCTTCTGTAACAAGCACACCCACTTTGAAGGCTTTGTTTGAGACTGACTCAAAAGTGGATAAAGTCACACTTGCAAAAGACTTGGTTGCAAATTTTGAGGCAGAGATTGCACACAAAATTTCATGCCAGCATACAAAGACAACACACACTGTCACTTGGAACAGAAAAGCTGAAAATATGTGTAGGAGTCAGAAGTTCAGTGTCATGATTAACAATACATATTATGGCAACAAATGTACTTGTGTTTTCAATCCCCTTAAAATGTACAATTTATGCTGATAAAAAATCTACTGGTTTGATGTCATGGTTCTGTCACATGTATGCAATAAGTCCATTGCCATATTTGATGTCAGATTAGCACCATTTTCATTCAGGACCAACTAGGTATCATAATTAGTCTTCTAGTGAAAACCCCATGTTGATATGACTTTTCATTTAGGAGGTGTAGCAATAACAAGATTTGCACGATGGCTGCCATGGTGGCCATACTGGATGTCAGATCAGTACAATTTTCATTTAGTACCATCCAGGCACCACAGAAAGTCTTCTGGTGAGAACCCAATGTTGATATGACTTTCCATTTAGGAGGAGTTGTGGTAAAAGTTTCAGGATGGTTGCTGTGGTGGCCATATTGGATATCAGATAAACACAACTTTTTAAAAGACCAACTAGAAACATAATAAGTATTCGAGTTAAAGCCTCATGCTGATGACTTTCCATTCTGGAGGAGTAGCAATAATGTAGGTTTTTTTTGGTCATTAAATTAATTTTAGTTATGTAATACTTACCTCCTACTATTGCATTGCTTTCCCTTTTTTGCACTCTTAGTCCTCAGTCAGAGCTAATTATTCCCTCTTCCAATCAGTAATGGAGGGACAGAATTGAAAACATGATCCCAGTCTGACTCCTTAGTAACAGTCAACACACGGAATACCTTGCTCTTTTGACTTGGACCCAGAGTACAGGACATGAGAGTGGGGTGGGAGGAGGGAATCTCTGCAATAGTGGCTGATAAGTATTACATAATAAAAATCCCCCCCCCCCTGCTTTAATAGCAGTAATACAATACCTTCTACAATTGCATTGCTGAGTCTACCAGTTAGAAAGTAGGCTGAAAGCCTCAATAAATATGTTATAGACAACAATTGCAATTACCATTACAGAAGTGTTCACTACTGTAGGCTGGTAGAAGGTTGGATCACATGCTTTGCCATACCTAGGGCAAAAAAAAAAAAAGAAAAAAAAAAAAGGGCTTTAGTTCTGATGTGCCAAATATCAAAGGTAAAAGATGGATAATGTAGTGTGAGACTGCCAGAAGGCAGCTCTTATAGTATCATCCAAAAGGTGATTGAAATAGACCTAAGATGCAGCAACAGCCTTAACTTCATGGGTTTTAATTCTCGATTTAGCAACAATGCAGGTGGTGAAAATCGGATCCCAGGGGGATCCGAGCTGATAGAAGGTCCAAGTGTGGTCTCCAGTTAACTAGAAGTAGGAACTGGAGAGGGCGCAAGTAAAGTCTCCTTAGTGGAACTAAGTCTGCAGCTGAGTTCAGAGTTCCCAGGAGCAAGAGGTAAAGGTGAGATGATGAGGTCTAGAACTGTTATGAGGGACAGTATTTTATTGATCCTGTCGGGGCCCCGAGTGGTGAGTGGTCTATTATGCTCACCTTTACAGATCACTCACTCATCTCAACTCTGTCCGTGTGAGTTTGAGGCTTGACTCAACCAACGTGGGTATGTGAGAAAGCTTGCCAGTAGCTTCCCATGGGTTGGAGATTCTTCCTCCACCAAATATACTGGCCGCCATGTATAGCCTATCATGCGCTGAAAAATGACATAAAACCTTACCAAACCAAACCCAATTGATCCTGTCCAGAGGAACACGAAATCTCCCTAGACTGGTGAGGAAATTCATTCCCACATATGTAAAGTCCTGAGAAGAGATGAGCTCCGACTTTTCTAGGTAATGGGTTAGACCAAGACAGGTCACTGTGGACCAACTGAAGGACAAATCCTTGAGAAGAGAATCTCTTAGGATGTTGTGCATCAACCAGTCAATAAAATACTGGAGGATGGGGATCCCTAAAGACCTGAAGTAGGCTGCAACAACCCCCATCACCCTGATAAGGCCTTAGTGATGGAGGCAAGGACAGACAGAAGAGCTTGAAATTGAAACACTGGAGGTATTTTCTATGTGGCAGGAAGATTGGAACACGAAGGTATGCATCCTGAAGATCAATGGAGACCACCCAGTCACACGGCCTGATGGCGTTTCTGACCAATGTGTCCGTCTCATTCTTGAAGCATTCTTCCCGAAGAAATGTTTAAGGTGGAAAGGTCAATTATGAGCCAAAACTTTCTGCCTGTTTTTGACACCAGAATGATCTGGGAAGAGAAAGCTGGAGCCCTTCTGCATAAAGGTGTGTACCTCTCCCCTTACTGGAGTCAATTTGGACTGGTGAAAGAAGGTGTGGTTTCGTGATAGGGAATAATTTTTCATGGAAATGGAGCAGGTAGTCATCCTTTAAGGTGGAATGGACCCACACACCGTTTGTGGTGCCCGACTAAACCCCTAAAAGAAAAAAAAAAAAAAAAAAAAAATGCAGAAATGTGCAACTGCCTATGGGAAAGAGGGAGGAATTGGGAGGCTTTCTCCCTTGGCCTCTCTGACCACCTCAGCTAGCAAACAGTTAAGGGAGCTTTGAATTGAGGCTGCTTGTGAGATTGCTGAGGCTGCGCCTGCTTGAAGAACTTGGGAGAAAGTCCCATAGGGAGGTCAGGGTGGCCTGTTTTGAAGGGCCTGGTACTGCTGCCAGGGACCTGTGTTGCTGGTCCCTCAAATCCTGTGATGCCACAGAGGGTACAAAGTCTCTTAAGAGCATCTCCACCTTGAGGTGCAGATCATAAAAGGTTTTTTGAAGTCTCCAAGCTGGCATGCCCGGATAGGTGAAGAAGCTCCACAGAGAGTGCCATTGGAAACAAAGATTCCCCCTTCATGAGACTGAAGGATGCTGAAAAGAGATCGTCATGCGAGATGATCATCACTAGCAAGTGGGCCTTAAACTCCAAGGCTTTCAAGGTTTTAAGTGTTTAAGTGGGAGGCAAACCCAGGCCCCAGCCGATGTTCCTGCTTGTGACACCAGAGTCCAGGGGGGTGGAACTTAAGGGCCCAAGCCAGAAAATGAGCTCGATATCAGGAGGCAGAAAACAGTGGCCAAAGCAAAGAGGGGCCAGACCACCCCTTCTGCTGCCTGGTAAACTCTTGTCCCGGGGAAAACGTCTGTGTAAGCTCTCGGATCATCGGATGACACACAAACCTGGGGGAAGGGGCTAGTAAACTTAGTTCACCTTATCTAATGCCCAAACTTTCTCCTCCTCCAACACCTGGCCCAACAGGTGGAAGGAGCAGGAGACCCCATGGACTGGGGATTAAGAGTCTTGAAAAAGAAAGTAATGCAATAGTAGCAGATATTTGTATTACTGCTATTTAAAAACAAGATTTTCCAGATGGCCACTGTGGTGCTTATACTGGACATCCGGGCAGCACCATTTTCATTTAGGATATATTAGACATAAATATGAAGTCTTTTGGCAAAAATCCCATGCTGATATGACTTTCCACTGAGGAGGAGTAGCAACAAGATGGCTGCAGTGGTAACCAAATTGGATATCAAATCGTCATCACTGTCATTTAGGACCAACTAGACATCATATAAAGCCTTTTAGTGAAAACCCCATGTTGATATGACTATCCATTCAGAAGATGTAGTGACAAGATTTTCAAGCTGGCTGCTGTGGTGGCCATATTGGATGTGCGAGTGGAACCAATTTCATTTAGGACCAACTAAATATCATAAGAAGTCTTTGGGTCAAAACACAATGTCAATACGACTTTCCGTTCAGGCAGAGCAATGATAAAATTTTCAAGATGGCTGCCTTGATGGCCATATTGAATATCAGATTGGCACCATTTTCATTTAGGACCAACTAGATATCATAAGAAGATTTTTTAAAAAGTGAAAACCCTATGTCAATATTACCATCCATTCTGGAAGAGTAGCAATAAGATTTTTAATGACTGCTGTGGCAGTCATACTGAATGTCTGAGAAGCATCATTTTTATTTAGGACCAACCAGACCTTAGGATGAATGTGTGTATGAAGTTTTAATGCAATCCTCCTAGTAGTTTAGGAGGAGTAGCAATAACAAACTTGTGCAAACACATGGACAGACAACAGGCCATCCCATAAGCTATTCTGGACTATGACCAGTTGAACTAAAAAATGAATGGACTATATGTCCCCAGACACCCCACCACATAAAAAAGAGCAGATTTACAATTGCGGGCGGCAAAGGGTGGGAGGGTGTGTGTAGAAGAGAAGATATTTATCAAAATAAACAAAGGTAGGGCTTGAATATTGTATGTGCAATTTTCACACATTTGGTTGCTCTTTTTTGAATGATCTATATAATGTCAAACTTGAGTGTAACAGTATATAAGAGCAGCTGGCTGTATCATTACAGTACCATGCACATGTATGTAATAGCATAAGAACAGCCAGCTGTATCATTACAGCTCCATCTGCATGTATGTAACAGCATACAAAAGCAGCCAGCCATATCATTACAGTTCCATGCACATGTAATGGCATACAAGAGCAGCCAGCCATATCATTACAGTTTCATGTGTATATATGTAACAGTATATAAGAGCAGCCAGCCATATCATTAGAGTTTCGTTGTTGTTTTTAACAACAAAAAACTGGGTCCAAATGGATTCTGTCTCTATACTCCCTCTAAACAGTTTTGTCAGATAGATATAATCTTCACATTGTAGTTCTACAATTTTGGAAACTTGGGGTCTGATTATCAGTGTAGCCTCTTAATGATGAAAAAAGAATTTCTGCATTAGAACTGTTCCCAAAGAAGAATAGAAATGGAAGAATTTGTGCAAGGCCCTTTTAAAGCAGTTCACAATTTATAAAATTGTAACTGGATATAAAATCAACGCCTAGAACAGTCTAAATTATCCCCCCTTACTCAAATTATTAAAATACAAGCCATCCAATCAAGTAAGCCCTAGTAAACATTCAGCCAGAAATTTAGACTCTTTAGACACATTTTGTACTGATATACAAATTAATAGGCAAATAACAAAAGTACGATGTACCAAAAAAGTTGTGTGCGTGTAAGTGTGGTGGTGGTGGTGGGGAGCAGGTGCTAGTGCCTAGCGGGAGTGATTAATTTTAATGATGCAATACTTACTTCTTGCTATTGCATAGCTTACTCTTTCTGGGATGGAAATTACCCTCCTCTGTATGATGAGAATTCATCCTCCCATAGGGTGACTTTCCAGAAGATTCTGGAAATCGACCCGGTGACATTGGCACATGCCCACTAGTCCTTATCCTTTTTCAAGGATGAAGACCACTAGTGGAACATTATTATGGGGTGGGAGGAGGGAATCTGGAAATAGCAATAGATAAGTATTACATCATTAAAATTAGTTAGTGTGATGGGACAGATATATGGATGGACAAGGGTAACACTATATGCCCATACCACTGTCATGGTGGGGCATACAAATACTTGAAGACAAGAACTACATACCAGTTTCCAGGCATAGAAATGCATGCTGGTGAGTTTGCCATAGTTGGGCTCTGCAATATGGATATTCAAGGATTGACTCTGGTCAATGTAAGCTCCACGATCGGCTGCCATCTGGATCACAGTTTTCTGTGAGATTTCCCACACAGTCTTGTACAACTTCTTCAGGTCATCAGGAATCTCCTGAATGTTCTGTGAGGAAAATATATTAAGTAGTGATTATGGTGGTGGTGGTAGTAGTAGCAGTAGTAGTAGTAGAAGTAATAGTAGCAGCAGCATGGTGAAAAATACTGAAAACCTGAGGCTGGGGCTCAAGAGGCTGCCTGAAGCCCCCTTGTGTGTCCAGGGCAATGTCCTAGTGGTTTGTAGTGTCAATGCTTCCCACCCCTTCTAGCAATAATGAACCCACTTAACTACTTTTTATGGTTTTCTGCAAAATGGAATTTTGCCATGCCTACTTCTATTTGTTTTTTTAACCCTCGTTAAAATTTGTCACTTCCCAGTAATAAAAACTGCATGGCTACCAAGTGAAGTTGTTGATTGCTTTATGATAACTGAACATTTACAACAACCACAAAACTGATTGTTGGTGTTGTGCGTATAAATAAATTAAAAAAATGCCATACAGGCGCTGTCACTATTCATTACTGTTTGAAGGCAACTGAAGAAAAAAAATTGTATCAGCAATGCTGCAAGATTTGAAAATAACTGGGATCTTGGTTAATAAATGCACATGTTAACATCATTGTAGTTCATGAATGATATGGAACATTATTTTCAAGAACGTGTATGGAATTCTTGGTAATATTTGATGAAAGAACCTCAAAATATACATACTGTCTGCATTTTGCTTCAAGGCTCTAGACACCCTCAATCTATGGATTAACACGAATTGTGAAATTGGTCTTGGGCAACTTCTCCAATACAGAATTCTGTCTTTATACAGAAAACTTTCACCTATTTTCATTAAACATTGACACACCTGACTGCTAATGGGTCAAATATTGCATATGATTTCATAACAATTCACAATGTGGATTTCTAAATTATTTTCCTCCCCGTCTCAATTTTTTTAAAAAAGCTCTAATGGGCCACTCTTGTGGCTGATCAATTCCAGCCATACCTGGATGTATTAAAAACAATTTCCAGGAAAATAACTTTTTTTTCCTACTCCCAACAAGCTTTTTAATATGCAACATAAATTTTAAAGATGCATCTCAAAATGATAAATCCTAAAAAAGACACTCTTCCATCAGTTTCATTAACCAATGTAGTAGCAACAAATATATCATTTTTCCCACCTCTGAAACCACAAATAATTACACTAGAGTGACATTTGAATGGTGGTAGTCACGGAACAAATTCATCCAATTCCTGTAACATTTCTTTGCTCTGGAAAATATATATATATATATATATATATATATATATATATATATATATATATATATATATATATATATATATATATATATATATATATATATATGCACAGGATTAAAAGAATGAAGATTCATTTTTCGGTTGGAAGCATCTACTGTTTACTTCTTCACAGATTCTTCCATATTATGACTGAATGGTAAATGTTAGTTGGCCTATGGCTTCTGCCTTCAAACGAAGGCTGTCGGCTTTAACTGTAATTGCTTAGGAGGGAGATCTGGCTCAAATATGGGTTCTGATCCATCAGGAGGGGGAGGGGGTTGCTGACTTGATCTTTCTCAGCAACTGTCTTTAAAAATGAAATCAATGACTGTTCAGAGGATTCTAAAGTGCTTGCTAATGATTGACGTATTTTAATTCTCCTATGCGAGGAAAAGGCATGCTGCCCTAAACTTTTGGTGCAATTCTTTTTTTACATTTTGAGCTCTTTTTTTTAAATAATTGGCACCATATAGCCATTATTGTGCTGAGGTGTTGTTAAATGCTAATACATACGTACGTACATACCATTTTCCCTAAAATCTATTCACTTATTACACAAAACACACATTGCCATGTACTTGTCCCCTGTGATCCATTTGTGATTAAACATGCATTTCGCCATTGTTATTGGATATATTATTCCCAGGAAATTGGTGTTAAGAGCCTTTCTCAAGGACATACTGAGGCAGCCAACCTGGGCAAGTATTGAACCTACGACCCTTAGATTATAAGTCTGATACTCTACCAACTGAGCTACCATGGCTCCCAATGATAAAATGAAGGATTAGAATGATTGTTAATGCTCAGTTTTCTCCCCAAATAATTAACCAGGTAAAAATGAAACTCTTAATAATAACAACTCAAATATTAGCAAAATGTATGGGCTTTTAGAGGTCTGTCAAATCAAATTTAAGGACTTTTCAACAATTTTTCCCACTTTTTTTTAATTTTACAAGACCAGATATTAAATTCAAGGGTTTTTGAAGACCAGTGCGAACCATGGTTTTTCACCTCATTCTGGGTTGAAAATCAGGGACATGTTATACATTAGTACACATTATATACAACAAAATATAGTAGCTATCCTGTCATTGTTAGTGAAACTCAATCCTTGTTGCAAATACATAAACAATAGGTCAATAGTTAAATTATTTTCTTGGATTATGAGATTTCTGAAAATTGTTTTGAAAAATGCACCATCTTTTGAAAACAACCACCAACTTTATTTGGTAGAGATGACCTACCTTAAGGTCTATAAAGTCATATGACATAATGGTGTGTTCAGTTGCATAGAACCAACTAAAAATGCCCGACTGGGTATCAAATGTATGCATACGTACACAACATGGTTCAGGGAATAGCAGTCACTGATGCACACACAGTGCAATATGGGCTTGACATTTTGGAAATGGCCATTGTCACTCTTGTAAAAAAAAAAAAAAAAAAAAATCCAACAACTCCTCAGGAATAATATACTGATGGCTGATATCTCTCACCTGAATAGATCCACCGTTTGCAATAATCTGGTTCTTCATATCATCGTTCCACAGACCCAGCTCCGTCAAATCTTTCAGCAGGTGGTGATTCACAATCTAATGGAGAAAAAAAAAATACAAATAAAAAATAAAACAATTTAAAAAAAAATCAAAATGGTGTAATGATGCATCTTTGTTATTATATTATTATATGCAACATAAATTTGTATCGATTTTGTGGTAACCATGGTTTGTACAGGCCAGAGTTGTTTTTCGAGGAATATTTTTTTAAATACAGAAAATAAACTTTCTCCGTGTTATTTTGTTTATTACTGCAGAAATGGGTAGAAAAATAGAAAACAAAACCCACATAACTAATTAATGTATCACGGTGTGCCACTCAAACCCTAACACATGCTGATACCTATGGACCTACAACCAATACCATCACTAGCAAAGGTGTGAGGCATCATGTGATTTACAGGTGCACTGAAGCTTGTCAAAGAGTCAGGCCTAATGTCCATCACCATACTGACTGTCATTATGTATCATCTACAAATTCAAATTATCATAACTTCAAAATTTTTAATAAAATCTTCAGTATACACGAAACAATTGACACTAATTCTGATCTTATATCATATGATATGCTAATGAGCAGACATGGTTATCTCTGATCTGCCAATAGGTCAATTAGTGTGCTGCCAAAGCAAAGGGGTGCTACTCCATCTGGAAACTGCCTGTGTCATGTATCATTTGATCCACCCAATTTTATTTTATGTATGTATATATTCATTACTTTTAGAAAATATGCAAAAAAAAAAAAACATTCTGAATTTAAAAAGTTGTATTTCTTATTCAGTTTCAACGTTTTGTATTCCCTCTGATAAATTAAAAGAATTTTGTGAATAATTAAAGGAGTTTTGAAGGCAACCCTTCAAATTCAAAGATTTTGATTTTTCATGATTGTATGAAACACAAAGTTAAATTTTATAGATAAATTAACCATTGCAGGTAGTAACAAATATATAATTCCTTGCAAAACCACAGAAACTTTCGCAAATATTCTCCCTCAGTAATAATATAGTGACAGCTCAATCACCATAAAGGATGTAATGATGCCTCTTTTGTATTGTGGACAGTTACCAACCTGAGCATGCTTATCATGAATCCTGGCATAAGCCGATACCAACTGCAAACTGCATAGACCCAGATCTGTCATCACATAATGTGCCGGCAGATCAGGGTCTATGTTGTTTGCATTTGGACCCAGCTTATATGCAAGTACATACGGTAGGCAGCCTGTCCAGAGTGGATAACATGTTTGCTGAATGTAAGAAACTTCTTTCTATACAATCATTTTGCATCTTCCTATGAGCCTAAATAAACCTGTACACAGTAATAATTAATGCAGACAATCTCACTTCAGACTGAAAGCATCCACCACTCAATCTCTCTGATCTGGCACCAGAGACATAAAGAGGGAGCTTGTTGTTCAGTCTTGTAGCAAACAAGTCCACTACGGGTCTCCCCAACAGCTGACAAAGTGCCTCTGCTACTGACTGGTGCTGAGACCATTCCATGAAGACCACAGAGCTCCATCTGGACAAGCTGTCTGCCAGGACATTGATTTGGCCTGGAATATGTGGGCTGTGAGGGTGATCTCCTCCAAGACTGCCCATCTGAGGATGATCCAGCATGTGTACCCACTTGATGCCTGAAGTATGGTACTACCAATGTGTCGTCCAAGGTGATCATAAGACAATGATGCCATATGAGGCTGACGCACACCTGTAGGACTTGGAACAATGCCTGCATTTCCAAGTTGTTGATATGAAGGGTTGCTTCTTTCTGAAGAATTACCACATTTGGTTCCAGATGTACATCCCATCCTGAATCTCATGTGCCTGTGTACAGAAAAGAGTGGGATTCTGGGGTTTGAGTCGGGACTCCATTCAGAAACTGTTCCCAATCTAGTCGCCAACTTGGGTGGTGGCAAAAGTTCCCAGGAGGATCAGTGTTGATAGTGGGTCCTTGTGTGGTCTCCAGTTTGCTTGAAGCAGGAACTATAGAGGTTGCAAGTGAGGTCTCCCTTGTGGAACCAATTCCGCAGACGTGTTCTAAGTTCCCAGGAGAAAGAGGTAAAGGTGAGCCGACAACTAAGTCTTGGCCTTAAGACCCATTAGATCCTGTCTGGTGGAATGCGAAACCTCCTTTGATGGTGAGGAAATTCATCCCCACATACACAAAGTTCTGAGAGAAGACAAGATCCAACTTCTTTGGGTTGGGGATCAGACCAAGATGAAACATCGTCAACCGACAGAGGTACAGGTCCTTCAAAAAAGAATCTGTAGATGTTGTGCATAAGGCTGCAACATTTATCAAAATTTCTTAATGTGTTCATGGATTACAATATCCAAAATGATGCAGCCTATCGAAAGCTCAGAAACTCAACCCTATCAGGCTTACTAAATGCCGACAGTTATTACAATGTGCATGCCGTACCTTGCTCAACTTGTTATCGTTTCATTTACTGCTTGTCTTTTATCTCTTATTATGACATAATTCAGTCTGTACGACATATATATATATATATATATATATATATATATATGAAAATTTAAGCAAAGGAAGCTCTAGGATTGTTGTGATATTGTTACCTACTGCTATATATATGTACATGATGAAAAATTCAATAATGTATCCAGATATACTACCTGAACATGCGCATGGGATGCTTTTGTAGGAGCTACAATGACCAAGAAACTATGTAGTGGCTTACAAACTTGAAACGGCATTTATATTTTTTTCCTTTCTGTTTCTTAAATGCTACTAATCAAAGGTTCTGATTAAACATGTTTAAAGATAAATACTGTAGTTTAAAAATTTTTTTTATCAGCATTATCAGTAAATGAACCTGATGTGTAATGTGCGCTGTAACTAATTATCATTAACTTTTGCTCTTTTCCTAGCGATGCCACATTCGATGTGAAAATCAGATACATGCTTTAAAAAAAGAATTAACATAAAAATCCTACTAAACAATCCTCTTAAGCAAAAATGTGGCGATATATAATTTATTTGGAAATGGTTGTTCCTGTGTCAATGACAGCCATATGCATGTTTGTTTTCGTGTTTATTGATTTAATAAATGTTTACAGGCAGTAAATGAAACTAAGCCATTTACATGCGTAAATGTTGCAACCTTAGTCATGTCTGCCATACCTTGAAAACAAGGCAGGGACACCCATCATGTCATTGGGGTGTAGGGATGAGGAGGGGTTGTGTGGTTGTGCGTGTAAAGAAGAGGTAGTAGGGGTGCTATAGGGATTAACAGGAACATGGGTGTGGGGTGGATGCCAATTCAATGCCCTTCCTAGATGGGTAAGCAAAATCAAACTCCCTATCCCCATAGGGAAATTAATGGTAAGAGAGAGAAAATGGGGGTATCAACCCGATCCTGTCCCCAGACAGATGATCAAAACACGGTGTCCAGTTGCTCGAAGAGCATGGCATGGTGACTGGCGACAAAGATCTATCAGACAAGCCCACTTCAAATCTATCAGAACGAGATCACTGCCCTGCTCTGCCCTGTCATTGGAAAGGTGCAACTCTCTCTCAGGCACTTTTCCCTCTTGGGAGGGGCCAAGGATTTATCCTTTACAGGCACTGACTGCATCAGATGGCGATCTCTGAACCACAGAAATTGCTCTTGATACTTGACCGACAGGGAACACAGGAAGTGATTCAGACTCCTCCTAGGAATGGAGGAGCTTGTCCTGGAATGAGGAGAAAGCAGGATCTTTCTTCCTCCCTCTATAGGTGCAGTGACTTTCAGCTAAATCTCACACTTCATCTGTCTGTAGGCAACAAATAGGACATCCATCTATGCATGCACAACTAGATCACAAGAGTCAGATGGGGTGAGTGTCGCACAGGGCCTTCTTGTGTCGCACTTACCATTGCCTTGTCATATTATGCACTGAAAGAGACAATTTACAACAAAAACAAATATAACCAGGAACCAAAAAGAGTGTAAGTGATACTTACCCTGACATTGAGACTAAGAAGGGGAGAATTAACAATTAGCAATAGGAAAACAAGAGTCCCTTGAAGAGACTTATGATCTATTGGGTAAAAATGATGTCCATGAATTGAAGATAAGACCATTTCTTCCTTTTAACTGCCAAGTGTTGAAACCATCTCTGATACTCTTCAGCAATAACAAGATTAGCTACTGTGGTGGACATATTGGATGTCAGATTGGCATCGTTTTCATTTACGACCTGTTACGACTAGGGGTTATGTAACAAAAGAAAAGACTCAAACAAGCTTTCAAGATTTAAAATACAAATCTTTAATTTCCTAAAATATTAAAATATTTCAACAAACAATTAAAGTGAAAGAATTAAAAATAACTTACAGTAATAGAATGTCCTTAAAAGTCCTAAATTGTTTTAAAGTTCACTGTTCCGGAAGTTAATCCAAATATTCCGAATGTAGTATTCCGAATGAAATAGCCTCCACTGTGCTAATATGTTTATAAGTTTTAAGTATATCCAAATAATCCTTGTAAATCTGGAATCTCAAAAGTTTTAGAAATGTTTCCGGTAATTCCACGGAACTGTATAATATTTCAGTACTGATTTCTAAATGTACTATATTAATAATGAATCCTCAAATAAGTAAATCCCACACTGAACTGAATAAAATTCAATATAACCTCTCTTCTCTCAAGTAACTGTAAGAATAATTAATCACAGGATTATTTCCTATATATATATATATCATGTGACCTTATAATGTTTACTCCTAAAAGTACAAGAACTAGGTCGAAAGTTCAGCATTGTTTCCTTCGCGCGCATTAAGTCATGTGACCTAGAGCTACAAGCAGACAATTTATCGATTGAAAAAAGGCTACCATATGTATACACATATGATGACAGCTATTTAGACTAAGAACAGAGATCATAAACTAATAAATTATATCATTATAAAAAGGAAAAGATATATGATTCCGTAACATTCCCACCCTTCTAAAAAAAAAAAAAAAAAGAATTTATGCAATAAAACTTTTTTTTAACATGTACTTCCAACATATAAGTAATTAATTGCAAAAAGAAAATTAGTACATGATATAGTCATGTATACAAAACAGTGTAACGGTAGTATTATACACGTGAAAATACATCATCAATTAATTTTTACTAAGAAATAGCTGTAACCTAAGATTCTATTGATTTTATTTGTCCATGTCCCACAATCATGCCCTAAAAAAGTAACACCGGTACGACAA
Source organism: Margaritifera margaritifera (assembly GCA_029931535.1). NCBI lineage: Eukaryota > Metazoa > Mollusca > Bivalvia > Unionida > Margaritiferidae > Margaritifera > Margaritifera margaritifera. The sequence goes on along the minus strand of JAQPZY010001411.1, from coordinate 1,121,545 downwards.
AAGTCACTTTATTCAATTGATGGTCAAGTTTATTTCGCTGAGTTTTTTGAAGAATTGCTCTATTATATGATCTTGCCACATGTCGTTGCAGATAATGACATCATCGATGTACGCATCGCAATTTCTATTCAGATGTTATCATTTTCATCAGACGTTGAAACTTGGGGAACCTTCATCCCAAATGGTACGACTTTGTATTGGTAAAGTTCTGGAGTCGTGAATGCAAAAATTTCTTTCTCTCTCTCCGTAAGTGGAATTTGGGTAGAATCCCTTCAATAGGTCAATATTTTGTGACATATTTGGCATTTTGAATTCTGTCTAGGAATTGAAATGAATCTGTCCAGGTGACACTATTTACTTTTCTGTAATCTACACATATATAGAAAGTCTTATCTGGTTTCGGCACTGAAACATGGTGAACTCCGGTCACTTTTATTTGGTTTAAGTCATTTTCCAGTAAATTCTGAATCTCTTTCTTCAGATAGTATTGTTTGAGAGGTAACATCATGGAAAAATATTGTTGGTTCGTGTGGAATGTCTGTAAATAAATGTTAATTTTCTTTTATCAACTGCTTCAGTTCGTTCATCTCAGGCGGCAGTATATGCGAAGAGTAGTGACTTCAAATCATCCTATCAGATTTCTCATCTTCATTCAAATCTTCAATGTGTGGGACAGGTACTACTAAAGTAATTGAATAATTTATATGGCTATTTCTGTCTACATATTGTTCCAACATTTTAATATGACAAAGTTGTTTCTGCTTTCTCCTCCCAGAAGTATTAATAATATAATTTAAATTCCCTAACCTTTTGTCAATAGTATAAGGGCCAAAATACTTAACCTGAAGAGGATTTTTGGGGTATGGATAGCAAAGTTTATACTCTATTACCTGACTGAAAAACTCCTACACTGACCCCCCGCAGCAAACAATAATAATTGGACACCTTCATCCTACTCCCTTTCTGTTCCACAATAATTCCCAATTATACACTATCTCATAACAACATGTTATAATTATTCGTTCTAAAGTCTGATATAATATCAACTTCAGAAGACTAATCAGTGTGAAAAACTCGACCAAAGCTCTCACTATGATCTCAGTTTTAATATTCCGCAAAGGAATAGCTTTTGAAAAACTTGTAGACGCACACTTCGTCAACAAGTATTGGTTGCCTAACTTAGTCTCATTTATTCCTAAACGACCAGACGACGTTTCATGGACTACACTAAGTAATTCCTGACGATAGGATCTAGGAACTACTATTTTACTAACTGACCACTCGTCACCAGCAATTACCCCAAGCAGTCTCTGTTTCCTCATAAGGACTTCACTCGTCAAGAAGTAACAAGTACCTTCCTGCGTGGCATCAGTTTCAGTCATAGCCCCCTGAAACAAACAGAAGATATCCGAATCCCCCTGTTGTTTGTCTTATTACACCCTGATTATTTTTATGAGATTCAGTAGTTGAAAGAGTATCACTATGATCAATAATTGATTGAGGAGCAGAAGTGACATCATTTAAAGCCTGACCCAAAAAGGTGTCCGCTAAAGGAAATTCATCCTGTTCAACAACATCATTCTCAAGAGCACACTTTGCCATAGCTCTAGTAACTGCACAAGCTGGATTTAAACCAGGGATTTCTACTTCAATAGGATGAACTCGTTGATCTATGCTAAGCTTGCTAGTTACAAGTGGATTAACCACGACCTTATCTCTCGCTAGGTCATTTCCTAGTAATAAATGGATGCCCTTAATAGGCAAAGAAGCCACTGCTCCTATGGTCACAGGTCCCGAAACTAAGTCTGATGACAAATTAACACAATAAGAGGGACATTAAAATATCCACATTCTACCCCCTGTATAATTACACTTTCACTAGTAGAAGTCTTCTTAGAAAACGGCAAAGTACTATCTAATAATAGACTCTGAGAAGCTCCTGTGTCTCTTAATATCTTAATAGGAGTAGTCGTACCTAAGTCACCAACAAGTGACACCGAACCCTTCGACATGAATGGTTCGTAATCCTTCATTACAAAATCAGACTGAGGTAAGCTAGCCTCCAAACAAATATCATTCTTGATAAATGACCCTGACCTTGACTTCTTAATAACTAGAGCATTTGGAACTGCTCTATTATAATTCCGATGCCTATAATCCAACTTTAAGCAATCAGAAATAATGTGTCCTTTCATCTTACAATAAGAACACGTGGGTAGAGATAAGGTTTTCTGATATTCCCTATCAGAATTTTGATTCTTCACAGTCACATCACCCTGAGGTCTGAAATTACTTGAACGAGTTTGAAATGATTTCTTAACATAAGCTTGTTGAGAACAAGTTTTAGTTACAAATGGACCTTGTGTATTGAAGAATATTCATCAGCTGTACTGGCTGCCTTTTCTAAAGTCTCAACTCCTTTCTCATTAAGATATACCTTAATATCATTACTGACACAATTCTTGAAATCTTCAATCAATACCAGTTGTTCAAGATTATCATAATTGCCTTCAACCTTCTTAGACGTACACCATCTTGTAAACAAACGTTTCTTTTCCCAAGCAAATTCTACATGAGTCTGATTAGTTTCCTTTTTACATTCTCTAAAGTTTTGACGATGAGTTTCAGGTACCAACTCATAAGCCCTTAAGATATATTCTTTGACCACTTCATAATCAGTAGATTGTTCAGATGAGAGTGCAGTATAAACATCACTAGCTTTGCCAGTAAACACACTCTGCAATAATGAGGTCCACTTCTCTTTTGGCCATTCCAGATTCTCAGCAATTTTCTCAAAACTGAGAAAATATTTGTCTACCTCCTTTTGTCTAAAAGGGGGAACCTGTCTCATATGTTGGGCCAAATCAAAGCATGAACCCTTATTGTCATGACAGTGCCCTTTACTGGTCAATTCTAATTCCCTTAATCTAAATTCCCTATCCTTATCTTTCTCCTGAAATTCCCTATCTTTATCCCTCTCTCGTATCTCATTATAAAATTTTGTTCTGGCACATCTGTATTTCTTGGCAATTGCCAAATTTGGAAACATCATGTAAAACACAGGCCCTGCTTTGTCAGTGACAGTAAGTGGTAGGTTATTTTCAACTAGAAAGTTTGTTAAAACTTTCTGCATTTATAACCGACAGATCATTTCCAGCCAAAACAAAACACACACACACACACAAAAAGGAGCAAAGGAGCTTTGGAATAGAGCCACTGCCATGACTCACTTGAAAAAGTGTATAGCTCTTAAGCTTTTAAGCTTTTGTGTCTCTAAATCTGTCAGTCCCACACCACGTGCAAAATGCAAACTCATCACCAAATCTATATTTTGTCATACCAGGAAAATCTTATTTCTCATTAAATTTCTGTTCGTGCTTTCTCTTTTTTTTTTTTTTTGCAGACGCAACTCAGGAGATGGCATTCCAAGATAAATCCAAAAGTTCAAGGCCAACTGACAACTACTAGATTCGAACAGCTGAAGAGAATGATTGAACAAAAACACTATTGGCTAATGAAAAGCAAGATATAACTGTGACCAATGAAAATGCAGGAATTAACTAATATTTGACCAATAGAATTGAGGGCTTTCTGTTTGCTACATGGCTCTGATTTTTTCCAAAATGGCGAATGCATTACTAAGAAAAGATGTTTGCTTGATGATTAAAAAAACATCCAAACGATTCCACGCATTTCTGAACAGCAGAAATATCAGAGGTTTCGTGTTTCGATCAGAACTCGGTTTTTTCTCAGAATGATGGCCTAACTCTAGGGGCTACTCTGATCAAATTGGAGGAGTTGGCATCATTAACTATATCATCAAAATAAAAAAGGACAAAATCATTCAAAATAATTGTTGTATGTTGACCAGAGCAGCCACTAGCAGATCCATATTAAGAGTCAAATTACCTTCAAATTGTCAAATCCAGGAGTCAGGTTGATACTACCAATAATTGTGCTCAAGCGCCAGATCTGCCAACTCTAACAAGCCGTTTTCAGTAAGGAAGTCAATATTTTTCCACAAGTTAGACCAATTTTCAGTAAAGTGTTATGAAATATTATGTACTGTTATTGTCAACTTGGAACACATACATTTGAAAAGTTAAGAAATGTGATCTGATGTAGCAAAGGGAACATTAGGTTCAGTTCAGTTTCAGAAACCGAAGTTCCCAACCCACTTGAGGTCCATGGCTTCTTGCTAGATCTCTCAACATGATTTAATTTTTTTACATTTTATGTGGTGGTGGCCATCATCTCGCCATCATCTATCAGCAATACTCATGACCAATTACTGTACATGCATTTTTTTCTTTATTCATAGATCTTGTTAAAATACTGCATTCACTTCATCTCAAAATAATTGTATACAGCAATAAAGATTTACATCTATCATAAAACATTCACATTTATATTTGAAGATTAGATGCACATTAACATATGAATTGCAAAATTAATTACGGTTATATTTATTTATCCTGTCCACAAGTTAACTTCACAGTTAGCTACAACATTTTCCTCATCCTGTGTATGAATTAGCGGTTTTGATCAGTCTTTGGGTAAATATGGAAAAAATGTGTACCAATTAATTAAATAAAAAAAAAGAATTAACCAATCCAGAAACAAATTAAATTTATAGAGACAAAAACAAAAGGCTTAATTCACTGATGACATAAAGAGATTAACTCAGTGAACAAAGGGTACAATAAGCTGCACTATGGTGAACAGATGACAGTTTGGTGTGTGTATTTTAATAACTGTAACATAAAAAAAAAATAATATACAAACAACATCAACATTTTACAATGACAATCAAATCTGGAAAATGATAATCGCTTATTAAAGACAAAATAAAAGCCCTCATTCATCCCAATCATTATGAATGGACTCCAATGACAACGTACTTGACCGCTAAAGTGAAGCCATTTAAGAAGGTTTCTAATTATGACAATATTGCAATATTGGGATTATTTGGTTTTTGCCAAAGATAAAGAAGCAATACAAATCGTTAAATTGACTACGTACATCCTTCACTGCTCCCTTTGAAGAAGGAATAGTTAATTGTAATGGGAATTTACAGCACTACAATGGCGGTTAGTGACACGTAAATTAGTCTGGTTTATGGTCTGTAGCATGGTCTGTACCTGCAGATTTTATGGTTTATGGTCTGTACCTGCATGACCTGTACATTTTAGAAAACCGGTAGCTAGACTCAACTTTAGTTCTCTTTAGAACAAACCCTCCAAAACAGTTGTGTTTACAAAGGATTAAATCAAAAGGTCCGCGTGTTTATCTAAGTTCTTGTGATAATAATAATAATAATAATGAGGACTTTGTATAGCGCCTAATCTTTAGAAGCTCTAAGCGCTTTACAACATTAGATATCACCTAAAAAACATATAATGATATGATTATGAAAAACAAACACCATGAAATTGGAAAACAAATACATGCTGAAAATAGTTAAGGGAAGGAAACATTAAGTCTTTAAGTCTATTCTTGCAGTTGAAAAAGGTGAGTTTTAAGAGCACTCTTGAATGAGATCACTGTGTCTTGGTGTCTAAGTTCAGTGGGCAATTCGTTCCACGTTGCTGGGCCCTGGTATGCAAAAGAACGTCCGTATGACTTCATTTTGATAGTGGGAATAATGAGAATACAAGTGTCGGAAGAGGAGCGTAAGTATCTTGCTGGTGTGTACACATGGGTGAGGTGAGATAGGTATGTTGGACTGGTGCCAGTCAATGAAACGTAGCACAGAGAACAAATTTTGTGTTTGATTCTGGATCAAATGGGTAGCCAGTGTAGGGTACAGAGCAGGGAGGAGGTGTGTTCTGCTCGTGGTACTCTAAGAATGATCCGAGCAGCTGTGTTTTGAACTTTTTGAAGTTTCTGGAGTAGATACTGAGACGAACCAGATAGAATTGAGTTACAATAGTCCAGTCTTGAAAGTACTAAGGAACACACAAGTGTTTTAGTGGAATCAACTGAAAGATAATTGCGAATGGAGCTGATGCGTCTCAGCTCGAGGTATACAGCCTTGCATATGTTCATGACATGATGGTGCAATGAGAGTGTACTGTCTAGAGTAACACCTAGGTTTCATACTGACTGTGTGAATTTAATGTTGGTGTTGCTGATATTTATTGTCTGAGGTAAAGGATGTGAATGAGAAAGTCTTTGTGTTGTAATCAGAATGGCTTCAGTTTTATCATCATTCATCTGCAGCTTGTTACATGTCATCCATGATTTCACATTAGAAATACACCTCTCTACACCTTGGATGGTAGCATCAACTTCAGTTGGGTGGCTAGATTTGTATATTTGGGTGTCATCAGCGTACAATTGGTGAGACACTGGATGACGATCTATGACACTTGAGAGCGGCTGAGTGTATAGAATGAAGAGAACTGGTCCAAGAACAGAACCCTGTGGAACACCAAAACATAGATCAACTGGGCTGGAGTGTTTTCCATTTGCGGACACAATTTGTGTCCTGTTGACCAAGTAGGACTTGAACCATAGTAAGGCTGTATCATGAATGCCAAATACATGATGGAGACGGTGAAGTAATATATCATGGTCTATTGTGTCAAATGGTGCAGACAAGTCAAGGAGGGTGAGGACTGGAATCTTTCCACTATCCAAAGCAGAGAGAAGGTCCTTAACTACTTTCAGAAGGGTAGTTTCTGTACTGTGGCGAGGGCGATATGCAGACTGTACATTGCTAAAAAGACTGTTTGAATTCAGATGAGATACAAGTTGGGATAGAACAACTTTTTCTAAGATTTTTGACATGAATGGGAGGTTAGAAACTGGGCGGTAGTTCTTTAAATCGTTATGGTCAAGTGTTGGTTTCTTCAGCAGAGGCTTTACAATGGCAGTTTTGAAAAATGATGGGAAAAACAATGATGCAGTTGTTCACAGCAGTGTTGTTAAAGAAAATCTGCACTTTGCCTGCAGACCCTTCTAAGCAATTGTGGTTACCAAGGATTAAATAAAGGTCAGTGGTGTTTATCTCTGTGTTTGAGATGCAGTCATTCATAGCAGTCTCAAATCGCTTATTTTGCCTAAAGATTGTGGTCACGGGTCACGTTCTGCAGGTGGTCGCTCACGACCGTGCATTTATATAATAAAATCAATACATGCATGACAATTGTGGTTGTAAATGACAGGTGGTCGCTCATAGCAAAGGTTGTTCAAGACAGATTATACTGTGCTGATAATTAGCAATATTCCTACCAAAAGCCACCAACCCAGAACAAAAAATGAAAGAGATATAGACATAAACAGCAACTTTCCTCAAAACTTAACTAAGGTGGGACACCGATGTTAGGGTGACTACACAGCTGCTGTACGTGGTGAAGTTTATAAGATCTACTCTATCATTTTCTTTACAAAAGGTTTCCTGAAGACAAACAACTATTGGATCATGTTCTTTAAGTAGCAGACTAAGTTCATAAAAATTTGCCTTTAATCCTTGGCAATTCCATAGTATTATGGTGTCAGACATATTTATGAATGTGGTGGGAGTACTGGACTTCTGGGAAGTTTCCCTGGTGCAATATCACGGGGCTCTCCTGTGTCCATACTCTCCAGACTCCCAAACTTATTAAAGCAAAACTTCTCCACATTAAAATAACACCTAGATTAGTGAAAAGTGTCACTGTAAACATAAAAACCATTATGAAAATGATGGCTAGGTGTGAAACTGCAATTTCGCGAGTTACAAATCTTGTCCCCTTATTATATATTTATCTTAGGTACCAACCTTTTTAAGTATTTGAGGGGGGGGGGGGGGGGGGGGGGGGCCCTAAGATTTTTAAACAATGTCTGGCCCCTAAATAACCTGGAACAAATTAGGGCTTTGTTCACATTTGATATGGTACTTGTTTTCTTGTAGGAGTTGCTTGAATAATCGGGGTGGGGACAAAGTGGGGTGGGTGGGAAGACTCCTGTGATCATGCAGCCTGGATGCAATGCTGCATTTAGTAACATAACCATATGCAGAAAGTGCAAAATGGTAATGTTATATTCAGGTAGTACTAGTAATTTAGCCTCAAGCAATTGTTCCCTTTTCAGACTATGTAAAGTTTTTTTTCAAACTACTATAAATCATGCATGCACAGAGAAAGAATTAGTTACCTGGAATTCACCAGAGAGCACTCTCCTGGTGTAGATGTTGCTGGTGTAAGCCTCTATTGACTCATTGTTACCTAAGATCTGTGCAGTGGAGGCTGTGGGCATGGGTGCCACAAGCAAACTATTCCGTACTCCATGCCTGAAAACAGACAAAAACTGGAGTATAACTATTTGCTAGCTAATCTCTATGAAGCTTTCAGTAGTCTCCAGTAGCCATTGTAAACATTGATTATCATGCAGAAAATAAATTAAAGTTGAAGATTTTTCTGCAATTTTTTTCTTTTACATTTGAACTATTTTAATATTTAAATTGTTAACTTTTAATTGGCATTATATAGCCGGTATCGTGCTGACATACCGTTAAAAAATATACATACAAACTGTGACAAGTCATAAAAGACATATAACAATAAAAATGAACATTATTTTCTCAAATGTCAAAACAGAGGTAACCAGAGATTAACTCATTAACCCCTGGAGATTTTTTTTATCATTTTCGCGTGAAATGGGGGTAGGCAACACATTTTTGGCATTACTTCTGAATTCAGCCAAACAGATCAGCTTAAGAAAGTTTATCGTTTAGCCGGATGCTTAGGTGTATCAGAAACATAGTTTTTGATTGGCTATTATGTGCAGAAGGGTAAAAGTTTTTTTTTTTTTTTTTTTTTTTTTTTTTGTATTGGACCCCCGATTTTTGTGTCCTGGGCCCTTTTTTCTCAAAATCTCAAACTTATCCTACTTTTTGCAAAGGTTCATCTGTCTGTGTGCAGTTCAGACGGGTCTGCTTTAGATCTAAAGCCAAAAAGTCTAAAATCTGGACACAAACTCCGGTTCCGCAACTGTCAATTTTCGACCTAAAAAAAATCAGGTCTAAAAAAATGCATTTTGTTCGCTGTACTTTTTAATGCGAGTAGAAAGTCGACATTATTTGGTATCATTGTAAAGCTACATATGTCTACTTTCCTGCAATACCATCCACTTTAGTGTATCTTAAATGATGTTAATGTTACAGAGCTCGGAAGTAGGGTACAACCTAATGACGCGTAAACGTGGCGCTAGGGGTTAATGAGTTAACATTTTTGTATATTTAAAAAAACAATAATTGTTCTTAAAATCTGCTTCAGAAGCTATTACCACCCCTAGATGCCAGACTTTACTGGGTGATAGTCACAGGCTTTGAGTAACCTTTGAGTGACAGCCAGTAGTACATAGTTTATACATCAATAATAACTTTGATTAGACACAAAAGATGAGGCCTCACATGAAAAGCATGCAGTCCACTCGTGTAATTCCTATATGCAATCATAGTACAATACACAGTTAACCTGTTGAGGATAATCTACCACAAAACAAAATGTATGGTTATTAATATAGAAAGTTTACCATCGAATAAACATATTTATTCCAACTTCCAACTGCACACTTAAGAAAGGGCCTTCTGAGTAGGATAGGATGTATATAGCATGGAAGAATCTATGTAGTCATGAGCTAAACTTAAGTACTTAACTCATGTTAGTAAAGCATAACATATAGGTCACAGTGACCTTCTTTGGTTCTAGGGGTGTAGTACTAACAGAGATACATCCAATTATCAAGTTTCATGACTGGAACATAAACAACACCCAATAAATGAACACTAAACACAAAATTTCAAAAAAGTCACTGAGCATGAAACGTAGGTCGTAGAGACCTCATTTACAATAAAGGTGTGGTACTTGTTAAGATACATCCTCTCAAAAAACTTAGGACAGTTATAATACAGCATCCCATAAATCGTGTTTATGAGCTAAAAGCAAAAACTTAAACAAAGCCGGTAAACAAGAGGCCCCGTGGTCATCTGGCTGGCATCTGTCTAATAGCCAAATGCAAAAGAATTGGTTACGAAATCTGGGTCAGTAGGATGCTTTCTGTTGAAATTTCTTCCAGTGCTCTTAATTGCACATGTTATGAAAAACATTGTTTCAAAGATTCTCTCATTTTGTATCTTCCTTCATATCTGATGGCACATCAACATCATTTGTCCAAAACTGAATGACCCTATGCCCCCAGCATGCTTTGTGTTAAAGTTGGTAAAGTCATGTTACAGTGTTCCCCCTCTTGAACACCCCCCTCCCCTGACCAGTGGCCACCTGCTTTATACGCCCACAATCCCTTGGCAAAGACGAGTTTGTGTTCAAAAGTACCCCTCAAGGACGGCCATCCCTCCAAAATTTGATCAAATTCTGTTGAGTGGTTTATTTGAAGAAGCTGTTTAAAGGTTTTACTATTTTCATAGCAGCCATAATTGATGTCAGACCAGCATCAGTTGTGCAAACTTGAAAGGTCTTCATGCCAGGATGCTCTCAGATTTGGTCAAATTCTGTTGAGCTGGTTTTTAGAATAAGTTGTTTAAAGGTTTTTCTATTTTTAGTAACAGTGGCCATATCTGATGGCAACTCAACATCTTTTCAGGGTTCCCCCACTTTTTTGCAACAAAAATATACAGGTCTTTTCCAGGGTTTTTTTCCTGGAAGAAACTCTTTTTTTTAAATGGTTCACTTATGACCATTACTGAACAGAACTGAAAAAAGATTTTGGCTCAGAAAATGTGCATTTTTAAAATCAAAAGCTGTTTCTAATTTGAGACTCTTCCATAGCAGCTTAATTAGACATATGACCATGTACTAAACCACATGATGTATCTGTAGAAACAAGTACAATTGAAATTCATATAAATATACATGTAACTCACTTTAATTTACAGAATAAAAATGTTAACTTTACTCTGCTTAACTGCTATGTTGTGTGAAGAAAGGTTTTTCAAAAAAGGTTGTTTTATATTTTGACAGGAAGCCCTTAAAAATTATATACCTTTATGTAAAAAGAAGGACTGAAATTATTTTTTATTTTTTAAATCCATGTATGCAGGTTACATTTTTTCTTAAGGCATTCCTCCTTGGGACAAGCGAGTTGCAACAGATACTTGTCCATATCTTCACTTTATTCAGCACATTACATTTATCTCAACACTACTTGGGCTCTTACTAAAAAACCACTGGCACCCGATGCAAGCTTGATCCTAGAAGGGTTTTAATCTGATGTCTACACAACATTTTCATGATCTGAACCTACTTTCGTATCAGGTTTGCATTGGGTGCCTGTGTAAAAAGCCAAGTCTGCTTCCTTTGTGACATGTTGTGAACTGACAAGTAGGCAAAAGTAACAGATAACTGACATACACTAGATGTTAAGCAATGTTGAGCTTCAGAACTTGTTACAGGTAGAAAATGCACACAAATAATATCAAGGTGTGAATCTGCATCTACTCGACCCAGGGACGAGTAGGTAGTAAAGTTATCCTTATCATAGGCAATTTGTATGCAGTCAGGACAAGTGGTTTTCTGGAGCCCTGATTATGCCTGGATGTTTCCTAACATCTACTTTCAATGTAATCAGACTATTGACTGTATATTTAATGCAGTCATTGTGAAGGACACCCAGAACATGGGTTTCTGCATTGAAAATTATCCCAACAGTCGTTAGATTTCTACAGATTTAGCAAGGTCTGATGGTAAACTTCTCCGCAAAGGCGAGTTGGGATTGTCAAAGGTTACTATTGATGATAATTAACACTGTATTCCCAGACTACCAAATAATAAGAAATGTTTTTATCACAATATATTTTCGTTAAATTTACAGATCAAAAGGGGAACTGGGGAAGTTAAGCTTTATTATTTTTCTCTAACATTTAATGAGATCACATGTCTCTGACATGTTGGTATAGTGTGATGCTATAGTTGTCTTCTTATCTTCCGTATAAGAAAAGATACTGATATGGAGCGGAATAAGGGGTAACCAGTCTACTTGACCAATCCAATTGCCAAAGTGCTTGGATTGACTATACAAATATGCTTTGGGCAAGCACCCAAATGATTCATACAACAAAGGATGCTTTCTGTCAGGTTTGATAAAATTCTATTCAGTGGTTTTCAAAAGTTGTTTTAAAGTTTTTAAATTTTTTGTAATGGCAGCCATATTTGATAGTGGATTGGCATAATTTGTAAGAACTTGAAAGGTCTTCATGTCAGGATACTTTCTATCACATTTGGGCAAATTCTATTCAACAATTTTGAAGAAGGTATTTGAGGTTTTTCTTTTCTATTTTTAGTAATGACAGCCATATTTGATGGGAGAGCAGCATCATTTGTATAAATTTGAAGGGTCTTTATGCCAGGATGTAAAGTTTGGTCAAATTCTGTCTAGCAGTTTTGGAGAAGAAGTTGGTTAAAAGTTTTTCTATTTTAAGTAACAATGGCTTTTCTGGTTTTTAGTAATGGCCACATACTTGAAGGTAGATCAGCATCATTTGTGCAAACTTGAAAGGTCTTCCTGCCAGAATGCTTTCTGTCAAATGTTATCAATTATTGTTCAGTGAGTTTTGAGAAGGCAGTCATATTTCATGGCAGATTGGCATAATTTTTACAAATCTGAAAGCCCTTCATGCCAGGAAGCAGTGTCACATTTTGTAAAAAATTGGTTTTTGAAAAAAAGTTTAAATAGCAATTGTTGACAGATGCACAATGCATGATGGACACAGGACTACCATAACCTCACTCAATCCTATGTCCAGGTGAGCTAAAAATGAACTACAAGTCATGATGAGCTTCTTCTGTTGTTAAGTGTGTGGTAGTAATATGCATATCATGATTCTAACATGAACAGTGCCTGGGACATGAACATCAAAAACAAAATGTACCCTAAGTCAGTGAACCATAGCATATGGGTCATAATGACCTACTACTGAAATGAAGGAGTAGTGACCTCTAAGTCTCTGCAAGGCTGCTGGAGACAAATATTCCTCATTTAACAAACTGAGGGAGGCAGCAACCCCCCCCCCCTTCCCCCAAGGGGCGGCATGCGAGGCTACGGTAACTAGTGTCCACAACTTCAGTTCCAATGCCTCAAAGCCGAGATTGGGATATGGCCCAGATCCCTGCTGAAATCCCTACCTGGGAGGCACCTGAATCCAAAATGGGGGACTTAAAGGTTCAAATGGGCAAATGGACTCTGTAGCTATTGGGTGAGAACAGGGCTTGAGAGTAGAAGAGGGAACAGACCACCCCTTCTTGGCCTTTAGACAATTGCTGAGTCCGTTCCCTCACCATCGCCGAGTGAGGGAGCAAACAGCAGGTCCAACTTGGGCTGTGCCCTGGAGAGTCTCTCCAAACTGGAAAGAATCCTAGCCTCCAAAGATCCCAAAGGCTTGGGGCACAGATCATGGGCAAGAAGGCGATAAACTGCATGTACTGCCTTATCCAAAGTCCACATCTCTTCCTCTTCCATCATCTGACCTGGTGGTTGGGCCAAAAAAGGCAAACCCAACTGATGAGATGGACCAGGTGTGATGGGGTCTTCTAGGAACTCGTCTGTGATTGATAGTTCGTTATCCTGTCTTTGCTCTTGGACTTGGCAGTTTGTGGGGTTTGTTGACTTGTCTTTGATAACAAATGTAATCAAACAGGTGGAACTTACCTTAATACGTTATTTGAAAAAATTGTTTCATATTTTAATTGAGGCTATTACAATTCTAAGCCGAGACTGGTTCCCTGTCGCAAGAAAAATATGTTGGCATAACTAACGTCACTACAGGGAACTGGTCTAATTCTAAGCCTGGAAATACTATGGAACACATTGAGTACATGATTATTTCTGGACGATCCACAGTTGTGTGTATATATATATATATATATATATATATATATATATATATATATATATATATATATATATATATATAGGATTAGGAGAATGGCGAAAATAGGCAGGCCGAGCATAGGTGCAATCAGAAAACATCGCTAGATGGAATTTATTCATTTTCATTAAACAATCATCGAGAAATTAGGATATTTAACTATTGGTTGGCGCATTCATATCAAATTAAAGATAAAAAACGCGCCCTGTCCATTCTATTTGCGCCACTTTTGGTGCATTAATTTTCTTTTTTTGTGGGACATGGTGTCTATTTTGTGTGAATCCCGCAAGGGCACATCCTGGCTGAAACACTGCATATGTAACTATCAAATTTGCTCTTACAGGTGCAATACATGTAAATGTATACATTACCTTTGTATTTCATCTGTATTTTTAAAAATCTTTTTTAATGACATTGTTCAAATATGTGTAAAAATTACTCCATTCTTTCGTGGCTCAACCATATATATGTATGTCTGTTACAACTTTATATCCAAGTTGTGAAAATCACAGGTGTAGAATAGGTAACAGTTAATGAGCATCCAGTCAAGGAACACCACAAGTAAGTTTACACCCCCTAAAGTCTTTAATAAATGTTCACAAAGCTTTGAAGTTTTCTTGCTATTTATTCTAGTTTATGTCTGTCATCTAATGTCCACTTATGAGCTTACAAAGACAGTCACCTGTCAAGTTCATTATCTGTTCAGGTGTTACTTGCTTAGAATATTAAGAAATATATCCCAGCTCATTTTTTTGTGTGTGTGGCTAAGTATGGTGTTGATATCACATACTCAGCTGTTCATTAAAAATTGTAATCCGATTTATGCAACAAACCCACAGCCATTACCAATGCAAAAAAAAAAAAAAAAGGAGAAAAGAGTTTCAATTCATCACGTGCGACCGGCTTCCAGTTTCACATGCAGCTGTTGTCAATCAAGTCTGCCACATTCATTCTCTGCTGTGCATAAAGATTCATTTGATCCATGATCAGAAATGATGCAAGAAATCCTAATAAAAAAATAGCCTTAAATGGTCTATAGACTTAATATTCTCCATTTATACCTTTAATTTTGAAATACTGCTGAATATGGGATAACTTGCATGCCATCAGATTTTGTCCATCCAGCATTTACATCTGACTCGTATTCAACACCAATTTCTGGCTCAAAATCACTCACTGGCATTCCCAGTAACACTTTCTCAGCTCTATTAATCTCATACTTCAAAACTTTCAAAATCACTGTCATCAGCCAGTATTTGCTGAATCGAATATCATCTTGAGATGAACCATGTTCGGAGTCAGCCAATTTGAGTTTTCTAGGTAGTGCCTATCATAAACATACATTTCTAAAACTTCTTTGATGAATACAAGGTTAAAACTATGACAAAATGCTTGTTCCAGGGCCCAATGTACCAATAAAATTTAGTTTAACAATCATTCATGTCAATCCGAAGTACTGGGATGTGTAAACAGTTGCTTATCTGAAAAATGACTCGAGTCGTGACAAGCAGTACGAGACCTATACTGGCGGTGCGGCTAGCACTTTATGGGTTAATGGAAGGGCACAGGCTAATAGCATAGCATATGGTTAGGGGAAAAAAAAAAAAAAAAAAAAAAAAAAAAAGTGTTTCCAGTTGGCTAACTGTCTGTTTCACATTGCTGACCCCCCTCCCCCATTGCATTGTCAAAAATGACTTGTGCGTCTAATTGAGCCGGTTTTGCCCAGTACTTTGAAGCACTTGAAATATTATTTGATTTATATATAATGTTTTAAAAAAATAAAATAAATAAATAAATAATAATAATAATAAAAAATACCTACCTACCCTAATTTCAAAACCAGTGCAATAGGAAACATATTTTGTTGGCCTTACATGGTCTTCAACTGGCTGAAAAAAGGTCTCAAAACTAGGTTCATCAAATTCATTTGCTATCTACATTACTTACTTGGCAATTCTTGTTCTAAGGCCTGCCCAATCATGTCTGTCTGTATCTTTAACACCCCACATGTCATGTTGAAGAATCTGCAACCACAGACAGCAAAACTTCTTTCAAAGAGCATTCATAACTGAAGGTTTGGTTAGATATGAAATATAGATACCAGTGATCTATTAACTTGCTCAACAAAGAAAGGATATTATCTTACACATATGGTCAAGCCTGTACATAGCAGCCACCCATGGGAAAAGACCAAACGGGCCATTGTACACCGGTGACCTCTGTATGCAGGTTCACTTTTCAAACTTGTTTTCTGAACAAACACCATGCACTGAATTTATCATTATATAGTATAGTATTGTTATAAAAAGATTTAGTTTAGTGCAATATTTGACAAAATAATAAAATAGATGTGTTTTCTCTCCCAAAGTTAAGTTGCACACAAGATTACTGTATAATGCTCAATTTAATCCATCCTATAAATTAAATCATCACTGAATTAGTTTGTTTTGTGCACCATGACAAAATACTAATTTCACTACTAATTGACAGCTCACATATGACTAAAACAGAAGATCGACTCTTTGTTTGGCCAACTTGGATAAAGCCTGAGAAACAGCTGTTCACACTTCAAATAATATCTTGATTAACCAGTTGCTGAACTTGCCATGATCAAAAGACAGTTGGCTTATGTGAGAGGCCAGTGATGAACAGGGTATGGAAAGAAGCTTAATGTGGTTTTTATTAGCAACACATGAACTGAAACTTTGCTTGCCCTTCCAAATATGATCCCTGATCTAATGAAAATGGATATAACCTGTATCTGTCCTCAACGATGAACTTTTTTCATCAGAGATAGTTTTAATTTGCCTACAAATAAAATAGATGAAGATACTGAATTATACCTGTCACACCAGCAAAAACGGTGACACATCTCTGCAACAACACAACTCCTTTTCCCACAATCCTGCACAAAAATTGCTTGGACCCTCTTCCCTAATGATAAAAACCACCTCGCTTTCAAATAGGGCATTAAAACCCTGGAGTTACATTGACAGTGTGACTGGAATACATTTTGTTTTGTTTTTGGTTCTAATGGTACTTTTAAGACATTATTAGCTATATCATGCTGAGGAAATGGGAGCTAAGTGCCTTTCCCAAGAATACACTGAGGCAGCCAACCCAGACTGGCCTGGATGAGTATCAAACCCACGACCCTTGGATTACAAGTCTTGTGCTCTACCAAATGAGCTGCCATGGCTGTACAGTGAAGTACATGTAAAATAATAATGTTTACACATCAATTCACATGATATGCCTTTATTTAAACTATGCTTACCTCATGACACAAAAGTTTTATTTGCATACACATGGCAGTAACTACTGATACGCTCCACTGATGGCTTAAATCAGTGAGGAATGTAGTTCTGGGGGGTTGGGGTGTGCGTAAAACTAATTTTAATTATGTAGTACTTACCTGATATTATTGTCTTGTTATATCTTATCTTGGCGCTAGTGTCCAAGGACATTATTCCCTCCTCCAATTAGGACTAGAATAAAAATCAACATGATCCCAATCTGAATCCTAAGTCCACTTCAAACGAACATAATATCTTCCTTCTTTGATTTTGACTAAGACTGAAGGACACCAGAGTGGGGAGGGAGGAGGGAATTGTGCAATAATAGCAGGTATTACGTAACTGAAATTAGTTTACCCTCCCCCCACTACATTTTAACAGCAGAAATACATTAGCTGCTATTATTACATTGCTGAATTTGCCAGCCCAGTGGGAGGATGATGGCCTAAGATAAGCTGTCAAGTGAACTTAACATTGTTGTCAGTAAGATGTCCTATCACAGACCGGAAGATGGCTTGACAACTTGTTGGGCTGCTGCAATTGGACCCAAAGCAAAAATACCCTCTCTCTGGTGTACCATTGTTCAAAAAGGTAAACTGACCAGAAAGTAGAGTGAGATCACCAGAAGGTGGCTTTCATTACACCATCCAAAGAGGAATGATTCAAAAAGACCCAAGATGCAGCAACAGCCCTGACCTCATGGGCTTTGATTTTCATGAGATCTCTCAGTGAAAGATTGATATGCTCCTTTAATTGTCCGAACAATCCACCTTGAGATGGTGCCTGCCAAAGCTTCATAAAGTTCCTTTTAGAGTGAGAAAAAGATGGTTTCAACCCTTTCTTTTTTCTTTTGATTTAAACAGAACCATAAAGCTCTAACTGGACAAAGGAGTCTATCTTGGTCATCCCCAGTACATGTATGACCGAGACTGTTGATTTCAATATGAACAGGATCCACTAAAGGTATTTGATTCTTGGCTAGAAACCCTGTTTGGCAAAGAGAGACAGAATCATAGTTATCACTGAAACATAAACAAACCTTTTCACTGACAAAGTGCGAATTTCACTCCTTCTATTTGTTGATGCTAGGGAGAGGAGAAAGACTGTTTCAAGCGTAAGGTTCTCAAAGGAATCTTTACTAGAAAGTTCATAAAGAGGTTTAGATAGCAACCAAAGAATACATGAGAAGTTCCACTTGGGCAATAATGAGCATGAAACTGGCTGGAGCTCAAAGTACCTGAGCAGTTCTGAAAGATGTGGGTCTGACCATTTAGTGGAGCTGTAATGAAGTATGCTGAAATAACACTTGTTAATAGCTGTGTGTGTAAGTATTACCTGGGAAAAACAAGACAGGCGGGTGGTATCAACTAGAATATGTATTTAAAAACTTAAGGCTCGAGTACATTCTATATATGAAAAAGAAAGAAGACAAAAGGAAAAGAGAAGAACAGAGATACATAATATTTCTGAATTCCAGTCCTTTCATTGTTCCATAGAAACAATAACACACTTTACACTGTCCGTAAGTGTCAAAGTCTAACAGCAAGTTTCTGTATCCGGCTGTATTGGATCTCGGGCACAGACATCATCAAGAGTTGTCACAGAAGATGTAGAATATTGGATCACAATCATAAAAATACGAAGAAAAAGAATCTATCAGGCTAAAAAAATTGGAGTCTACAATCCTGCAAATATGTAAAGCTTGTTTAGAAAAAAAACAGTTATACCATTCAACACGACAATTACAGTAAATGTATAATCTTTTGTCAAAATTGACTTTATGTACATCCTGTTAAACTTATGATTTCAGGGCCAATTAAATACAAACGATTAAAATATTCACAACAACTTTAAATTGAATTGAAATATATAGTAAATGTTCAAAAACAACTACATACAATTTATTCACTGGAGAGACTGGTTAACTGTTTTGCACATTGGTCTTTCCATCCATAGAGTATTAGACTCTATGTGAAGCCTCTTGCATGGGAAATATTGGATTAAAATAGCCCTATTCTGACATATATTACACACAAAAATCCTTCCTGCCCTACAGAGAGCTCACATGTCCACCATGTGCATCAAAATCTCACAACTGTTCAGCCCTATAGTTTAATGCCTGCACCGATACATGTACACTCCACAGGAAAAAAGAAAATCAAAGTACTGTACATACTGACAAAAATAAGTACGAAATACTGATCGCTACAGGAGCCCACTGAGAACTTAAGTGTTAGACAGGGCTGCTCAATAATCCTTATTAGTGGATACTGAGCAATATTTTTCATAAAAGAGAAACATGAGAAAATCAGCAACTGCAGTTATAACGGGACAGATTGGATCAAGGCATTTTCTATTGCACCAATTACAGAAAATTCTCCACTTGGGATCATAAACCTTGGAGGTCAATTGCTTTCAAGCCCGAGTGATGCATTTGACAACCTTCCTCAAAAACTGGCTTTGGCAGATAGATCATTTGATATGAGCCAGGCATGAAGTTGGAGAATTTGAAGAGTGCTGTGCACGAGGGACCCACTGCTGCGGCAGAAAATCCCTCCTCAGTGGCAATTCCCTTGGATCGTCTGCCGACAGTTCGAGACAACTGAACCACGATAACTGGGACTACAAGGGAGCTATCAGGATCAGCCATGACTTGAAGTCCTGACAGTGTGAAGAGTCTGAGGGATTATTCTGAAAGGTGGGCAGGCATAGGTGTAGTCTATCCCACCTTATACTGAAGGCATCCACAGCCCATGCCTCTTGTCTGACACTGGAAAGACAAAGAGGGCATTAATTCAGCTTCATTGCAAATAAGTCCACCATTGGTCTTCCCAACAGATGAAAGAGCGTCTCTGCTACCGACTGGTGTCGAGACCATTCCATGAGGACTGCTTGTCTGTTTGGACAAGCTGTCCACCAGAATATTCTCCTTCCCCAGAATGTGGCAGATCTCCAAAAGCTGTTCAATTTAGGTTCCAGACTTCCAAGCAGAGAGAATATGTAGGAGTGCCCCCTTGATGTTTGAGGTACACTACGACTAACATGGTGACCCTGTCACAGTGATGTCTTGTGCAGTTGATGCATCCTTAAAGTGATAGAAACAAATTGCATTTCTCGATTGCTGATGGAGAGAACTTTTGTCCTGAGACCATAAACAACAAATGGGGCAAAAGTCTATGCTCGCTAGACATATGAGGTGAGTGTCCCTCACTGCTTTCTTAAGCACTGCTTTGCTGGGAAAGTACCCAAAATCAGGGATTTGGAGCAGCAAATTTTTTAACTGCTCCGCTCCAGCTCCACTCTGACCAGTTAGTGGCTGCTCCAGCTCCGCTCTGCCTTAAATTAAATAATTGTATAATGATTATTTGAAAGAAAGGGAAAACAATGATACACGAAAAATGAACAATTTTTATTTGAAGAGTTTACTCGGAACTGAATATTACAGGGTCACATCGATGTGATGTCCACACATCATCACCTCACTCTCACCACTAGAATCAAACAAAATCTAAAATATCAGGTTCAAATAAGAAATAAGCCATATTGGAACGAGGCAAATTGAAAAAATCAGTTATTTTTAGGAGTGAAACGATTAATCGATACTTTTTCCAAATCAATACGCACATTGATACAAGAGGTGACGAATCGATACAAAATGATACTTACCCTATACAAGTTACTTTAATCTTTAGCGGTTGTGAATAATTATTAGTTGTTTGCCTTTTCAATCTTTGAATAGAGAATTCATCTGAGAAAAACTATTGACAACACCCACTCGTCTTCTACAAATTAACAAACACAAGGTGACCAACTCATGAGGTTTGAAATCTGCCCCCCCCCTTCCCGTTCCATGCTGATTATTTTATCCTGTTAGCATGCTCAGCCACTGACATCATATATCAGTGTAACGAAGACATTCCAGATCTGTTCCCCGTGTATAATTTAAGTACTTTACTGATCATTTAATAACCACTTTTACACTAAATTTCTCTGTTGCTTCTCATCTTTTCTACTTGGATCGAATTTGAGGGCTACACTTCCGGTGTGTCACGCAGTGAGATATGTTACATTCAATTCTGATTGGTGGTTATTGTTTGCTCAAGTCTAGAGTTAAACAATAACCCTGAATCAGAACTGTAGCTTATTCACTGCGTGACACACCAGAAGTATTGGCATCTGAACTTGATCCAAATAGATACAAAGTAACATAGAAACTTTGCGCAAAAGTGGCTATTAAATGATCTGTAAAGTACTTAAATCATACATGGGGACCAAGTTTAGAATGTCTCCTTTTACATTGATATATGTAAGCAGCGACCGAACATGCCGATGGGATAAAAAAAATTTGAGCACAGAATCAGTAAGGGGACAGAGTCCAAACCGCACAAGTTATAGCTACCTCGGTAATTTGTAGAAGGGGAGTGGGTGTCGTCAATAGTTTCCTGTTTCAGTGACTATGTCTGTCTGTAATCTGCATACTAGAAATACAGTAAGTCAACTCATAAAATGGCACCACCCAACCACTGACAGACCTTCTAAAGATGAAAATACCATCAAGTTGATATGTTTATCGATAATGTATCATTTTACCCCTAGTTATTTTAGTACAATCTACCAAACTGAATCTGTTGTGCATTATTTGATTGATCACTAGTCAGTACAAAATTTGGAGTGCGGAGCAGGCAAAATTTTCCTAGCTCGAGCTCCACTCCAGGCAAAAACCTGCTTCTCCACTGCTTAGAGCTCCAGCTCTGCACTACAAACCTTGAAAATCAATGAAATTGGTCATAGTTACCACAAAATTAAAGCAAGAATTGGGGAGAAATTAACAAATACAACACAAGAAAGGATATGATTTACAGTTGAAATGCCAAAGGATGAATTAAATAATGAAGTGTTGAGCCCACAAGAGACATGGGTATAAATGAATGGAGTCCAAGGAAAAGAAGGATCATATTCCGATTGTCAGAAATGAAACCAAGGTATCAGACTGGGATCATATTGTTTTTTTCTTCTAGACCTCCAATTACTAATCGGAGAGAAAAATGTCCTTGGAACGGGAACTAGCACCAGGATAAGATATAGCAATGCAATAATAAGTAGGTATTTGTATTACTGCTATTAAATTCAACTTTAGAGCAAAAAGGTATCTCACTCAGAATTTTTATTACTTATCTTGTGAAGTCCATACCTAATGAGACTGATCAATATCAAACAGATGCAGTCTGAGTTAAATAGATGCTCAATGACTTTCAACATCTATGTCACATTATAGGAAACCAAAACAACTCTGTTTTTTTGTCTCAATCTTCATTATGCCGACACTTAAATATCTTTGAGTATTCTGTAAGAAAAAAGCTTGGACATAAACATCTTTGTCATGTTATGAGTTATAAAAAGAATATTCTGCCAATGAAAGTAAAAAGCTTAACATTACAGCCATTTTGCAGATGAAGAGACGACAATAATGTTAAAAGCCTGTAAACAAGTCTAGAATTTTTCTTAAGTATTTTGAAATCAATCCTTCACTTTAATGCTTCAGTTAGAGAAATCAATTTTATTTGGACTTTTAAGCATTTAAATTTTTACCAAATTTTTTCATCAGCTATTACTGAGAAACGAGGCAGTTTAGTGAAATCTTGCTTATGTGATGAAAAAATTCAGGGTTTGGGGTCATTTTCCTAAAAATATCTGTTTCAGGCAAGTTGAATATTTTTAGGGTTTTTTTTACGGAAACTTTTTGGGAGGTATTTAATGAATCACGATAATTGGACGATAGATGACGATGCCTTAACTTTACGAGTTGCATTAGACCAGGATGCAAGGATATCAGTCCTCTGGTTATTGAGAGGATCAAGTTAACAACATACTTTGTCGAGTTTCACTAGGTCAGGATGCAAGCAGTGGCATATAAACCCCCTCAATTCCCATCAAACATGCAAAATTTTATTGGAAGGGGGTCCTAGAATTAAGTTGGGTGGGGGGTGGCTTCAGAATTTCTTGCTATGCCACAGGATGCAAGGATGGCACTTTTCTGATTACTGAGAGGATAAAGTTAACAATATACCTTCTTAACTTCAACATCAGAAAAACAATTTTTATTAAGTTTTATACAGAAAAACTTCAAAGGAAGAGCTGATAATGGTTTATATCTCTCCCCCCGGTGGAAATTTTTAAAAGAAGCAACTAATATGGCCAGATTATATTAGTGTAGTGGCATGAAAAAAGGACTGAAAATTCAATAGTACTGGTCTGGATTTCACCAAGAAATACAGTGATCTCAGAGGCTAAATTTATGTCATACTTAAAATTGACCAATCAACTGCTAGAAGTCTAGACTCACGTTGGTGAAACTGAGGGAGAAGTACTTACTCCTTTGTTGACAGGACTGGCCTTGTACTAATGTATTACTGCCCTTGTACTAATGTACTTACTCCTTTGTTGACAGGACTGGCCTTGTACTAATGTATTACTGCCCTTGTATTAATGTACTTACTCCTTTGTTGACAGGACTGCCCTTGTACTAATGTACTTACTCCTTTGTTGACAGGACTGGCCTTGTACTAATGTATTACTGCCCTTGTACTAATGTACTTACTTCTTTGTTGACAGGACTGGCCTTGTACTAATGTATTACTGCCCTTGTACTAATGTACTTACTCCTTTGTTGACAGGACTGGCCTTGTACTAATGTATTACTGCCCTTGTACTAATGCACTTACTCCTTTGTTGACAGGATTGGCCTTGTACTAATGTATTACTGCCCTTGTACTAATGTACTTACACCTTTGCTGACACAACTGCCCTTCCAGTAATGTACAACAAAACTGAGGACTGCCCTCGTACTAATGTACTTACTCCTCTGCTGACAGGACCATCCTCCACTAATGTATTACTGCTCTTGAACAAATGTACTTACACCTTTGCTGACAGCACTGCCCTCTATGAATGTATTCAGTGCTTGTGCAAATGTATTTATGTCTTTGCTAACTGGGCTGCCCTTGTACGAATGTATGTACTCCTTTGCTGACAGGACTTTCCTCTACTAATGTATTACTGCCCTTGTTCTAATGTACTTGTACCTTTGCTGACAGGACTGCTCTTGTACTAATGTATTACTGCCTTTGTACTAATGTATTACTCTTTTGCCAACAAACCTGAGGATTGCCTTTGTACTAATGTATTTACTCCTTTGCTGACATGACTGCCCTTAAGCTAATGCACTTACTCCTTTGCTAACAGGACTGCCCTTGTATGTCTCATAAGGTCCATACTTCTCCGCAAGTTCGCAGCTTGCATCCAAAGCTGCAAAGTATATCGTCTCAAACATCTGTTTGTTCAGCTGTCCAGCTTCAGGGCTCTCAAAGGGGTACCTCATCAGGATGAAAGCATCTGCAAGACCTTGAACTCCGATTCCGATTGGTCTGTGTCTCATGTTGGATCTCTCGGCCTTAAAGATGCACATTTTCACTTTAAGCTTTACATAAATAAAATTATTATAGAGCCAATTGCAAGTGAGATCATTATAAACTGTCGAGAACAATCTATAGTCTACCAACTTATTCTTAAATTTGTTGGACTTCAAACATGAAGTCAACATCTCAAGCCTTTTTCCCCCACTTTAATATTCATATGTGCAAGTTTCAAAACCCTGTCAACAGTTTGCTAAGTAAACTAGGAAGGAGCTTGTATTTCCATGCTTTATTTAAAGTTTTGGGGATATTGTGATAATCTTACCAGAATACAAACACAAAACAATGTGACAAATTATTTATATACAACACTCACTTTAACTAGTCTACATGTCAAACTTTCGCTGAACGATCGTAAAGCCAAGTCCACAAATTCTGCAATGATCATGACAATGTGCTCAACCTGAGTGCTGTATTACATCAGTCTCATATTCTTCTTTTTAAAATTTGTAAAGCGCTATTGATTTGTCCTTTATCTGATCACACATGTTTTGAAGTTTAAAAAGATCCTCTCCTCTAACATGTTTCAGTCATATAACATCCATGAGTCACATCAATGAAGCCTGTTTTGCTCAACATCTGATGCCATTTTTTTAAAGTATAGATTGCACCGCTAACTAAATATGTTATCAAAATTTAATGAATCTGTGAGGCAACGTTTCAAATTGAAGAAACCCATCTGTTTTCTTGGAAATGTGCCATATACAGCTGCTATAAATAGAAAATAAAGTACATGTAGGTCTACAATGGACAGATCTACTTTCACGCTATTCTTATGCAGCAGTCTTCTTTTTTGAAAGAATATTCTCAAATTTATAGGAAGTGTAGGATTAAAGAGATGATAATAAAAATGACAAGAACAGCTTTTTATTACTTTATTTTTATTTTTTTTAATGTACCAAAAAAAACTTAAGCCATATACAGGCGATCACAAGACGTAATTAGGTGGAAAAAAAGCATAATGATTATGCCAAAAGTGTAATGGTTGGTATGCATTGTGTGCCCAAACTTCATATATAGGGTTGCATCGAGGATTTAGTAAATTTGGGCACTATCCCCTACTTCGAGCTGAAAAAAAGGGGAACCAATCTGGAAGAAAGGGTGGCCAATTTGGTCATAGTTGGGGCCTTTCAATTGGGCATAAAAAAAGTAACTTAAAACAAAAGCAGAACAAGAGTGTTATAATGTATCCTGTTTTTGTGGTGTGTGTGTGGAGAGAGAGAGAGGGGGGATGGAGGGAGAGAGAGAGATTGAGTTTGGAATATGTATTAAAAAGCATGGGAATTTAGGATGACAAGTCATTGCAGTTGCTCTAGTTAGGTTAACTGTCCCGAAAGTTAACTCACACTACGCAATTTATGGCTCATTATTTGGATGGTTTTTGTATCATCATTTAATGGAGCCATGAAGGTTTTAAGTATTGCAAAAATGTCTACTTGAAATGTCAAAACTAGGGACCAGACATTTTATCAGTTAGTCCTGATGGTGATTCAGAGTATACTAGTTTATTCTGCAAGTACTTCATAGAAACAATTCATGTTTACATAAATATATAGTAATCATCATTTAGACTTTATAGGTTTCATCAGTACCAAGTTATTTTTGCAATTTGATAACTTGGGAAACATCGACAGCTAATTTAAATGATAATGATATGAATGTCTCTTGCAACAATGTGGTCAATGATGAACAAATTAGTGAGTTGCTACAAGACTATCTGCCATAATCTAGAAATGTGTTAAAAGAACATAAATACCCCAACAACAACCTATATGGAATGTTTAAGCAAAAGGATGTATGGAAGAATAGGTGGATATACACATAAAGGTTACACTTTTTTGCCCGTTCTAATGTGGTGGCTTGGATCAAGAAAAAAAGAAAAGAAACAAACAAAAAGATGTAATAAAGTACTCTTGTAACAATATGTAAGGTTTGTGTATCCTACCACTTGTAACAATATCTAAGGTTTGTGTATCATACTGCTTGTAGCAATATCTAAGGCTTGTGTATCATATTACTTGTAATATGTAAGACTTGTGCATCATACCTCTTGTAACAATATGTACGGCTCGTGTATCATAACGCTTGTAACAATATGTAAGGATTGTGTATCATACCTATTGTAACAATATCTAAGGCTTGTGTATCATATCGCGTGTAACAATATGTAACACTTGTGTATCATACCGCTTGTAACAAAGTATAAGGCTTGTGTATCATACCTCTTGTAACAATATGTAAGGCTTGTGTAAAATATTGCTTGTAACAATATGTAATACTTGTATATCATACCGCTTGTAACAAAGTATAAGGCTTGTGTATCATACCTCTTGTAACAATATCTAAGGCTTGTGTATCATACTGCTTGTAACAATATGTAAGGCTTGTGTATCTTACTGCTTGTAACAATATGTAAGGCTTGTGTATCTTACCGCTTGCAACAATGTATAAAGCTTGTGTATCATACCTCTTGTAACACTGTATAAGGCTTTTGTATCATACTGCTTATAACAATATGTAAGGTTTGTTTATCTTACCGCTTGTAACAATGTATAAAGCTTGTGTATCATACCTCTTGTAACAATGTATAAGGCTTGTGTATCTTACTGCTTGTAACAATGTACAAGGCTTGTGTATCTTACTGCTTGTAACAATGTACAAGGCTTGTGTATCATTCCTCTTGTAACAATGTATAAAGCTTGTGTATCATACCGTTTGTAACAATGTATAAGCTTTGTGTATCTTACTGCTTGTAACAATATGCAAGGCTTGAGTATCTTACCGCTTGTAACAATGTATAAAGCTTGTGTATCATACCTCTTGTAACAATGTATAAGGCTTGTGTATCATACTGCTTGTAACAATGTGTAAGGCTTGTGCATCATACCACTTGTAATCATGTGTAAGGCTTGTGTATCATACCACTTGTAATAATGTGTAAGGCTTGTGTATCATACCACTTGTATTCATGTGTAAGGCTTGTGTATCACACCACTTGTAATCATGTGTAAGGCTTGTGTATCATACCTCTGGTACTGGATAGTAGTTGATATCGATGATTTTGTTCAAGTTCTTAACTATGACCTTGGTCACTGAAGCAAGCTTGGTAAAGTCGAAAGTTCGGTCTGGCCTCACATACATATTCAAAGCTATTGATGCCAGATTGCATACTGCCACCTGGAATATGAAACAGAAGCATCTCAAAAGATATCTGGGATTAAATTAGTTAGCTGCATCTACAAGTTAAGATGTAATGGTATTTCTGAGGAAAATCACGGAGATATAAACCTGTATTGGTGGTGTAGAGATCTCTTACATCTCAGGGTGTCAATCTTTTGCTGTGATTACTAATTAGGTAGATAATATTTCAGGATTATATAATTTTATATCTACAACAATGCAGTGTTGCACATAGAGCATGGGCTCGTGGGTTTCCCGCAATTGTATGTCCCACCCTCCTGGGTGCACTTTATCATCAGAAAAAATAAAAAAAATATGCCTACAACTTTCATTAGTGGATGTCCATCCATGTCTCTGCTGGCGTTAGCAATTTCCAAAGTTGCAAAAGGTGATAAAACTGTAAGATGACAATGAATATCTATTTTAAAACAATGTATCTGGCAAAGAAAACATTCAATGTTTGTGATAGTCAGCCGAGTGGCAATGTAAAGTGTTTGACAGCTGTTAGTGTCACGTATTTTCAATGTTAAAGTCACCCCTATGGGGAGGAAGATTTAATTTATTTTGAGGTTGACAAAAGTGACTAAATTTATGCAAATACACAATTTGTCATGTAATTAATGATTCATTAGTTTAGAAAGAAAATATAAATATTTATTATAATAAGTGCTGGTAGATACTGATTGTAAACTAAAGGTAAACGAGAGAGCAAGATCCAGAACAGAACATTCCATGGTGCAGCAGATTTCAGTTTAACCAGATTGTGACTTCATGAGTTACTTGAGCACATGATAAAACATTTATTGCAATAATGTAAGTATTCAAGGAATGTATGATAGTACAGTGCAGACCAGAAAGGGAAGGTGGCAAAACCGTTAAAGCAATTGAAAGATTATCTCATTTTTTTATAGCACTATTAGTGCATTATGTACTATTATTTTCATTTGTCCCTCTAACATGGTGTGTGTCACCTTGATTTGGATGAAGGGGAAACAGTGCCCCCTGCCCTTGGGATCCTATGCGCAACACTGAATAATGGCAGTATTCTGATAACTTGTGAAAGAGTTAACAGCTTTTCATTAAAAAAGAGTACCTTTTTTCTTGGCCCAGTGATCTGAAGCATGACAGTAGAGGAAATAGCTAAGGACTGTTCCTAAAACATATACAGGATCCTGAGACAGCAGTAAAAAATAAAAAAAATTATATTGCAGGGTAGTGGAGTCCAAAATTATTTATGTCCCTAGTTGTTTATTCCATATGATTCTATGTGCGACTGAAAGAACTGGCTGGGGAGGTCTGCCAAAATGTGTAAGCCAAATATGTTCTAAAAACTTCCACTTTAGAAATACTGTCATCAAATGCAAATTTTTTGGTGCCACATTGTAGTGAGCAAGGGTATCTCCGTATCTATTGCTTTGATTGGATGTATACAAAAAACTTCTCATTGGTCAGCTATAAATAGGTTGGGGCAAGCCTAGAACATGATATGACAATAGTTGCATGGTCCCCTGCCCTTATGCAGCTACTTTGTTACTGAAGTTACATTAGCCAATGAATAACAGATGACCAGTCTATATCACGATGGACGCTATTGAATCATAAACAAAGTTAAATTCAATATAAAAATTTTCTTCTCGTGTAAAAAGGAAATCTGTATCATATTTGGTCATAAATCTGTTTACAAAAAATAATTGTTGTCTACATGGATTTAAGTGTCACAAGAGATGAGCTTGCCTCATTTGGATGCTCTTGGACACAAAGAGCTTTGCGAAAATCACCTAACTTAGCTGCTTAGTGACTGTAATGGTGAAGTCCATGCTCCTCACAGCTCATACTCTTTCAGAAAGATTTTGTTTTTTAAGCTTGATATATAAATATGAGAAATGCCTGTTAAATGAGATAGACACTTTGTCATCTGCATTCTTGATCCCTCTCGCATAATCAAATGGTCCTGCACACGGTTTTATTGGCATAGAATTTTGCGGCACATGCAGCTAATAATTGATGGCTGTGTTTTCTATTCAACTTCACTTCCAAACTCCATAAAATCCATTTGACAGCTGGGCCTTCGTGCAGGTTGTAAAGAAGAAAAAAAAAGTGTAAAACAGTATATACTGTATGTACTCGCTTATAAGTTGACGTTTTTTTTACTTAGAATTCGACTCGTGCAGAGTAGGGGTCGTCTTATAAGCGCGACATTAAAAAAATAAAAAAATCTTGGGGTAATGTTGGAAACTCTAGATGTTTGCAGTACATAAAAATACTGTCAATTCATATATTTGTACGTTTTCATGCCACTATTCCTATGCAGTAATGCATATATGGTATGCACTGTGTTTATCCATTTCACGACGGTATTCATTACACAATACATGTATCTACAGTTATTTGGATATTATTAATTTGAAAATATTACCGGTAAATTAAATACTACCTACCGCAAAATGAAGTGTCCGTCAATGTTACCGTGGGTGTTTACTAGTAAGTATATTGCCTCCATTTTCGTGCAAGTCCGAACAACCTGTATTTGTATTAATATTTGTGTTTTGCTGTATAAAGATTGTGCTTGATGCAATAAAAGTTTTGATTTAATTTGTATTTTCCTTTTCCACAAGTCAGATTTAATTCCCAAGTGATATTTCCCAAGTTATCTGCCGGTGCACATGGGCCGATAAGCCTTTGGTTTGTAAAGGGACTCACTTTGTTTTCAAGTTGACAATCCTTTTGATCGAGCCGCCGATCTATACTTGTTCAGTGCCAAGTAGAGTTCTACAACTTCCTGTGCATATACTTTGACCTTAATCCCTTTGCTTGTAAAGGCACCACACTCTTTGTTTTCCCACGTGACAACCCTTTGATCAAGCCGCGAGTTTGATACATGTTCAGTGCCAAGTAACAAAGGGTGACTATTGGAACTCCCTGTGATCTTGCCGCACAATTGACATGTGTTCAGTTGCAGCCTTTAATAGATTTGACTTTATGATCAAAGTGTTACTCACAGAGCCCAAGCTCAGTCTTTGCATAAGCACCCGCATATGACAGTAAAGCCGAGAATCAGAGTCGGACGAGATTTACAATGACTAGACGACGATGTAGGATTTCAGAACTTTATCAGACAATGAGGATTAATTCTTGGACTTTGTACCAGATGACATTAGATAGTGATATTTATACATTTATTTGTACGACGTCTGGAATTAACATATTACGGGATATTGTGAATCGGATCATTCTGAACTTCTATTTTTATACCGGTATGTGACCTATAATTGAATTCATGGATTTATCATATAAATGGATTTAAAATGTCAAGCATTGTGGATTTCAATGGACTTTATTACACAAAGATGGACAAATTATAAGTTGTCAATTTATTTGTGACATATTTCACTCAATAATATAATTGTATTTTACACTGGTTTTGTCTTTATTTTACACTGGTTTTGTCTTTATTTTTCTTATCTATCTATCCAGTTTGGCTTGTTTATATTTCCAAAGTGCGTTTCTGACTCGCTAAGAAGTCACCCCTTCAGACGGATCTGACTTCCAAAATACACCCCGACTTATAGGAGGGTCAAAGAGAAAATCACTTTTTGCAGCCCTAAAAAGGAGGGGGGGGGGGTCGTTGACTTATAATCGAGTATATAAGGTACAATGAACAAATAATTTCATTATGGTTTCTACTTAGGCACCAACCATTTAATTGGTGTGTGTGTGTGCCTTAAATTTTCTTTCAAGCTGGGATATTTGTTTCTTTTACCTCAAGATACCGTAATGACAGTTTATTTTTCATGACCCAAGACTTATATGCACCTAAAAAATATAACCTCTTTGGCATCCCAACACTTACAGACACAAAAATTTCAAGACAAAATCAGCAAGATTGCGATGTCACACAGCAGTGACCAGCTCTTGTTCAATTACCATGTTAATGAACTGTTATAAACTACAATGATTGACTTTGTTATTATTATTTGTATGTGCATATTTTCTGACTTCTCCAACATGAAATGAAATAAAGGTAAATAAAGAATTCATAATTCATGGGCCACTTAACATTTACCAGGGGACCGAAAAAAAGACATATACAATAGTGTACAGTACTCATACAGTGCATATTGTGCTTAGCATCACTTATATCCTTGCTTATTCCTAAAACTATTATAGGCAGATTTTGCTTTATTCATTGTTTTTACCAAATCTCTTTCTTCCAGATCACATTTTCGCCATAAGTCCATACTTGTTTTATTTACTCTGTATCACGCTCAATAGTTTGCGTTTTTCATTGATACAGGTGATCTACAAAGTTATGTAATCTATATGAAAAGACACACACGTTTAATTATACAAGGCACATAGCCAGTATATATTCACATAACTGTCATATATTCATAAAAAAAATCACCATAATATAGGTTAAAATTCTGAATATAGATAGACTAAAATCAGCATCAATCCATTTTAGTTTTGTGTTTTAGCTGCACACAGGGTTCATACAGCTGTTGGTAAAATAAATTCCAGACCTTTTCCAGTCTTTTTTCTGGACTGGATTGCAATATTTTCCAGACCCCTCCGGCACATGTAAATCGAAGTATGTATCACTATAAATGAGCATGTGGTATTCGCATAATATAAAACAGTATCCACCAATCACAAGTGGATGATAGGTCACATGTCTTGCCAACCACACTGAACCAGCAGGCCCATCACTAGACCAAATGGTGCCCCAGGTGATGAGTGTCTTTAGCAAAATAAAACACAGCAACCCAAAATTCCATACTTTTTCCAGATCTTTAGGGCAAAATCTTTATTTTCCATACTTTTTCCGGGTCTGGAAAAAGCATTCTTTTTCCCCATACTTTTTCCAGACTTTGTACGAACCCTGTGAACAAAAATCGTAATTTCCCAGACATCATTCATTCCACTTTTGATTTTGGCAAGCTGGTTGTTTCAGCATCTCCTTTTGATTATAACTGGAAGATTTGTCTTTTGTTTCCTGACAGTATTCCAGGCCAGTTCATTGTTTAAACCCTGAAACTGGCTTGGGTAAAGAGGGAATTTTGTCTGGAGGCAATGCCGGTACCACTTTGTTCTACAACATTAATCCACACCAAGTAACTGTTTTAAAATCTAAAGTGGATTGAAAAGGATAAGATGCCATGCATAATAGCAGTTTAAATTAATTGGCCCCCCAACATTGATATTAGATTGACCAATCACTGGCTATCAACTAAGGTATGAACACTTGATTGGTTGAGTAGAAATATGCAAAATTTAAGCGACTTTTGCTGATTGGTGAATTTCTCATGGAATGTGTGATGCTAACCAGTAAAAAAGAATTGTAAACTTATTTATTATACAAAGAAGTCAACTAAGCATATGATCTAGGAATAAAGATATAAAAATTTACTTCATCACAAGTCATCATAAACATTTCACTATTGAAGAGTTTGTGGTACAGTTAAGTTCTAGTGAAGATGCTTTGCCTCGTTCATGGAAAGATAGTCCAATTCAACATCAAAACCCAACAGACCTGTTGGTCAACCAAGGAAATGACCAGAGATGAGGAAAGGAAGAATGAAGTACGGAGAAAAAACCCCAAGGCTGACCCTGATACTGCCCCAAATTATGATGGGAATTTTTAAAAAACTTGAACTGATGACGCATAGAAAGAAGATACCGACAGTGCCAGTGCTAAACGTTGACATTTTAGAACATTTATGGTGAAGCAAAAACTTGAAGTTGTTGACTTTGCAAAACAACATGGAATCAGAGCAGCAGAAAGACATTTAAAGTGCTTAAATTGTCAATATGTATCTGGATACAGATTTTTTTACAACAGACAACCAAATTAGAACACTTGCCAAAGAAGTGTTAGGCCTGTTACATATGGGGAAGAATTGGACACTAAAATCACCAAGTGGGTTCTTGTTTCATGGGACTTTACAAATCCCTGTGACTATTGATGGAATCTGTGCTTATGCTAAAGAGTTTGTTGGAAATAAACAACCAGATGTGGATTTTAAAGCAAGTTGTGCTTGGGCCTCCTTGTTTATGAAATGGCACAACTTAGTGCTTAAAGCCAGAACTTTAATGGCACAGAGATTGCCTGTGGATTTAGAAGACAAATTTCTTCATTCCACCAGCTGTTATGGAGAAACGAGATGAGGATGACTTCGACAACTCAGTGATTATAAACATGGATGAAACACATGCATTTCGACCTTGGATAAATGGTGGATAAAAAAGGAGATAAATCTGTCCGCATTCACGCAACAGGGGCAGAAAAACAGACACTTAACCATAGCACTTATTGTTTCAGCAGCAGGAAAGGTATTACCAACAATGATTATATTCAAGAGTGTTCATGACTTAAAAGGCATCAAAATACCAAAGGATTCTGTTGCAACTGTAAAGAAGAAAGCCTGGATGGATGAGGTGCTGATGCTGCAGTGGATACAGTAGGTGTATCTAAAACACACATTGAAAAAGAGATACCTCATTATCATGGATTCATTTACAGCCCATAAGACAGAGCCAGTGGAGAAGGTGCTGAGAAAGGGAAATGTTGTCTCTGCTGTAATTCCAGGGGAATGTACATTGAAAATCCAGCACTAGATGTTTCCATCAATAAATATGTGAAGGCTGAATTATGCAAACTTTGGATTGCCTTTATTATGAAAGCTGCTGAAAAGCTAGCAAAGAACAAGGACTGCATGTCAATGATCACAACAGCTGATAAACAGACTGTGTTACGGAATTATGAATCATTTCTTTTAAACAATGGTATCGTTTTATAAGTTTATGACCTCTGCATTATAGTGTAACAGGTGTCGTTTTGCGGAGTACACATATACGGTAATTTCAATGTGACCCAGTACATTGGTCCTGGGAAAATCAATATTGTCGGTGAAGCATTAGTCATGTCACGTGACTAGCGCGTGCTAAAATGTATTATCATTTTGACCTGGATTCAATGTTCTGACCTGGATTTTGCAATACAAGGAATGATTCATTTTGTTGACCAGAAGTTAGATTGTAAGATCGTAGTAATAAGATGTTGATTTGAGATGGAATAAGAAATGGGTTTTGTTTGTTTTAAAGACGCAGTACAAAAAATGCTATATAATAAGATGTGATCGCAGCGTTTGTCATTCTTCATAGTTTGTCAGCTTGAGAGGTCATTAACGAAATTGGTTCCTTGTATGTGATATTCTGCTTCAGAAATGTTATTATATAGTACATTTTGGATTTAGTACTGCTACTTCAGAAATATTTCCCAGACTACATTTTGGGATTAACTAATGATATTTAAGAATTATACAGCTCCGTTGGAATTATCGGAAACATTTCTAGAACTTGTGTGATATTCTACATTCACAAGGATTTATTTGGAATTAATAACACTTGGATATAACTGATTCTTTGGTGGTTTCAT
The DNA here is from genome assembly GCA_029931535.1 of Margaritifera margaritifera. NCBI lineage: Eukaryota > Metazoa > Mollusca > Bivalvia > Unionida > Margaritiferidae > Margaritifera > Margaritifera margaritifera. The sequence continues at coordinate 1,086,292 of JAQPZY010001411.1, read as the reverse complement.
TCAGAATACTCTTCATTTGGAATAATTTGGATTTACTTCCGGATCAATGAACTTTAGAACAATTTAGGACTTTTAAGGATATTCTATACTGTAAGTTATTTTTAATTTTTTCACTTTGATTGTTTGTTGAAATATTTTAATATTTTAGGAAATTAAATATTTGTGTTTTAAATCTTGAAAGCTTGTTTGAGTCTTTTCTTTTGTTACATTTACCCCTAGTCCAAACAACTGTGATAAATTGGATTGATGATGCCATCAAATCACTCAAGGGAAAAACAGCTCATCAAAAATCATTTAAAGTGTGCGGCATTAGCAACCATAGGAATGGCTGCGAGGATCATCTTGTGCGCTCCAATGACCTTGAGCCAAATTGTGATAGTGATGATGAGGATATAGAGTTTGATAGTTTTGATTTGGAGGACTTGAGGCAGGTGATTGCCAAATTAGAAACTCTGTATGACGTTGATGACATGGAAAATAATGTGAACTCTTTTGAAAGTAAAATATTTATATTTGAACTTTGAAAGTATTCTCAGGAATTTTCTATTGTGTATACACTACCCATATTAAAACTGATCAAACTTAGGATTCATGTTTTTGTTTTGAACCACAATACATTCTCTCTCTCTCAATCCTCTTAATCCAGTCTTCTCTCTCTCTCTCTCGTACATACAGAAGCAATACAAACAGTTCATCAACTTTCAACTTTTTTCCCCTCATTTCATAATTTTGTAAATTCTTTATCATGTACCGAATTTGTAGCCATCACTGGTGTAGTTCATCAATGTGTAATCACCTTTTACTACATAATATTAGCATGATTACTGTAGCTGAGTAAACAAAAACTTATTTACATCAAAACAAACTACTACTGCATTTATATGGTATTACAATTATTTTCAAAGCATTATATCTGAAACTTCTTTATCGTATTTTAGAGATATTATTGAAGTTTAGTTCAGTGGTGCCTATGATTTGAAACCAAGAGATGTACTTCATTCAGCACAAGTTAAAATCTTCAATGTACATGCGGTAATGCTATAATGTAAACAAACTCACTAAATGCGAGCGTTGAACCAAACACTATTTTTGATACTTTGGTGAAAGCTTAACTGTCTAGTATAATTCATATCTGATAATGTTTAAACTGTTCAATTTCATACACAATAAATAAATTGAAAGCTAACCTGAAGCTTTTGTCCTTGTACTAAGGACTTCATCAGCAGAATGATTTATTCTCTACTGATTGTTAACATCACCCGAGGGAATAGTGAGCGATGTTAACAAATTGTCCCAGATATGCGGCAGATTTTAACAGCCCGCGTCCCTGTTCAGCGTTGGTTTGTGAGCACGGATAAAACAAGAACTCGATCGTGTCAATGCTGCCCTCAAGAGGTGTCATTATCCGGATTGGGCGATTAAGAAGGTTACCAAAAGGCTGAACACTAGTCAAAGTGACAGTACCGGGAAGAGCAGACCATTTACTAAAAAAAGTGACTAGAAAGGTAGCATCATCCTACCGTATGTGAAAGGTACTTTCTAAATGCCTGAAACGCGTTTTTCAGCGACAGAACATTAATGTGTGTTTTAAACCATACCAGACCCTAAGACAGATGCTAGTTCACCCAAAGGATAAGTCCAATAAGACAGATATTTGTGGACCTATCTATCACATAAAGTGTGAATGACAAGGGGACAGTCAGTGCCATCACAACTACATTGGGGAAACAGAAAGGGCATTGAAAGCGAGATTCAACGAACATAGAAGACCAAGTTCAAGTTCATCTGAGGTATCACGACACATCCACACAGTTTGCCCGGGCCATACGGTATCTTGGGACTCAGTAAACATCTTAGATTGAGAACAATCATGGTTTGAGCAGGGGATTCAAGAGTCTTTATACATCCATGCTCACAAACCAACGCTGAACAGGGATGCAGGCTGTTACAATCTGCCGCATATCTGGGACAATTTGTTAACATCGCTCACTATTCCCTCGGGTGATGTTAACAATCAGTAGAAGTCCTTAGTACAAGGACAAAAGCTTCAGGTTAGCTTTCAATTTACTATTTTTGATGTTGTAATACTGATACCACATTTTAATGAGTTAGGTAGTTACATTTTCATGGCAAAAAACATTAATTACTGGTGACTTTTGACAACTGTAATGCAATAATGCATAAACTTACAATAGTAAACTAGAGCAAAAAAAAGGAGAAGTTACTGTTAATATGGGTACAACATCCTGCTAATGCTCAATGCTTGTCATCATCCGATCAAATTATATATGTTTGAATAAGTCAAAATGACAACCAGAGGAAAATTAAATATATTTATTGACTTTTGAAACAAATTATATTAATTTATAACATTTCCATCTTATTATTCTTAATGATAGTCCCTTAAAAACCAGTCATTTGTTTCAAAATGATATTACAATTGATGAAATATACCGATCAATCAGTAGTGAAAAAATGTCTAAGGTGTCTGGAGTTATAGTAATTTAGTGTTCCAACTTTCACTGGCCATAAAAAATTATTTTTGAAAATAATTAAGGGTGTCCCAAGACTTAACTTCATTACAGTAATTTGTTATTTTCAACTAATATAAGGGATATAATAGGTTTTGTTTCTTTTGCTTTAAATCAGAGCAAGAATATTTTTTTCAAGCAATTTGATAACCAGGATTTTTTCACTCAATAAAAATGCCAGCCCCCCCCCCCCCCAGTGAGCAACTGTCGGAGGAAAACATGAACGCTGGTAAACATTGACCCTGTACTGGTACATGATTCACTTCTACAAGTGGTTGTATCTTTCAGATCTTACTGATGCCAAAATTGGGTGTTAGATGCATGGTACAACTACGAAGACTACGAAGATATTGACGACTTTATACAATAGGCTCACATCTGTGTAGATACACTGTTGTTTTAACGATTGCTACTGCAAGGTGCTAATCATGGCGGAAGCTCTTTTTGGGTGGTAAATTTTGTATGGCTTATTTAGTACAAAAAAAAAAAAAAAATGGACTGCATTCCTCCGGATCTGTTACATCTGTTTGTTCCAGATGGTAGTTGCATATTCCAACTTTCCAAATTTAAGTAATTAAATTGACATGTCAGTGTAATTTTGACTGAACAAATCAGTTCCCACAGAATTATTTTTAGATTGTCTCTGCATTTAACTGTTTTTATTGCGGCCTGGCTTGGAGTTTGGTGGGGGTGTCAATTAATGCCAAGTACACAAAGGAAACAGGATGGATTTGATACCTTTATTAATATTGATGAATATTCAAATCCTATTTGAATATATTCAGTGAATATTCGAATAGGAACATTAGGTATTCATTTCAGCTCTAACCGCCTTCCTCTGGTCCCCAAGTATATTTTAATGCAACAGCCCTAACTATAAGACAATTTAAGCACTATTTTAAAAAAAAATTAATTGTCACTGCATGTAAATGAAAATTTCAAAATCCATTTCTTTATAAACTTTGCTTTCTTAATAATTTGTGCATACAATTTTCATTTTGAAGTTCTAGAAGAAAGCAAACTTTTCAGTAAATTATGTTTTTCTGAGAATACTTAACCGATCATGTTAACATTAAGAAATTAAGCTTGCTATCTCCGGAATCCAGCCCACCCCAAAAAGATGATAGTCTTTTCCGTCTATATCATACAGACGAAAGGCAGCAACTCTTGCCCGTTACCTCCCCTTGCTGCTGCCAGGTTTTGCTAGTTTTAAGCTGAGCGATGTATCAATGTGGATGCTTGCATGGCAGGAAGGTTGGGAGGGTTTTAAAGTAATCTGATTGCGCAAGTATTATTGTAGAAACATAATTTACTGAAAAATTTTCTTTCTTCTTTCAATATGTTCCCCGATCGCATTTATGTTAGGAGAATAGGTAATAGGAGGGCATGCTGAGCATCCTACCTATACCCTGGCCATTCTTCGAGGGAAGAAAGGCTGGATTCCCTATATGAAAGATAATCCACTCTCCCAACTTGAAAGCAGCACAGTCAAAAGTCACATGATCCATGACATCTATACCTGGCTAAGAAGAAGACTTTTGAACTCTTCTTACTGAGAAACTTTTTATGGGCAAATCCAGTAAAAGCACTAAACTATGCCCGTGAGGAGGCTGTGCGGCTGTCAACTGGGTCTTGTGGTCATCTGGGCAGCAGCCGCTGGACCCACCAGATTCAAATCTAGTCTCTGCAAAGCTAAATTCCAGAGATAAAAACCTGAGAAGGTTGATTGTGCATGCCAGCCAACAACTCTATTATATCTCAGATTGAAACATTACGTTCGAAAGTGAGACTTGCAAAGATCGCTCTAATTTCATGAGATGATTCTGATCTTTTGAGACTTCAGAGTATTCTGAACCTATAACCCACTTCAGCCATGATGCTAAGGCTTGAGAGGTGATAACCTCTTTCCCAACATTCACTGGAAGAAGAGTCATTGTTTTCTATGTGCTTCAAGTAATGCTGAGAGTGCGGACAGGATCTTGCATGGTCGCTTCTCTCAATGTATCTACTGAAAAGAGAGAGAGAGAGAGAGCATATGATGACTCTCTGATTGCCTGCTGATGGCAGCCTATTCCTGGCTACAAAGCCTGGTTGCATATCAGGATAAAAAAAAACATCCGATCTGAACTGGAGATAGTTCGGGTCCACTGAAAGGGCATGCAAAAGCTAGAGCTATCAGGAATTAAGTTTTGTATGATAGCAGCTCCAGTGAGGTTCTGGCTAAAGGTTTGAATTTATCTAAATTGAGCGATTTCAAAACCACTGAAAGATTCCATTTCGGAAACAGGACGAGGGATTTTGATCTATTCAAGTCGAAATATGCTAGTAGGTCTGATAGATCTGTAATCATGATTGATATCCCCTTGGCTATGATGCCTGAAAGTGTCGGATATCAGTAATTGGCGCCAACTTTTTCTCATCATACAACCAGAGAAAAAAGTCAGAGAGTTGAAGAATCGAGGTACTCAGAGCGATGATGTTGTTGATTTTGCACTAGTCCCTGAATACATGCCACTTTTCCTCATAAGCCTTTAGAGTGGAGGGTCTTCAAGCTCCAGAGATAATCTCCACAATCAAAGGTTTAAATTCTTTCCTTCACAAGGCTTCTCTGACAAGAGCCAGGCATTAAGGAGAGGTCGGTCCAGACAGGGAAGGAATACCTGTGATGTTGCTTGAGAAGATTCGGCTCAGCTGGATTCTTCCTGGGCAGATCTATCGCCAAATCAAATAGATTGTTGACCCAGGACTTGTTCCATCTGAGGGGCTATCAGAATCAGCTTGCAGTTCTGACCCCTCAATTTCCATATTATTTTGGGTACCAAGACCTTGGGTGGGTAGGCAAAGGCCCACAACCCCTCCCAACTGATTGAAAGTGAATCCATGGCCTAAGCTTTTGGGTCCAGAACTGGAGAGATGAATGGTGGACAGTTTGTGATTCCAATTTGCTGCAAAAAGATTGATCATTGGATGCCCCCAATGCATGCAAATCTGATGAAAGAATGACTGATGGATGGACCATCTAGTATGAATGAGCTGACCCTTTCTTGACAGTCTGCCAGGACAATGAGTTGTCTGGGAACGTGTCTGATTTGTACATTGATATTGAGTCAACTGTCCTCTGACAAGATTGCGCATACACTGCATGTCCCCGACGATGTGCATTTTGTGCAGACGAGGCATGTGTCATTTGTGTTCTTGTTTGACATGAACTTTTTACATTTAGACATTTAGTTGTCATTGTTTAACTGAAATGACAAGAATGAAAAATGAATAAATTCAAAACCCGTGTTAATAAGTCGCAAAACAACACCCGTTAATAATAGAGTGAGCGAAAAAACATGCAATGAGCATGAAAACACGAACAACAACCCACATCAGCGATACTGTGTCAGAGCATATGGTCAGAATAAATGAAATTCATGAATGTGACAAATTAACATAAAAATTAGTCAAAATCAATAATAATGTATACCACCTGTAGTAGATTCCATACAACACACTAAAAACCCAAATTCCAGGATGGATGGTTTAAAACCATGGAGATAACACAGGATATTCGTAAGGTCTACAGTACCATGTTGCCAGTAGTGTAGTGCAAACAAGAAACTAGCAACACCCGGCAGCGGCAAGGGGAAGTAACAGTCAAGAGTTGCTGCCTTCGTCTATGTGATATAGACGGAAAAAAAACAACCAATTGTTGTCTTTCTGGGAGGGCTAGATTCGGGAGGTAGCAAGCTAATTTTCCTAACGTTAATGTGATCAAGGAACGTATTGAGAAACATTTTTATAAAAACATTTCCTCATTTAGCATGGCACATAGACAAAAGGTGTCAATCTGAAAATACAGGCAAGATGTATTTTATTTTTGAGCGTAAAACTAATTTTAATTATATAATACTTGCCTGCTACTATTGCACTGGACTGGAAACTACAAGTTCCAGAAAAGGAAAGCAATGCAACAGCAGCAGCTACTGTATTACTGCTATTAAAATTGATATTTTTATGTTCTACTAGATCTATTACTCACTTCATCTGGACTGCTGTATTCTACGATTTCTGTACAGAGGTTGCTGCACTTGATTGTGCCCAGGTTTTGTTGGTTGCTCTTGCGATTGCAGTGATCCTTGTACAACATGTATGGAGTTCCAGTCTCAGTTTGAGATTCAATGATAGCATACCACAACTGCTGGGCCTTGATTGTTTTCCTGCCACGACCCTCTCTCTCATACCTGAGATTAAGTAAAATATTCAAAGCTGGCATAAAGTTTGAAGTACTACAGCTGCCAAATTTAAGATCGAAAATAAAATGTACAACAATCCTAACTTTCCACCTCATATTTCATTTAAAATCATGTGAATAACACAAGAAATTTTGCTTATAAAACAAAATTTTTGATTTGCCCAAGCCTACAAAACAATAGATTTTTAAAATACTGGTACTTGTATGAGAATGTAAACAGTATTTCTTTTTTTTGAAACTACTAATGTGTTTCAGGAACACAGATGCCCCACCAGTACCTGAAATGGACTAGATGCAAAGCCTAACCAAAGTGTGATGGATAAATGAACAGACTTAGGTAACACTAAATGCTCTACCACTGTTGAGGTGGAGCATAAAACCCACAGGTGTGAACTTTCTCTGCTAGATGTATTTCGTACATAATCTTCAGGTAGATTGTTTGGTTTTTAACTGCACTTTCAATGCATTGGAAGTACTATTAGCTCTGTAGTTATTCATTTTACATCTAACTAGATAAATTCAACATCATCTAGGAAACCTAGTATGTGTTTAGGTTTTGATTTGCGTAACGTGTCTGTTAATACCAAAATGTAGAATGAATGTGGAATACATTTTGCCTTACTTTTCATACAGTTGTTCAAACTCTTCTCCCCAAACATCTGCAAGTCCAGGGCATTCAGCTGGGCACACCAGCGTCCAGTCGGCATTGCTTTCTACACGTTTCATGAATAAATCAGGAATCCACATAGCGTAAAACAGGTCTCTAGCTCGCTGCTCTTCCTTACCGGTGTTCTTCTTGCAATCCAGGAACTCAAAGATATCTGCATGCCATGGTTCCAGGTAAATTGCAAACGCTCCTGGTCTCTGTAAATTATTGAATAGTAATTTTTTCACCATATATTCATTTTGAGGGGCATCAGTTTTCCTGGTTTAAAATAATAAAATTTAAAACAAAATAAGTTTTTATGGATATTTAATGTGATGTTATATTCCAAACATGAGGTGAATTGGTAAAGGGGTTGTGGAAATGTAAGTGACAAAAAAAAAAAGTTTCCCAATCATAAACCCTGACCCCATGGCTCCACCTAGAGGTAGGAGTTGTAATTAGATGGGGAATAAGTGAAGATATTTTATTCCAAATATGAAGTGCTGGAAAAAACTTTAACAAAAGCTGTCTATAGATATATGCTCATACAAACAACTCAAAAGGTAGCGTATAAATAATACAGACATCTGATTGTTTCCATCTTCACGATACCTTGTTTCCTCCTTGGTCCACATATCTGGCTGTGTTGTTGTAGACCCTAAGCATGGGCAACAAACCGTTGGAAATTCCATTTGTCTGAAGAAAAGAAAAGGACTTTGAGAGACTTTAATGCTGATTTTAAATGACTCTCATTGTACTTTATTTTCTAAATAATTCGAACAGATAAAATATATATACAGTATGATACACTGATGTATTCAGCAAAATTACACTGAGATCCACAAGCAACTCCAGGAACAAGCTTGTAGTTTGCAACAAATAGATTGCTTAATGCAGGCCTTTTTTTTATATCTCTTTCGATCAACTGGAACTGTGTTCATGGAACAAAAATGTCATACCATAGCTTGAACACTGATTGGTCAATTTAAAGGTCATGGCTTGCATGTTAAGCCCATGATCAAAGCATTGCTGTAAAATGTGTGACCTTTAGGTCAAAAGGCTGAAAAAGCGTGCTGCAGAATGGTCTCGGCTTCATAATGATTCATCCAAGTATGAATAAAAGCCATCAAGGGGTTTTGAAAATATAAGCAAATAAAATTAGAGGAATTGTGAGCAATTTGCTAACACAAATATACCTCTACATACCACCCCTATCCCCTCCCCACCACAACACCAACCCCCCCATATAACTCGTCTGAAAATAACGTACAATGATTGGTCGACATGAATATCTTCAAATGATGAGCATAATATGTCTTAAGTTTCACAGCAATCCACTAAAAAATGCAAATGTGGCTGCATTAAAAACATTCTGTCCTGCATCCAGCTGTAAGCCAAAGGGCAATAACTCTAACTCGAGTCACAAAAAAACTGCAAGATAAATGTCATCCACTGCATTTAGTTGCAGGACATAAAGGACAAAAAGAAGAAGAAAAAAAAAAAAAAAAAAAAAAAAAAAAGTGCAAGAGCAAAGTGTGTCGTCAATATGCTCATCTTCAAATGATGACTATAACATGTACAAAGTTTCATGGCAATCAAATGAAAACTGAGACTAGTTGTGTTCTCAAGATTATCACATAACTGATACACTTTACATACAGTGTTTGCAGTTTCATATTTTTGATATGTTGACATGTTAACACATCTCTTTATGTGAATCTGATTGGTCCAAATAAGCCCATGACCATCACTCTAACAGCATGGGAGAAGTCAAAGCCTACAATTGTAATGCCCTCCAACATTATAGTCATCAGTCTTTGCGAAATTTTAGTTTTCAAGTGATATCTTGAGGGTGTGCTAATGTTTTTCTTTTGTCCTGCCATTGTGAAATTCAATTCTTCATTGGAAGTACTTTCGGTTTGTGTGGGTTTTACCAGCTAGTTCACTAGTTATCATATCTACAGTCATTTTTATCGCTTTCACAATTTGAACATAATACTGGGATAAAGAAATCAGTTAACAGTTGTTCCTTATCTACCTCTTTGTGAACTTCACTGATTTTACAAATGATAAATGATGCTACATTAAGCTCATAACATGTGACTTGGAAGCAGAATTGCTAAGACTAAAAAAAAATAGTTTTAGTTCAAAATGTTATGTGGAAGTTACCTCAATATGTTACTTAAATTTGTTTCATATTTACATTTTCGAGACTATAACAATTTGGTCTAATGCAAAGAGTGTTCTTAACCTCTCAACCAAGAAATATTATGAGATATACTGAGTTTACAATTATTTCCCAAGCTTCGCCAGATATAGGATTAGGAGAATGGGGAAAAATAGATTGTCGGAGCATAGTGACCAGTACAAATGAGAAAGATAGCTTGATGGATTTTGTCCATTTTCATAAAAACAATCAGAGCAATTGAGACATTGAATTATAGGTTTTCGCATCTGTATCAGATTAAAGGAAGATAACACATTTTTTTAAAAATGTGTCTTATTAATTTTTTTTTGTGTGTCAGTGAAGTTTTTGCGCAGAAACCATTTTCTCCCTTTAGTCACAGTGACATTTACCTTTTGACTCCAAAATCAACAGACTTCATCCATACCAAGTGCAAGTTTAGTATTGGCATGTTATGTAGAATTAAAGTTATTGTGCAGAAATCATTGTTATTCTTTCAGTCACAATGACCTTTACATTTGACCCTGATATTGATAAGAGTTCTTCCTTACTCCAAGTGCACACCATATCACAAAGTTTGGTAAGTGTAGATGGTGGAAAATTAGAGTTTCTGATCAGAAACCATACTTTTTCTTTCTTTCAGTCACAGAAACCTTGATCTTTTGACTCCAGAATCAATGGGGCTTATCCTTACCAAGTGCAACCATCCACACAATTTGGTAACTAGATGGTGTACAACTAAAGTTATTGTGTGGAAACAAAATTGTCATCAGACAGAAAACATCATAAACATAATACACTCCATCTTAGGCATGTGTAAAAAAAATAAAAATCGCAGAAGCACCACAAATAGTTGATATTCGTATGTTCAGATCGTGATTGTATCATTTCCCAAGTTTCATGGTGATCCACTGAAATAGGTGAGACTACTTGTGTTCAGAAGATTCTGTCATACACTGCAATCCACAAAGGGCAATAAAAAATATTTCAGAGTGATTTGATCTGTGCATCTCCTGGTGATGACCTCAATATTTACAAGTTTATATGTCAATCCATCAAAAAACTTGGAAAATGCAGGACTAGTTGCACTAACAAGATTGTATCATACACTGCATCAAGCTATAAGACCGAAAGGTCAATAAAAAAAACATTGCAGGAGCAAAGTGACTTGTTGGTATGCTTATCTTCCTGTGATGACTATATTATTTACCAACTTTCAGTGTAATCCATTAAAAAGAAAAGTAGAGAAATGAAAAAACACCCAAAACAAAACAAAAAAACCTAAAACAGTGAAACTGCAGAACTAGTGGCGGTAATGAGATTGTGTCATACACTGCTACAAGACAAAAAGGGCAACAACTCCAACAAAAACTGCGCAAATATTATGGCAATCCATTAAAAACTGGAACTTGTGCTAATGAGATTGTGTGCTTCATAATGAGTCATCTCTTGTATGACAAGAATCTACAAATGGGTATAGGATAATATATGCAAATTAAAAAAACATTAAACTGTTGACGCCACTGGAAAAGTGACTGTAATGTCTCGCTTTCACACAAACAGGGACTTTTAAAAAATTTGTATCTGTCTTCAATACCAATACTGAATGGTTGGATGGATGTGGTAGTTTTATTTGGGGTGGGTGGGGGTGGGGAGGGGTTGGGGATGTCAGAAGGTATATCTTTAAAGACCCCATTGCCCATACAACTTTAATTAGATGGATGGACAGAGAAGGGAAATACCACATGCCCCTACCATATTTGTGCTGATGATTGACAGACAATAAATTGCAACACTTGGGTGATGCTGTAGATGAACACTTCCGTCTGGTTCGGAGAACAAGCTGACAAATTATTATGCTTTTTTTGAGAAAGAGTTGTTAAGCATGAGAGATGCAGGCGAAGACCAACTTGTCAATTTGACTGCTTTTAAACCGACATGCAAAATCCGAAGAAAATACTATTACATTTATATATGTACATATATGAAATATCACTGTCAAACAAACTATCAATGTAATGAAATCATGTTTTTCTGAATTAACTTAAATTTGAAATCTTGAGAAAACAGGCAGCCTTGTTTCTTTAAAACAACTGAATGTAAAATGACTTTAGTAAAGGAGCATGTATATTTCTTGGGGGAAAAAAAATTGAGTTCCTAGTATATCTCACCCCTGCAATGTAGCTGCCTGTTGCTCTGATACAGTGGACATTGAGACCAATTCCTCCAGCTGACTTGGAGACGAGAGCGCACTGCTTCAGGGTATCATATATGCCCTCAATACTGTCGGAATGCATTGTCAACAGGAAACAGCTGAAAATTAAAGACAATATTTAAAAAAAAAAAAAAACACCCACATGTTCATGGAACAAAACTGATCCACCCATGCTTGAAAACTGACCTAAACATGTAAAACTTAACCAAAGTGTTGTGTATGCATGGACAAGGGAAACAATATATATGACCCTAGCATACCAGGTCCATGCAGGACTTTAATCTGAGCAAAATGTCTTCTTTCTCTAGCCAGAATAGGGTGAAGTTTGCAAAATCAGGGAGATGCAAGTGTAAAAAGTTTAAATTCGACAATGTTAAAAATAGCCATTGCATATTTTCATGTCAGATGATTAAAATACTGATGAAATACTATTAAACCTTTATCAAAATACTGAAACTTTTCTATTTTGTTTCACAATAGTTGTATAATATAAAATGGCAATCTTGAAAATAGGTTAGTTGAAAATCGGCAACACTTTCCACAGAAGACCTCTTTTTATATATTTATAGATGAAATATTTGATAAAATTTTTAATTTTCTTAGTACTGGACCTGGATATGCACAACGAGTCATAATCTGCTATGATTGGGCTACAAAAATTCAATTTTCCACTTGTTTTTTCAATAATCATGAGTGAAATTGTGGCAGGAATTCTGTAGATAGAAAAGTAATTTCTAGCATTTATGATCATCAAATTATTACCAAAACTGACTAGAGTATACACCTTTTTTTTGTGAACTTTCCACCTTTCTCTTTGAAGGGAAAAATGACACAAAAGTTGATGTTTGATTATAAATGCATTGTACCGGAACAAAAAGGGGAGGGTGTGTGTGGGTATGTTTTGAAATCAATGCAAGGCAAAGTGAACTTTGCTTTTTGGGTCTGTTTAGATGAAATGACAAACTCAAGGGAAACTATTTTGCCCGAATTGACCCCTAGCATGGACCCTGCCATATTCACACTGGGGTACAAACACTGTAAGCAACAACATCACCAATGTTTCAGCAGACTTAATATTCTTATTTAGAGGAAACTATTTAAGAAGCTACATTTTATGTTATTCTTTCTGTTAATTGTAGTGAAAAGAAAACAGGAAGAACTCTTAACTAGGTGATAATTTTTTTTTCTATCAGCCTCCTCCTTTCCTGCAAAATCATCTGATCTAATTGTTAACATAACCGCTTCTCTGGCATAGTGCATATAAATGTATGAAATGAGTTGAATAAATTGTTAGAATGGGTAATAAACACAGAACGTGTGTAACACATTTTAAAATTTTGAGATATGTGCAGAAATATTAGATTCTATTTACCCAATCAATGACAAAATTAGCTTATGTTTTCTTCAATAAATGATTAAGAAGTGACCATTGGTATGACATGATTTACATTTGAATGTCCTGGATATTATGCTTGCATCTTAGGACCTTGTGACACTATAATTAACATATCAATCACAAGAGTTGTTACAAACTGAAAATTGTGGAAGATACCCCACCCCCTCCAATGAAGAAAAGAAAAGGAGAATTTTCTTAATATAGGAGGGATTTAACAAACAAAACATTAGGGCTTACAAAAATGACAAGTGTTTTTCATTTAGTTGGTTTAATTTTCAACATGATTTTTGAGAAATTAGCATGAATTCCACAATCATGCGTCCTTGAATAAACCTTGAATGACATGTTCTCGAAATAATTTTTCAAAGCTCATTTTACTTTTTAATCTATTTGTAATCACATACCTAGACAGTTGTGGACGGCAAGTTCCAGAATTAAACAGCGTAGGAGAGGCATGCGTGAACCATTTCTCTGACAGTAGGTTGTAAGTCTGAAATGAAAGAAATACATATACAGACTATACACAATGGCCCAGTCTTACATACAGTACCAAACCCAATATGGTTGGAAAAAACAGTAGTGTTTATAGCTAGTAATTTGAAAAGAGGCCCAAATGGGTTTGAGACTGCGCACCTGGCTGATATCTACCTATATATGTACTGCTCACCTGGCTGATATCTACCTATATATGGATTAGTATGATGCCTGCTGATATTTAAAGGTTTGTGTATTTTAAGTAACAGCAGCCATATCTGATGATGGATCAGCATCATCTGTACAAAACTGATGGACCTACATGACAGGATATTTTCTGTCAAATTCTGCTGACTTCTGCCTTGCGATTTTTTTATTTACTCAATGGATTTTCGGTTTTAAGTAACAGCAGCCATATTTTATGGAAGAGTGGCATCCCTTGTACAAATCTGAAAGGCTTTCATGTCAGGTTGCTTTGTCAGATTTGTCATATTCTGTTTGATGGTTTTTAGAAAGTTGTTTAAAGGTTTTTCTAATTTTATTAACAGCAGCAATATTTGGTTGCATATCAGCTTCATTAATAAAAACATGAAAGGACTTCATGCCAGAATGTTTTCTGTCAAACCTGGTCAAATTATGTTGAGTGGCTTTTGAGATGAAGTCATTCGAACGTTTGCCTATTTTTAGTAATGGCTGCTATATTTGATGGCATATTGGCATAATTTGCATACACTTAAAATGCCTTCATGCCAGGATGATCTCTCAGTTGGCTGAAATTGCTCCATCAGTTTTTGAGAAGTTGAAAATATCATATGTTCAACACATGATGGATGTGGGGCCATACCATAAACTCAAGTGACCCTATAACCAGGTGAACGTAAAAGGAATCTCTCCCTTATTCTATGTAAATAAATCTAGCTTCCTATTCATTGTCAAAGGGTTGTCTGGAAAATATAGCATAAATCCGACATAATATTTGCAACCAGTACGTTAATGGTAAGTTAATCTAAATCATCTGGGTATTCAAATGGCAGGTAGAGGCTGATAAGAATAATCTGTCCATTTAACATTTCATGCTAGTTATTAGTGCTAAGTTCACTGGATGAAAATTAATTGACTGTAACAATACAATACTTCTGCAAATCGGAGATCAAAACAGTTAGCACTTATAATTAGGTTCTCACAGAAATGCTCGTGGACATAGCTGTGAAGGTAGATTGACACTTCTCGTGTTTGAATACAAGAGTGCATACTGCATTTATTATTACACTGAAACTGAATTAAAAGAGAATTATAACGTGAATTTTAGTTGACAAAACTTATTTAATTTGAATTTATTTCTTAAAAGTGCTGCCACCAGTAGGCATTACTGACATTTGATTGGATCAAATTTTCATCGAATATTGTTATTTACAGTGCGCTGAGAATTTATCCCCCCCCCCCGAAAATTTAACAAAATATATGACTTCTTACTAAAAGTTGCAAATTTCAAAATGTTGATTCAAGTTTCCGGGCATTAGTCACCGTTTTCTATGATAAAAAACAAGCAATATCAAGGTTTCATATACCAGTTTCGATCGCGATTTTCTTCAGTCAAGAAATAGGGGTCAATTCTTTCAGTAGTTTCTAGAAAGAAAAAAAAAGGGATCCACGCCTGACCCCATGTTATTAGCGGGTTTGTGAGTTATCACTTAGTTATCGAGGGAGAGGTGTACTGTTAAATTATTAAAAAATGGTCGTACTCAATTTAAGAATTTTAATAGATAAGAACTGAAATAAACTAGTGCCTATAAGTAACTCAATCACTGATGTTTTCTTCAAAATTGCAATCCAGTTTAAAAATAATAAAATCTTATTTGTCATTTTGGTTGTTTTGAAGCCAACCATTTTATTTGGGATCATTAGCAGTGTTAATATTCATTTTCTTGTGCAAGCCTTATGCCTGATTGTCCAAACTACTATTCCCAATACCATTATCAAAAGCTAAGGCAATTCACCTCATTGTCAACATCATTCATTTGATTGAATTAGTTACTTAGGGCCTCAAAAAACATTATACATTTGTATCAGACTATCAGTCCATATCATATTTCTTGAAGTATCACTTGCTTAAACTGCTTCATTAAATCTCAAGGTCAGTAATTGTTTTATTACATGATTTAGTGTAAAAATTTGAACTTATTTCAGATTAGTGAAGATGTCTTTTCATGATGCCCCATGAAAGTCAATGACTTCATGAAACGAAGATTTTAATTCACATGGTATACGTTATCAAACAAAACGAGAGACCAAAGTATGCGCAGAGGTCACTCACCTGACTAATAGTCAAATGCAAAAAGCAGTTGACCAAGAAATGTGGGTTAGTGGAATGCTTTCTTTCATAATTTCTTCAAATTCTGTTGATTGGTTGCACAAATTTTAAAGGTCTTTATACAAGAATAAATTTGACAAATTTAGTCAAACAATTTTTTGACTGGTTTATGTGAAGTTGTTTGAAGACTTTCCTATTTTCAGTAACAGTGACCATATCAAATGACAAATCAGCATAATTTGTAAAAACTTAGGTAAAATCCAGTTAATCAGTCACTGAAAGGGTTCATATTTTTAGTAACTGAAGTCAGGTGGATTGTCAATATTTGTATAAACCTGAAAGGTCTTTATCCAAGGATGCATTCAGTAAAATTTGGGAAATTTTGTTGATTTATCTTTTTTTTAAAATAAGAGTCACTGTAAGTTGATTTTTCTTCTATTTTTTTTTAGTAATAGCAGTCATACTGGATGGTGGAAAAGCATCATTTGTACAAACTTTTAAAAACCTTGATGCCAGAAATCAGTACTCAAAGAAACAAATTTCACACATTGGCCCATGGTAAGTGGCTTAAAAAAATCACTTGCCCTGACTCAAATTCCTTAAAAAACAGTGTCACGTATTTACTGTGTGTCACTTGATAAATGGCATGTGTGTAGTTTTAAGATTTTCACTTCGTTTCAAATCCTGAATCGCCCGTTTGTGCGCTGTATTCAACGTGTCTGTCAGTGGCTGATGTACTGAAATTAGCAATTCCAAGTGTGAAGGAATTTTCTTTGACAGTTTTTACACACCAATTGCAAAGCATCTGATTTATTTCATTCGCTTCCAGTCATGGTTGATTTGTTTTTTCCAGTCTGAATTAAAAGATTTTTTCTTCTTCTCGACGTTGGAAGGACAGTTTCAGCACCGCCAGCTTTAGCATAGTCTGATACTAGGATTTGTTTGTTCACTGTCGCTGTGCCTATTGACAGAAAAATCTGCACTCTGACTATTATTACAAGTATTACTGATAAAATAATGAAAAGTGTCAGAGTTTTAACTGATTTTGCTATTTAACGTATTTTCCCGCCAAGCTAGCCTCAGCATCAAACATTGATAGGCCATTTCCGTCAGGTCGTGAAATAGGTCTTTGTCGAATTGACAGAAAAGGCAGAGGATGTTCCTATTGCATCAAACATGTGCTCTCCTGGCCTTTCTTAGTAACCAATTAGAATTGAGCACGTAACACACAGGAAATATGTGACGTATTTCACAACTACACAAGAACAACATATCCGCTGAAAGTGACAACTGGGATTTTTTACATTAAAAGAAAACATATATCAAAATAGTGCATTCTTCACAAAAAATGTGCACAATTCTTTTTTTTTTTGGCACGATTTTGCCCGCATAGAATTTGAAATTTTGCAGAAATCTTAAATTTTGGGTGGATTTTCACGATTGTGCGTCCTAGATGCAACCCTGCAAAAATCCATATTTTTACTATTATTTTCGACACAATGTCGAAATTGCTATACCTTAAATAAAAAAAGAAATATTAAAATTCTTTGAATTTACTCAATTTCATTGTTTACTTGCCTCTCTAATTAGTGTACTACATGAAAAAAGTGCGTGACCTTGTCTACTAAAATTTAGATTTTATTTCATTGATAGGAATATTTTTCCAGGTTCCGATTTAAACCAGTAAGCAATACCAAAATAGTTTATGCTTTACAGTGTATCCAACCAACAATTATTTCTGACTATGTTCACTCAAATTTTGATTCCATTTCACTTAAAGCACTGTTTTCCCAATGCCAACCAGTGTCCAATTGCTCTATCAATATCCTCCTCTATCTCTTTGAAACTAGCAGGCCTATTAGGTGACTCCCCCCTGCCTTGATCTGCTTCGTTGGTATTTCTTAATTTTAAAAAAAATCTGACTTTAGAGCAAAAAAAGGTATCAAGTATTTTTGACTGGGTTTCATCTTTCATTTTGATAGGGACGTACTTGTTTAGATTCCCATTGCCAGGTTTCCATTCATTCTGTCCCTGAGCCTAAAATGCATCTCAAAACAGGCTTGTACTCCATGGCTAGTTTCTGCACCTATTTTTGGACTTTTCAAGTGATCCTTGCCATGGATTGATATATTTGTGTCCTTTTTAAGTATGCAAGAATGTGAGGTGCATTTTTTGTACACGCGCCATTATCTCTTTATATGTGTAATTTGTTAGGACTGACTTTTTTTCTTGGATCAGATTACGAACGTGTTATTTCTATAAAAAATCGATGAAAAAAAATATAAAAGGTTTGGCAGAAAATAAGCCATTATCCGGTACTGAGCACTAGCCAAGATAAAAGACAAATGCTGATCGCACCACATGCTTATTGAAGAATATGTGAAAAGTCAAAGTGAACTGTTGGGGTATGAATAAATTATTCCTTTTCTTGTAACGAGTGCTAACCAAAACAAAATACACGGGGTGATCTTGGCATACTCATTCTAGAAAATATGTACACATAGCACATAATGAATATATGGGTAAACAACATTTGCTGTCTTGTAGGAAAAAAAAAATATATATATATATATATATATATATATATATATATATATATATAATCATATACTGAGTGTCTGAATGACGCATGTGTTAGACTAGCATTTGTTAGTATATGTACGTGTTTTCTCCTGTTTTTGTTGTGAATTGACTTTTTTGCATTGCCTCTCATCATCCTCATCCCTTACGTAAGGGATATAACCCTGTTATTTGTTTGTTACGTTGGAATTTGTTTCCTATCAGATTTGGTTCAAGTTACGTTAGTAAATGCAAGTCTTTTTATTTTTGTTAAGGTTATATTTATGAAGTTTTGTCTCTTTATTTTTGAGTGGATCTGTTTGCCTCTATTTGGAGGTGGAGTTTTTTCAGCATGTGAGGGTGGGGGTTGGGCCGCATCCAGCACACCATCCCCCTAATTTGGAATTATATAAACTACCCCTACCTTCCCTGTGGCTGCTTTTTGTTCCTCCTCCTTCTTAGGCAAGAATAGTCCTTCTCTTAAAATTACTATATAAACATACATACATACATTCACATATCTTTACACATATACACATGTATATTTCTAAAGAGGTACATTATTATTATTTGTTGTCATAAATATTTATGTTTGATCAAATATTACTTTTGTTTTTGAATTTTCTTGAATTTATATCAATAATTGTAACAATTAAGGCCTGTTAATTTCCTATATAATATGCCAATTTTGAGATTTTAAGATATACATTAAGTTATCATTTTCTACTATGCCACACTCTTTAATTATACCTAATTTTTATTTCTTCTTTCCCTTTCATACAGTTTACATTGTAAAATTATATGTTTTTTTGTAATTGGCCATTTGACAATTGAATGTATTGGTACTAAGGGAATTATATTTTTCTTCTTAGCTACTTCTCCTATCAACCATGCATTAAGTAAATACAGAGGATATTTTCTTTTCTTACGTTAATACTGGATATATTTCATTGCGTGGTACAAAAATGAAAAAAATACGAACATAATTTTTCTAATAAGTTTCTGTATTTCACACTTAAGTATATAATAAAGGAATATTTTGCACTTTTTATTTTTATTTGTTCCCTAATTTTGGCATATGAAAAAAAGTATGTCATTTTAATTTCTGTTATATTCTTTTGTATGTCTATGTTCCTAATTATTTTATATATATCTTCTCTTCCATGTTTTTAGTCATATTTCCGACATGTCTCAGAATTCTTTTTTTAAAAGTTCTTTATATTTCCTGTATCTTTCGGATGGATTATGATAAACTATTACTATATTATATTTCAGGTTTCATTTTAGACAATACCCCAACATACATACATACATACATACATACATACATACATATATATATATATATATATATATATATATATATATATATATATATATATATATATATATATATGCATGCTGGGTGTTTTTGTTGGCAGTCATGTAAATTTGTTTTTTGTTTTTAATTTTAGATACAGCAGACATAATATTGGATGGTGAATCAGCATCATTTGTACCAACTTTGATGCCAGAATGCTGTCAAATGTCTAGTAGTTTTTGAAAAGAGATAATTTTATTTTTTTAAAAATGTTTTTTTTAGTAACAGTGTTCATAATGGGTGACAAAATGGCATCATTTGTACAAAACTGAAAGGCCCTGTGACGGAATGCTCTCTGATGAATTGGCAGTGGTTTTTAAATGTCTGAAAAAGCAAGTGTTGACAATGGATGATGCAACGCCATACTATAAGCTCATTTGACTTTACAGCCAGGTGAGTGAAAAACAGCTCCCATGGGAGTAATGAAATAATCACCTCTATAGCAGCCTCGATGTCATCCTTGTGTATCCCCACAGATACCCTCATTAACATGTGCTGTGGTCGCTCCATCACTGAAATTATACAAAAAGGATGGAAGCAAATGTAAAGAAATTGAAGTCACAGGTATTTACAAGTTGTATTAAAAATCATTATTTCTTGAAAATATAAAAAGATGGAAAATCTTTAAAACCCTAATTATTGGTTTTTTTTGTTTCTTTTGCAGATGGCTATTAACCTCAAAGGGCCAAACGAGTGCGTAGCAGAATGAATTGCCTTAGCTTGTAATGGTTTAAGCCCGATGAGAATATATCAAGGGGTTTAGGAAATATATGCACACTAAAAACTGTGACCAAAACCTTAACTGTCGACATATCCACTGCTGCCAGAAAAGTGACTGCTGTTTCCCACTAACATGGGCTTGACAAAAATTCTAACACCAACCTAGCTCAGTCATATAACCTGGGTCAAAATTACACTCACCATACAGGCATATACTGTGGTCTACTTAGCCAGCATATCTATTACTTTGTACGTTTGATTCTATCCTATACAAACAAATAGCAGGTAGCAAGTGTAGAAAGGTGTAAATCAATGGCAAGCACACAGGCACAGGTGGAAGAGTATAATACATGCTTAGTTATGCACCAGACTACCATCTGTCTAAAATAACTGAGCAAAATGAGGGCTATTTATTTAGATTTACAGTGTTGCATCTAGGATTTTTAAAAAGGAGGCCAACATTGAAACTTTAAATGAACACTAAACCTACAAATAAGTAGGATAGTTTCATGACTTGGGATAAAAATATGAAAAAAAATTAAACAATACTCAATGCTCGTCTCTGATGTTATAGTATGTCACTTGCTTACTTACAAACATGACATTATCTAAGCTCTACTTGCTTACATTTTAGAAGTACTAGTTTCGGTAATTTGTACATTCTATTGTGAATGCATTATTCTTGTTATGCCTGACGCATATGGCACACATTCCTTTATCCAGGGTTCATACACTTTTTGAAACAAAAGTTTCCGGGTCATTTTCCTGGATGAATCACGATTCACTTATGACCCTCGCTGAATGGTAGTAAAGAACATTTTGGCTTAGAAATCGTGCATTTTAAAAATCAAAAGCTGTTACAATTTTGACACTTTCCCTTAACATCTAAATGAGACATATGACCATGTATTAAACCACAGGATGTATCACTAGAAACAAGTACAACTACTGACATTCATATAAATTCACGTGCAACTCTTTTTAATGTACAGAATAACTTTAACTTTACTCTGCTTAACTGCATATCTTGGTATGAAGAAAGTTTATTAGAAAAGGGTTGTTTTAAATTTTGACCAAAACGCCCTTAAAAATTATATACCTTTGTATGAAAAGAAGGACTGAGCCAATCCACTTATGCAGGTCTCAGGGAAAAAATACAGATACTCATCCCTGTCATCACTTTACTCAACACAGTACACTAGTCATCACTTTACTCAACACAGTACACTAATCAATAAATCAATATACCACTTAGGATCTTAATAAAAAAACCACTGGCACCCGACGCCAGCTAGAAGGGTTTTAAACCTGCTGTCTTCACTCAGAACAAAATATTTTCATGATTTTGAAAACCCACCATATGATAAAGTTTGCATCAGGTGCTTGTGTGAAAGCAAAGTTAGCTGCCTTTTTGCGACATGTTCTGGACTGAGAACAAGTAGGCAAAAGTAATTGATAATTGACGGATATTGCGCTTCAGAGCTTGTTAAGGGTAGAAATGGACACATATTATCACGATGTGAATCTCCATAGGAGTAAAATTTTCCTTGGCACAGCCAATTTTTACACAGTAAGGATGAAGGGTTTTCATGAGCCTTGCTTATGTCTGGTTGGTGCACTAACACCTACTTTCAATGTAATCCGACTATGGACTGTATATCTGAAGCAATCATTGCCAAGGACACCCAGAGCATGGGATACTGCATTAACAATTGCCCAAACAGTGGGTAGATTTCTACATATTTAGCAATGTCTGATAGCAAAATTCACTGCAAAGGCGAGTTGGTGGTGTTGAAGGTTACTATTGACAATAACGCTTAACACTGTTCCCAGTGTGAACTACCAAATATTAAGCAAAGATTTATCACAATACATTTTTGTTAACTTTACATATCAAAAGGGCAACTGAAGAAGATAGACTTTATTATCTTTGTCTAACATTTACTGAGATCACATGTTGCCGACGTGTCATTACAGTTTAATGCTAGACTGGTCTTCTCATCTTCTGTAGGTTTATATGCTACTAACAATAGCCGCAGGAAGCTTCTTTTCAATCCCTAATCATCAACGATTTTGCACAAAAGCTGACTGTCTTTTTATCACAGTGAGTTTGAGCAACTGCTCAATCCATCAATTGTTTGAAGTGTGAACACCTGTTTTCATGCCTAATTATACCAGCTGGCCTAACAAAAAGTCAGTCCTATGTTTGACAATCACAGGTAAGCTTTCAATTAGTAATTGTATTTAGATGCCATTTCTATTCATAAGTGATGATTTAATGTACATGATGGATTAAAGTGGAATTTTTTATTTTATTATTTTTCTTTTTGCTAATTAGCTAAACTAAATATATGTATCTTGATAGCATACTACTACTAATGCTATTTGGTGCATAGTACATGTATTTGTCTTGAACCAAGTTTGAGAGCTGAACCTGCCCTCAGATGTCACCTGTCTTCAAAGGCCACTTTGGCTCTTTCCCATCGATGACCGCTGAACACAGGTTTGACTATGTTTAGGGCAAGCACCCAAATGATCCATATAGCAATTGTATCTCAAATGATTGAGGAGTTCTGCAACCTCAGAAGAACTTAATAAATTTAACTCACGATCAGTTCAATTATGACTCAATTACATATTTTTTTCCTGTCAACATGTAGCAGCTGAAATACCCTGGTTTTTCCTTGAATTTGATCATAACTTGCAAGAAAAGTTAAAGGGATTTCCAGGTCAGGAACAAACCTATTCTTTCTCCCGACTTTTATCCTGATTTCCAGGTAGCATGGGAGCCCTGTTTATCGTTTTCAATAGATTCATTTCTCTGTCCAGTTTGCTTGAAACATGATCATACTTCACCATTTTCAATGATGTTGCAGTCTCAGCTGCTAAAAATCACAACCTTCTTCCCCAGTCTCAGATCCTGATGCCTGATTTGGCTGAGAAAAACTGCCATCCCTCATCAGCAGTTGGAATTTCTGTACCTTCTAGAAATTGTTCATTGTGACATCTTCTATAAAAATGCAAAATTGACTTCTGATTCTTTGACATTTATCTGCCTGCAGACTACAGGTTCAACCATGAGTGTACAATGTAATTAGGCTTTACCTGCCTTATCCAATAAGATTGCTGGATCATTGGAACCCCACAGATTCCCACCTATAAACCCTACATATTATAAATAACATGTCTGATAATAGTAGGTTATCCTTGACAATGTGTACAAGTTGAAGTTTCTAAATGACATGTATGCAAAATCCCAATACATACGAGTCGCATTACACATCTGATCAAGGGAAATGTACCAAATTTGAACAATAAGTGATTTTTATTTTTAGCATGACAAGTGGTTTCATTTGTGCCAAGCACTATATTTAACTGGTATAGTCAAATCATTTTCCACCAACTGTCTTAAACAATTTCTGAACAATTGAACATACAGAATGCTACCCTGAATGTGTATCATTTCACAAAATATAATAAGTATGCAGAAAAGGTATACCTTTCTTTCCATTCTTCAAAAGATATGACCTTTCCAACGTCTGAAAAATATAGAAGGATACACTATAGACTGGAAAAATACACAAAAATATTTGTCTACTTCTCATCCTGCAACCCCCCCCACCCAAACTATTAAATTACAATTTCAAAAATAATTATTTTATAGAAAACAAAAAATGTGTATTCTAAAGACAAGAAAACCACTAACAGTGAACTAGATTTATTGTTCGCTGTAGTACTTGTAAAACATTTACAAACCAAGCCGCAACTCAACAAGCAACAGCATACCTGCAAAGACCTTGGGAGTAAGGCAGTCTATATTTTTCTGCAAGTTCCACCAATTTTCAGTAAGGTGTAACAAAATATCATGTATTGCTATTGTAGACTTGGAAAACATGCATTTGAAAAGTTCAGAAGTGAGATCTGATACAGTGAAGGCAAACAATATGTTCAACAAAAAAGTCTGTAGAGTACACTCGGACTTTATTTACCTCCATCAGTTTCAGAAACTGCAGTTCCAAACCCCATGGAGCTCAATGGCTTTTTGCTAGATCTCTCAACTTGACGTATCAACATATTTTTTTTTTTTAAATTTCACATGGCGATGGCAGTTATTATTCCTTCCATCAGACATGTTCAAATCAATACACCCTGACATCCAATAAACGTAATTCTTGCCTCTCCTGCTTTTTTCCCCCAAGAATGTGAATATTCCTTTGTATACTTCTGTGCTGATTGTCTGAACTTTTCAAGAGGCTGATTTTTTGCTTTCAACATATTTTCCTTTCCTGGACAACATTTCGAGAAAATGCTATAAGCAACAGCTTAATCATGCAGGCGTTCTGCATGAAAAACATGGGCAGATTAAAGCATCTGAGGTACTCCTGTAAAGTTTGTCTGGTTCCCTGACCAACTCCAGTGAATCTAATATCAAAACCTGATCCAGATCAAACCTGGACAAGCCAATATCTGGATTTGAATGCAAGGATCATATTTTTGTAATTTTTGCTATTATTCCACAAGACCATAATTTATGGGTCATTTTACTAACACTTACGGTCAAATCATAAGGGTTGGCAGATCAACACTAGTTTCTGAGAAAATGATCTAAATGCAAACCTATACCTGTGATGATGCCACACAGATGGATGGACACACTATAATCTGGTAAAATATTTCATATTTCTAGACAAATCAAAATAAGCTACGTCAAGAGGTCAATTGGTGGTTCCTTTAAAACTGAATTGTGTATTTTTTCCCCCTGAACTTTTGGGGGTGTTTTAGAACATTAAAAGTGGGAGATGCAATGGGAGGTCTTTAATCTTAGTAGTGCAGGAACAGTATATTTATGGTCAAACAGAAACTGTCTGTATGCGGGTACCATACAAATATGGATCAGGACAATGAAGTCTACAGATGTCAAATTCATACAAGCAACAGTCCAACAGATATTGGCTTTAAATTAATGTAACAGTACACCAGTGAAAGACACACTACAAAAGGCTTATTTTGCAATAGAAAGTCTGTTGTCAACAGAGACATTGAAGTAAACAATATGGCAGCTGTTTACTAAAAGCAGTCTCGCTTATATCGGAAAGACGGTTGATGCTGATCACTATATGCATGAATAGGATATTCTTAGCTAGAATAAAGTTTATTAGGGCTTTGTTTGGAAATTTGGATGTATCAATGACAATGGGCTCAATTTCACCAAATCTGAGAAGTAACTGATTATCTGCAGGGGTATACTATGTGCTTTTCATGTGGGTTGATATGCTGGTGCACTGATAGTCATTCCTAAGGTAAAGAAATTATAGTTCCACTTAAACTCATCAGCAAGTTTGTTTATCTACAAGTCTGTCATGTACAGAGCCTTTTCTTATGTTGGAAGATACACAGTACCTCCAAAAATCAGAATTGTGACAATCCCTGAGGCATTCCCATCATTACCTTTTTGTGCTATAAATTGGTTTTGATTGACTTTTTTCTGTGTTGATTTAATCCTGTTGTAAAGGAAAATGATGAGAGAGAGAGAGAGAGAGAGAGAGAGAGAGAGAGAGCACCATTTGACCAAACCACTCTTATGACAGCAACAACAAACATCTGTGACTTAACAATGTATACATCAAGACCTGCATTCATCAACTAAACTTTTGATCTTATAATCAGTCTTTTTTTTTAAAGTTCTGTTTTGTTTTTAAAGGATTAGTTTATGAACATATAAAGTTGATTATTTTCTTTTGTGCTTTCTAAAATTCTTGAGAATTATGAAGTTACACAGAAATGTAATAATTAAAAAAACAAAAACAAAGTTGACATACTATTGCCATTTAATACAACATGCATATCAATTTTATAAGAAAATCAATATTTATTCCAAATTAATCTAAAGATTTAAAATGTAACTTGAGATCACATGTTACAAATTAACAAAAAAATCTCCCATTAAAATATTATCCATTAACAATGCTCAAGATAAAAATGAAATGTCATGGACATAATACTTAAACATTAGTTAACTTTCAAAAACAAATATTCTTTAGGATGAGATAATCGTAAAAGTTTTTGAATCCATGAATCAAGATTCAACTTTATTCACTTTTTTATGTGTTAAGAAGAAAAATTGATTTTAACTTCATTTTGATGTGTGTCATGGTGAAATAAAAAGTCCATTGCAGTTAAGGCTGCAATGTTTACAGGTGTAAACGGTTTAGTTTAGTTTACCGCTTGTAAACGTTGACAAACCCAGTAAACATGTAAATATGCATTTAGCTGTAATTGATGCAAGAACTACCTGTTCAGATCAAATTAAATAGTTCCACATCTCTGCTTCAGAGGATTGTTTAGTTGGATTTTTTGGTGATTTTTTAATATTAAAAAAGTATGTATCTATGATTTTTACATTGCTCAGAAAAAGCAGAAGTTGATGAGAATTGGTTATAGCGTACACTACATATACGTCAGGTTTGATTTACTACTACTGCTGATACAAATCTTTAAATTACAGTGGTTACCTTTAATCAAATGTATGTCAACAGAACCTTTTATTAGTAACATTTTATTTTAAAGAAACACCGTATCAAGTTTGTAAGCCACTTCATAGTTTCTTAGTCATATCTGGTTCCATTACAAATTTTTTCATCATATACATACAAGTAACAATAGGAAACACTATCATGATAATCCTATGGATACTGAAACTGTCATATATTCCACAAAGGCAAGTCTTACAAACTGAATCCTGTCATAATAAGAAGTAAAAGACATACAGCAGATGAAACATCACAAGATGAGCGAGTAATGGCATGCACATTATAATAACCATCAGCTTTTCAGCAAGTCTAACGGGTAGATAGCGGAAAGGTTGAGTTTCTAATCGTTTCAATGAAATGGTAGCATTTCTAATATTGTAAACCGTATACATGATGAGAAATTTTGGTAAATGTTGCAGCCTTAACTGCAGTTGATGGTATAAACGCAGTTGAGTTGGTGTCAGTCATTACATGTCACATTTATAAAGTTACACGTATTTGTCAAATTCATTCTTGCTAGCAGTAGAATTTGCACATATATGTCTCTATAAAAATCTGCGACATCTATATTTTAACAAATTTAAAATAAGAAAATCAAATTATTTTTTTTTGCCACCTTAGACTGACTTCAATGCAAAAACAGTATTTTCTTTACACATAAACATAATCAATATAATTATTCAGCATGTATAATAATTAGTAAAGTACAATAATAGTAAAGTTAAAACCGTTGGATTAAATTTTTATTACTTAAGAATGAATGCAGTTTTTATCTGGATAAAAGATTCTGCCAATAGATTTTTTTTTGCAGTCCATTCCAGATCAGTTCAATCCTTTCATTCTCTTGTAAGGCTATTTTTGGATACCATGGCAAACAAACTAAATTCTAGAATAATTTATCATTTTCTATATTAATGTTGATTCCTTATCATTTACCTTTTTAAATTTTTTTAACTATAAAAAAAAAAATTGCATAGTAATATTTCATATGGTGACAATATGTAGTTAATTGAACACAATAGAAATGTTGCAATAACCAATTACAACATAATGAAATGTTTGCACATGTTAGAAAAGTAAAACATTAATCATCCAGGTTAGACCTAAAAATAAAAAAACTGATACAAGTGATATGCCAACAAATATTTGACTATCCATATACAATTGTAGGATATTTGTATTTCACGGAGAAGTATAAATTATATTTGATTTTTTTCAACAAATATTTTTCCATTCTATATCCCTGTATGGTTGCTATGGTAACCATAAACACAAACAAGTTTCATTTACGTTTTTCAACTTAGCAATCTGCATGCATATATTCATCACTCTGTAAAATTTCACCCCGATCTGACCATAAATACAATTTTTGCAGCAGTAATATGGATTTGGCTCTAAAAGTATGCGTTGTTTTGAATCAATTGAGCATACACAGATTGTGCAGTTAGAAACAAAATTAGTATAGGTGACAAGGTCATGCAAAAAACCAACCCAGCACTGGGCTTCTAACTGCTGCGTACTTATTATCTTGGGAGAAAAACCCTGAGGAGGAAATCCAGTAAGAGAAAGATCAACATACCTTGAACCCAAAGTAGTTGTAACTGTAATCTCTGTCATAAATAATGGCCGAGTTCAATGCCTGAAAAAGAAAAGATCTAGGAACATTAAGAACATCAACAGCTCATGCTATTGTAGAGTAGCTCTAGTGTTGATGGCTAGGTTGGCACTCTATTTTTGTTGTCAGTTGCCAAATTTTACTCAGAAAAACAGTGACGTGTTCCACTGTCTAGTGTACTATATAGGGCTGCCAAGGCCCCAGAACTTTTATTTTGAAATATCCCAATTGGAATCTTGCTTGCCAGAACTTTTGCTTCTTTCCATTCATATGTTACAAGATTGTAACCGTAATTTTACCTTTGTCCTTACCAGAAGTCGTCATAATCATACAAAAGCTTGCCAAGTGCATTTAATCATAACAAGTCAGGGCCCGAGCTTGATTCTAACATCTGGATGAAATTACTCTCCTGCTAGAATGGGGAAAGTTGGCCAAAATTGGGAGAAGTAGGTGTATAAAGTTCAAAATAGTCACTTTAAACTAATGTTTTTACATATTTTCATGTCGGATTAATAAAATTATAGTGAAATATTTTTAAAAGTTTATACAAATATTATAACTTTTCTCATGTCACTTCACCACTATTGTTGCATAACATAAAATAGCAACCTCGAAAATAGGTTAGTCTAAAATCAGCAAAATTTTCCATAGCAGAAGTTCCCTTTGCATCTGTTTATATGACAAATTATTGGAATAAATGATTCATTTTATTTTACTAATGAACTTGGATACATCCAGTGAGTTGTAATTTACTTCAAACTGAAAAACACAAATTCACTTTTTCAGTTGTTTTTCAAGGCA
Source organism: Margaritifera margaritifera (assembly GCA_029931535.1). Lineage (NCBI taxonomy): Eukaryota > Metazoa > Mollusca > Bivalvia > Unionida > Margaritiferidae > Margaritifera > Margaritifera margaritifera. The sequence continues at coordinate 1,056,709 of JAQPZY010001411.1, read as the reverse complement.
CCTATGTGAATTTTTGGTGGGAATCCATAGATATATTGCAATTTCTGGTATTTATGTTCATAAAATTGGCACCCAAATTTACTACAGAAAAAATTCTTTTTCTATCTTTCTGCCCTCCTCCTTGAAGGGAAAACTGACACCAAAGTCAACATTTTATTTTTATTATTAATGCTTTGTATTGAAACAAAATGGGGTGAAGGTAATATAATGAAATCGATGCAAAACAAAGTGAACTTTGTCTTTTGGGCCTCCTCTGGTGAAATGACAGACTCTTTGGTGACTATTTCACCCGATTCACCCCCTAGAATGAATCCTGCAAGTATTGGGATTCTCCAACATGGGTGCATTTTCAAAAAGCTGACAGCTCCTCATTTTCATAATGAAGGATACATACTCTTTCCAAAATTATAGATTTTTTTGTTAACCAGCTGTTTGGATAGTTGACAGTACATATTGGTAATGGTTGATACACACATTTTGTGCTTTGAATTGCTTATATTCAACACATGACCTGAGATTCGGCTGCCAGGGTATGCATAGTATAGCATGAAGCACTAGATGTCTTTTTTATTACATATTTCTTACGACATACTATTTCGTGCTTTTATTTAGTAAAAATGGAATATAGTTTTAAAACGTATTCAGTATTCTAGTTTGCTTGATAAATATGCTGCAAAGATTCCTAACCTTTAAGATACAGAACTTTAATTTGATGTGGAACTAATTAATATGATCATAGCGCACCTTTATTCCAATAACACTTGTAAGTAACAAAAAGAATTACCGTATATACTCACTTATAAGTCGAAGTTTTTTTACTTAGAATTCATGCAGAGTATGGGTATTCTTATAAGCGCGACATTAAAAAAATAAAAAAATCTTGGGGTAATGCTGGAAACTCTAGATGTTTGCAGTACATAAAAATAGTCAATTCATATATTTTTACGTTTTCATGCCACTATTCCTATGCATATATGATATGCACTGTGTTTATCCATTTCATGATGGTCTTATAAGCGCGACATACAAATATTTTTTAAATCAGACCCTAATCCATCAGCTTACAAAGGCAAACATGGTTTGTTTTTTCAAGTTCACAATCTTTTGATCGAGATACTAATTTGACAATTATGACATTAATCCCTTAGCTTGTAAAAGCAGCACTGCTTTGTTTTCCCCAGTGGACAATCTTTTGATCACGCCGCGCATTTGATACTTGTTCAATGTCATGTTGAGTCCCTTTCATCATACCGCACAACTGACACCTGCTCAGTTGCGGCGAGCCTTTAATGAGGTATCAAAGACTGTATAATCAAATGCTCTCACAGAGTCTCTACATAAATAATGGTCCAAGTTTATGAATTGCTAGTGTTCTGTCAGTTACTGTGTACTTTGTCACTTAGATATCATACATCATGAATAGCTAAACTTAGGTAATTTCACCAATATGGGGAAAAGACAATGTAATGCGTACGATGGAGCTTTTCAACTAAAAGTTATAGACTTTGCAGAGAAAAAAAACAATTGCGCCGCAGAACGTGAATTTGGCGTGTCAGTTATAGGTTATAGTGCCAGGCATCTGAAGAAAATTCGAGTAATGGAAAGCCCTTATGCAAACTGGGAGTTTAGTTTCAACGAGTCGGTTCTAGAGCAGCGTCAAATTGGGCATGCAGTCACTAGAAACGCGATTAGACTCGGAGTCGGAAGAGGAATAGGAGTCGGACGATGTTTACGATTACGGGATGACATTGGAGGAATTTAGAACTTTATTTGGTAACTCTGATGATGAGGATGAATTCTTGGGCTTTGAACCAGAGGACATTAGACAGTGACATTTATAGGATACCAATTTTATACATGTATGTGACCTATAATCCAATTCATGGATTTATCATATAAATGGATTAAAAATGTTAAGCTATATGGATTTCATTACACAAAGATGGACAAAATGTAAGTTGTAAATTTATTTGTACATATTCAACTCAATAATACAATTGTATTTATTCTACATTGGTTTTTGTTTTTTTTTGTCCTATCTATCTATCCAGTTTGGCTCGTTTATTTTTCCTAAGCGCAGCTCTGACTCAGTGATGACATGTCACCCCTTGCAGACGGATTTAATTTGCAAAAAAACACCTCGACTTATAGGAGGGTCATAGCTGAATTGGCTTTTTGCAGCCATGAATGGGGGGGGGGGGGGGGGGTCGACTTATAGTCGAGTCGACTGATAATCGAGTATATACGGTATAATGCAGCCTTAATTTACAGTATGTTAGATGAATAAACATCAACTTGTTTCATATTCAGGACTTGTTACTAAAAATCTGTTTTTTTTTTTAAAATACCAAGAACACAAGAACAGCAACTTCTCTGCAAAACAAAAAGAAAATTCTATAATTACTGCTAATTTTGGTTTATAATGAGAATTTTTTTTATCTGCTATAAAGAGACATAGAAGGTTACAAGCCATAAGACTGTGTTAAAAACTCCAGAAAAAATACTCATTTCATGATGAAAAATTCCAAAGTCTAAGGACAGGGGCCCAGAAATTTTATTGTTGGAATCATCCCTGAAAGGGCAGCACTGTAGAATTTTGTTCTGCATCTGGCTTCCATTCTGTGTTAGCCATTGCCCAATTAAACTGTTATTTTCTTTCAGTTCCCTCTTTGCTCTAAAATATTTTTTCTACAACAACAAAGTTTTTTGGTGTGCTAAATTTCTGCAGCATTTATACAACCTTAAAAATATGGTATACTGTAGTAAGAGGTAAGTAATTTAATACTAGCGATTTCCAGATTTTTTAGTCTGTGAGAAAAACAATGATAAAGGATTGCATCCATGTTGGGCAGCATGTGCTATGATGTGTTCCTGGTCTTGCTAGCTACTGGGAGAGATCCTGTAATCGGAAATTACTCTCTGAACTGGCTGCCATTTTTGTGCCAGAGTCCAAAGGAAAAGATTTTTACACCTAATCATTTCTGAGAATGGACTTATTCTAACTATAGTGACAAATACTGAAGGTTTGTAGAATTTGTTTCACAACAGAAATTATGGTTTTCTATGAAAAATATTTGAAGATTCTTTTACTAATTTGGCATCATTAAAAGCGCTTGCCTGAGACACAAATCAATCTTAGTCAATGAGAACCATATCTGTTCAATCTCCTTTCCACACTCAATCAATCATGTTCAGGAGTGGTTATCATGTGCTAACAATGAAGGAAAGATGGCATACACCTGACTTCACTTCTGGCTAAAGAAAAAAATAAATGAAAATCCCCCCCCCCCCGAAAAAAAATTAGCACAGAGTTCTATACATTTTTCAGTAATGAGAGGATGGCATTAAACAGAAATATAATAAGATAGGCTAGCTGATAAGGCATCAATATTTCCATGTGTAGATGGTTTAGTTTAGTTCACTGGCTTCTAAATGTTTACAAAAGTGGTATCCATGTAAATGAAAATGCACATGGCTCTCAGTGACACGGGACCTACCATTTTGATAAACCTTATATATTTGCACATATCTGCTTAAGATGGCTGTTTAGTAGGTTTTTGCCGATTCTTTTTTAAAAGTATGTGGTATGATTTTCACATCGAATGTAGCATCACTAGGAAAAAGCTGAAGCTGACAAGAATTGGCTCTACCATACATCAGGTTTATTAACTGATAATGTTGACAAACATTTCTTTAAAATACACCATTTATCTATGAAAAACATGTTTGTTAATGGATCCTTTAGCGAGCAACATTCTATTTTAAGGAAATATGGTTTAAAATTTGTAAGCAATGGCACAGTTTTTTAGTCCTTGTAAATCCTACAAAAACATCTTTTGCACATGCAGTGTTAATTCCAGGAATGGAAAAAGTGTGACCCACGGGTTCAGAAAGTGTGATCATAAAAAAAACCCCACCCCCCACAAAAAACAACAATAACACCAGAGTCATAATATATTTACTTGTTTCTTTATATATATATATATATATATATATATATATATATATATATATATATATATATATATATATATATATAAATAAAAAAAACCCAACCCATTATCATTTTATCACCCTCTCTTTCTGCAAGCTTCCATACCAGGATTTTAATTCCTCATGCTTAAGTAAAAATATTTGTCTAGAATTTATTTGAACATTTGAGTCTAAATTTAATTCCTACCTATATGTTACTTTCAAAATAAAAGATGCATTATTTTTGTATTTTTGCTGAAGATTTTATCTTCTCTTCTTTTCATTTTCTAACCATGATAAGCAACCACATGTTCTTGACTTGCGCCCAAACTAATCAAACCAGTAAGATATTTCTGTCAGCTAGTGAATTTCATCGTCTTATGTTTCTTTGGCAATGAGTGCACTCTATTCAGTAAACCAGCTTGGGATGTGCTCAATTCAGCCAGTCTTTGTTTTATGAGGCCTCTTTTATGTGCCCTATGGGCACCATACAAGCAACTTTTCTCTACCAAAGATGGAAAGTAAGAGTCAATAGCGCAGCCCTAAATATGCATGTCCAGGCAGATCATTTGGTTGCAATTATATCGATTTTGAAATCATGTATATGTAGCAGTATGAAACAATATTTAAAAGGTCCTAAATATTCTTTATATTTCCTTATGTTATATTTGGATTTTTTGTGTGTGCATTGAATAGAAACATATCATGATCTATGCCGAAATGACTAAAACGTATGCTTCCTTGTGCATACTTTCAATTGGAATTATTATGGATTATGTCATGACATCGGATAGCAAGTTCATATTGATACTTTAACAACACTATTCATCCCATACATGTACCAACACATGATGCTCTGTTTAAAATCAAATGTTAAATATGCAATTACTGTATTTTCACTATTTCTCATTTAATATACATGATTTAAGATGGTAAATGTGCCAATGAAGCATGAACTTGGTGCCTACGCTTATATCCCCCACCCCATTTGTAGAACCTAGGAGATTTGCATACATCATTTTGTTTAGTTAAAAGACTTCTTGCGCAATGCACGATGATACATAGCACGCTGTGGACCCTGATCATCATGGTATAGCAGGGTTTCACTGTATGTGTATGCAGTAGCGTTTAACACCACCTCAGTGCAAAAATGGCTATATGGTGTCAATTAAAAGTTAAGTTCTAAAAATGTACGTATGTAGTAGCAGTTTACGGCACTTTGGTACAATAGTGGCTACAGGTAAAGTTCAAAAAATGTAAAAATGAGAATTGCACAAACACTTGAGTAAGATAAATCCTTCCAAATAAATGTAATATGTATATAGTAGGGTTTTATGGAATCTCAGCAGAATAGTGTCTATATGGTGCAACCTAAAGGTAAAGCACAAAAATTAAGAATTGCACACAAACTATAGAGGAACACCTTCCAAATAAAAGTAAACATGAAGTACAAGATAAAATGTAAAAGTGTTTCAAGTCGGCCGGCTGGCCCTGTTTCTCATTGCCGACCATAGCAACAACAAAAATAAAATAATCACATTGCTGAATTTGAAATTTGATTTGTGCATCTAAGTGAGCCGGTTTTGCCCAGTACTTTGAAATGCTTGAAATATTATTTGATTTATATATATATATAATGTTTAAAAAAAAAAAAAAAAAAAAAAAAAAAAAAAAAAAAAAAAAAACAATAACTACTTGCTGCCTACCCTAATTTTAAAATCAGTGCAATAAGAAACACATTTTTTTTTGGGGGGGGGGGGGGGCAGGGGCCTTATAAGTGAATCTACTGCAATTTATTTATAATATGTAACAGTTTCAGCACATATATAGTATACGAGTATTGTAAATTAGACCAACAGTATCTTCTGACCTGGGCTTTACCCACACCACAATACATCCTCTTCCAAGTTGATTATTTTTGTGTTGATTTAAGTGTGTGTATTATTATAAAATTTCAATTGTTCTTATTTTCCTTATTATTTTATCACCTGGCAACATGTATTTCCCATGCTTGTTTTTTAATACTTTTTTATATAGATTTTTTTTTAATCAGCTAAGGAGATATTCATTTCATTCCAAAAACTATGAACATATTGCAATGGATCAATATCAATACAGGGAACCTGCACTATAATATGCTTCATTATAACACAGATTCTGATATAACAGTCGTGGCATGGCTCCTAAAATTTTGCAACAATTTCACAAATTTCTTAAGTACTACAAAGTTTCAGTGCCAAAGTAATTGAGTTAGATTAAATTATTTGGCAAGATGTGTTGTATTCCTGAAGAGAAAATGTCCTATCACTGCTTTTTTCTTGATATTAATAAAGATGTTAAAAGTTACTAATTGTGAATGTTCATTTCAATCGTGTTAATTGGCAATAGTCATTTACTGCACTTTGATCTTTGCTTATTTTGAAAGACATCAGCTGTTTAAAAAGCTCATAATTGTTAATCTTATTATTGCACTATCAACAATAAACTCGTCTTTTTTGTGGTTTTCTTCAAAGCATCCTGTTTACACTCAAATATTAAATATGTAACCACGGAGATTTCACTATTTCTCTTTTAATATACACTGATTTAAGATGGTAACTGTGCCATTGAGGCATGTAGTTTTGCCCCCTCTACTATATCATCTCCCCATTTGTTGAGCCAAGGAGAGAAGCATGCATCTTCATCTTCAGTCAACTAACTTGGTGCTCTATTGCACAGTGCATTTATCATTTTATTTGGCTGTAGAAAAAGAAAAGAAAATTCCTTGTAAAATTTTATTAACCAAAAAGAACTAAATTACTAGTTTCAACCAAAAATTAAATATATATGAAACTGCAGTGCAATTAAATAAAAATAAAAAGGTGTGGGATAAACAATTTACAGCAGAGATGCCCACTGCCAACCTGGGAAATTAGGGACAAGAGGGTAAAAAATTAGTGATTCTATTTAAAAATTTGGGACACTTACCACAGCAAAGAAAAATTCCACGTGGATGCCAGAAGAATGATAAAATCATTTAAAAACATTACAAAACATGCCTATGTACAGTACAGTTATATAACACTTGGGGTGGGCTTACAATCACTGTTCAACATTTTAAAGTCAAGACACACACAAAAGGTTTATAGAAACACTGCTGATTATAGTTCGCAAATAAACACATATGTTGTAGAAATCTAACTAAAAAACAAACACATCCCCCAACATAGTACATCATGACAAAACACAATCAAGCGAAATCTAGTCTTCTGGGTGAGGCATGAAACTGATCATATGACACGAATTACCGGAAAAGACTGGGAAGGACCGAAATGAACCATTTTGAATAATAGTATGTTCTATGCCGGAAACCGATCTTATCTCACAAATTACCAGAAAAGACTGGAAAGGACAGAAAACACTCTCAAGTTATATGCTGGACACTGATAACACATTACAAATTACCAGAAAAGACTTGAAAGGACCGAAAATACTTTCATATGGCTTCGTCTTCCATCAATTTTTTTGTTCTATGCCGGAAACCGATCTTATCTCACAAATTACCAGAAAAGATTTGAAAGGACCGAAAATACTTTCATATGGCTTCAACTTCCACCAATTTTTTTATATAGGGTTTATTTTTTAGACTTTTTAAACAGTAATAATATTGTAACCAAATTTGCAGCTGAATACAGCAATTTATGTAGAAAATATGTGTATGTATGTATTAACGTTTAACGGCACCTCAGCACAATAATAGCCGCATGATGCCAATTAAAAGTATTAAAAATGTAAAAATGGATTGCACAAATATTTAGGAAGAAAACCTTTCCAAATAAATGTAAACATGAAGTACAACAAGATAAAATATGAAACATAAAGATGATAAAATTCTGTACAAGGTATATAAAATATAAAATAAAGGTATATAAAATATAAAATGGTAAAATATGTCAGCCTTAAAACATCTGGTCACAATTTGTTGTAAAAACAACATTCCCTCAAAAAGTCCAAGATTTTCTCTGGTGGTACATCATCATGAAGTTTATTCATTGATTTCACCTCAAAATTCTCACAGGGTGGAAGTTAGCACACTTAACAAGAACATGTTCCACTGTCAGGGTATGCACTGTGGCTGAGGTTCACCCTTTAGGAAGTATCAGGTATGCATGTCCAATTTGTGATCTGCACAATACCACCTCATCTCTGCAATTTGTTCTATATGAGGGATGCTGGACTCCAGTGGTGGGCTTCATGGTCTTAAGTTTATCTCTGGAGTACAATACATTACTTTCAAAACTGTTAACATAGAACCATAACATTGTTGATACAACTGCAGCAGCAAAAGTAATATATGGGTCATGACTCAAAGGTGAGACAAAAATAATAAGAAGAAAGAAAAGCTAGACTCACATCAGCATTAGCCATGATGATCCTATGTGTATCCTCAGATATCATTGGTGATTGTTTGCCTGATTTTGGATTTATGTACCTGTATAGATCATCCATTACCTCTGTAATTGGAAAAAAAATAGTTACAATAATATGACCATATTTCTTCAATGATATACCCATGCTCAAAAGCCCACCCTGCACTTTGGCAAACTTGTAACAAACAGGGAGATCCCCCAAAATAAGCCCATCCCCACTCCTGACTCAGGTTTACACACAAAAATTTCTGCAAACATTCGCATTGTATTGTAATTTAATTATAAGTCAATTTTTTCATTCTTAAGAAAGTCCAGTGACAAGAAAACCGTCATTCCTTCAATAAATCATTAAAAAAGTAGTTACAGATATTGCTTCCAGAAGTGAAATTTGGTTGATGTATTAAAATCAATTATTCATAAAAATTCATATAAAAACCCATCAGCTGTTTAGAATTTCTTAAATGTGAATAAAAGAGTCACAGTTAACACTATTTGAATACAGAACGGCTGTGTGTCAGAGTGATTCTATATTTCCTTGTACCTGTTGATTGTTGGAAAATGTTAGGGATCAATTCCTCTACAAAGAGGAACTAGACATAGTGTTTATCATTTCTATCGATTATGTATGAATTAAGAGTTTAACAGCACGTCAGCACAATACTGCCTATATGGTGCTGAATACAAGTTCTACAAATATAAATATAAACAATAATAATAAAACAAAAACTTCGACGAAGATAAACCCTTCCAAAAAAAGGTAAAAAATATAAAAACCATAAACATAGGGTTAAAATTTTTTAATGTAAACTGCCTTCCCTCAAAAAGTCCAAGTGCTTTCATTGCTAATGTGCCATGCTGTTCCAGTTGAGGTGAAATCTTTATAACAAGGTATGAACGAATCCCGGCCTGTGTGGTCCAGTATCAAATCTAGCAGCACAAAAATAATTACACTGCAATGCTTGTAAATTGAAAATAAAATAAGATACACATGAACTGAAGATATTTTAATGCTGTTTTATTATCTGAAATAAATGTTCTCCTGTGAAATCGATTTCTATGTCTGTGACTGATGCGCGTGCTTGTGCAGATTTTAGTACTACCCACAATGGAAGATTGGACACTACATTCCTGACCATAGCTTGGGAACTTGAAAGAATTTTTCTTTAAATAAAAAATGATTTAATCTTTGAATGTTTTTACTATGAAGATATTTCATCTAAAAGATGAATAACAGGAAGATAGTTATATTTGTAACAAGAGGTCAAAGGGGGTCTGATATCACTCACCTGCTTATATAACTTACGAGTTTGCCATTTCACTAAACAGGCTTATGTAGTATTGTAAGAGCATAACCATATGTATACTATCTCTCAAACTGTATATCATGCCAATTTTACTCATTTTACTCTAGTCTGATAAAAGTTCTTTTTAAAAATAAAGGTATAAATAATATGCACAGCCTGTTGCTTATAAATGAACTTGTCAAAGATCTTAATGAAATAAAACCTATTTACCAAGTTTTACCTAAACTGAATGAAAAATATAGCCTCTAGATCCTAAGATGGGCTCAGTCAATAAGATGCAATATCATCCCTTTAATATGCGCAGCTCTCACTTGTCCAAGACAATGATATTATAAGCTTATTTACCAAGTTTGTGCAAAATCTGATTAATATTTGGTCTCGAGAGGTAACAAGCTCAACCAATCAAATACAAGAGTACCTCATAAATATGTGCAGATATTGCTCATAATCAAACTCATCCAACATCCTGATGATATAATAACATTAAACAACTTTGACCAAACTTTATCAGAAATATAGTTGCTAGAATGTTGACAAGTTCAGCTTATCAAATGCAACATATTGTCAACAATATGCTTGGATCTTGCTCATAATCATACTCATGAGATCTTGATGACATAAACCTATTTACCAAGTATAATCAAAATCCTATCTAAAATACAGTTTCTAGAGTGGTAAACAACTCAGCCAATCAGATGCAAGATCACCTCATTAATATGCACAGATCTTATTATTAATATGTTAGGGGTTGAAAGAAAAAAAAAAAAATCTCTAAAAATCCATTCACCTAGTCAGGCAAGTACTAAATAATGTTACTTGCTCAAAATAAACTTTTACTAATTATTACTAACCTAAATTGGGATCACATGAAAGGTCGTTTTCTTGAACTTATTATGTGACCCTTCTAACACCATCTGTAAAGTAATTACAAACTGAAACCAGTCTGCTCTCCTGCAGGTAAGCGTTTATTAGTATTGAAAAGTTGTAAATAGTTTTAACATTTTTATATTTGGAATTGTTGTGGTTTGATTTTTTTCTTCTTCAAAATTAAAATAAGTATTTTCTCTGACATGCACACAGAAAATATTGGTTAAGACAGAATGCTGAAAAAAGACAAGACAAGAGCGAGAGTGAAGTGCTTGTATGTGTATGATGAAAACAAACTTCTGGTAGAAAGTATGGACTTTCAATGAACAAAGTCACCAATATTCTTGCCGGAACATCCTTTTCATTAAAGAGAAACACTAGTCAACCCTGAATTGAAATTCACTTGATTGGGTGAGTGACTGGACACTTGCCATTTTGAGTTGAGCTAGTAAATTTTCAACCCCTGAAACTCACTGGGTATCTTTATGATCTAAACATATTTACCAAGTTTGATAAAAATCTGATCAGAAATAGAGTTGATTAAGTGATGGCAAACTTAGCCATTCAGATGCCAGATCACCTCCATAATATGCATAAATCTCACTTATAATAGTACCATCTCAGATTTTGATGATTTAAGTCTGCTTACATTTGATTAAATTCTTATAGAAAATATGGCTTCCAGAGTGGTAACAAGTTCATCCATCAGATGCAAGATAACCTCATTAGTATGTGTGGCTTTTGCTCATTAGCAAATTCATGAGAGACCTTGATGATACAAGCCTATATTCCAAGTTCAATTAAAACCTGATCAGAAATATGGCTTCCTGAGTGGTAACAACCTCAACCAATCAGATGCAAGATCACCTCATTAATATGCATAAATCTTGCTCATTATCGAACTTGTCTGAGATCTTGATGAGCTAAGCCTATATTCCAAGTCTGAACAAAATCAGATCAGGAATACGGCTTTCAGAGTGCTAACAAGCTCAGCCAATCAGATGCAAGATCACCACATTAATATGCATGGCTCTTGCTCATATTCAAACTTTTTAGATCTTGATGATAGAAACAGATATTTTGAATTTAAGCAAAATCAGATCAGAAACATGCCCTCTTGAGTAGTAACTAGCAAATGTTGACAGATGGACAACACAGGGCCATACCTTAAGCTTGCTTGGCCTTGCAGCAAGGGAAGCTAACACACTTCAGACCAAACAAGTCTAATTTAAAAAATTGCTATAATTGCATGAAAATCTAATCAAGTCCTCTACATATGCCTACAAACATGAATTCCAAACAAGATTTGCTGTAAAAAAAAAGTTCAAATATGTGTAAAAAAAAAAAAAAAAAATTGGAAGAATTACTGTAAAGGCCTGAAAATCTAATTAGAAGATATACATATATGTTTAAAACATCATTTGTGTACCTCAAGCGGTTTTTCTTTAATTGTGTTAGCAAGGGCTTTTTTCCCCTTAAAAAAAAAAAAAAAAAAAAAAATCCAACTCCGAAAAGTTTAAAAATCTAATCTCTAAAAACAAAAAAAAAGCTAAAAAGGCCTGAAAATCTAATCAGCCCATCTACACATCAATACAAATAATCATATCAATTTTGAATTTGTTTATCCCAAGTATTCTTTGCTTAATATTGCTTACAATGTTTAGGTTAAAAATATCCAAGTGTAAACAAGTTTTGAAAATCTGTAACAAAACAGACAAATTGCTTAATGGCATGAAAAATTTAATCAGGTAATCTACACATAAATACAAATACGCATACCCTATTTTATTTGTCTACCAAAATTTGTGCATAAATGTGCTTACAAGGTTCAAATAAGTGTAAAAAACAAACAGGGTCCCAGTCACAAGAACCTAGTCAGGTTTTGGACTCGCTCAATGTATCTGAGTTTTCAAATGGTCTGGTTCGGCTGAATACTCAATACTTTTTGAGATATCTTGCTTACAATTAAGTGCAACAAACGGATGGACAGTTGTCACAAAACCAATATGTCTCTCGGCCTGCAGGGAGAAGACATAATTCACGATAAAAAAAGGTGCCCTTTGATCATGAGATGCACACTGGAAGTGCCCTTTTCGGAGGATAACTACCATGCCTTTTTTAGATCCTGGGGAAAACACTAACCCATGAACACACCATGGTAGTTACCCTGGCATGATAACCACTGAGCCACTGTGGCTCCACATTAATACTGTTTGCACCATTAACTTACCACTAAACACTTTTTTTGTTTCCTTGTGCAGGTTGGACACAGCTATCCTTGCAGCTAAAAGAGCGTAGTCTGGGTGCTTCACCGTCATGGTGGCTGCAGTCTCAGCTGCCAAATTATCCAGTTCAACTGTTGTCACACCAGGGTATAGGCCGCTGATTACCTTCAGTGTGATGGCAGCCTGGAAAAAGTAGTTTTTGATTAACTTCAGCCACAATACAGCCATCCATCACTATAAGGCACTTCATTTTGACATGAGACAGGTACGGTCATGGATCCCATTTTATTATATAGTAGTAATATTATATGTAATGCAGTGAATGTTTACTACAGCCACCATGAGCTTTCCATGTGGAACACAATTGTGTTTCCGCAAACATGCAGATATACTATTGCACAGCCCTAATTTGCCAGCTGAGGTCACTGAGCAATGACGAGATTTCTTCCAAATAGGATATTGTCACTATAGTGTTTGCAGATCTCTACACATCACAATCGCTATAAAATGGACACAGAGAAAGAACTTTCAAATTTGTACGAGGAACACATTTGTAGACAAAACATGAACATAAATTTTCTATAACAGTGACCTTAAGTTCAAGGTCAAAGTGGCAAATGAGCATGTCATAGAATGACTTGTCTAAGTTTCATAATGGTTAATGCCAAGTGCGATGAGAATCAACCTAGGGATTTAGGCAATATTGGCAAATGAAAAAGCCATCAATCAAAACCATAAGGTCTCACCCACTTACACATAACTTTTTACCACATACTAAAAAAAGAAAAGAAAAAAACAGGACCGTGCCCCATTTTTCACCTCCAAACAAGTAACTTTACATTGGAAACTGAGACATGAACTAATATGAACTGGTTAAAAAAAAGTTTTTTTTAAAAACAACATTAGTACCAACCTTCCTCACCTATTTTTATCTTCATATTGTTAACAAAAATTTGTTGGGCTCCAATTTTCTAAGACTGTGACCTTAACCCAAAGCAAAAGGGGCGAGCAAGCATGTCACAGAATGAATTGTCTTAGCTTCATATTGCTTCATGCCAAGTATGATGAGACCCAATTAAGGAGTTTAGGTAATGCATGCAAATGAAAAACATTAACCCAAACCTTAACAAACTCATGATGTTGCCACTGCTCATGGAAAAGTGACTGCAATGTCTTGCCTCCCATTAATGTGGGTTCAACAAAATTGGTACCAATGTTACCTCTGAACTTTGCAGAAGATTACCCAAAATGATTTGCAGTTGAATCTTTGCATTTGTCAGTGTCTGCTATAAATCATACCTCTAACCCAAACTGAAATTCATTAACTTGCCCAAAATAATAGGGCTCCTGTGTAATCAAGGCTGGTAGTTATCCTTTTTAATTTGACGAACTATTCTCTTCCCCAGCCATCCTGAAGGATGTGGTTACTTCACCCTTTTGAGATAGACTTTAGTTGGATATTTTAACTCTTAAAAGAATCTTGGGTTGAGGAGTCCATACCACACATTCTTAGAACCTGCCAAGTCCATGGTTATACTCTTGTGTCCTTGACAGCCCTGTCCTTTGATTCCCCGATATTAAAAACAAGTGTACCACGGTGTCTCACCTGTGAAGAGTATTATTGTTATGATGTAACTTTCTGCTTGTGCAGGCAAGACAGGAACTCCTAGCATATCAAGTTACAAATTTCAGGCATATAGTAATGTTACACTCTAGTTGCAGTTGAATAAGCAACAGATGCTGAAGAAATATGACTTTCAACAACAAATTCACACATAATCTTGATATTGTTGCCTCAATACCACTATCACTGATAAAACAGTGAGCCCTAGCTTATTAGTATACAAACTTGAGGCATTTGGGAATATTATTCCAAAAATGTTTCAGTTGAATGCAGCAACTGATACAGTAGATACAGCACAAAACCCTAACGATGATACTGCTGGAAAAGTTATACCTATGTCTGACCACTAACGATGGCAAGACAACAAGGACATTACCGGATCAACAAACTCCATGTGAAGCCCATAGCATAACTTCTGTATTCTTGAAGTGATCTTGTCGAACATGACAGTCTCCTTACGATCACCTGAAATGTAAAGGTTATTTGCAAGACTGATTAGTTATAATCACATCTGAATAATAAAAAATAATGGTACAGTGTCACTGTTCAATAGAAACAACCTTTCTAGGAACAAAAAACAAGTTCTTTGCTTAATAAGCTCAGAGAAATGCAAAACCCATTGCTGCATTGGGTTGATAGTTATCCCTGGCTTGAAATTCAGGATTGAACCAATCAAGTCTCATGACAATTCTGGACCTCACAAGGCCTGTGCAGCACAGTATATGCATGACACTAGCCAGCATTTGCAGAAAATTCCCGAGGTTATAGCTGCTGCAGAAAATTCCCGAGGTTATAGCTGCTGAAACTACACAAGGGAAACGCCCTTTCAAAACTAAATGAGACTAAAATGAAAAAAAAAAAAAAAGCTCTTTAACACATGCTACAATCTTGCCTGTTATGGAAAACCATTTTCTGATCTGGAAATTCTGTGTACATTCCAGGAGAAGAACGGTGTTAAACTTGGTGCTAATTATAAAAACAGATTCAGGACAAGAGACTTTGTTGTATCAATCGATCAAGTCTTGAGAAAAGAAAAGTTTTGTAGCACAAGATCCCTCAGTGCTGAATTGTTTGAGAAAAGAAATGAAAATTCCACTATGCTTTTAAATTGTCTGCATTTTATTTACTATACATAATAGATACACAAACCCTATATGAAAAATGATTATTGATGTCTGAACTTTATTACATGTATCAAGTCACATATGTAACTTTATCATAATTGTACTTACATGTGCAAATACATGTAAATATATAAAATACCTTTGCATTTCATCTGTATTTTTGTACCTTTTCTAATGAAAAATTTCTGATACATATAAAATATACTCCATTCTTTCGTGGCTCAACCATACATATGTATGTCTGTTACAACTTTATATCCAAGTTGTGAAAATCACAGGTGTAGAATAGGTAACAGTTAATGAGCATTCAGTCAAGGAATACCACATAAGTTTACACCCTTTAAAGTCTGTAATAAATGTTCACAAAGCTTTGCAGTTTTCTTCAGTTTTCTTCAATTTTTTTTTCTCGTATACGTCTGTCATCTAATGTCCACTTATGAGCTTACAAAGACAGTTATCTGTCAAGTACATTACCTGTTCAGGTGATACTTATTTAGAATATCAGGAAATATATCCCAACTCATTTTTTTTTGCTGAAGTATAGACTTGATATTCTCAATTTATACATTTAATTTTGAAATACATGTACCACTGAACAGTGAGTTGACTGGCATGCACTCAGTTTTTGTCCATCCAGCATGTACATCGGACTAATATTTAACATCATTTTCTGGCTCAAAATCACTCACTGGCATTCCCAGTAACACTTTCCCAGCTCTAATAATCTCATATACTTCAAAACTTTCAAAATCACTGTCATCATCGCTATCATCAGCCATTTTGAGTTTCCTAGGTAGTGCCTATCATAAAATTGCATTTGTAAAACTTCTTTGATGAATACATGGTTAAAACTATGAAAAATGCTTGTTCCAGGGCTCAATGTACCAATCAAATTTAGTTTAACAACCATTTATGTCAAGCCAAAGTACCGGTTTGTGTAAACAGTTGCTTAGCTGAAAAATGACTAAATCGCGACAAGCAGTACAAGACCTCTAGCGGCAGCGCAACTTAAGTCGCAACTAGCACTTTAAGGGTTAAGAAATAAACATGTTGCATATTATTTTGTTTGTTCTTTCTATGGATCTAAATGCAAACATCTCATCAAATCTTGACAAGTGATTAAAATTTTAGGACAAACGAATTTTCCAATGAAAGAAAAATGTGCTCAGCTCTGTCCATTGAAGGTGAAGCTACAAAAAGGGTAACAATAATAATTTATTTAAAGAGGGTAGTATAGCTAGTGGCACAAACACTCATCTCCAACCCTCCACCAAATATCCAAGTTTTTCTTAAAACTTGTGCACACTTCACAAATTCTTCACTTGATTTTACTCTCTCTCACTTACCCTTGCTCTGTCTCTATCTCAGACACAAACACACACACACACATAGGAGGCATCTACATAGAAGAACTTTAAATATATTGCTGTTCAAGAAGGTACCTTTTTCAACCATTTTTATAATCATCAATATTATAATTCATTTTGAAAATATATATTTCTCTTAGTCCATTTTTCCTGTCTGTGCCAAGTGACTGATGGTACTTTCCTCCAGTAGTTGTTGACTACGAGCTGTAGTTCTTTGAAAACTACATAAATCTTGGATATTATTAAATAAAATAATAGCATGAACACGATTAGTTGCAAGAAAAATAATCCCAATTCTATATCATCAGAACACAAATGTCACCTAATGTAATAGTCTAAAGCCTACATCACCAGCATCTAAAAGTCATCAGTAAATAAAATTAAGAAATATTATTAACAAGTTTTAATTCAGAGATAGAAGAATGTTTGAAAAATTAATAGATTTATGCAGTAATAGCATCCAATTATACC
The DNA here is from genome assembly GCA_029931535.1 of Margaritifera margaritifera. Lineage (NCBI taxonomy): Eukaryota > Metazoa > Mollusca > Bivalvia > Unionida > Margaritiferidae > Margaritifera > Margaritifera margaritifera. The sequence continues at coordinate 1,039,346 of JAQPZY010001411.1, read as the reverse complement.
TTTTTCTCTTTATTTCATGTTTAATTAAAAAATTAAAGTTTTATTTGTTTTGCTTACATTATGGGTATAATTTTGTCTAGCATTTATGTTACCTAGGCATTCGATGCAAGGAATTTACCAAGAAACTAATAAGTATGCTTTTCATTCTTAGGAGTCAGAACTTCTGGATAATAATTAAATTCAACTCTTTTTGAAGGAAAAGAATCTGGAATTAATGTCTGCTGTATGTGAGTAATAAAGTCAAATAGAACATAATAAAGTGTTAATTGTCTGTTTTGTGTATGTGTACCATGAAGGGAGGGGGGGTCAATTTTTAAAATTCTTTGGGTTGTGATTCATATTTTTTTACTTAAATAACTTAAGGAATGATGACAAGTTAAAAAAGAAAAAATCCACATGTAACATGTTTTTGGAGAGAAATTTAGCACTGATTATTTGTAAGTGATTTTGAAAAACGTCATACATGAAAACATTGAAAACTTGCCAAAATCAAACAGAAAGTCATTTTTGACATTCCACCTTGTGAAAGTTTGCAAGATGCAAAGTTTTTTTTCAGTAGTTAAAATTTTAAAACAAAATCATTGGTTATCCCTAGTCAGTGTGCACACACAAGTTCACAACACAACTTCACAAGACAATGGCCCACAGCCGCAAATTTGTTTTCCAAGAAAAAAACTGTACTAAAATATGGAAATCCTAAAACATGCCGACTATATCTTGATACTCGCGTTTGGAAATTTGTTTATGATATACTCACCTCTCTTTATGACGTGCATTTTGAATGATTTAAAGAAAAACAATCGATTTAACTATAAAGTAGATCCAAAAATGGAGCCAAATTTGCGCGCGATAATTCGGAACAACCTCGGCTATTTCTGCTAAGCAAAAATATGATCCGGAGGATCGAAGCGCGCGCGATGATAGTCTGGTACCCTACCCGTTTTCAGTACCCTTCTCTTCATTATGAACATTACGGATAGGGTACCAGACTAAAACGATGACTGCCGCTCCGATCGGAACATCGCTCGGTCATTTCCGTCAGATCGTGAAATAGCATCGGAATTGTTAGAATACACATCAAAGTGTTGTGTTTGGTGATTTGCCTCCGGCGAAGTGTTCTAAAAGGAAAGATGATCCCAAAATATAACACCGTTTAAATTCTAGCTTGTTTTTAGAAAATTTCACTTGGTCTGACAGTTAATTGATGTTATTACTACTTCTGTGTTAAACTTCAAACGCTGAAAGATACAAAATTGAGACAAATTGAAAGATTCTACATACCAAACACATTATATATAATATATGTTTACTCAGTACTTGGAAACAATATGGCAGCCTCCATGGTCTTGTCTCGAGTATGGAAAAAAAAAACTAGGAATACCATATAATCTAAAGCCGAAGCAAGTTGATGCATTACTATCTCTGTATGGAGGTAACGACACAGTCGCTGTTTTACCTACAGGCTAAAAAAAAAGCGTTATATTCCAATTGTTACCTTTCATGACGACAAAGAAAAATGGATTGGACAGGCCTCGGATTGTTAGACAAAGACAAATTTTATTTAAAGTCAGAATTGCACAACATAATAAGAAACATTAGATCGTTGGAGCAATTTTACCGACTGTAAACAATAATATAACAATTTAATCAATTTAATTCAATCATCCGACATAGATTACATACAATCATAACCTTTTTTTTTGTTTTTGCAAAATTATAATTCTAACCCAAAACTGCATACCCCTCCCCCATTTATAATTTATATTTTAAAAATCAACGTAGGAAAATTGTTTTACATGGAAAGATTCTACTGTCTCTTCAAACATATGCAGTATTAAAATACATAGGCATAATGGCTGGCCAATACACATTGAAGATATTCCCTCCTCCCATCAATTTATAATTTCTGTTTAAAAATTAAATGTAGAGAAGTCAATTTATTTGCTTACATGCAGTGTTAAAATATTAATAAAAGTATCTTCTCAAAGGGAGGAAAAACCATCCAAAACCATTTGTAAGCGACACAAGCCAACATATAGGGCAATCTACAGCTACAAGCATATACACAAGACTAGAATCTAAAATGCTAAGCATGCAGCCGATTAAGGTAGCAGCAGCAACTTACTTACTTACTTGTGTTTATATAGGGAGCATTTACACAGTAAGCTCCCAGACTGTGTCTTTAAGAGGGAAATTGTTAAAATCTGAGGGTGTTTGTAAATTATTGGGGAGAGAATTCCATAGTTTTGCTGCTGCATACCTAAAAGATTTAACCCATACATAGATGTTAAATTTTAGGAATCTCCACAGTGTTTACGTACCTAAAAGTGTACGAAGATTTTTTTAAAAAACAACCAGATCATTTAAGTATGCTGGAGATTTCTTATTTTGGATGCGGAGAGTTGATACATACGCCAAATCCAAGAGTTCAAAGTAAGGTTTCGTGAAATCAATGAAGACAAATCTCAGAGCTTGTTCATGTAGTTTTATAAGTTTGTTCATATTAGTGAGATTGCTGAAATGCAAGGCAAGCGGACAGTAGTTGAAGTTTGCCATGATGAAAGTGCGGTACACAGTCAGTCTTCCTTCGGCTGTAAGTATTTTCCAATTCGTTTGAGCACATTTAATTGTTTAGATGCTTTCTGACAAATTTCAGTGATTTGCTGATGAAAGTTTAGCATAAAGTCAAAAGTGACTCCAAGTAGTTTTACCGAATCTTCACTAGATATATTAGCCTCGCTAGAGGTTAAGGTCTCAAGTTGTTCAATGGTTTTCTTCCCAAGTGCAGTAGCCTGGAACTTATCAGGGTTTGCTTTCATTTCATTGTTGGTAATCAAAGTATTGCACTCTGTTTCCAAGTAGATTTCATAATATTAATGTTGTGGTGAACATAAGCAAGTGTGTTGTCATCAGCATAGTTGTATAGATCAGAATCATTTATGAAAAAGAAGATGTCATTAATAAAGATATTAAAAAGTATGGGTCCAAGAATTGATCCCTGGGGTACCCCTTTAGAGATATTTGCTCATGAACTAGTTGAGTTTCCTAATCTGCAATAGTGTTTACTGCCAAATCTGAAAGTCCATATGCTACCAGTTTCTGGAGGAGGAGTTTCAAAAATGACGTGTATACCAATACTTGTTACATATTTATATTTAAAAGATAATTATATTGAGAACATCACTGTCTGTTTTAAATGCTACCTGTTATTATGTACATGTATGTCCAATTGTTTGACTCATTCCAAAACTTCCTGTCATAATGATGTGTACTCAACAGCAAAGAAAGTATCTTGTATTTCAGCAGTGGTGAATACCAGTTACTGTAAGTGACATATTGGAAATCAGCAGTAGTAAGAAACGATGGAAGTATTCCTTGAACATGAGGCTATACATAATTTAAATGAATGAGATTATTGAAACAGTAAACAAACACTTGTGTTCCATTTGCTGTTGTGTATATCTAATGTGGTTATGCCTCAAAGTTAATTAGATGACAGGTTCAAGAACACATGGCTGAAACACCGAGTTTCAGCTCATTATGTGTCACACACTGTTTAATGATTGATTGATAGAAAAGGACTTTACCACACTTTCATCAGCAAAGGCTATATATAGTAGCTAGTTGTAGTGGTGGAGTAAACTGGAGTGCCCAGACAGAACCAGTGACAAATAGTAAGCAACTGTCAAACTTCCGAACATACTGATATTATGTATCTTTAATCTATAATCAGAGCCGTCGCAAGTTTGTGCTGGAAGAAACGGCGCCCCAGGCGAGCGTCGCCTTTGTCACCCCCAACTTGGGGAAAAATACAGCAAATTCTGCAAAATGGCACCCCCCAGGCTTGGAGCCCTGGGCGATTGCCTGTTTTGCCCGCTCCTTACAATGGCCCTGCCTATAATGTGCGTTTGAATCTATTCCATGAAGGTGAGTTGCACTTTAAATTCTAGTCACTTGTCAACAGAATGTTTACAAGCATTTGAGTTCAGGGTCATTCATATTCACAGTTAGACTGTTTTTTTTCCCCATTTTTATTGCTTCACATTCTGTTGATATAGGTAAAGTGAAAATGAGTATAAATAGGGATTTAGTAAACAAATAATTAATTCCTGTTTTAGATCAGTCTGTGGGAATCCATTTGTGATCAGATTTTACATTGTGCCATTGAAATCAGATATAATTAGAGAGGAATTATTTATTTCAGACATTCATTGGAATTACTAAAGTGCTCATTGACTTTTGAATTATTACATTACTTTGGACTTTTGTGAACTCATTCAAAGACATTCTGGATTGTATCATTGTGGTATATCAGGACATACAAGACTATTGGAACTCATTGGGAACATTCTATATTTTTGGACTTATGATTAGGAGATTTAGGATTATTTGGAATTTGATTCACAATATTGTAAGTATCTCTTGAATTTCACTTTGTAAACTGAGGGAAATAAATTGCTTGTTGATATTACTTACATTGTTGGTTTCACTTTCTTTCTGTTACATATTTTTAAGACCTAGAGTCGTAACATTGACAAAGATGGAGCCAAGGCTCAAACCAATGACCATATAGATGGCTTGCAAGTGACATGCAAATGGTGTATTTATTGACTAACTTTACTAATCATTGCACCCATTATTTTATAAGGATGCAACCATCAGCTTGTAAAGTGTGACATATTTCTGTACATTTTCTTTGAACCTGCTGATGCACATTCTAGATACTTATGAAACTTTATTGTTAAATCCTGTCTTTTGCACTTTAGGGGCAAGAACTTCCATAAAACATTTTCAAAGCTTGGACATCTGACATGTGTGTTTCCAAAGGTACCTCATTTAACCGCTACAGCAACAGCACCATTGGCAGACTTGAAAATTCTGAGTGAAACATTGGAATTCAGGAACACTTGTTTTGTTGTTCAAAATCCTGACAGGTCCAACATCTACTTTGAAATGAGAGACAGGTTGCCAAATATTAACAAATTTGAAAAGTATGACCAAATACTGAACAGTATCTGTGTGGAACTAAAGGATAAACAACAGGAATTCCCTGTAACAATAGTCTTCTGTGACAATTAGGAGAGTGTTGGGTACAGTTACATGTTTGTTGCACAGGAGTTAGGCAACAAAGCATATGTTGATTCTGATGAGCACAAGCCTGAAAACAAAATATTTGCACAATATCATAAAGACAACACAGAAAAAATGAAGCATCATGTGATTTCAGAACTAAGCAAAATAAATCCAAAACTTGTAGAGCTTGTAGAGTATTACAGGTTTCCAACGGCTGCAATAGAAGACATTATTTCATTAATAAGAGAAGATACCAAAAGACCAACATTAAGAAGCCACTCACTAGATACTACCACTCAGGTAATCTAAAAATTTGATTTTGAGTTTTAGTTGACTCTTGATCAAGTGCCTTATCTTAGACCACGTGATGATTACCTCATTGATTGCAGACAGTGTAATTTAGTCCAGAATAATATTCAAGATAACTGATCTAAGCGATAATCTCAAAGGCCAGTGACAACAAAATGGACTTTTCTTCCCGGGGATTATACCTTATGATGTTTATCAAAATGTGACAGATTTACTTTGTTTTCATTAAAGCCAATGTGGCGATGAACATGTAGATCTATTACTTTAGACAGACCGCTATCCAAATGAAATGTTTACACCGTCAATCGAAGTTTCCATGTTCGGTTCTATGTGCATTTGTTTGATTTATATTAATGTTCATCTTCCCTATTCCTCTTTTCTAGCAAAATATAAGTACGCTTTATAGTTTTTTATATTTGCTTGCGGTATAGATGAATTATTAATATTGCCCTTTTAAACACAGTGTTTGTTGCTATACACGTTTGTTATCCATTTGGAACATTACTTTCTTGGGCAGAGAACATGCAATACTTTGAAACTCATTAATATATGTAACTATATGTATAGAAAACTATATCTTCATAACAATACATCAAGATCAACATTGTTGTTGTTCTTGTTGTTAGCAATAGTAGCAGTAGTATTAGTAGTAGCAGTAAAGTCATGTAATTTTTATTTAGAATCGTTACATGCTAAAACAAAACATGAGTTCTTAAGAGCTTTTTATACCAACTATTATATATATGCAATCTTCATGATTGCCATTAACATTGTCGCAATGAAAATTTAAAATTAAAGGTTCACCAATCCAATGTTTTGATATATTACCCCACTGACTGGAATGTATATTAGCATTGCAAAAATTAACAGTTGCCTTGAATATTAGGTCAGTTTCCCACCATAATACTAAAATATTAGGTCAGTTTCCCACCATAATACTAAAATATCAGGTCAGTTTCCCACCATAAGTTTATGTATAGTATTAGCTAGATAATGTGTGTGCAGTTTCTTAATGAAATAACTTCCAGTCAAATAGAATAATGTTCAGTTTCTCCATCCCTTTAAGATGATAAATTACCTTAAAGTTTCATTTTAGTGTATACATGTACAATGTACTTACATTATGATCTTTCTGTTAACATTTAGTAATACTGTAATTTTTCTTTTCAGGTATTTTTTATATGGATTGTGCCTTTGTTGGGTGAAACAGTTTCTTGTCCAAGAGTTGTTTAAAACATTGATATAGAATATAGTTATTTTATTTTGTATAGTATGGGTATAGAAGTCATCTAAGTGCAATTTAGTACTGTGATGCAGGTTCAAATCCTGCCATGGGCTATCATATTTATCTTTTGTTTCTTGGTACGTGGGGAAATTGCCCATGCCCACGCACAGTATTTTAAATTGTGTTATTATTATTATTATTTGTTATTTATTTATTTAATTATTCATTTTATCAATACATGGTTGTCTCATAAGGATACTAGAAAAAAATATTATTTGTATGATCTGCCATATGCCAATTTGAGCATGTATTTATACATATATAATGTTATCTGTACTTGTAAAAAAATGTGGATATGATAATAAATGATTCTTTTAAATGCAGTATGTAGTTTAATTATGATCATACACCAATACATGCATTTATAGGAGTTGGTTGGAGTTAATAGGGAATGATGACATTAAATACCAATTATATGAATGATGATAACAAATTTTAGAAAAGCTAATTAGCAACTCTGCAATAAAGTTGCTACAAAAGGAAATACATTTGTTGTAAAACTAATGTTTATTAGTCAATTTTTTGGGAATGATTTTATCAGTATACCATATCAATGCAATTGTCGGCAATGTTTCCTCTTTTCGCATAGGCAGAACATATTCATGCAACCTAACAATCCCACTTAACCTCAGGCAACATTACTTGTAATTAAAAACATATATACATAATATTCTTTCATCTTTTAAAAATGTTTTTCCAGGTCCTTGTCACTCTAAGGTACCTTGCAAAGGGGGATTTCTTTTCAGAGGTGAGGGATCTACATGGTTTAAGCAACGCCTCAGTGTCAAAATCTGTTGAAGTAGTGGCGGACTCCATAGTGAGGAAGATGGACAATATCAGATTCCCATTAAAAATCCTGATGAACTAGATAAAACTAAGATAGGATTTTATAGAGTTGGTAGACTGCACTTTGATTCCAATTGTTGCTTCTTCCAGCGTTGATGAGGATGAGTTTGTGTGCAGAAAGGGCTACCATGCATTGAATATTCAGGCCGTTGCAGATGTGGATATGAAGTGAGTATGTTTATTGCTTAAAGTCATTTACAATGTGTTGTACCTACCAAATTAAACAATGATAAAGTTTAGAATATGACCTCTTCAGCTTAGGTTATCACTACAATTAATTTTCTTGCCATCTTAAATTTGTGATCTATTATAAATCACTAGTCATAAATCATGTTTGTAGTTTTATTGAATAAAATTATTTTGTGTTTTGAAAAACTATAAATAGATAATCATGATTTTTACTAATTTCAAATGAAATTTATAACAATCATTGAATTAGTTCAATATTTTGCACACCAATCTTGAAAAAAAGTGTACATTATTCAACTAATGTCATACATTTCATGTGCAATGATAAATGATGTAAAATTGTCTTAAAATTAGTTACAAAAAGAAAAAATTATATTATCTTGTAGGTTTAATTCATATATCTCATTAGAAGAAATTATAATAGCATAAACCAGAATCCTTGTTTTTTAAACTGCGCCTTTCATTTATATCAAAATAAAATCCGAACAAATTAAGCTTAATCTATAAAACTTGTACACTAATCCAAATCTGTGCTGTGGATGTATTGATGTACAGACGGGTGGATGAAAATGCACACATACACCAAAGTGATCACTATATTGAGCTTATGTCATGGCTGACTTGACAAAAAATGACAAGAGTAACTTTAAAAAATAAATAACAACTGAAATAATTACAGCAACATACACACATTGTATGAGTACAGGTGAATGTACCAAATAAGTGAATATCATTTTAGAAAACCAATAATATTCCACTTGTCGACAGCCAAAATGCTTCCGCAATAAATGTTGTCAAACTTTACTAATTCTGGGTCACGGAGAACGAAAATGATGCTTAAAATTGTTGATTGGCTCTAGTTTTAAAGATACTATACTGGGTCAGTATATACGACCCATGACTTGGGAATGGTGTAGGATAAGTGAGTTATTAAGGGAAGGGATCTCAATTTAAACCAGAAATGACTGAAATACATCTTTGACTGGATCTACGAATAAATCTATCACTGGGTTTGGACAGTACTCGCTTTTTAGGCAAAACAATGAATGATGCAATCTGAAGCTTGTATTGCATCATACATGATATGAATTGCAACATGTTATTCATATAAAGTCATGGATGATGCAATCATAACTAAGCTTACATCTCTCTGCTGAAGAAATTGCCCTATATCAGCTCTACAGATCATACATTGTCATGCTGTCTTATTTGTAGGTGTTTGATTTTACAAAGGGACACATTTCTGTTTAGCCAAAGTGAGCAGAGATGCCTCGTACTTGTGTGAACAATGCAGATAACTTCTGCTATGTTTGTGGTGAAGTGACTTTTGCATCACAAAAGCGCAGTATAACCACTATAGTTAAAAAAGCGTATCACCTTTATTTTGGCTGCAAAATTGGAGATGAGGACAAGAGGTGGGCCCCACACATATGCTGCAACACTTGTGCAACAAATCTGCGGCAGTGGTTGAACAGGAAAAGGAAATCTATGCCTTTTGCAATGCCAATTATTTGGAGAGAGCCAACAGATCATATCAGCAATTGTTACTTCTGCGTGGTGCCTCCAGTTGGGAAAGGTGTGTCAAAGAAGAAAAAGTGGACTGTGCATGATCCAAACATTCCATCAGCTATACGCCTAGTACCCCACCGAGAAGGACTGCCGGTTTCTGATGCACCAGAATCATTCTCACTTGAGTCAGACAAGGAAGAGGAAGGGGATGAAACTTCTACTCCCAAACCATCAATGTCACATGACCCATATTTTCTCCCATCCTCCTCCTCTGAACCACACCTCATAACATAAGGTGAACTGAATGACCTTGTCAGGGATTTGGAACTACCCAAGAGTAAGGCAGAGCTGTTGGGCTCCAGACTACAGCAGTGGAATATCCTGGCAGGTGATGTTAGGGTTTCCATGTTCCGTGACTGTCAAAAGGATCTTGTCCCATTCTTCTTCATGGAAGGTGATCTTGTAGCCTGCAACAACATCGATGGTGTGATGGCAGCCCCCAACATCGTTCATGATCCAGATGAGTGGAGACTGTTTATTGATTCATCGAAGACGAGTCTTAAAGCTGTTTTGCTGCATAATGGCAGTGTTTGGCCATCAATTCCAGTTGGTCATGTAGTCCATATAAAGGAAACCTACGAAAACATGAAACAACTTTTGAGGTGCATAAACTATGACCAACATCAGTGGCAGCTTTGTGGCGATTTCAAGGTTCTTGCTCTCTTGCTTGGTCTGCAGACTGGATACACAAAGTACTGCTGTTGTCTCTGCGAATGGGATAGTCGTGCAAGATTCCCACTACATCACGAGAGATTGGCCACTCCGACAGTCATTGGAGCCTGGGTTGAAAAGTGTTCAGCATCCACCACTTGTTGAATCAAGGAAGATTTTGTTACCACCTTGCACATCAAGCTGGGTCTGATGAAGATCTTTGTCAAGGCTATGGTCAAAACACAAGCAGCTTTCAAGTACCTCCATGGAAAATTTCCAAGGTTAATTGAAGCTAAGATAAAGTAAGTGTCTTTGTTGGTCCTCAGATTCGTGAACTTCTTCGAGATGATGCATTTCACCGTGCGCTGCGTGGCAAGGAAAAGACGGCATGGAAAGCCTTCCAGTTAGTGGCAACAAATTTTCTTTGAAACAACAAGGAGTTGGTGTAAAACCTCCTCAAGGCATACAAAAGCCTTGGTTGCAACATGTCACTAAAGATACATTTTTTGCACTCTCATCTAGATTTTTTTCCACTGAACATATACCTTGCTTAAGGTCAGATTATAAAAAAGGTGAAAAAAACATAGTTGTGGTAAATTAATAGATCAAAATACTTTTTCTTTCAAACAAATCTAGCAAAATATGGCCCCATAAATGATCAGTTATGGTCATGCAGAAATGAACTAAAAGAGAATTAGTATAGCTTTTAATTAACGTTAGTAATATTTAAAAACTTTTCCCTGTGTTTCAATGTTATTCAGGAATATGACAGACAGTGATATTTAAATACAACATTTAATAAATTGTTTTGTTTCATTGTTTCTAAAATACCAAGCAGTTAATTCCATATCAATGTCGTCCTCGATATATGCAACAACTTCTTCCTCATCCTCTCTGTCGTTAACATTTGTATCTGCAATATGAAAAACATAATTCATTATATGGGTAATCATGATATATTGAGCTAAATTAGGGGCTGTTCTGGCCTTGAATCTGTGCAGTCAAGCTTGTTTGATCTTGATATTAGAATCTGCGCATTTATCGTATTTTGTTTCTGTCAATCTGTAATACCTATTAATGTACTAGTTTTGAAGACAATTCGGGCAGGGGTGGGGGGTGGTGAATGACAAAAATGTTCACTAACATTGACATTAATAAAAGAACAATATGTACAAATATTAACAAAAAATGATAGTTTTGTGAATGCAATGAGATCAATAAATAGGAACTGATTTTGATAAAATTTAGTTTGTTTATCTGAGTGAGGGGAACTTCTTGAGCATGTTCAGTAACTGACTTCATGATCTCTGGGTCAAGGTCAGAGGTCAATAATTGGAATATTTCTACTAATGAATATTTTTTAACTAAATGACTTAAATAAATATGAATGGATCTTGACCTATTTGATATAGTAGTAAATCTCAATTTTATTTTCTTGGAGTTCGGTAATACATATTCATGACCTTGTGTTCATCGTCAGTGGTTGTGACTTGGGTTTCAAGGTCGCTGATTAAGACTTGGTTTTTTATTTTGTTTGTTTTAATCAGCAGCTTGACAGCACTATAAGTAAAAATACTGGCTATGGTTTTAATCAAACTTTAGTGTCTTAGTATATCTGATTGATTTCTTAAATAGGTCTGTTCACTTATGCATTCCGTGATCTTTGGTCAAGAACTAAAGTCCCTTTCAGATTTTATGTGTTAGCAAAAGCACATTCTTTAAGCGAAAATTGATAGTGAACAGACTTTTATCTTGGACCAAGATTCTGTGTGCATTTAAACTTGATATCAGGTAGGTTTAATGGTAGGAATTCTGTGACAGTGGTTTCAAGGTCAAAGGTCATGATTTGGGTTCTAAAATTGATTGAAAACCTTATAAGGCAAAGAAGTATAAATGGACTTTTATGAAAGCTAATATATTGAATAATGTGAAGAATGCCTTGAATAAATGCCCTAAAAATGTTGGTGGTCATTGTTGATTACATGAGATATTAATAGTATTATGAGTATCAGTGGATTTTATTCAGAAATAATATGCTTATGCATCTTTATTTGAAACCAGTTTAGTTTATCTTTGCTGTAACAAGATTGAAACCGAATGGGTTTGGATTAAGTGAAAACGCCAAACACAATGTATGTGAATGACATGTTTATGATAATAAAGTATGAAAGTCTGTATAAACTCTCACCACAAATATTAATGCAACAATCAAATAATAATAAAAAAAATAATGAAAAAAACAAACAAACAACAAACAAACACGAACAGTCTAATAAGACTTAAAACCGGGACACAATGTTCATCGCTTTACACATAGCATTAGTGTTCCTTCAGAGATTTAATGACACAGGATCATTATACACAAAAGATATTGACACCAAAGCTGGAGTTGGACACTCCCTTAAATGTAAACAAAAATTCACCTGATGATATTATATGTTAAATGATACTGATGTCATATACAACTATTGTAGTATTGCATTCACCATAATGTGAACATGCTTTTAATAAAAATGTGTGTGTGGTTCATATAACCAGATGTATTGTTCATGATTTCAAAATTCACAGTTCAAAGTTCAACATTCACAGTTCAAAATTCACATTCTTTGAACGAATTTATCCAGGGGCTGTTCCACCCTCTTTCTGAACTCAATGGTTCCTTGGAATTTTCCACTAACTTCTATATGGAATGCCAATATCTTCCGAATATCCCGGTACGGTACACCACATCCATGTAGATTCCTATGGTAATGACTCGCAAATGTGCGACGACTGATTCGTCTTGTCATACCACCCAACAATCACCTAGCTACGTATCACGCCGCTATGTTGCTGACTATATTGCTCTGTTTCCAACTATGCTGCCCTATTGCCAGTTATGTTGCCATGTTGCCATTGTGTCAACTATGAGGCCATTTTGCCACTTATGTTGCTCTTTTTCCTACTCTGAGGCCCTGCTGCCAGCCCTATGGTTGTAGTAAACTGTCTGTAAAGTAGACACTGCCTGACAAGATCTCTGAATTGATGTGCCAGCATATAGAATATACATGCTATAAATACTATGAAAACAAAGTACCTGTACACATCATGAAATATGGGTATCTCGCTGCGAACGATCAACAACGAGATGCAACTATTACTCAATATTTTGTTTAGTCAGGGCAAAAATAAAACTACACTGGGTAACGCTGGTATGCATGCACAAAATCCACTACATATAATAGTTCTAATGCAACATCAAATTATTTTCCTGCCCTATTCTGTGACACTTGCTTCAGCCTTGGGATTTAATGTCAGAATTTAGATTTGTATTCTACTCTTTAATTAGAGATACACTGATTCGCCAGTGTTGCTTAGATTTTTATCAGCCTAGGATATATTGGATTTTTTAGATAAATGATTTCAGTACTCCATAAATAAAAATGAACAAAAGGAGAAAGAAAGCAACTTCTGATAAATTCCTATAAATTCTTCTTGGAATTACAGCATCAGTTCCATTTAGCATTTCTTACTAATTATCCCAGTGCTTTCAAACAAGTGCGAAGATTTTGCAATGCAGTCCACACATACGTAGGTACATATGGACATGTGTAATGTCCTTGAACTACTAGTATACTGTTCAAGTCTGACACATGAAATTTGGATTAAGGAGAGTCCTTGCGTGTAGATTGTGACAACACATTTGGAGATTTTGATCATGCCCCTGGGGGTGATGCTAACGGAGAGTGGGTGATTTACATAAAATTCAAATAACTCTGGACCTGTATATTTTACATGTCTGGGAACTAGCATGCATGAACAATGACGTGTCAATATATGTCAGACTATGGTGATCCCTATGCGTTGCTTTGGTGTCTTTCACTACCCCCCAGGACGAACTATTGAGATCCTCATCCTATAACCATGTATACACTCACTGGGCATGGAAAGACAAATGTACACATGGAACTGACATTGGCCCCGGTGCCCATCCCAACCATCCAAGGACTTAGCCCCTGGGTCATAGCTTAAAAACTGTTCAGATTTGCACTATGTACATAATTACAGGGCACGAAAAGACAACTGTATGTACCCAACTGACAATTACCCCCGGGCAGCACTTACTCTCAAGGACTAGCTTAAGAGGTCCATAGTTTGGGTGGGTACACAAACTGGGAAGTGCGGGATACGTGTTTTACAAACAAAAAATTCTTGCTAAAATTGCAATTAAAGATTTAATATTAAATTTGAGTTTAAAAAAATTCGGTCTGAGAATTGGTTTCATGTTCGATAGAAGGGCAACAGGTAGGCAAGGAATTACATTTCATCAGTTATGAGCAGCGGGCATTGTCAGTACTAGAATTATTACAGGTGTTCTCATCGGTCTAGTATATTGCACACTTATCTCAAATAAATATAATTTTGAATTATGCCTATTTGATTATACCATCTACATTGGTATCCTCAAGTTTTTTTCTGGAGTAAACTCCCAGTTAACCCACCTCAACTGCCAAAAGAAGCCTGTTGACTATTGCCAGTTCCAGAGTTTGGTCTGATGTCTATAGAACTGTTTATGTATTTTTATATCGTGAGCTAAATGGCTTGATAGCCATTCTAACTAGTAATAGCTAAAGTCAATGACTTGAAAGCAGAATACATGGTATTAATACCAATCTGTAAAAGAAGAAGCAAAGGAAAAGAAAAAGAAAGACAACAAGTCACACAAAATTAATGGAAACAAGACATTTCATGTGTACAGTTTAATAAAATAAGACGCAAAATCATGCACACAATTTACCAGCTGGCACACTAGTGCATTGCTACTAATGGTGCCACATGTTCAGATACTGTTAAGAAACATACTTGCAAATTTCTTGAATGTTCACATTACTGCCTTAAAGCCGTGCCTGTAATAGTGTGATGCCACAGTAGTTAGCATTTGGTATTTCTGGAATTGTTACTTGTCTTTTAAATGTATATTTATATTTCAATTTTTATTACTCACTGCTGACTTTTCTGCAGTTGTAACAAAATATTTTAATTACAATTTTGTAAACCCATAATATTAAGTGTGTCAAAAACTTTTAACTACACCAGTGTGCCAGAAACTGTTATGTAGCACTACTAGCTAATTAAAGTGGTCCAGAAACTCCCATGTTATATACAACAGTGTTTCAGAACTGTTGTAAAAAATAAATTTAATAAAAAAACAAACAAAAAAAACCCCCCAAAAAACCAAAACAACTGAAGTACAAAAGTAAACACAGTGTACTGAAATAGCACAAGCACTCGTTTCTGTCAGTTAAAATCTGACCCCTCACCGATTCTGTGCTAATTTTCTTATACTGTCGGCGTATAAGTTGTGTCGCTGTAAAAGAGACATTCCAAACTTTTTCCCATGTACAATTGAAGTACCTTTCTGATCATTTAATGGCAACTTTTTCTCAAAGTTTCTTGCTTGCTTCATATCTTGTCTACATGAGTAGTATAGGGTGGGTATTGAGACCCAGACCCAAAATGATGGCACTTGAGACCCATACGGGAAATTAACATGGCTGGGCCTAGAGAGGCCCACCTACGTGGTGGGGGCACTTGAGACCCAAAACAAATGGGCCTAGAGAGACCCTAATACGTGGGGGCACTCTAGACCCAAGGTGGGGCACTGGAGACCCATAGTAAGGACAGAAGTATTTTAGAGGGGATAGAAGTGGAGTAGGCAATGTTGGAATGATAATCTTTTCTTGATAAATGGGTGGCTCTGAAAAGGGCCGTTTTTTTTAGTACACCTCTCTGGTCGTGCCCCACAAGCAGCACACCTCCCACTCCATCCATTGTTGGAGATGGGAAAGGCAGACGGGGGTTGGGTGGCTTCACTGTCCCAATCCTCACTGGCAGGGACAGCGATGGCCTGCCTTCTCCTTCTCCAAATCACCCTGTGTTCTTGTGGGTGATGTAGTGCTGGTTGTGGTTGTGGAGGTCTCTGCTGCTGTTGTGGCTGCGGCTGATGCTGCGGCTGCTGGGGCGGCGGCGGCGGTGTCTGAATCATGGGCTTTACTGCCGCAATGTTGGGAATAATCATCATATGCGGCTGTATCATCTTTGTCTTTTCCTCTTCCTCTTCTTCTTTTTTCCTCTCCGCCTCCACCTCTTCCTCCAGCGTGATTAGAACAAGTTTGTCCATCAAGCGACGAACCTGTTCTAGATTGACCTGAATTTCTCATAAGTTTTTCGGTTCTTCTACTCATTTTGATGTTGATGAATCAACGGGGTAGCTCGACTGATGATGATGATTTGAATTAGAGTCGTGTGCGACCATTCGGTCATGTACGACTATTTACCCCTAATGCGTGCGAAGCACGCACTAGGGGGTTAGAGTGTGTGCTGAGCACACTAAGATTATGGACAGGTGTGTTGTCAGTTTGCAACACACCTGACACATTACTGATTTTATACACCCCTCCATCGCAGCATGGTTTCCCCACAATTAAGGGGGTTCATTGAGGGCGCGATATTGGAGGGTGTGTACAATTTACTTAAATCTATACCTGTACATAGGAGTAGAAACAGGTATCCTGGAGTGTTTACAGGTATCCTGGAGTGCGCGAAGCGCACTTAATTAATTAATTGTTTTGTTATGTCTGGAGTGGCAGGCAGCACGGATTAGGCAAAGAAGGCGCGAAGCATGACGGGATTTCTGAAACGCCGTGAACGTACATGATCAAATTCTGCCCAGTTAGCTAAGTCGGGCTGTCCCTATTACCAATTGTGTGTTAGCCACATGTAATTGCAGTCGCATTTTCACAGTTTTATCAATTTTCCTATTCTCCTATCAATTTTGAAATTTCGTGTACAGAATGTACATATATTTTCCGAAATAATGAATAAATTTTGGTTTGAGTAACCCATTCAATTTTTGTGATCTTAATCAGATATTATCAAGCTATCATTTGATTCGGTGGATAATTGATTATATTTGTGTTGAGATTTAGTTATATTCGAAAAGGTTTTCAAGCCAAAGTGAAAACTAATAGGCATTTAATAAACTCGTTTTAGCCCTTAAAAGGACTGAGTGGCTTCAAGGAAATTTCTGCTGGAAAAAGGACTGCAGGTGGTCCGGCACGAGTTGCATGGGCGTCAGTCTGTCTCGCTCTTTCGGGCTGTTTGGGTCTATGAAGTCTCCCATGTTGTAGTCTTTCATAGATGGTTCAAAGAGGTATTTTGCTCTCTCGAGTCCATAGAATGATGCCAGGTTGTTACAAATACATATCGCTATTATTGCTGGACAGTCGGCATACTTTTTCCTCCATATTCGAAAAGACTCTACTGCTTTTTTGGCCCGTGTTTTGCTGACTTTCGATTGTCTACCATCATGCACTTGTTGAATTTTAACATCACGAATCACGGCGGGTAGTCTCTGTACTCTGTTGCAAGAGAGCTTCGATGCGTTTGATCTCCAGAGGAGTGAGTGGAGGTGAGGAATGATCCTGCAAGTCTTTATACCATTGTCTCAGCACATTTTCTTCCGAGATCTGAGACCATGCCTCCTCCAAATATTCGTCCAATTTTTCTTCTGCAGTCATCATCAAACATTGGTCGTGTTGTTTCTGACTCGGCTGATTGATTTGACATCCATGACAATGTTCTCGGGTTAGGGTTGTAATTCTTTAAGCCAATTCCGTAGCATAACAGGAGACTAAATGTTGTTCTTGTTCGGGCCATCGACAAGCCATAAATCCAGCAAACTTCGGAACACTATTTTTCTCTTATTTTTTTGGTTCTGGATGAATCACATCGTCATCACTGGTGGAGGGTGGTGACTGCTGTGGTTCACAAAATCCCTCATCTTCTTCTATCTCCATAGGTTCTTCGTGTTGCATCTTTTTTTCTTCTTCTAATAGTCTAGAATCACTTCTCTCAAACTGTTGATTTCTAGAGTATTATCAAATTCTGCATACAAGATGACGTTCACTGTGTTGGCTAGAGCTAGTGCAAACTGAAGTTCCACACGAAGTTGGCCTGATTTTATAGGGTGGAAATGTCCTTCGTCGCTGCCTTGGTCAGAAGTGAAACCAAAGCATATCCTCCTGCATAATCCTCGTACGAAATGCCGTGGCTGCTGTTGGTTCCTAACTGTCCCGTGGCTTCAAACAGAGTCAAGTAAGATCGCAAGTAATTTCTCTGGGTAAAGTTAGGTTCAAAAGGTCTGGTACACAAGTTCTGACCATCTCGACTGACTTCTATCTTGGAGACGTTAAAGTGTTGAAACTCGAAAGGATTTTGATCGATGACTCCGTTGAGGGCTGCATTACTGACGATGCCAATCAGCAAACGTTTGGGGAGCTGTCCTTGGAAAACGTGATCTTCGACTTTGGATTGGAGTCAAGCGGCAATGGTAAATGTTTTCACTTCCACTCGTCGCACAGGATACTTGGCGGTGGTTCTGCTCAACGTTTGACTGATGTCGTTGGCTACTTTAGGTAACACTTCTACATGGTGCACGTAAAGTCTGGCTTCTTTGATGATGGTTTTGTACTCATTGGCATTAGCCATCAAATGGAAGACGGTACTACTGCGATTCAGTATCAGGCGTACATCCACTCCGTTCAACAAATACTTGTCTTGCAAGCACATGTCCAAATGCAAACGGTCCATCAGTTCTAAAGTGCGCCCTTGACTGATTTTCTTTTGGCGGTCGTTAAATCCCACATTGTGAGGATCGTCAGCTTCTGTCACCTCTGTGTCGTTGAAGGCATCCAGGCTGTCAGGTTTCCATACCACGGAAGCATCCAGATGGGTGTTCTTGGCTTCTTTTCCGTACGTCAAGAGATTTTCCAAGTAAGCACGGTAAGGGTAAGTATCCATGCTGCTGCTGACCAGTTTGTTATTCAAGTACAAATCTACTTCGCTGAACAAGGAATGCATGAAATTATTGATGGGAGCGACTCTAGCATCGGCCCCAGGATTGCTGTTGTCCGTTTTGATCACTTTGAGTTTCAGGTACAAGTGGCTGCTATTCAGATCGATGTAATCTTCGGTTTGTCCTTTGATTTCAAATTCGATAGGAGCTGAAGTCGTCAAAGACGATACAGGATGAAATTCCACCCATTGGGATTCTTGCATTGTCATCATGGTAGGGGGCATGGTAAACAGATCCAGTTCTGACTTGATACATTCGCAAGAATCTCGGTGCATCATTTTCAAGGGCTTAGTAGTCAAACACGTCTAATTCTCTGACCATTCTTCTTTTCTTATTTTTTTTTGGAACACCATGTGGTTGATGAGCTCTGAAGGGGTGTCGACGTCGTCTCTTTCTACCTTGTCCTTGCTGTGGAGTGGAGGAAGAAGTAATGCCAGGGCCAGAAGCGTGAAGTGAATTTATAGGACTCTCTCGGAGACCCAAAAGATCTTTCCCAGTGTGCATCAACGCATTTTTTCCTGCTCTCATAAAGGCTTCTTTTGGATTTTGTTTGTCGATGAGGACGTTTTGAAGAAATTCTTTTCCTTGCGTCAAAGCGGCATCTTTTAAGGCATGCAATCCTCGAGTCACCATGGGTTTCAAAATAGGGGCTACCGTCCGAAAAGCCGATTTTAAAATATCTCCTAAACCGTGTCCTCGTTGTCGAGCCACTCCTCGGTACACAGGATACATTTTAGATGTTACAATTCGCTGGAGAACCTTTTTCGAAAATGTAGTTTCACCGTGACTTTTCCATTGTCAATGAATGGAACACTTTGTCCCAAATCTCCTTTTATACTAATGTTGACACTGTCAAAATACGATTTACTGACTGGAAGATAATGAGGATGTACAAATTCACGGTGAACGTGATACGTGTTTCCACCTTCGTACGCAGCGACAGAAGAATCCGCTTTGAAAGGAATGACTCTCAGTAACGGAGCGGCTGTGTTTCCCACCACGTTGTACTCCACCACATCCGAGTACACAAACATTAAATTCAGCCAACGTTCAATTCGATAGGGTGGTGACAAGCCTTTCCGAATCCTAAGTTGCTGTTGACTTTTTTTTTTTTGAGAAACATTTTATTCCCACCCAAAATAACATACAACCCAGGAGAAAAAGTGATGGCCAATATTTTGTCGTCCGAAAATTGCAAGACAAGACAGCGTGCCACAGGATGGTAACTGATCTGTATCGATTTCTTGGCTTTCTCTAAGGCTTTGGCAAATTGGGCTTCGAAGATAGCCGCAATCGTGTCCACCAAATGTCGACCACTAAAATAATACCCTGCAGGAATTCTCATGGTATAGCTTATCAAGGGAGAATTTTTATCTGGTACCTTTTTGGATTCGTGAAAGCTAGGATCAGATTTGTCCAAGTGTTCCTGCACTTGTTCGTTCAGGATATCCACGATGAAAGTGTTTTGACCTTCGTTGATGTTCTTGACTTGCGTAGGATGAATGATTTCTACCAAACCTACTTCCCAATGAGCTTCATGATCCAATTGGATAGACTGAAGTAATTTGGTCATGAAACAACATAAGGTGTTGTTGGGAAACACATCCATGGAACTCTCACTAGGTAAAGTTAAATAAAATTGGTTATTCATAGTTCCAAGGTGGTTCTGGTCCGAGGAGTCACTCGAGTTCAAAGGAGAATGATGTTCAAACGGTTCCAAAAGAGGGCTGCTGTTGTGGTGGTGACTGGAAGAAGGTGGACTGGCGTTGGTCGTACCGTTGTGCTGACTGATGTTGTTGTCACTGTCCATCTTAAATTTCAAGGAGGGACTCAGTAGAAGATAACCGATGCAACTGCTGAGTAAAATGGTCCACACTTGTTTGTCCCCTTGTTGCAAACTCAAATTGGCAATGGCTGCT
Organism: Margaritifera margaritifera; assembly: GCA_029931535.1. Lineage (NCBI taxonomy): Eukaryota > Metazoa > Mollusca > Bivalvia > Unionida > Margaritiferidae > Margaritifera > Margaritifera margaritifera. The sequence goes on along the minus strand of JAQPZY010001411.1, from coordinate 1,018,609 downwards.
CCGATGACACAATACACCACAAAGATTTGGCAGAAAAAGACGATTTGATTTTTAGGCACACGTTCTCCGCACCACACCCAGAGCAGTTGTTTTTGTAATTCTTGAAGAGAGGAACTCTGCGAAGGAGTCGAGGTCATGGCTGTGTTGAACGGCATGTTGGGTTACTTCTTCTTTTTATAGTCGACGACTTGGGAAGCAGCAATCCAAAAATCATAACTAGGGGGATATCCTTTCCAACGTACTTTGACTTCTTCTACTCGATGTTTGCCCACTTTGCGTGTTCTTTGTTCGAGAATGCTTTCGATGTCGTACAAGTCGTCTTCTTTTTTGGTCACTCGTTGTAACTCAGGCAAGTATAAGGTTCCTTTTAACACTTCACCGTGCATGTCTTTCAATTTATAGACGGGAGGATCACATCTACGCACGGGTCCAGTGACACGAAACAATTCGGTCGTCCAGTTGGGTAAATAACCTTTGTCAAAAGTGCGTTTGGTTTTTCTGATGTGAACCCAATCTCCCGTCTTCAGACCTAGGGTTTTCTTCTGATGTCCACTCTTGGGTGCACCAAACAATTTATCAAACACCGTCACTTCATTTTCAGGGCTGACCTCTTCGGGGGTACATCCGATGCTATGATGGTACGATTGATTGTACGCTTTGACCAAACGGGGTAACACGTCGATGTACTTGAGAGTGTGTTGATGTGTAAAATATTTCCACATGTGTTCTTTCAAAGTTCTTTGAAAACGTTCCACGACACTAGCTTTGGTTTCAGAATTTTCGGTGGTAAAAAAATGAATGTGCCTTTGTTTCAATTCTTTTTGAAAAGCTTGGTTTAGAAATTCGGTGTCTTTGTCGGTTTACCATCGTAAAGGGAGACGACCACTTTGTTTCAACACCAGTTTTAAGGCGCGTACCAACTCTGTACTGCTTTTAGAAGTCAAAGGCACGACCCAAGCGAATTTGGAAAACATGTCGATGACACAAAACAAATATTTGTGACCACGATTGTACGCTGCCAAATGAGAGACGTCGGCTAAATCTGCTTGCCATTGATAATCAATGCTCTCCACTTTGGTTGGACTTCTAGAAAATTTTTGTCTAATCGGTTTGTGTAACGTGTACGCCGATTGTTCTTGTAACCATTGTCATACTTCTGCCAAACGTACACTTTTCAATTTGCTGTTGGCAGCCCGATACAATTTTTGAACTCCTCCGTAACCAGCAGCATGGGCAGGATTGTAGTATTGGCTAGCTAAAAGTTTCTCCATGTTTTTTGTTGCTCCTCAATAAGTCAACCAAGTACCAATGTTCTTTTCTTCGTGTGGTATCTTTTTGGATTGCAATGCTTTACGTGTCCGATGAGCCACTGGTGTAAAGGAGGATGTCTGAACAGGGGTCATTGGTTCTGTTTTGACTTCTGTCTTCACTTCTTTCTTTTTCTCTTCTGATGGCAAAGGGTTGGACATCATCTTTTTCATCCAACCCGGTGTGGCTAACTTTCGTATTTTTTTAGGGGTTGAATTTTGTAACTCTTCTTCTTCTTCTTCTTTTTACTGTCATCCCCGTGGCAGTGTCTGCTGTTTTAGTGGTGGTGACTTTAGGTTCACTTTTCATCAGGGTCTTGAAATCTCTCAGAGTTGGTTGAGCTGTTTCGTCTAAAGCTTTCTGGTGAAAGAGTTGAAGACGTTGCAACAGTTGACCGTACCGTTGCGATTTTTCTGTTTCTGACAAATCGCTTCGATCCATCAGCGATTGTAATTCTTGTTGTAACTGGGACATCTCGTGGAGATTGGGATTGGGAGGTAAATGAGGTTTCTGTTGTTCGTTCCAATGATGGAATTCTATCCATCGTTTGTAATGAACTAAAGTCCGTTTTCGTCCTTCCATGACATCCAAAGGTACAAATGTGTTGTCTTTCCAGAGAAGGGTGTCCTTTTTATCTTCTTTTTTTCTTCCCTTTTTTTATCGCATGACTCCTCCTAAAAGAGGTCCAGCAATCGTTCCTAACAAAGGAGCCACTATTTTTAACAACGGTCCTATCAGCATGGGTAGAAATCCTCCTCGTTGCACCAACATTTTTTTCTTTTGCTGGAGAGGTATTTTCTTTTTAACCATTTGGCGAAGAATTTTCCGATGTTTGCCTAATTTCTGTTTCTGTATCTTGGACAAAGGTACCATTCCTTTCAAGACATTCAAACAACATTCACACATGGTATCGATGATTTCTTTAGGGGCTGTTTGAATGAGTTGTTTTCTCATGGGATGATTGGATTTGGTCAGGACAGACAAGACATCCCAATGCTTAGCCAGACGAGGTGGAAGTCCTTTCTTCTTTTGGTGGTGGTGTGCACGTTTGGGGGTCATCTTGGATGTCGGGAGCAAAAATACAACTGTGATTTCTTGGAGGTCACACTTCTATTTTATACTGGAACACGTCTCCACTGATTGTCCGCACGACGTACCATCTTCATGACAGGCATCACTCGACGTTGAGGTGTTTTCAACGGACTAAGTTGTCTCAATTCTTCTTTGGATAAATCCACTAAACTTTGTAACACGCCGGTTCTCTCTTGGACTTTGGTTTTAGGGGAGGGTACTTTTTTAGCGGCAGCCGCCGTGGCCAGATCAGCCGAAGTCGATGGTCCCGTAGTGGTGACTTTCGAAATGGGTTTCCATTTTTACATCAAATTAGGAAAAACGGATCTTAAGTCTGGTTTGCCAGGCATCATGACGAAGGGGGGTGAAAAAGAAGTGGACGGAGGAGAAGGAGACCCCGTCACTGCCTCTCATGGTTTTCGGGTGTACATTTGCGCCCTAGCAGAGGTACCTCTCTGGCGGATAGTAGTGGTTGGTGTTTTCTTGGCAGGGGTTTTCTTTTTCTTCTTCTTGGGGGCTTTCTTCTTAGGGTTTTTCTTCTTGGGACTTTTCTTTTTGGTTTTTGGTTTTTTGGCTTGGGCATTAGGATCCCATTTCAAAAGTGAACGAATCATGACCCCTCCTAAAGAACCGCTACCCCCAGGGGTTAAAATGATTTGTTTTTTAGTCCGTGGATCGATTCTAGGATCGGCCAGTTGTGACAACGCCACTTTATGTTTTTGAAAAAAACGTTGGGTTTGATGAGGGATGTGAATGATGCCTTGCAGTAATTGACGTGCTGTCAAAGTAAACCATCGTAACACTTCTTTGAGACTAGCTTCTAACAAATGGGCACGGACTTGTGCATTTTTTTCGCATGTGATACCATACAATGCACAAATCAATTTAACAGGAGGATGAGATGGAAAGGATGTCATCTCGAAGACTGTGAGAAAGAAATGACGCGGTGGATGTTTTTATAGTTTTTTTCTTTCAGAGAGTGGCTGAAGGGGACGTGTAAATGATGGGACCTCCTTCTTGACACCAATGGTGAAACAATTGGGTACAAAATCTCAAATACTCGGGAGTGGTAGGTTTTAAGTCGATGAGTAAATACGCATGAGGTGTTTGTGTGGCATCGTCGTACGCATAATTCAGCCAAGGCATGCCTAACTGTTTGGCTAACACTTGCACTTGAGATTTGTCTTGAAATTTGTCTCTGGGGCTTTTAAACAACACCACGTAATGAGCGTTGAGACTGATGGTTTGATGGACTTTACTTTGTTGAAATAAATTTTGAGTAATGTAAATGATGCTGGCATTCCGATGATGGCCTTTTCATGTAAACCAAAGTTTAATTTCTTCTTCGTCTTCTCCTAACATGTCGTCGAAGATGACCAGATGTGTTTGACTCACATCAGACACGATCCCATCGTCTTCGCGAGGTATGCCTTCCACAAACGAAATGGCATCTCCTTGACTTTCACGAAGTAATGTGTAAGATGATTCCCACTCTTTGTAACACCACACGATACGTTGAGGAGAACGATCGAACAGATGAGATTAGTTTTCGATCAAACGTTTGACAAATTCGGTTTTGCCTCAACCACTGGGTCCTGCAATGTTAAAAGGATGGCGCAGATACAAAGCTTCCCAACTGGCACGATCTAACTTTTCGTCGATCACTTTGACCACAGAAGAGGTAGAGGCAGAGGAAGAAGATGTAGCCATGACTGAGGCAGGAATAATTTTGAGAAGAATACGAAAGACACAAGACATTTTATACATTTCATACATGTTTAATGTTTTAAACAACAAACAAAAAACATATTTACAAGTCATGAAGTACGAAAATGCATAGAGCAAAAATGTTGAGGTACAACAATAAGGCTACCACTAAAAGAATCAAAGATCTGTATAAACAAGTCAATGTACAACAACCACACACTGAATGAATAGGTGTCCTACGAATGGAGTGTACACGCACTGGTGGTATTCTGGTCTCTATGGTGGTGGTGGAAGAATGAAATGTCTCTGACGAAAAGGGGGTGTGTTCCTCAGGTGTTTCTATGTGGACGACAGTGTAGTCTTCTTTTTCTTGAGGTTCGAGTGTCATGGTGAACTTGGGTTCCAAATTCACTTTTGGTCTTGGAAAATTAGTGACGCGCCAGGTCCTTGGCAAACTGTGCCACTTCTTGTAGCTAAGCATCAAAACGAATACTTTTCCAGTCACGTACATCTTTCCAATCGTAAAGTTGTTGGTGTAACCAACTAGCGATGCACACTTCTTGAAATGTATGAAGGGTAGATCAAGTTTGACTAATGTCTTCTTCACACGGAGGTACACAACTCGTGTTCATCACGAGTCTCAACACTATTTTGTACAATTTGTCTTTCGTGTGCCGATAAAGCGTGAATGGTCATGTTTTTGGTGGTTCATCAAAATAGTCTACAACAAACACGGGTCCTCCCAAATAGTCCACAACGAATGTCCTGGAAAACGAAATCCAAGAAAAGTAGTCACTAACACACATACGGCATAGCGTCCAAAATTCAATGGAAACAGTTCCTGTATCAGCTGTCTATAATCCTCTAAGGTCTGAACACTATCGTTGACTTCCTTCCACGGAATACGTTTCACAAGTGAAGACAACGATCCTGGCATGATTGGCTTTTATATCCAGGTTCCCAAGTTTGGTATCTTTTGTGATAGTCTACTCCAAGGTGTTTGTGATAGTCTCTTCCCAGAATCAGTCTTCTCATACTTTGGAAGTAAGCATAGTTTACAAATCGAGGAATGACTTTGAGTTTGCGTTTCACTTGTATCTTGACCAGCTCTCTGTAAATACGTTCTCGCAGCTCCAAAGGCAAACCACGAATGTGCTCTTGTAAAGTATCCGACGTGAAAAGTGGCTCTCTTTTATCTGCTTCACAACACCTGTGATAGTTTCTCCCCAGAATCAGTCTTCTTATACGGTGGAAGTCACGATAGTTTGAAAATCGAGGAATGACTCTGAGTTTACGTTTCACTTGTATCTTGACCAACTCTCTGTAAATACGTTCTCGCAGCTCCAAAGGGAGATTCTGAATGTGCTCCTCTAAGCTAGTTATTCACAGGTACGTCTTTCTTTGTGACGAAATACTCACACGTTAGCCAAATGGAATCAGTGGGTAAAGGATATCCAAGATGTTCAGTGATGACCTTACTACACCTCAGACGACGTAAAGACGTTTCGTCTTGAGGTGACACTTCTTGTAAACGTTTTTTGTATTCCTGTTAGTTGGTCACTTTTTTTTCCTCCACTTCGTTCCATCTAATTCTGTGTATCACTCCCACATTGTAGGTAGAAGTTGTGACATCCAAATTCTTACAGGACCAATTTCCTATTCGATCAATGTCTGACCATTTGAACAACTTAGCACTAATCAGTATTCTTGTAGCATTCAGATACCAATGGTTAAATTGTCTGTGTCGTAAAGGATGCAATTGTTCTTTGTGTTTCACTTGTATCGGAACCAATTCTCTGTAAATGCGTTCTCACAGCTCCAAAGGCAAACCACAAATGTGTTCTTCTAAAGTATCCGACATGGGTTACTTCTTGGGACTGGCATCCTACTCATCGTACCCGTACTCATCACCGACCAAAGGTAAGTACTGACAGCGCGGAGACCATCTGGCATGTTCCAAGCAAGCCGAGTCTTTATACTCCCATTCGTGAAGCATCACACCGCAACTGAAACACTTGACTTTGTTGCCTTCTCCCAAGTAGATAAATCCAGATCTGGCTAAAGCTTTGGAAGTAGGTCCTTGCAGATATTTAGGCCACTTATCTTGGAACGTCTGGTATCGCCTTTCAAACTTGCAATAGCCAGGCAAAGCCACAGGCAGCGTAAAAAATTCTTTCCCCATGTAGGGATGGCATCCGCAGGTAAGGACACGCTTAGCATCCCCAATAAAGAAGAAAGGGCATTGTGCATCGCTAGTGGGGCGGTAAGGTACACGCACAGCATCGCTTTCCATGGTCCCAGAGTAGGAGCGACAAGGTCGTTCTGCATCGCTGATATCAAAACGTACGGCATCCGTCTCATCGTAAGGCACTGAATCGCACTCCAGATCATGATGGCCCTTGGAGTTCACAATAGATTCCTCGCTCGGTGGGTGGGTGGTATGAGTATTCATCTTTTTCTTCTTGCTCGGTCAACGTTGGGAGTTATAATGAATGTTTAGGCTTGGAAGTTGTCCCCTTTTTATACTGTAGAACGGTACTGTTTGCATTGTGGAAACACCAAAGAAAGGTAACCACAGCTTGGAGACCATCTGGCATGTTCCAGGATAGCTGAATCTTTATAGTCCATGCGAATGGTTACACCACAACTGAAACACTTCACTTCGCTTCCCTGTCCAAAGTAGACAAATCCTGCTCTGGCTAAAGAGCTGGAAGTGGGTAATCCATTCCTATGTTTAGGCCATTTTTTGAACGTGTTCAATCGACTGGTACAATCACAATAGTCAGGCAAGACCACGGAAAGTTTGTATTCTTTCAACTTGAAATCTCCAGTGGGTTCATCACACGGTTGTTGTGTTGAAGTCATCGTCAATCTTGGTGCTTTTCTGTTCTAGTGAAGATCGGCGTGTCCGTACGGTAAAGTGGTGTGGTCTGGAAGTCTCACTTGTTTCTGGTACACAATTTGGTAAACTTTTCCTACAGGACGAGTGACGATTTGGTGATTGGGTAACCGTACAATCTTGTGAGGCTCTAACGTTTTCACTCGAAAGTCTTCAGCTTGTCCAGACAGCAAAGCATTTTTCAAAACCTCAAAGTTCACCACTTGGCTGGTTCGATAGTTCAGGGTTAATCCTTTGACTTTGCATTTGGTGAGAAGTTGGCCTTGTCGGTCTTGGTATCGGTACCCGTAATTTTTAGGGCCACCGCTGGCAAAACTCAGAATTGTCTCTTGAGGGTGCTCGTCCGTCCAGGCTCACAAACGATCTCCTTGGATGGTAGGGTGTGGGGCCCCAGGGCGATGGATGTACATACAACTGTCAGTGCCAAAGTACAGGACATGATCTCCCAACACTTCTAAAGCTTCGTCGTACAATTTCAAGCATGCATGGGCTGTCACGTAGGCTGCAATGACCACGTTGCTAAACTTGTCGGGGTGTACAAACTTGCATTCTTCTTCGTAATTGACTAAGATCAAATCTTCACGGACAATTTCTACGTGTTTGACAGGTTTATTTTGTTGTCCACCAGTTTAAAGTAGGCACTGGGATCTGTCAAGTATTCCGTCTTGGGCAAGATGGAACGTTGTGCCATTTTTCCCCACAAGCAATTCAACATGACTTTGGCAAACGATCTTATTCCTTCGTTCTTTTCTACGTCTTCCAAAGTGATCCCTTCGACGGCATGGTACTGTTCTTTGAATTGGACTTGGTCTTCGGGAGTCTGACAGCACGAGGGATAGCCGCTGGCTTCTTGTTTCAGTTTTAAAAATTGGTTGACGTACCCTGAGAAAATGCCTGGATGGGAAGCGTCGTCCTTTTGTTATTTTGCTGTGGTAGGAAAGTGCCAGATCTTGTACACTTTCAACAAGCGGTATCCTCGATCCAGAGCCCGAAACAATTCGACGCCAACCCATGTTCCTGTCAAAGCGCGTTCTTCCTCCGTGTGGTGACAGGGGTGATCTTGGTTACATGTTTCGGCACACGTACAACATAAAGGAAACATCAGTTTTCCTTGGCAATGATGAGGTAAGATAGGATGGTATAAGTTGGTCGGGGGTAAGACTTTGCATTTGATCAATCCTTCGTATTGACGAATGTGTTCCACGTCGATGTGTTCTGTCAAGATTTCAGGGTGTCCTGTAGGAAATCATTTGTATTTGCACACCCAAGGATACAACGAACACACGTCAATGTATCTGATTTCTTCTCCTCTTGATTTGTCTACGTCGTACAGCAAACGCGTGGCATTGGTTCATCCTCCAAACAAACTGGGCGTGGATCCAAATGCTCGATGTCGACCACGTCGTAACTTTTGGCAATGCTCCTAAATTCCGGATCGGTTTTAAAATGTCGATTGTACTCGTGCTCCCACATTTCTACCACTTGGTATCCTTGACTTTCTAACTTTAACCGGCGTTGGTAAGTGCGTTCGTACAAGTCTTCCATGGTGACTCACGTGAGAGGATTTTTCAGGTCTCGTTGAGGAAAACAGGTAGTGCATCCGTGAAACAAACAGCCCTGAAATTCATACACCCTCTGAGGGTTTTCTAAATCCCAACCATCCACTGAAAGACTGCCTATGTTCTTTTCTCCTCCGTTTCTGGCATGTTGTATCCATTTGTCTTCCTTTTGGCTCAAGTAATGGAGCCAACTCAAGGCTTTGGCTGAGTATTGACGGCTGGCGAAGAGAGACGTGTTCGGGTCTATGATGGCTAGTTCGTTCTTGGGCATGAAGTTTTTGGTGTACACTAAGGTACAGGCTTTGGGTAGGGTGCACGCTTACCTTGTGAGCGTGGTACCAAGCGTGAAAGGCTTCTCGGTGTTCGGTGTGCATTCCGTCGGGGTCGTAATAGTCAACGTCAGGCAAATGCAGTAGCACGACGTGTTGATTGGCTTCCGTATTGAAGAAGTGAGGAAAATATCCTTTGGCCATTTCTGTCATACCAAATGTTTTAGGCATTCAACTCAAAGGCATGGCCAAATAACTCATGGAATCTTTGAATTGCACTTGTCCCACTTTCATGTAGATGAGTTTGGCTCCGTTCATGGTGACCGTGGGGCATTCGGTACCTTGTTGTGAATAATATTTTAACAGAAACTGTCCATCGTATCACGAGAAATTGTGAGCCATGACGGTCGCATAGTGATGACAGGTCCCATAACGTTGAATGTCCTCTTCGCTCCAAGTGTCGTCGGTAGGGTTTAAAATCCATTCAGCAAACTAGGACAAAGTGTTGGGACCACGAAAGATTTTTTCACGTCCTACTGGAATCCTACTACAATGAGGACAGTGAACGTGGATAGGTTCTTGAATGCACTTCTCACAAGCCCGATGAGCGACGCAGAAATTGGGGATGTGAATGCCTGTTTCTTGCATGCATTCAAAATAAAAAAAGATGAAATCCACTTGGTTCTTGTTCTGATCAACCTTTAATTCTTTCTTCAGTGTATTGTCGTATTTTTGAACGAAACATTGATGATCATAATCCACCATCTGGTGACAAATGCGACATCTTTTCTTGCCACACGTGGAACACAATTTCAATAAGTCACAAGCACTTTTCTGTTGGTGACCTTGTGTCCTGAGATGTTGTTCGTAACAAGAGGGACTGACAAAGGTTCGTCGACACATAGCACAATGCACGTGTTTTTCAGGAAGGCATGGTTTGGTAGCTAAACAGCCCCGACATCGCTCTCTGCAATGAATGTGTCGCTCCCGATTATTAAATCCTTGCTCGCATTTCTCGCAGTAGTAAGAGTGCCCGAGAAATCTAGTGATACTGGTGATGGCATCGAAATGTTCTTGGTGGTGATAGACGTGAATGTATTTTCCCTCCGGGAAATCGGGGCCTCGAAACAGCAGAGCTCCGCGAACTTCTTGAGGGTGTACTTTCAAGGTGTAGTGAGGAGCCAAGACGTCTTGAAGTTGTTGCATTTGAGAAATGCCACACACGGTCTCTTTGGGTATGCCTGCTTGTCGTAACAAGAGTTCTGTTTCTTTTCGTTGTTGGGGTCTGTCCGATCGTCGAATGTTCTTCCAGGCTCTTTTCCATTCTGAGGTCTCGTTCTTGTCGGCATACGTTCGACCCACCACGATGGCCCAAGCCAAGCACATCTGGTCCTGAGAATTGTCGATTTGGACGACACTATGTTTGGTACTGTGAAGGTCGTCCAGCAATAACGCTTTCCTACTTCGTCCGCTACCTCGAGGAGGGGATATGTGAGTCATGTGAAGTGTAGCCTTTCCATCCGCGATGGTAAACTCTTCGTTGGATTGTTGAATGTGTTCTATTTTGGTCATGACTTTGGCTGGTGTTAATTCTGCCGGGGTGCTAACTCGATCCAGACAGGCGACTTCAAACTGTCGTGATGAATGGACAATCTCAACCGATAGTCCTCTTTGGCTCCGCATTGTCGTTTCAAGTTCTGTAACACAGAACCCCACAAATCGGTAATGAACCCGGCCGCTTTCTCGGGAGGCACTTCCGACTTGAAGTCTTTAAAGTGGACGGTGTGAGTGTAAGCCGTAGTTCAAAATTTTCTAGAGGTTATTTTTTTGCGTCTCTCGAATGCGATAGTAATTTTCGGGAGCCACGGTAGAACCTTTTTGGTGAGGGGTGGTGTTTTCTTTGGGTTTGGTAGAAGGTGGTGTGGTTTCAGGCTCACTCATGTCCTCTTCGAAATCGCTGGCATGGACTTGAGCTAGCACTTCAGCGAGCGGTGTTTCAGGCGGCACGGAAAGTCTCCGTCGTCGTCTCTTCTTCTGTTTTCTCATGGATTGAGCGTGATCTTTTCATCTTGATGTCTTACTTGAATCTGATTGAGTTTCACACAGGGCCTCTCCCTATATATATAGAGAGACCTTCCAACCCTCAGAATCACTATTTGTTATTCCACTTTCAAACTGTGAAGATGAAAGAGTCCAAAATATATAATCTAATTCATAACTATGGCGCTTACAATAAGGCTATAGAAGACAGCAAATTTCAAAACTACTGCGCTCGAGATAAAAGTCAAGATACTTGCTATATCTGCCAAAAGAAAGGACACTGGGGTTCATATTGTTGACAACGTCATCACCAAGGAAAAGAAAAGAGAGATAAAAGTCAAGATACTTGCTATATCTGCCAAGAGAAAGGACATTGGTCTCCAGAATGTCCACAACGTCAATACCAAGGAAAAGAAAAAAGAGATAAAAGTCAAGATACCTGTTATCATTGTCAAGAAAAAGGACATTGGTTTTCCGAGTGTCCTAAGAAACAAGAGAACACACCAGAGAAGGAGGAAGCCGAGGGATCTTCAGCCCCAGAAGAAGAAAAAGAACTCATCCCCATCGTCAAGAAAGGGAAGAAAACTAGACGACTGGAAGACAGTGAGGAAGAAGAAGAACCCTTGATCCCTGTGAAGAAATTCAAGAACAAGAGAGACAGACAGTGAACAATGAACTTTGAGTGTGGTGTTATGTTCATGGTGATTTTTTAAAAAGAGAATATACCAGAATGGAAAAAAAGTAAGTGTCTTTGTGTTTTTTGTTTTTAGAGTATGGATGCACTCACTCTTACACAAACCAAGGATGGGATTAAAAGGTATGGAGTGTATGTTTGGTGAATGTGTTTGATAAAAAAAAAAAAATTTGTATGGAGTGTATGTTTGTGTTTTTTATAAAAATAAAAAATTTATAGAAAGTGTTTCTTTTAGGTCCGCGTACTGGTGTGTGTGTGTGTTTCTTATGGATGATAGGATTTTGTATGTATGTTTTTTTTGTTTTGTGTGGCCCTAAAGGACGATAGAAGACGTGTTTACAAAGCCGTGGAGAAGTGCGAGTATCCGTACTCTCTACCATTAAATCCGCCGACCGCTAGGGACCTGTGGGATCACCCTTAAGCACGGCTTCGAGGGCCCACTACCTTAGTAACAACGACACAAGCACAACTTGCAGGCAGCGGTAGACAACAAGGCTTTGCGTCTATAACAAAACCACCACCACCACTATTGCCCATCCAGCCATCCAGCCAAATACACACATCTATCCAGCCAGCCAGCCATCATCAAGCAGCCAGCCAGCCCGCCAACCAGCTATCATTGCCACCATCGACATTAAGGGAATAAGATAAATAAGGTAAAATAGGAAATTTCATAAACTAAACCTACGGGTCTAAACTCCGCATTCATGGCATCAAATAAGTATACTATATTACTCATTTTCTGACTAACCTTGTGCTCTTTATGAACAATAACAGTACTAAAATATTTCCCTAAACAACGGATAGCAAAATATAGAACATTCGGTTTCCGATACAGTAAACATTACAATTCCTTTGTCTAGAATTTTTTGGCGCCAAAATTGTTATTGTTGTTGTTATTATCTTTTCTTGTCGTATAACCTTGGTCGAGCGTGCTGTGGGATTTCAAGCTGGGCTCTAAAAACAGGTGCTAGGAACCATACTAGCATATACCTGGACAGAATCCTTGCATATACTCAAGTTGTAGAGATCACTGCGAGATTTTCTGTCACCTTGAGCACGTTGAAGCCTTACGGTCGAATAAGTCTCGCCTAATTGACGAGGTGAATAATAGTAATTAATTATAACCCCTGTGCTACCGTTGTTTGGAAAAAAATTGTGACTAACCAATTAATCCAGTGCAATTTGTCTGTTTAAAAACAAAATATATAAATAAATAAATACAATTTAAAAAAACAAAATAAAAAAAAACAAAACAAAAACAAAAAAAAACAATAAATCAATTTTCTACACCAGCTAAACTTACGAAAACAATGCAGAAAATAAAAATGAATAAACAGAAAATAATGAAGAAACCTGGGAATAGATCAACGGCCATAACAGCCACTCCACCCACGCACTTAGGTACAATCGTATCGAACCCAAAAGGAGGCATACGGGAAAATATCCTGAACTTCACATCCGTATTATCCCCCTCGAGCAAGGATCAATCTCAAATTGAAATCCACCTAAATAACTCCTCAAAAGGCATGAGTCAAAATATGGAAGTCACTTTACCAGTGTTAGGCTCCCCAGTAGATGGCAGCTGTAACCACACAAACCTGTATGTCGGTACCCCACTAACAATGTCACCGATTATACACTACAACATGCCCCACTCGCCTGATCCAGAAGTCATAATAAAAGGGCCTCAATTTCATTATGGTACAGGCAGTTTCATAGAATTAAACACTACTCCATCAATAGGAAAACCCAACCCAAATATACAATTAGCTGTAACTCCACTAGTTGGGGGGGGGGGGAGGAGGGGGACAGCTCCTGACCCCATCCATGAAAAAACCAACATGCAGATAAACACTCAGAATAAGGAGGAGGAAAAAGGGCAGTCTAGACCAAACACACATGCCCTAGAATTACAGAAGGGAGGAGCAAACCAAAAACAAATACATAAGGAGGAGTCAAAACAAATAAAAACATCAACACCAAATGCAACAAAAACATTATACGCTAAGATACATCTTAGCCAAGTAGCAGGCCCCTCAAAAGTGGGAATAGAGACAGACGAATGGAAACAGGCTCTATCAGTCCCAGACATACAAGAACACTTGGAAATACAAACAAGTCCACTGTGCAAAGGAAAGGGGAAACAACCACTTAAAGGAGGCCCCAAAAACAAATCATCAAACAAAATAATTAAAAACACCAGTAAGCAAGCAGAAGCCAAAATTAATTTAGGAGTAGGGGAAAAAAAGCAGCAACAACCCATGCAAAGGAAAGAAATAAAGAAAAAACCAGAACAATCAAAAACAGGTAACAAACCCCAAACAAAGGGCCCCGTAGGAAAAGCAGCTCCATCCGCAGACACCAAAACTAAAACTATCAAAATTGACCCAAAAAAAACAAAATTCACATACCACCCAAAAGAACTAATGGTATACATCAAAAGTCCTGGGCTAAACATGAATGCAATAAGTGACAGAAGAATAATGACGGAATTAGAAAAAACACAAGGGGGAACGTTCCAAATAATACACACCAAAGAACGTTATATCATAATAAGATGCTCCACGGCCATATAAGTTTCAAAATATGTGGAGGTACACAAAATTGGCAAATATAGAGTAACAATTACTCGACACAACAACGCAACCCCCCACAAACAACAAGCAAACAGACCAACACATCTTTTCAAGAAAGTCATCAGAATGGATAAAACGCACACGCCAGATAAAATTATACAAGATATTAGGAAATATGGCGGAAACATTGAAAAAGTAGTACGCCTAGCAAACAAGGATGGCGAAAATTCAACAGCAGTCAACTTGTATTTCAATCAAAATCCACCATTAACGTTACGTGTAGGAACACTAGGAAATTATGCTCTACTACTAGAGTATAAGAACAAAACACGCTTCTGCAGCAAATGCCAAGGGTGGGGTCACTTCACCCAAAAATGCCCGTTCCGACCTAGATGCAGTGAGTGTGGAGGTAACCACCAAGACAAATGTAAATATGTAGGACAGAAGTGTGCAAACTGCAGTGAATCGCACGACCCGAGATCAAACGACTGCCCGAACAGAATTAAGGAAATACAAACAATGGAAATCATGTCACAAAAACAAGTATCATACCAGGCAGCAAAAAAACAACTGCAGGATGGCCCGAAAGCATCAAAGCAAACAAACCGCGCAGACCACAAACAAGAATCAATAAGAAACAACAAAAAACCAAACCCTAATATAGGAAAAAACCCAAATTCCCAACCAACAGTACCAAACCACAGGACAAAACCTCAACAAGAAAAAGAAGAAAACAATAACAAAACCTGCCACAAAACACCAGATAAAAAAACAGTAAATAAATCAAAACCGGAAGTACTTAACAACAGTCTGAAAAAAACAACCAATCCAACACCGAAACCAAATCCACAAGAACAAAAAAACCCCAATAAAATCTCAACCTGAACCAATCACAAATAAAAATATCAATAGAAGTACCAATCAGTTACCAATAATCCAAATTTTAGAATTAATCCGGGATATAATCAATGGAGTACTGAAACTAAATAAGGACAATCAAGTACCTGCAGAGGCCATGCTTAACCTAATAGTAACACACACGAACCTACGGATTAAAACTCAGGCACCTGGGCCCTTAACGGAAAAAGATGGAAATCAAAACCCCAAAACTAGGATGAACACTAGGCAGTGACCACTTCCCAATATTAACAACAATACACCTAAAAGTGCACAAAAACTACACCACAACTACGCCAAAAAAAAAAAAATTTGATAAGGCTGACTGGGGGACGTTTCGCTCTCTATGTGAGGGGATGGACAGTGCCATGCTATATAACGACAATGTTAACACCTACAACGAAAACATCGTCAAAATGGGGTCGTCGGCAGCGGAACGGTGCATCCCCAAAACAGGAGGGCGAGGCAACAAAAGATCAGTCCCCTGGTGGAACGAAGAATGTAGGCAGGTCATACGAGAAAAGAAAACGGCCCTAAATAAATTCAGGCACTCCAAAATTTCCGATGATTTCCTCGCCTATAAGGAAAAGGAGAAATTAGTCAAAAATACCATATTTACAGCTAAACAGAACTCATGGAAGGAATTCTGCTCAACATTAAACTATAAAGCAAACTCTAATCACGTGTGGGCAAAGATTAAACGAATTAGGGGCAAAGCTACCTTCTCGACCCCAAAACTCCCCGGGCTCATCACTGACGGGGAGAAAGCCGCAAAATTAGCCACCCACTTTGCCGAAATGAGCAGTAATTCTAACCACTCAGAAAAGTTAAAAAAAATATAAAAACAAAATAGAGAAGGAACAACCCCAATTGTTCACCGATAGAGGAAACCACTCAAGCCCCCTAAATATAGATTTCACAGTATATGAGTGGCGTAAAGCACTCAGTAAAAAAATAAAAAGTCTCCCGGTGAGGACAAACTAGGATATGAAATCTATAAAAATCTCCCGAAAAATATTGAACTGTTGATACTGGGTCTGCTGAATCGGATTTGGCAATCGGGAGAAATACCGACACGCTGGAAACAAGCAGTTGTCATCCCAATCCCGAAACCCAGAAAAGATCCAGCGGATATCGGTTCGTACAGACCAATCTCCCTCACTAATAACATCTGTCAAATCATGGAAACAATGATAAATAATAGATTGAAGCACCACCTGGAAAGTAAAGATTTGATATCCCAAAATCAAAGCGGTTTCTGTAATAAAAGATCAACAATTGACCAATTAGTGCGGTTGGAGTCAAGCATAAGACTAGCTTTTAATGCCAAAAGGAAAAGTGATCGAAATCTGATAGCAGTATTCCTTGACCTAGAAAAGGCATACAATCTTTTTTGGACAAAGGGTCTAATCGCAAAAATGAATCATGATGGAATTACAGGCCGCATGCATAAATGGATATCAAATTTCTTATCAGGCCGAAAAATCCAAACCAGGGTGGGCAACAGCTACTCCGAAACAATTGAACTAGAAAACGGTACACCCCAAGGTAGCGTCCTAAGTCCTACCCTCTTCAACATCATGATTAATGACCTAGATCGATCAGTCAACCCTGCTTATCTGGATCTCTCACAATTTGCTGGAATCTTGAAAGCGGGAAACCCCTCCAGTGAAACTGGTCAGACGATTGCAGAGGGGGCTGGATGGGATTGGTCGATGGGCCGATGGGTGGGGCTTCAAACTATCACCAGGTAAAACAGTAGGGGTCATGTTTACACCAAAAGTAAACTTAAAAAAGCAACCACCGAAACTAAACCTAAATGGTAGGATGATTAAATTTGAAAAGGTGGAATGGTTACTAGGGATGCTATTCGATGAGCTTCTGACATGGAGCAACCATATAACAGAGCTAGTGAGACGGTGTGGACAAGATCTAAACCTTTTAAGAAACCTTAAGGGCACTGATTGGGGGACAGATCAGACCACACTTCTCACACTGTACAGGTCACTTATCCGATCAAAAATTGATTATGGATGCCAGGTGTACGCATCGGCCCAACCATACGTACTTAAAAAATTGGATAGCATACAACATAAAGCTCTTGTTATCTGCACCGGTGCTCTCAGTAGCACATCTAGGGACGAATGTAGGATTCTAACCGGGGAACCACCACTAAACCTAAGACGAGAGGAGTTACTCCTGAGGTATGCGACCAGGATTTCAATCCATGATAAGTCGCACCCTACAAAAGTTATAATAGAGAAATGCAATAAGCCCTTCCGACACAAACTTTGCAAGAGTTTGCCAGGAGGATAAAAAATCCATGACCTTAAAAAGGAATTAGACATCCCCAATTTACAAGCGGAAGTCATAAAATATCCTGATCCCGCACCATGGACCAGTAAAACACTGAAAAAAAACCTAAATGCACTGTCTTATGGAAATAAACAAGAGCAACCCATAGAAATAAGGGCTAAAATTCTCTCTGAAATAGAAAGTAGGTATGAGGGATACATCCAAATATACATGGATGGCTCTAAATCCCCAGACACAGGACGGACTGCAGCAGCAGCAGTGATCCCTGAGAAAAACATCACCCTGGGGGCGAGGCTACCAAATGGCTGCTCTATTTATACGGTCGAATTTTGGGCTATTATCCAAGCAATACAATGGATACAAACTAGCCAAACACCGAAAGCAGTCATAGTTAGCGACTCCATCAGTGTGCTGCGGACTCTGGAATCAGGTAACTCAACCAATCGAGAAAACATGGTTAGAGAAGTCTACTTAAGACTAAAAACACTTGAGCAAAACAACCAGATTGTAGAATTCATGTGGGTGCCCTCCCATATAAACATCCCTGGAAATGAGAGGGCAGATAAAGAAGCAAAAAATAAACTTAACGACCCAGAAGTGCACAACCTGGACTACAGAATATACGAGACCTACAGCATAATAACACAAAAAATTGAACAAAAATGGCAGGGGGAATGGGACAGTACACAAAAAGGGCGCAAATTATACAATATACACAAACAGGTTTGTAGAAATATCGTCGTCCCAAACCTGGCAAATCCGATTGATATCAAAATCATAAATAGAATAAAAACCGGCAAAACACTCCTGGCCAGTAGGTTTGGAAGATTTGTGCCAGGGATAAAAGAGAGAGGAATCAACTGCTCTCACTGTCCCACCCCAGAGACGCTAAACCATGTATTCAATGAATGCCCAAAGTACAACGAAGCAAGGAAAAAATTCCAGGAAAAACAAGAAAAACTGAAAACCGCAACCCAATATCTGAATTTCCTTAATACAGGAATCAACAAGGCAAACATCAACCTAGTGTACGCAAACATCCTGGGCTACATTTCGGACATAGGAAAAAGAGGAAAAATGTAACCCTCGGTTACAAATATAAAACTAAAATCATATTAAGGGAAAGAGGTAAAAGAAAGGCAACAACAATAACCAAAATGTAAAACCATGGCAAACCCGAACAGTCCTAGGCGGGAGAGGAGGGGCCCTTCCCAGGGAGGAATGAATTGGCAGGCCGGGACCATTAGGGTCTACAGGTACGTCGCAAAGACGATCCAATCTCGGCCCTCTTATGGTGGAGAATCTCCACTCCCATGGATATGACTTAGGGGCAAGCCAAACCGTAAACCAAAACTCAACTCACTAACAACATTTTCGAGATCATATTATCAATAATAACAGACAAATCATCATCTCTTTCTTTTTTTCTTTTTTTTTTCCTTAATGCTAATGCATGGTAAAGGTGTCCAGCAGAAATCACAAGGGACAACATAGAATAACCTGACCTCTCAAAACTTTAGCACGATATAAGGTGGTCCTAAGCCCAGACCATCAGGCCCAGCCACACAAGGTGGCATCTAAATGAACACACATAGAACAACCTGACCTCTCAAAACTTTAGCACAGTATAAGGTGGTCCTAAGCCCAGACCATCAGGCCCAGCCGCACAAGGTGGCAACTATAGAACAACAGAATAATGAAACTTGACCCTGTAAACTGGTCCTCAACAAAATTAAAAATATAAAGTGGCCTAAATGCCAGACCACTAGGCCCCCACTGCTCAAATGCGGGAACTGATGAATCAAACGCAGCAAAATTTAAAAAACTGATGTAGAAAATGGTAAGCATATGCGCCACAATGGAATAAAACAAATAAGATCCAACTAAAAATTAGAATATATAAGGTGGTCCCAAACCCCGATCATCAGGCCCCGCCGCACAAGGTGGCATTAACCTACCAAACCCAATGAACTGACCCAAACAATTAAGTTTATAAGGTGGTATCAAGTCCAAACCACCAGGGCCCTACCGCACAAGGTGGTAACTACTTCTGGAATCACCCTCACATCAGTTAACAGAGATTAAGTGTCTGTGCATGTGCTTGCTATAAGTACATATCAACCCCTTGGATCGAACTGGACATCTATCTATACTTAACATATTTTCACCCATTCTAACTAACCAAAACCTATAGCCACAAATGCCGAGCTTGTATTCAAAATTATTTAAAAATTCATAGATAAGGTGCAAGACGACAATCTTTCTTGATTTAGCAAAATAAACACAAAATTTTAAACCCTGGACCAGTTGGAGCCATCCTGGAATGTTAAGGCGCCATCTGCAGCTCTTTCCCACCTTTTCCACCTCCGGACATGAGTAACTGATAAGTGTGCAGTGCACACCATAAAGTGATAAATTAAACATTGCACGGTGTGCAAACTAAAAACTCGTACATGGCCGAATGGCCGAACACGAGTATAATTTAAATTAAGTAATGATAGGATTTTGTATGTATGTTTTTTTTGTTTGGGAAGGGATGTTTTCCTTCACGTCCGTGCTTAAAGTATATAAAGCGGCGCCTTCCGCAGTCACACCATTCACTGTCAACAATGAATACCATAGAAGCTTTGCAGGAAGCCTGGGATGGGATGATGGGAGTGGAGTCTTTGTTGGAAAGGTTGGAGTGTTCTTGGCGTTACCCGGCTACCAAACCCTACGTCACCAGTCAAGTAGCAGCCTTAACATCAGCGAGGAGGTTGGTGAACGATGTCTTGGTGGAGGAAACTCTAAAGACTTCCTTGACACCCTGTCGAGTAGGGTTTATTAAAACAGCTTTGGACTTGCTGGAAGGGGTGGAGTACTTTCTCCACCAAGTACAAGAAGATGACTGGTTGTATCCACCCCTTAGCAGTGTCAGACGAGAAGAGGCAAACCTTCTCATCGTCAAGCTACTCCTGAGGCAAGTTCTAGAGAAGGAAGTTGCCCACATCAAAACCATCTGGGCCCAAGAAAGAACGAAAAAGGAGCAGACCCAGAAACAACAAGACTGCCATCGCCTGAATGAGAACTGGATGAAAATCCAGGACAAGTTCAGGCGAATGGGACATCCGGACTGACTCCCTGAAAAGAAGAAGAAGAAGAAGACCACCAACCTCCTAGGCTTCCTAACCACCTGTTGGAGAAAGAAGTAAAAAAAAACTTCAATGGCCCTTTTCAGGGCCACCCCATTTATCCAGAAAAGATTATCATTCCAACATTGCCTACTCCACTTCTATCCCCTCTAAAATACTTCTGTCCCTACTATGGGTCTCCAGTGCCCCACCTTGGGTCTTGAGTGCCCCCACGTATTAGGGTCTCTCTAGGCCCATTTGTTTTGGGTCTCAAGTGCCCCCCACCACATAGGTGGGCCTCTCTAGGCAGAGCCATGTTAATTTCCCGTATGGGTCTCAAGTGCCATCATTTTGGGTCTGGGTCTCAATACCCACCCTATACTACTTACATGGATCCAGTTTGGTAGGTATACATGTCCAGTATGGCACACAATGAATAGATTACAATAATTCTGATTGGTCATTATTGTTTACCCTCAACTGGAATAGATCGGTCACAAACAAAAGCCATCTGTCAGAACTGAATGTAACCTATTCACTGCATGACATACTGGAAGTGTCATCATGGGGACATATTTATAGGTTTAAGTCTGGTATTGTAAGTTTCTATTCTGCGGTGATACCCCATGCAATTTTTAAAACACTCATTTACTTGCTAACCAGAGGGTAGAATACCTAATTCATTAACTTCTTATCTAGAACACTATTAATCATTTGTATAACCTCTATGTAGCCAGTTCTCATGATCTTTCTTTCCTGTTAAGGAACAAAAAAAGGGGAGAAAAAAAAAATAACCTGATTCTATAAGGCGGATTGATTTCTGATTTCTCCAATTTTGGTCCCCCCCCCTCCTTTCCCTAAAAGCCACCTAAATAAACAGCACTAAATTATTACCGCATACCTTGTCCAAAAGCTGAGATCATTAATACTTGTTGGTCAATTATCTTCTGAGTCAATTATATTGTACTAAGCTCTACACGGAGGACTATTAAACATGGAGCGGGTGTATAATGTGCCCATATTCATGTTGGAATGCAGCCACAGTGTCTGAACTGTGGCTATTATCATTAAAAGTTGTTATTTATTAGATAAGTTTTTTTTAAAAATGATTATCATAACTAATATGCAAACCAAGTAGACAAGTTATTTTGCTAAGAGGCTGACCATTTAATATTCCAGATGGTGAGAGGTCTAGGATTTGTTTTGTTTTTTTAATTTCCAGCCCTCAAATAGCTTGAAAAAAATTCTTACTCTGATTTAAAGAAAAAGTCACTAATATATTGATTATATAAACTGAAAAACAAATTATGTTCAGGTAAAAAAAAATCCTGGTTCAAAAGAAAAACTATGCTAAACGTTCCCACCAGAGTAAATTATTGGTTCCTAAAACTTAAAATTTAGGCTGTACTAGCAGCATTGTGCTACTAGTATTAACAAAAAAGCTCACAAGATCATATGACATAAAAGCGCATGAAATTGAGACAATGCATGAAAATGTTTTGTGAGCAGAATTTTCTTTTAATTGTTAAGGGATAGTTTAAAGTGTTCAATCTTTTTTAATGTTGGTATTTTGAAGAAAAAGTGAGTTTTGTGCTACAACACCTCCAAATTTAGATGGGAACTACTTGGCTCCATACCAACCGGAGGCATTTGATCCTGGTCTGAACCCTGTCAGCGGCATGAAATGCAACCAGTTACACTGATACCACATCATAACAATACAATACCAATGAGAAATAATAGGGGACAATTTCAATACAGTCAGTCCATAAATATTTCAGTTGCAAATCAAATTTTCATCTTACAAAATAATGAAAAATGACTGTTTCAATGTTGGCTACCTACATGAGAGCACAGTATTTCAAATTGCAATGGAAAGAAAACCATTAAAGATTTTCATCCAAAATAAGAAAGTTATATATTTGATACAATCTCAAATATGAAACCAAACCTAGTTGCCAAGTCATTTGACAAAATTTAAAAATGGGAGTCATTTAAATTTTTCATAAACTTTTAACTAAAAATTCGAAATTTAAATGTATATTCTGAAATCGTTTAAAATTGTAATTTGCCAAAAGATGTGCAAGAAGAAACTAACACAAGTCACCTACACAACTGCTAGCATAGATTCCCCACAGAGTGCACAGGCTTTGTACTAGAGCTGCACATATCTGGCCTGGAATTTGGCCCCCCCCCCCTGCTACTTTGAACCCCTCATGATTGCTGATTCTTGATCTCATTGATCTGTATCATTGATAACTGAATGTAGAGAGATCAAGAATTTCTAAATTAATTACAAAATTGTGCTTAACACATGTAAGCTTGTCCCTATGCTCATAATGGGGTCCACAAGTCTTCACAACACATACATTTTTGATCCATTACCATGAAAGGTGAAAAAAATCAAAACCTACATGCTTCAAGAAGGGCCATGTCCCATATAACAAAGGCATGAATATTTTCAAAGACCAAGAAAATAAAATGAATTGTACAGAGTTAACGGCATCATCCCACCAACCTGTCGAAAGTATTAAAACAAGACATCCAAAACTGCACAGCAATCTGATAACAGCCAATCCTGATTCAGATAACCCTGACACAGAGGTGCCGAGCTTAACATCTAAATGTAATTATTTGTATGTTATTTCCTGTATGCAATTTTTAAAACTGACATTAAATAATTTCTTTCTCATTTTACAGGGAATGTGACTATTAAACAACACAAAAGTGGTGGAAATGATAAACCAGATGACAAAACTACATCATGAGGCAGCTACAGATTGTCCACTATTGGAGGTATACATACTCCAAGAAGTTAAGTGGGCCTTTGGCTGGCAGATGATCTTAAAATGTGTGAATTGTGGCTTCATCTCACTTAAATTCAAGCTGCTCAAAGAGTTTCCATTCAACAAACCAGGCTGCAGTTCTGCTGCAGTCAACTTGGGATTCCAGGTGGGACTTCAAGAGACCCCAATGGGAAATACAAGGGCCAGACTCATGCTTACCGCCATAGATACTCCTCCTCCTTCTGCTTGAAAAAGCATGCAAAATACTGCAAATAGAGTAGCAAAAGTTACAACTGATCTAAATTAGAAGGGCATGTCAAGGAAACTTAAACTGGTGCATGACACAACTTAAAACCATGGCAGTAAATACCCTTCCCCTATCAATGTTGCATTTGATGCATGTTACAACTCTGTTCGCATAGTTAGTGCAGAGAAACCAGGACAAGCATCTTCACACGCTGTCGGAATCACTTGTGAAACAATGGCTGATCATAAGTACATCACTGTGGCTGTGTGCGAAAACTAATTGTGTTGGACTGGAGCTTGGTTTAGAGGAAAAGGATATGATGGTGTATGGCCTAATGGTCATGCAGACTGTACTGTGAATATTTTATATGTAGCACCTCACTCTGACTTTTAAATGGGACGTGAAATTGGGACACAGTTTGTGCTTTAACAATTTCTAGTTAAGTTTGTGACAACAGACGGTGATACAAAATCAGCTCTTGGATTTCAAGAAGCATATAAAACATTGTCTCCCATGTGACAAATGGGAATTTTAGCAGATCTGACTCGATTGGGAAAGTCCCAGTTGGAAGGTTCTTGGGGTGACAAACATACTGTTCAATTATATCCAAAGGAAACCTGCTTGTGTCCATCTCTTGGCAGATGTTACCATATCCTGGCAGCTAGGATGAGCACTGGCATTGACGATCTAACAGAGCAACGAGTTTTAAATTTAACACAACTGAACAAGAACACTAGGAAATGTCCCAACAAAAAAGGCGGCAAAAAACAATCACGACCGTGGGACAGAAATGACATGTCCATAATACCAGCACCGGATTTTGCAGTAAAACAAGCCTTTCTTTCATCTTTTCAATATACAACTGAATTCAAAGAACAACATTGTGAAAACACCTCGCTCCATTATGAAGAGGCAACGCAAATCACCGGTTCCGTGTTGAAGGAAGAAAATCAAGTTCGAGAGCCTTCTTCAAAACGGGTCTAGGACTTTACCCCCCTGTCAATTACCCCCCTGCCATTACCCCCCAGTCATTTACCCCACTGGATATTACCCCCCGGTTAATTACCCCCCCGGTCTATTACTATATAACATATAATTGTTATACCACAGAATAAACAATAAAATAAAATAAATTTCAAAAGAATTTATTGTAAATTTTTATTTTAGTTAATTAATCTCAGCCTTGAAAACATATACTTGTCCTGGAATATTCAATATTAAATTCATCATATCATAATTTTATAGTACCATAGTACCATAAAATATGTTATATTGATATGATTACAGCTGAATGTTATGTGCGATCCCTCGCAAGTATTCATAGTGCTCTCTATTAGCAAAGTCATTAACAAGGTTCATAATCCGAGCATTGCAGTCACGATATTTCTTTTGAGTTGGATCCGCTGGATGTCCTCCAAGTCGCTGAGAAATTATCACGTTCAGGATATATAGGGTTTAGTTATATTCAGTGAGGTGAAGCCAACACAATAGTATAGATTGAGCACCGATTAAACTGCTAAAATCATTTTTATTGATGTGTAGCCAATACTAGTTTTCAGATTGTGTTTGTGAACACTTAATTAGAAACCATTTCTGCTCGAATTATATTCAATGAGGTGAAGCCAACACAATAGTATAGAATGAGCACAGATTAAAATGACGGGATAGAATCTTATTGCGGTAAAGCAACACACAATATGTTTTTGCTTTAGTTACATTGCTTGAGCACAGGATATAATCATTTTGAGGTGAAACCAAGGCAGCTCTTCATCGTCGCAGGGGGGTAATTAACCAGGGGGTAATATCCAGGGGGGGGGGGTAAATGACTGGGGGGTAATGGCAGGGGGGTATTGGCAGGGGGGTATTGGCAGGGGGGTAATTGACAGGGGGGTAAAGTCCTGGTTCCCTTCAAAACAATTCTCCTGAAAATGCACCAACACCTGCGTCAACAATTAAGCGGTCCAGCTGCACTTTTACACCTCAGTGCAATTCTCCAAAATCTCCAGAAAGTTCTCCTCATGGCTGGCTCCAGAAATCACCAGTTTCTGTACAGAAATCTACTGTTGCGTCAACACCACTCAAAAATACTTCAGTTACAAAATCTTCAAAAAGTTCTCCTTCACCATGTTTTCCAAACTAGTCTTTATCCAATTCGAAAGCCAACATAAGAATCTGGACTAGTTTCAACAACTGTATGCTGTTTTTCAAACACAAAAGTGACATTTTACTTGATCAAAAACTTTGCTGCCAAACTATCAATTTTCCTCAACGTATGTTAAAGCTCCAGTTTCCTAATATCGACAGGTTTCAGTATATTGGATCATCATGACCACTGGGCCCCATCAGTAACAGACGAAAACAACAGCATTTACATTTTGAACAGTAAATATACAAGTAAAATTGTAAGTTCTTCTACACAGATCCAGTTATCATGCATTTACCTTAATGGAAAATAACAGTTTAGAAATTAAAATTCCACACATCCAACAACAGTACGATAGTGTCGACTGTGGGATTTATGCCATAGCCAACATGACAGAATTCTGTTATAATGGATGTGTTGGCAATGTACATTTACAATTTTATGAAAATGCCATAAGACCCCACCTTCTCAAGTGTATTGAAAAAAAATCAAATGACTCCATTCCCAAAGCTTAAGAGTACATCAAAATGCCAAAACCTTAACCTGAAGAAGAAAGAAGCAATATTTGTAATTCCAACAGATTGCCAAAGAATCTGTCAACTGCCAAATATTTATGAAAATATGGTTTGTTGTGACAAATGCAACACCTGGATGCACTACAGTTGTGCAGCCACTGTAGGAAATGTTACAAAAGACAGTTTTTCCGGCGACTGTTCGTTTGTCTGTAAAAAATGTGAGTGACTTTTTGTTGAAATTGTTTGTTATTTAAATTATTTAAATGAAATAAACTATGCTTTCTGTGTGAATTTTCATTAAGTTTCATATACTATAAATTTTCATATACTCAAACAGTCCAAAAAATATAAGAATACCAGCAAGAATTTCAGCACAGTAAAAACTAACCACTAACTCGGTCTTATGAAAGTATCAAAAACAATCCAAAATTGAATGTTTACTTTGAAAATTATTCAGAACTTTCCAAAAATTAAATGCAAAATATAAACCAGGAAAACCTTAGGCAGTAAAAAATACATGTATTTAAATTACTGTTTCAACTTTAATATATTTATAGAAATAAAGTGAACTTATATAATATTGTAATCCGGGACATCAGTAATCAATTTGTCTTGTTTGGGTTACAAATTTTAGTCCCCAGAAAACACATTATTCGAGGTAAAATACGAGAAAAAATAATTTAAATTAAAAAGATATATATTTTTTTCAACATGGCATATTTAAAGGTAGTCCTACCAAATATCATATTTTGTATGATTAATTACCAGATTTATATACGATAATGTGTGTTGGGTACGGGGATTTTTGGTACGGGTACGTATACGGGTTACACTTATTAGTTCAAAACGATATCACCAGATTCTCGCGGCAATTCGTTTTCCAAATTAGGCTTACTTAAGTTACTATTCCATATTTGAATATTCTACGATACGTTATTAATTATTACGACAAATCCATTGCAGTTAAACTTCTGAAGGGTTTCAATATCAATTTCAGTATTCCCAAAGAACATGCATTACCATTTTAAAAAAAGCTATGAAAAGTGCAGGCTGATTCGTACCGTGGATGATTCGGACCAAAATTAAGGACTGATTAGGACCAAATTAAGGGCTGTTTCGGACCATAGTGAAGCCTCGAGTAACCACCTTTCGTTCACTTAACGTGAATTTTAACGCTTTCGTTATAATATTATGATAATCTATTCAAATAAACCACAAAAAGTGTTCAACTATATCTACTTGATTTTATAATCGTTATAAAAAAAATTGGGCATTCATGTACTTTAGTACATAATTACCGTTTTTCCGAGCGTGTGTATGTTTACTTATTTCCGGAAGTGACATCCATGGTTCGTGACATTCACTAAAAGTCACGTGGCATATGACCGGACGGTGCCTGTGAGACCAAGGTATGGATATTATTAGTTTATAGTGTCTCCGTGTTTTTAAAATAAAAATATAAAAAAATTAAATTGAACAATGAATAATTGTTTTCCGTTAATTCTATATGCAGTTTGTGCAATTACATTATTGCTTGCTTGTTCTTTACCATATAGATACATGACTCAATAGACTGAGAGACAGACATACAGAGAGACAGAGGGAGAGAGAAATTTTAAAATAGACACTGGTGAATGGATGCACATTTTATTATAATAGATTCAATGTCTTTTGATGTAGAATATATGTTTATTATGAAATAATACTGAAACGAAAAAGTCCGTAGTGAATATACATTTCGAGTGTAAATTTGTCTTACGTTGTATTATAACCCCACATGATTACAACCAAATATTTACATTGGATGTCTAGTTGTATTAATTCCCAAAGTTGGTTTTCCTGTTCAAAATATGTAAACAAAGTCATCATGTGATCGGCGGCGCTATCTTTAGCATATAATAGAAAATTCACGACCAAAATGTCAGACACAAAAAAAGGCATTAGTGAAAACATTGATTTTCATCATCATTTTTTAAAAATTACATGAAATTACCGTTTTGAATCTCATTTTGTTTGATTTTACAATATCATTAAATTCTGTCGCTCTTTAAGAACGCTGGTGACACAGCTCATGACTTGATTATCTCGCAACAAGCGCGTTAGATCGCGAGAAACATGGCGCACGATTGAAGGAGGCCTACGACAACTGGCCCTTGGACGATATATGAAGGTATATTACTAGACAAAAAATGTCCCGAAACGGAATACATAAAACAGTGATGTCTTCTTCTTAAACCCGAGCATACACAACACAGAAGTTCCGAAAACAATATGGCAGCTCTTACTCTTAAGAAGGTAAAGTGGTTTTGTAGGAATACGTACAATTCAAGCCATCTGTATTATTTGAGACCTTCTAGAATAATAAAGATGTGTAATTAAAACGTAAAACACATAGTTATTTTACGAAATTTACAAAATGTTTTCATTGCCACATATTGCTGTACAATATACACTTTTAGAAGCATACGCACATATCAGTTTTTGTAAATGAATTGCAGGTTACTGGAATGTTGCAAGAACTGGGGGATTACTTACATCATAAGTAATTTACAGTTGCCTTTTAAAGGAGTCAGATGATCTTTTCATGATTGATGAGCTATCAGGCATTTATGTTGCAGGATTTTGACAAAGACGGTGACCGTTAAGGGCTGTTAGTAATGCACAGTACAGGTGGGTGGGGGAGGGTATGACTAAATGCTCAATGGAAAAATGGAACGCAGTGGAAATAAAATATGCAATGGAAATTTAAAAAATTGTATAATAACACTTTTTCGTCACTATTTGAACTAAATATGATTTTTGGTGATAAATTGACATCAAAACAAAAATATGAATACTTACTTTAAATAATAGTGCAAATTTACTCAAAGAATTTTTCACTTAAATGTGACCAGCCTGCTGCGCAAAAGAAATCATTATACGCAATGGAGATTTCAGAAGTTTGTAAATTATATTTAGTAGTCTTTATCTCGAAATATGGATACATTTTTTATTGGTTATTTTTATATTATTAACTTAATTGAAAACTTACAATTTAATAATAAAAAAATAATGTAACCTAATTCATATGAATGTTACCGGACTGCCACACAACAGAAATCCGCATGCGCTATTGTCATTTCAAACTTAGTAAATTATTAATCTGTAAACTTTATTTTTAAATATTATTATTATTTCTGAATATTTTTTAATTTTATATCTTTCAACTTGCAAACTCACTTTAAATAATGACATACTTTTAGTGTATTGTGTTTCATATGATAGTGACCAGCCTGATGCGCAATGCGTATTTTATTTCCATTGCGTTCCATTTTTCCATTGCGTATTTTAGTCATACCGGGTGGGGGATGGTACTCTGATTGTGAAGAAATGGCTAAACATTATGGTAATAGTGATGTCCCATTTCTTTCAGTTAAGTGTCCTGTAACATTTATCATTGAGTGTGTGAAAGAATAACTTATAATAAAAACAATTCACAGACTTTAATGCAGTGTACAGCAATATAGAGTGTGTATGCAGTGAAAAAGATATGTCACTGACACTTATAAATAATCCGTTTAGTGGCAAGGAGAAATGGATTTTGTATAAAACTCTGAGAAATTGAATATGAGCTGTTTTTCTGCACATACTGTTTGCAAATAAAATGGATTTTTTTTTGTCAATCCTGAACAACATTGACAGTAGTTCCTACAAGAATGTAGTGAGGCCTGTACTGGCCATAAGAAGCATTTGATGATGAAGACAATGACACAATTGTACATGTATTTTGGTAATAATAATAATGACACAATTTTCAATCCCAAACATCATGATGATCTCCAAAATGAACAGTATGGAATATTTTCATATTCTCTGCTCACATGTCTTTCTGTACGAAAATATGGCTTATTCAACACACCTTAGAATCCACTGTAGAAAAGCACACGGATATATACATGCATACATGTCATATTCACCGTCATTAAGCATGTTGCGCTATACTTAGTTTAAAATTCACAATTATTGACAATTGTAACCTCCAACAGAATTGAACGAAGTACCTTCGTCTAAAGTATGCAACTGCTCATACATCTTACCTAATTAGTTTGTGATTTTGTTAAAATTTGACTTTTTCTTAATTTGAACCACACTCTTGCTTTACGGGAAGTGCGTTCTCACACACTATCGGAAACACATACCACAACTACAATAGTTCTCATACTTACAAGCAAATTCAATATATATCCCATTTATGCATACATATAAGGTTTATTTAGGATAATTAGCTAATGTCAAGTGCTTTTCATTATCTCTACACAGGTATTATGGTATTATTATATTATTATTATATATTATATAAATGAAGGACTGATAATCCCCAAAGATATAAACTTCGGCAGAATAATATTTACAGAACTATATGCGGTGAAAGAAGAGAGGAAAAGAAGTAAAATGTAAACAAGCAAATAAGTCATTTCATAGTATGTATTCCAAGAAATGTTAGGAATTTTCTTCGCTATTAACAGTACTGACCACAACTGTGCTTTCAGTATGGAAAGTTTGATAACCATCAGATTACAGTTATGCATGTAATATGACTGACAGTAATGGGGCAGGGTTGACTGGAAGAAGACCAATATGGCAGCCCCCATTAAGTGGCATCGTGATGTTTGCCACATGCATTGTACGCAAGGCTCAGTGTATATAAAAAATGTAACGCTCGATGCATCTTGCTTAGTCTTCATGCAACACGATAATTACAATACAATAGCTCAATACTATCTCAATGCCATGATCTATTGCACGTAAAATGCAATATCAAATTGACTATTTTAGCCCATATATATATATCTTTTCTGCAAAACAGATTGTACCTGCACATTTAAATAACATTTTTTAAAGTTAATAATTTATAACTTTTCACTTATTACGTACTATATGTGATATCTGGCTATACCTCACCCACCCACCCTTTTAAGCCTATTCGCATTACCACTAGCCCTTAGGGTACATTTTTCTTTAAATGCTAGGAGTCTTTCTGGTTTTACTGAGTATAGTCACTAGCTCTCCATATTGCAAGTTCCTGCTTCCAGGACCTCTAGTTAAGGTCAGATTTTTATTCTGATTGACATTGTACTAAAAGAATGTATAGTTGGAATCCTCTAAGTTTCACTAGGAGGAGATAGGTAACTTTAAACTAGTGATACTTTGTCATATTTACAAGTATTCATTATATTTTATAATACTCTATATATGTTTACACAAGTAATATGTTCTTTTTACCTTATAGTTGAATATTAACGTCAACATTGTTTTTTTTCACTTGCAAAATAGGATTTATGTGCAGGCATCTTGCTTGTATGATCTGCACAAATTACCTTGTGTACATCCAGCATGCACAATGTGCATACCACTAGACCATTTTCTCAAGTGGACAGGACCCTCATATCTATTTTAATAAAAGATTAAACAGCCATGTCATTCTTGTATGAGCTATACAAACTATCCCATGTCTTGATCTTTTCTTAGTATCAAAGTCAAGAAATAGGACACCAAGAAATTGTGATCATGATTTGTTTCAGTCTGATTTTGGTTTATTATTCAGTTCATCAGAAGTTGTATTCATTTATATAAATTTGTACCGTTATTTATAGATGAAACATCTTCCCTGACTTGATTTGTTTTTCACAGACAGGGAAGTTTTTTTTTACAACCAGAAGGGAAATGGCTTTCAATGAAGATATGCAGTGGATCTATAAATGCACCTGTGATGTCACAAGATCTGAATTGATAGAATGCTGTGGAGATAGGATGCAAGTGCTATACAGTGGTAAAAAACTAAAAATGATTTGTCAGTAATCTGAATCTAATCATTCACTTTAAACAGGCCTATTCCAGTGCAGACTTTGTCAGAAGAAAGTGAAATATAGCAATCACTTTTTCCATTAGATATGGTGTCAACATTTTGTCACTTTTATTTCTCTATTTATAGTTTCAGTCCGAGGTGTTACTTGCTAAGTTCTGCACATAGTTGATAGAATGTTACTAAAATACACATCACAACTGGACAGAGTGTTCTATACCGTAGTCAAGTCCAGTATGTCACTAGAAATTTTAGCTCTACAATCAAGGTGCTGTGGGGCTACATCACTTTTGTTTGCCTTTGGATAAACCTGCTGTAGGTCAATTCTTTATGCATTACTGTGTCCAGATATCAGTGTTCATGACTTGGAACATTGATGCACCCATATGACTTGGTTAAGAGAGTGGTGGGCATACATTTGGCCTTTTTTAGTATACGCTTTTATCAAATGCACAATGACTCGTACTTGAGATGGAAATGGGTTGGTGGTTTGGGATAAATTACTTTGTCTTTCTTTTTTTATTATTGATCAGATATAATTTACTTGCCCAACACTCTATTGTTGCTCCTGAATGATAAATATTTAATGTCATGTTGTAATTAGCTGTGTACATGATAATAGACATGTATTTTTTCAATATTATTACCCACTTCAATGATCATGGTTAAACTATTTTGTTCATTATTAAGTATATTAAGTATTGGGCAGTTAAATATTATTTTAATGTCTTTGATTATTGTAACAAATTATGTCCGCTTTGTAATGTAATGACAGTTTTTATTTCAGATTTTATAAGGAGAATACCTGGATGCATCCACATCAGCACACTGACAACCGTTTTAGCCCCCTTTGTTGCATTCAACCCGATTTTTCTAACTTTTTCAACAGGTATATAAATAATATTATCAAGTGCCAATCAGTACTCTATAGCATTTATTGCATATTGCTGTGAAACCTAAGTTGTAAGAATCAAGCAAGAATGATATTATAAATAAGTCATCAGGATCAGGATTATCAGTCCATCATTACTCTATGTACAGTACAGTGTATCACATGTGCTTGTATTTCGTCTCAAATTTCAACCCAGGATGGCCGAGTAATCTAAGGCGCTCGCCTTTACAGATCACTGACCTCTGTCCGCGTGAGTTCGAGTCATGGTTCAGCCAACGTGGATATGTGAGTAAGCTTGCCAGTAGCTTCCCGTGGGTAGGTGGTTCTTCCATGGTTTTTTCTACGTTCTTCCTCCATCAAATATGCTGAAAAATGGCATTAAACCCACGCAAATAAATCGTATAAAATTTCAGCATTATAGCCAATTTATTAGTAATTTTTGTGTTAGTCTGATTTCTATCAGAATGTGAAATTTTTAAATTGTTTCCTGTCAATAATGATACAGTATATATACCATTAGTATTAAATCAACCAAACCCATGACGATTAAAATTTAAAATACTAAACTCTTACTTTTAGGAAAACAGCCAAAATGTAATGTTCCAAAAGTTGCCAATTATATGATGATCACTTTGACAGCATGAATTTGTGGAAGTTTATTGCTTTTTTTTATCATAATGTTAAAGTTAAATTATATGTAAACCCATTATCTAGACTATTCACTCATTGGAATTTTGACCTACAAATGTTTCACTATAGTATTATCAGTTATATGGATCTTAAATTTCCAGAGAAAATTTGTGTCTTCCAGCATGGCCGATTATTCCATGTTTGACTGTATGTTAATATGTGGAAAAAGACACATACAGATCATACATTTTGCATTACGCAGAGGAGATCTTTATATATGTTGTATCAACATGATCAAGTCACATGCACTTTTTTCCAGACGATAATGAAGTGGACACAAATGAGTGTAATACATCTGCAGAGGTAAATTGAAATTTGTGTCTTAAATGCCCCCCCCCCCCCCTCCGTATTCTCTTATGTTTTGGCATATACACATTTTAGGTCCATAACATTGGGCTTGGGTTTGATATTCAGTCAGATTTCGTGCTCATATACTATTTTACACATTTTATATGCATCATGCTGTTTCTGAAATTTGTAGGTGGTGGGATGAAACTAAAATATACGAAGACTTTGCTAAAGTGCAGAAATAAATTACTAACAATGATATGTCAGCAGATATTCATAGTTGATATTAAGAGTGTTACAGAGTCTGAAATGCTGTTGATAAATAAAAAAGAAACAGAACTTCTGATGCAACATGTCATCAGCATAGAGATCACGATTACTTTGTTTCAGCCAGTACATGCTTATTCTGGATTCAAGGAAGATCAGCACTGACTTTTGCACAAAACAAAATTTAATTTGGTAGATTTGCAGCAAACACTATCTTAAAAACATTTTGCCATGTTTGGTCAATCATTAATGCACCAATGATACCTCAGAACTCAGAACAATTTGGCCAAGTCCAGTGAATGGCCCCAGGTGTCCAAGTGATCTAAGGCGCTTGCCTTTACAGATCACTGACATCTCACCTCTGTCCACATGGGTTTGAGTCTCAGCTCGGCTAATGTGAGTATGTGAGAAAGCTTGCCACTAGCTTACCGTGGGTCGGTGGTTCTTCCTGGGTTTTTCCTCCACCAAAAATACTGACCACCATGTATAGCTTATCATGTGCTCAAAAATGGTGTTAAACCCACAAAACCAAAAACCAAGTCCAATGAGTGCCTTTAAATTTTCATATTCACTGGAGAGAGGTATTGTTTCATAGATCTATTTCATGTTGCCTGATGTCTTTATATGTACAGTATGTAGGTTTGTATTTAAATCTAATACCTAAAATAAACAATGTCCCTCATCATAAAAAAAATGTGTGGCATCACTTAGAATTGTTGCATGTAAGTGTGTTACTTTCAATAACATTTGAAAAGATATACCTCTTCTGGAAAAGTATGTGTGGGTGAATTACTTTTTGAACAATAAACTTGTCAAGCCAAGATTATGGGATTATGAATAGATAATGAAATAAACATTGGTCATAATACAATCTGGGAAATTGAATTGACTATATTGATCTTAAAGGCTATAAGAGAACATAATTAAAAAAATCAGTTCATGACATTAGTGGTGCACATTTCTTGTAAAATGAACATCATTTCTTTAAATTAAAAATCTGAAAACAATGATTCGGTTTCTTTTTATAACTTGTATGGTTACATGATACTTTGATTTTTCTTTTTTTTTTTTACTTTTGTAGCAATTGTCATGTATTTGTGGCTGCTACAAACCTCAAATTTCAATATACAATCAACCTTTTGTGATAACAATCGATTTCCTTTCTCTATCCAGACATGTGGGTATCAACAAAATTGTAACAAAAAATTTGCAAGACAATGAAAAATGATACCAACCAAAAAATGCAGAATATTCAAATGCTATGAATTTTAAATATATATGTATATTATTTTCTTTCAGAAATAATAGAAGGAAGGGGCTGTTCTGTGTTATTGCAGAACATTGTCATGGTGTAATCTATGTCACTAAAGAAACCAGATGCTTGACTTGTGGAACCACTTTGAAAGTGAAGTTGCATTCACCTACAGAAAGTTTCTCATGAGGAACTGTGCCAGACAAGTGGGAACGCATGTCCATCATCATATGAACACAAATGTTTGTCAACAAGGAGAATGCCATCTAATGCCTCCATCCAATGCAAGTTGAGTACAAGAAACCATTCCCTGAGAGATTCATATATGATGGTGACTGTGTAGTGTTGGTTTCTGATAATCAGGTGTGTGTTGTTTGCACTGGTAGACTGCAGGAAACCCATAGCTATATATAGGTCAACATATTTGGCATCCACCAGATATTAAGTGCTAAAAGTAAGTAACCTTGAAATACTAAATTGAAATTCAGTTGTACTTTCATGTGACGGCTAAGCTCAAACATTCAGTGCTGTTTCAAAACTTAAGACTGGACATATGAGTGATTGACTGTATGGTGTACATGCAGCCTGGTGATGGTTTTTGACTGGTAAGTGTTAAAAAGGCCCCAAAAACATAAGGTAAAGAAAGATAATATAGATTTTCATTTTCCTATTGTTACACCATTAAAATAAACGGATTCAGTTATAATACTCGCTCTTGTTCTGCTTTCATTTTTAGTTATTTTTTATGCCACATTGAGAGGTCCAAACTAGGACCAGATTGGCCCTCCCCCTTTCTTTTTCCAGATTATCCCCCATTTTTGCAGCTTTAGTGGGAGCAGTGCTCAAAATGTACCAAATACTACATGCAGCCCTGATGTTTGAGCCAGCTGTTTTCAAAACAATAAAGATTTTACTTTAAATAAATACATCCCAGTAATTACTATATTACTCAGAACTGCTTGAATGGTTTTCTTGGTTCTGATGACAAAAGCATTCTCATACCTGCGATAAATTCTTATGACTTCTAACAAGGAAATGAATGGTGTGGCATGTGTAATAATTACAATTTTCAGAGAAATTCGTTAATATAAATTGTGTTGAGTGCAGATATGTGGAAAGATAACATGTACATAATGTCAAGAGTAAAAATTAAGAATGCATGATATAGTTATTAAGCTTGTTATATTTTCTAGTACTGCTGTAAAGAAATTTATTACATAAAAATTTACATGTCTTTAATGACATGTGACTCCTGTATTTATTGACATGTAACTCATAGTTATGTATTATTTTATTTTCAGTCTTCTCCAAAACATGCGCGGATTGTGAGAAAACTTCCACTTAGATGGCCTTGAGCTATGTCTGCTAAATATGGGTCGATACATCATGTGTCATGAAGTCGTTTGAAGATTCATGTATTACTTCTTAACTGAAAAGTAAGCACATTGCAGTTAACACTATTCGTGTGTTGTCTGAGTGTCTTTTTAAAAGATTCACTTGATAGGATTTTTGTTTCCTTTTATATAGGTCTTACTTTTCCAGTCACAGCATCTTTGTTAATGATGTCATGGTACTGTGTTAAAGTTTCTGAAAGCCTTTTATATTATTTGCTTTTTTGAAGTACAGGGATTTGCTTAAGAAATTGTCACTGACCCTAACTACGTCTTTTCTGATTAGTTTTTTTTAATATAATTTTTACTTTTATTGGCAGATCCAAGAATAATAGATGCCTCTCATACCTTGTGCCAAAAAATCTTTTTCATAGCATGTTTATTTCTCAAAGCAGATGATTCACACCTTTTTGCTTACATTTGTCTCAGTATTATGTA
Source organism: Margaritifera margaritifera (assembly GCA_029931535.1). Classification (NCBI taxonomy): domain Eukaryota; kingdom Metazoa; phylum Mollusca; class Bivalvia; order Unionida; family Margaritiferidae; genus Margaritifera; species Margaritifera margaritifera. The sequence goes on along the minus strand of JAQPZY010001411.1, from coordinate 981,409 downwards.
GTAGTTATTGCAGTTATTACAGCAACTTATGCTTTCTTCTGTTGTTTTCATTATGCTGCAACTCAAGAGGAGCTTGCATATTGCATTTTTTATCAAAATTAAAATTTCAGATTTCAAAGGCCAAATTCCACTTTGGCTCATTCAGGAAAAGCTAGGGCCCAACCTCATCACAGTAGACAATCTCCAGCTGCACTGACAGAATTTATAGGCCCTGGAGAGACTGGTGTACAAGATCCTATGGTAACCAGCACACTCCTAGACATAGCATTCTCTCCCATGACATTCCGCTCCCAGAAAGAGAGTTGTGGATCCACACAGCAGGCAGTGGATGAGGACCGGCTGGTGGCCCGCATCACCAAGGCGGTAATGGCATCCATGGCCAAGAAGCATATATATTATACTATCTAGCAAGTTCAAAATTTTGCTACTTTCTGACCACATACATTGTTGAATTTTAGGTGTATTCTGTCTGCATCACGTCCTGGTGCATTTTGCTTTATAGCCATATAGTTTTGCCTATTTCATCTAAACTGCATTGCACAGGGTAGTTCAGTTTACCTTCACCCATTTTTTTTTCTTTACATGATGTATATAAATATTGGTAAACATCACGGGTAACATTTCAATGTAATATTTATCTATACTGCTAGGACAGCACTATCTTGAGCACTAGTTGCTTTACTCAGGATACTGGGTCAACGAATTTTGACATTCAGCTGCATTTGATAACCTGTCAAATCCAATCAACAGACTATCAATGTCACTTTCCAATCTTAGTCATTATTATCATTATATATCTGTACTTTGTACTGAATTGGGGGACTTCGTTACAGTCACACTGTTCCATAGTCACAGAACTTCTTTAACTTCATTTGGGCAATTACCAAGTTTCATTTATTCACAGTTGCAATTTGTTTCAGTACTTAAATGTATTCAACTATTATCTCCATATACTTCATACCTGCTTCAGCTCCACATACAGGTATCGGACACTTCACAACAATACAAACTCCCCCAAGTCTCTCTTCCTGAGGTATTCGTATTGGCAGATTCAGAGCTCTGCTTGTGCAATGTGCTGTGACAATGTTTGCCCCTGTTATGCCAAAGATTATTTGATATGTACAATAAACTTTTAATTTAACCTATGTCTTGTGTATTGGTTTATTGTGCAGTTAGGACTACTGCACCTTAAGCCAAATAAAAAGGTATGCATGGTTCTGGTTACCCAACTGATCCTATTTTATCCTGCTGACCCTTTAAACAAAAATTGGAAAAAAAATGAAACAAATTTAAGAAAAACAAAAAAAATAATGGGAAAAAAAGTTAACAAAGGGATGTAACTACAATCGAAGTTAAATTCAGGATGTGAATGATGCTTATTTTCTTGTTTATGCTTCATTTAAATCAGTCGGGGAAAAAAAAAGTTTGTATCAACCTACCTACCCTAATTTCAATGTAACCAGAACCACACATATTTTTTTCTTTGACCTTCCTAGCATTTTAGCTCTGTGTGACCTACATTTCTCTACACTTACTCCACTTTTTTGCTCGGTTTTTCTTACATCATTTTTTGTAGAGCATTTTGAGATGATGTGTTCTTATTACAAAACAATTGAACAAAATGTAGGTCAGTATTTCATGCTGTAGAGGTTTTGTATTATGTAACCTTTTTCACAATATATGTTGCAAGTGAACCTAAAGCGTCTTTTAGCAAAGGTAGATGATTCTAAATTGCCTTTTACTCTAAAGTATTATAAGTACCTGTTTTTAGAATTGTGAGAAAATGAAAGGAAAGGATTCATATTTCTTTGTCAACTCGTTGAAATGTGCTTGAATATTTATTTCCAGATTTTTAAAAAATATCTATCTCAATTTGTTTTAAATATCCATGTCATCTGGATTTTTAAACTGTTTAGTACAATCACAGTTCACTACATATAACTTGATTGAGCATTAAAGGGGAATTTTCAGAGAGTAACTAGGTTTTAGAAGCGTGGTCACAAAACTTATTCATACCTTTGGAGTTCAAGCTTTTAATATTTCACTTGTTTTGTTAAAAGTCGGGTCACTTGTCTGTTAAAAGTGAGAATTGAAAGTGATATTTTATAGTGTGTAAATGTTGAATTGTTAGAATAATAGTCAAAGGGACCTTATCTGTGAAGTTGATTATACAGTCTATGCTATTGTGTGTTTAGTCTTAAACATTTCATTGTTTTCATGCTGAGCTAATGTGGAAGAAATTATTGAGGGTGGTTGATATGCAGTGTGAATACTGAAATGTTTGCAAGTTGAAATAAAGTGACATTGTCAAGATTTTGTCTAACCTTTTGTCATTACAGCATGTTTCAGACTTCAATGCTTGTCCAGATAATGGCAGCTCTTTCATCTTTACATTTTGCTGCATCCTATATGTCATTTATCAACTGTGATGTTAAAATTATAAAATAAAAAATAAATTATATCATAATGAAAAATGTTTTATTTGTCTTGTATATCTTTGTAATTCATATCAACTCAGAATAACAGGAACACATAATACAGTGTTTTTGTTTCACCTTAATAATTGCCAGATATACAATTACTTATTTTGAGGGGAACAGAATAATAATTGTAATAATGCTTTCAAATTTAAAACCAGACACCACAACAGAGGCAGAAAGCGCTAAACCCACCAGTCATGGTTACAAGCATACAGTTGTTTTACATGTCCACCATAAGATGGGTCATCTCGTGTTATGTTGTCCATCATTTTGTCCATCCATCAGACAAGAACAAATTTCATTTCCTCACAGTAACTCTAGTTGTCCACCATCGACAGTTACCAAACTTTGTTTACAGCTTAGGGTAAAGAAGAACCTATTAACTTCAAGGTCACTAAAGAATTTTTTTATCGGCATGATAACTTTAATTTCTACATCTTCTACGGTTACCAAACTTTGTTGATGCGTTGCACTTGGGTTAAGGAAGAGCTCTATTGATTTTGGAGTTAAAAGGTCAAAGGTCACTGATTGAAAGAAGAAAAATGGTTTTGGCACAAAAACATTAGTTCTACATCACATACCACAACCAAACTTTGTGAATAACTTGTACTTGGGGTAAGGAAGAAGCCTATTGATTTTTGGGTAAAAGGTCAAAGTCACTGACTGAAAGAAGAAAAATGCTTTCCACACAAACACATTAGTTCTACATCACAGACATTGATTCTTTTAACTTTACCTTTAGTTCACAAAAATGTCAGTTATCAATGTAGAGTACTATTAAAGACTTGGCGGCATATAATGTGGTGTGGTTCACGGTACTCTTGTTTTTAGCTCTACTGGTCATAGACCAGAAAAGCTTATGGGATGGTCTGTTGTCCGTCGTCCATCCGTCTGTTAACACAAGCTTATCGCTACTTCTCCTAAACTACTTCGAGGATTGCCTTGAAACTTTACATTCACATTAATCCCATGGTCTAGTTTGTCCTCGATGAAAATGGTGCTGCTCGGACATCCAATATGGCCTTCACAGTGGCCATCTTCAAATCTTTTTATCGCTACTCCTCCTGAATGGATGGTCATATCAACATGGAGTTTTCACTAAAAGACTTCTTATGACGTCTGGTTGGTCCTAAATGAAAATGGTGCTCATCTGATGTCCAATATGGCCACCACAGCTGCCATCTTGAAATTCTTGTTATCGCTACTACTCCTGAATGGATGGTCATATGAACATGGAGTTTTCACTAAATGACTCCTTATGATGTCTAGGTGGTCTTAAATAAAACAAATGGTGCCCATCTGACATAATAAATCTTGTTATCACAGCTCTACTTGAAAAGAAAGTCATATTGATGTGGGGTTTTCACCAGAAGAATTCTTATGGTGTCCAATAATTGGTCTTAAATGAAAATGGTGCAGATCTGACGTCCAATATGGCCACCACAGCAGCCATCTTGAAAATCTGGTTATTGCTACTCTTCCTGAATGGAAAGTCATATCTTTAAAATATTGTTATTTCTATTCCTCTCCAAATAGATGACTATATCAACATGGGGTTTTCACCAATAGACTTCTTATGATGCCTAGTTGGTCCTAAACGAAAATGGTGCCAATTGTACATCCAATATGGCTGCCACAACGACTGTCTTACAAATCTTGTTGTCACTATTCCCTCTAAATGGATGATCATTATGACATGGGTTTTCACAAAAAGAGTTCTAATGATGCTTACTTTGTCCTAAATGAAAATGGTGCCAATCTGACATCGAATATGTGTGTCACAGCAGCTAATTTGCGAGTCTTATCACTGAAGAATATTAGAGATGATTTCAACACTCGACAGTTAAAAGGAAAAAATGGTCTTATCTTGAATTCCTGGAGATTGTTTTCGTCCAGTACAGCGTCAGTCCTTTCGAGGCACTCTTGCTTAAATTGGGAGTCTTATTGAAAAATATTGTTTCAAGATCCACTAGAGCTTCTTGTAAGACACACTACACTTAAACAACACAAAACTGAAATTTTAGTAAAACTGTGATCCCTTGAAACTAAATTGTTTTTCGAGTCCCCAATTTGTTGTTTTCTTTAATTTTAATCAACTTTAATTCATGAAACTGAAAAACAAAATAAATGTATGGTCCAAATGTCAATTCACACTCCAATGATTCAAATAAAACCGAAATTTAATAAGAGCCTCAGCGCAGCCAATTGTCTTTAAACAGCCTAAAGCCATGCAGAGGAAAATAAAATCCGGCATATAACCAAATACAGGTACATACTCTATGAAATCCTTATTAGGCCATATCTGTTTTACTGACTATTGACATAAAAAAATATATATACAGTATTGTATGGTGTTTCTTTTCTTTTTTGTCCTGTAATTAATAGGAGGAAGATGTCGCCATCCCAATTAGTTAAATCCTTCTTCAACACCAAACTTCATGTAAACATATATCATTGAAATCACACACTGGAGTAAATTTGGGTGCACAGTTTTGATTATGGTTGTCCGGTACAACTGGGCAATGGATTGTTCTATCCCTACACACACAGACACAGACATGTGCTTCGGAACCCATTAGCTGTGACATTTAACTTCTCCTTAATCTTGTGCATTGATACAGATGTTAACTCCAAACCAAAAGGACACGTGTGTGCGTGTATGAGTTTTTGTATTTTACAGAATACATCTCTCTTACACTAGCTTGTCCAAACCACAAATAAGCATTCCCACATAAACTTTTTTTCGATTTACCTTACTCTAAATGAGTTAAGTTTTGAAATTCAAGCCACCAAACATCTCTCTCTCTCTCTTTCTCTGGCTGGTTGTTTCTCTTGTATGATATCCTTTCCGGGAGAAGGGGGGAGTAAATATGTCCCATATCACCACGGAAAAAAAAACTTAGTTTAAGAAAGAATAGAGGGAAGAAAAGAAGATAAAAGGAGAGAAAGAAAGAAGAAAGGGAGAAAAACAGAGAAGAAAAGAAGGAGAGAAAGACAGACAGAAGAAGAATGGTCATAATTTTTAAAGCTAGAAAAGCGACCATGCAAAGGAAATACCACCCGTACTCCTCCGCACCAAACCCTCAGGAATTACCTACCCCACCCCCACCTCCAAATTCCCACTCAAACTACTTCCCACCCCACCTCAGGAATTACCATTCCTACTCCTACCCACCCTACCCACAGGAATTATCACCCCTACTCCTAACCACCCCACCCCCAGGAATTACCACCCCACCTTATTCCCACCCCACCCCAGATTTGCTACTCCTACTCCTTCCCAACCAACCACCAGTATTAACTATCCCTACTTATTCCCACCCCACGCCAGAAATTACATCTACTCCTCCCCACCCTCAGGAATTACCACCTCTACTTATTTCCACCCAACCCTCAGGAATAACCACATCAACTCCTACCCCCACCCACCACTAATCACCACCCCTAATTATTCCCACCGGAAAAGTACCACATTTTGGTAAATTGATTAACTCTCTCTCTCCCTCTCTCTCTCTCTCTCTCTCTCTCTCTCTCTCTCTCTCTCTCTCTCTCTCTCTCTCTCACACACACACACACACACACGCATACACACAAGCACACACCGTCTTAGTTTAAAGTTCTGGAAATAAATAACTCTTTCCTTTCATTTAAATCAGAACCTTTACTTGTAGTTATTGATATCCCCGTACACACACACACAGATTATTCTGAAAATGTACGAGATCGTATTAAAATGACTAAAATCTCTTTATCGCTTTCTCCATATCTCTCTCATTGCCTCTTTCTACACAGCAGACAGAGAGACAAAGAGAGACAGACAGACAGAGAGTATATCTAAAAGATACGAAACAATTTTTTTGATTCAGCAATAAGACTTCTATATTAAGGTATGCAGATGTGAACAATATTAACGCCAAGTATATCTTATGTGTGGGGGCGACAGTCTAGACTCTGAATACAAAAATCTTCAATATACGTAACCTGATATCTCATATCTCATCTCTCTTGATAATAAATATTAGGCAATGAAGCTCGTGCTGTCATTTATTTAAACCCAATTGTAGGGCCACAGGGACATGTCCATTGTTGTTCTGATACTAAACGAATGAAGTAGCTTGCTTTATATACCGTACGTTTGACCACCTACTGGGAATTCTTCATTCCACGGTACAAGGGTACCTTTGTCAAACATTAATACTGCAGACGAGATTTTAATGTAATTATGATGGACATCTAATATCACGCTTCTTCTTTGTGTTTAATCAGTGTTAAACTAGACAGCAACTAATATTCGATAGAATTAGGAAAATCTTGCTATTTCTTATTTAAACAACATTCATTGAAATTTTTAAAACAGATTGCAGAACTTGTATGCTCATGAAAGTTTGAAAACTTTGAGTTAATTGATGTATGTTTGAGACAAAAGTTTCCGATAATGCACTTTCGTTTTGAATTTTTAGATATATTTGTCATGTCAGCCTCGTTACTTGCATCATATTTAGGAGCAAATGCGTGAAGATAAAAATTAAGCCATATATTGCATGGTGTTTCTTTTCTTTTTTGTCCTGTAATTAATAGGAGGAAGATGTCGCCATCCCAATTAGTTAAATCCTTCTCAAACACCAAACTTCATGTAAACATATATCATTGAAATCACACACTCAGTCATTCGACAAGTATCGAGAGAAACAACGAGACAAGTAAAACAAAAGTAGACGACTTTATATCCATTTATCTTTCCCCAAAATCTGTCCTATATCATATATTTACCTATATCATAACACTGACACTGTGGAGATCACTAAAGTAAATTAATATCAGGTTAATTTGTTTTCAATATCACTATCTAGTTTAGTCTTGTGATAACCGTAGAGAAAATAATGTTCACCGACTTTTGTACGCATTGGGATCTTCCGTGTCTATGGACTAACACACCCAGATTAACAGATTCAACAGATATGAACATCAAGATCAACCGTTTTGTTTAATTTTACAGAAGTCTTTCATGCAGGTAATACTATATTCTCATATCACATCTCTTGCCTCATTTTAAAACAAAATGCACGTAGTGAATTGCGTGATCTTCTATAATTGAATATGACGTTCAGTAGAATCGATGTATTGTTCTTTGTATACTAATCACCTGAAATAGCTGTGTAATGCTGGTGAAACATATTTGTCTTTACAAGCGGGGCGTTTTGAGTGATTGCTTCCAAATAAAGTATTGTTTCTGATTTACAAATAGCATGGGAAAAAATTGAAACAATGTCACAGCAACGCACCCCCCCCCCCCCCCACCAACCAGCCTATCCAGTGTTTGAGACAACTAGAGTTGCACTTAATTTTTCTATCTTTAAATTAAGAACAATTCCTTTAATGCATAATGTTACGATTTCAAATTCATTTAAAGAAAAGAAGAAAGTAGAAAATAAAAATAAAGGAAGACGAATACTTCCATAGATTAAATCACATCATGACATACATACACATATACATACATAAAGGCGATCATACATACATACAGGCGATCATGCATACATACATACATACATACATAGAGAGAAAAATTGTCAAAAAGAATGGTTGCCCGACGAACAATCAGATTAAAATATGAGGTTGCCCAGCAAAGACACCTGGTTGTTCGATTGCAAATCTTTATGGTCATTCCAAGTATAACAATTATCAATCAATTATTCTAAATTTAGCAGTAGATTTGTTGCAAATTATGTGACTGTGAAGTCCAAAAACTGATATTTTCAATTTTCACTGTGTGTAGACAGCTGAATTTATTGATTTTGCATACTGGCAAACATATTTATTTGACCTTTAACGTACGAGAACCTGGTTGTCCGGTCGGGCTTTAACCTGGAGTAAATTTGGTTGCAAAGTTTTAATTTTGGTTGTCCGGTACAACTGGGCAATGGATTGTTCTATCCCTACACACACATACACAGACACACACAGACATGTGCTTCGGAACCTATTAGCTGTGACATGGAAACACTTCGCGATCTCAGGGCTCGATTAGAGAAGGACAATTAGAAGATACTCTTCAAACACGTGATCTCCTTAACTCAATCAATCGAGGTCTCCATTACGCGCTATTGAGTTCTTCGCTTCGCTAAACAGAAACTTCCACCTCGCGCAATGAAGAATCTGGCAAACTAAAAGGGACATAACGTAAAAAGGTTCCAATGCTCGTATTTGATTCTCGAATACGCGATCTCGGGACAGCCAATCAGACAAGTTGTTTTAATCACACGATCACGTATTCGAGAAAACAGGAATGTGCGTTCTCGAGGCTGGAATATACGATCTCTAAAAAAAAAAAATCGGAAAAGTCGTTTGGATTACATGATCACGTATTCGAGACAACAGGATTGCGCATTCTTGAGGATCGAATGCGCGATCTCGAGAGAGTCAATTGGAAAATTTGTTTCGATCACGTTGTCTCTCACTAGAAACAATGTGTTTTATATTTCATGTTCGTACACTTCACACTTAAAATGAAAAGCAAATAGACTTCTAATGACCGTGCTTACATTTTCACATGTATTTTACCTAGTTTTTCTAAAATGTTTCCTCTAATTAACCAATCCAACAAATCCTTGCAAATGCTCCCGGTTTCATTCAACTACGAATACAGTTTGATGTGTAATATGGATGCCAACCGACTGAATGATTGGCAAGAAAGAATGCACAGCACGATAAGAAGACTTTCTCTTCCCAGCACAGCACGGCATCACAGAGCACAGATCTTCTGACAGAATAAGTATGTGCGGTACAGAGTAGCTTTCACTGAAAAATAAATAACAAATACAAATAACAACAAAACAAGAAATCGGTATATTTGTAGTGCACAGAATCGGTTTTCCACAGAGTCTCTGTTATTGTATTGAACCATTCCCAATAAGTCTTCCATAAGGTCCCAGTTATTATATATAGGACGATCTCGGTACACCCATTACAGCCCAATCGGTCTTTCACAGAGTCCCAGTTATTATATTGAACCATACCGGCACACCAGTTACATCCCAATCGATTTTCCATAAAGTCCCGGTTGTTATATTGAATCATCCCTGTACATTAGTCACATCCCAATCGGTTTTCCACAGAGTCCATATTATTATATTCAACCATCCCGGTACACACGTCACATCCAAATCGGTCTTCCATATAGGCCCAGTTATTATATTGAACAATCCCGGCACACCCGTTACACACCAAAATATTCCCTTTGGAGTAAACACAGATTAAATATCTTGAACAGTTGTGCATATCTACACACACACATACATTCTTGTAAAACGTACGAAACGGGTACATAAGATTTTTTACCATCAAAATGGGGACATCCATATCTCAACAAATTTAGAGGCATGAAGGTTGGTTTTACTATGCTTTGGATATATGCATGTCTTATGCAATCGATTTGTAGTCGATTTTCAAAAATAAATGTGTTTGAATTTTTGCCATCAGAATGGGGGACACACAAATATACACAGTATCGGGAATTATACAATCAAATTGAGGACATTCCATAATTATGTATTATCATTCTAAATAACTAGCAGATTGATCCAAATTTTGCAGTAATCTCAACTCATGTCAATAGTTGCCTTCCATATCAACAAACTAAATTGAAATTTATGTTGAATTTTTGTAATCTATAAATATGCAAATTGTATGTACCCGATTTTGAAGAAACTTATTCGTCAGAAGCATGCGAAAATAGAAAACATATTTCTGTTAAAAGAAAATAATCAAATATCTGCATGATAGATGTTCAGTTAAAATAATTTTACTGACACGTATACATTTATGAATTTTAAATGTGAAGAAAAATAAAAACAATTTTGAAGCTTTGTGTGTTCAAATTTGGCTTTTAAATGAATCCGCTTAATTAATAGCATTATAATGTCTCTTAAACACGAAACGCGCCAAGAATATGTTGATAAAATGAATCATTTCAGCAGCAAGCCGTTTTTCTTAATTTTTGTTGTTGTTGTATATTCATATAAAAATGTCCCCGTTTTGTTAGTACGATATCATGGTTGTGTGTATGAAAATATCTCCATTTTATAAGTACTATATCATAGTTGTGTGTATGAAAATGTCCACGTTTTGAAAGTACCATGTAATTTTGTAATGCTTGTGTATATGAAAATGTTCCCGTTTCATATGTGCCTTGCCACGATTGTATTGTAACACGCGAGGGTGCTCAGTACCGAGCGAATCAAACAACCTCTGCGTGAACCTAGCTTGAGGTCGATGTTTCCCCTATATTCAAGGACATCAAGACAACGGTCGTTGTCAACTGAAGGGTTCTTAAACGCGCAGATTCCAAAAGTATTTCTTCTAATCACCTAATGACCGCACATCACGAAACCCTAATTTCATATTTTCTTGCTTTACACTTGTATGACCAATCAGTAAGCCTTTCCAAGCCGAATATTGGCACTTTAAGCCATGCACCAAAAAAATAAAAACACGACCCAAACACACCTAATACGTAGAATTAGTCCTATCCCAAATTGCTAAACACTTATACATTAGAATATCACTGAAAATGTCGGGCGGGGTGGTGGGGTGGGGGGTGGTGGTGTCCAATTTACGAAACTAATCTATGTTGCCATAAAGTGTCGTGAATACTGTGCATTATGACGTCTGCTTCTAGAAATTGGTTACTTTCTCGGTTTTAGATATATCTTCCTAAAACCGACTCTCATAATCAACAAATAATCGCTAAAATCTAACAAAAGCTATAAACGGAGATGTAAATACAAATAACACATACCCTAGGTGTATTACAGTATGTATGAAAATGTCATTGTTTTGTATGCACTATGTCATGGTTGTGTATGAATTTGGTCACGGTTGTTTGTATGAAAATGCCCTCGTTTCGTATTTACTTTGCCAAGATTGTATACATGAAAATGTCCTTGTTATGTATGGTTGTGCGTAAGTATCATGTCATAGTTGTATGTATGAAAATTTCCAAGATTTGTATGTTCCACGGCATGGTTGGGTTTATGAAAATGCTAAAGTTTCGTATGTACCGCCTTAAGGGTGTGTGTACAAAAAATGTTATCATTTAGTACACAATACACTGATGGTATGAAAATGTCTACGTATTATATTTATCACGTCAAGATTGTTCTCATGCAAATGATTCCGTTTGGGATGAGGAACTTTAAATGTTGTGTATGAAAAGTCCCCGATTGGTATTAAAAGGTAATGGCTGTGTGCATAAAAATGGCTATGTTTTGTATGTACCACTTCGAGTTGGTGTGTATCAAAATATCTCTTGGTTTCACATGTACCACGCTAAGGTTGCGTGCATGGAAATGTTCCCAATTTGCACATGTATACATCACCTTTTATGTATGAAATTATCCCTGTGTGTGTGCATCACGCAACGCTGTTTGTATGAAAATGACATGTTATGTATCCAAAACCCATAGAATGCATATATGACATTATCTGTCTGGTCTAAAAGAATATATTGCTTATGTGTATTAAAATGTTGTCAAAAAGTATGAAACAAATCAAAACTTTGTATAGGAACATTTCTCCGTTTTGTAATAAAACTAGAACTTGTGTGTAAGTTGACGATCCTGTTCAGAATGGGGAAAACCAAAGTTCCCGGCATTAAAATGTTCTCATTTAGTATGACCCGTTGAAGGTTGTGTGTATGCAATAAACCAAACCCACAACCGTACCCTACACTTTCGTATGAACCAGTTTGTACAACAATGTCCGCTCTCTGAATAAATGGTTCCAGAATACATGTTAGAAAAGACCCCAGTTGAGTCTGATAAAGGCAAAATATATGTGTGCATAGCTTAAAATTGTGTTTCATCATAAAAAAATCATGTCATGCAATGAACGCGTATGTATAGAATTTTTTTTGGATGGTCACTGTTTTCTTATTGCGGGAAATCCTGATTTAACAACGAAACACGTCATGCTTATGTTACGATTCTAGGTCTTAAAAATATGTAGCAGAAAGAAAGTGAAACCTACAATGTAAGTAAAATCAACAAGCAATTTATTTCTTGACATATAAAGTAAAATTGCAAAAGACACTTACAACATTGTGAATTAAAATCCAAATAGTCCAATAATCCTGTGCCATAATCACAAGTCCAAAATATAGAATGTTCTGAATGAATTCCAGTAGCCTTGAATGTCCTGAGGTGCCAGTAGTCTTGCACGTCCTGATATACCTGAATGATGTAATCCAGAATATCTTTGAATGAATTCACAAAAATCACAAGTCATGTATCAATGAAAAATGAGAATGAGCACTTTATTAATTCCAAAGAATATTTTTAATTAAATATTTCCTCTCTCTGAATTTGCTCTGATTTTCTCAACACAACTATAAACATCTGATTATTAAACCAAATTAAATTCCTTAAAGACTGATAGTTAGCATAGGAATGAAATACTGCTTACCAAACGTCCTATATATAGACACAAGTCATCTGACAGAATTTTCTAGAACATCATTTGGCTTACCTGACAAATATCAGTAATTCTAGTGAACAAACCAGTATAATTGTAAACAAAAGCAACCCTGACCTCTAATTCTAAGTAAACAACTTGCTTACATACTATAACCAAGGACAAAGTTAAATATGTAGGACAAAAGTTAAATATGTAAACATTATACATAGCACTTAGTTGAATCATACACTGATTGGAACGTGTCATTCCACCCAGATTCAACAATAAATCGTATTGTGACCTAATAACAAACTTCATTCGTTATGTCGCTTAAATGGTATCCATTACGAATTCTGTTCAAAGTGGTCAAGCTATATAAAATCAACACACATACCACCTACCTGGCAACTTATGATATCATTTGTTGAAAATTCAATTTTTGAGGAAAGGCAGCTCCAACATTGTTGTATAGTCATGAAAGTTTGTGAATTGTACTAAAGGGAAAAGATGTTTCAGTATTCGACTTTAGCTTAAATTTTCTGATTCAAGAAGTAATTTGATCACTTCTTTGCATTTTTACTTTTGGTGAGAAGCAATTATTATATTTCTGTACAAGCGTTTTATATTTTCCAATTTCTGCCACTCACTCCTGGCTCTTTTGCAATATAGTTCTCAATATCCTCTTGTTCAGGAACTATCTTAATTAGAATGAATTTATTGTGATGGTTTAGTACAGTACTTGTTTTTCCTCCCCCCAAGGTCATTTGATATCCGTTTGTGGGTAGTTATTGACATTCATCCTCTTGCCTGTGTTTTCTCCTGCTCCTTCCAACATCCTCTTTGTACCTGTCATCTTAAAATAATACTAATCATACTTATGGCAAAAGTGTGCAAATCAGAACATTATCATCGCGCATTATTTCTAAAAATAAATGTTTAATAATTTTCTAAAAATGACTTTATAATATTGAGTCAAAATAAAAAATGCGCTGTCCACTAGTCACTAAACTAATATGGTAAAGCAGGTATCATCGTCTATAATTATCATTAAAAAACTACATACATGGTCGTTCGATTAACGCTAACATGTATTTGATTGTAACATGGTAATTTTCTTTTCGTTTTATACCACAGAGTCATAATACACCTTCATGATAACAAGTATCAAGAGAAACAATGAGACAAGTAAAACAAAAGTAGAAGACTTTATATCCATTTATCCTTCCCCAAAATCTGTCCTATATCATATATTTGCCTATATCATAACACTGACACTGTGGAGATCACTGCAGTAGAGACACGTACAATTTATTGTACATAAAGTAAATTAATATCAGGTTAATTTTGTTTTTAATATCACTATCTAGTTTAGTCTTGTGATAACCGTAAAGAAAATAATGTTCACCGACTTTTGTACGCATTGGGATCTTCCGTGTCTATGGACTAACACACCCAGATTAACATATTCAACAGATATGAACATCAAGATCAACCGTTTTGTTTGATTTTACAGAAGTCTTTCATGCAGGTAATACTATATTCTCATATCACATCTCTTGCCTCATTTTAAAACAAAATGCACGTAGTGAATTGCGTGATCTTCTATAATTGAATATGACGTTCAGTAGAATCGATGTATTGTTCTTTGTATACTAATCACCTGAAATAGCTGTGTAATGCTGGTCAAATATATTTGTCTTTACAAACGGGGCGTTTTGAGTGATTGCTTCCAAATAAAGTATTGTTTCTGATTTACAAACAGCATGGGGATAAATTGAAACAATGTCACAGCAACGCACCCCCCCCCCCCCCAACCAGCCTATCCAGTGTTTGAGACAACCTGAGTTGCACTTAATTTTTCTATCTTTAAATTAAGAACAATTCCTTTAATGCATAATGTTACGATTTCAAATTCATTTAAAGAAAAGAAGAAAGTAGAAAATAAAAAGAAAGGAAGACGAATACTTCCATAGATTAAATCGCATCATGACATACATACACATATACATACATACAGGCGATCATACATACCTACATACATACATACATAGAGAGAAAAATTGTCAAAAAGGATGGTTGTCCGACGGACAATCAGACTAAAATATGAGGTTGCCCAGCAAAGACACCTGGTTGTTCGATTGCAAATCTTTATGGTCATTCCAAGTATAACAATTATCAATCAATTATTCTAAATTTAGCAGTAGATTTGTTGCAAATTATGTGACTGTGAAGTCTAAAAGCTGATATTTTCAAATTTCATTGTCTGTAGACAGCTGAATTTATTGATTTTGCATACTGGCAAACATATTTATTTGACCTTTAACGTACGAGAACCTGGTTGTCCGGTCGGGCTTTGACCTGGAGTAAATTTGCTTGCAAAGTTTTAATTTTGGTTGTCCGGTACAACTGGGCAATGGATTGTTCTATCCCTACACACACACATACACAGACACACACAGACATGTGCTTCGGAACCTATTAGCTGTGACATTTCTCTTCTCCTTAATCTTGTGCATTGATACAGATTTTAATTCCAAACCAAATGGACACGTGTGTGCGTGTATGTTTTTCTATTTTACAGAATAAATCTGGTTATGGTGGTTTATTTGTTTTATTTTCTTGACCTAGACCATCAAATTCGGTACTCTCCAGGATATAAATTTTAGTCTGTATTCAGCAATACAACTTCAATATACGAGTAAACAGATGGACTCAGTACGCAGTTAGTTTCCCTATTCTACTCTTTACATTATTTTGTATTTTTATTTTTTTACGGAATTGTCTAGTGTGTCCAAAACCAAATACTAGTAAACCATGTGTTAGTCAAAAGTATTTCCTATTCATACCTGCAGTGAAATTCTTAATATTGATATTCAGGCATTTTTAGGGAATACATTTGTGAATACTGACCCCAAATTATTAATTTATGTGCTGAGTCCAGATACGAGAAATGTTATCCCCAAGCATCAATTATTAGATATTATATAAAACTGGGAAAAATATATTCAATCTTGTTCTTATTTACACGACATTTATTGAAATTTTAGAAACCTATGAGTGTTTAAAACAAGCATATATTCTACACAAAAATGACTTCACGCGCTTTTTGAGAAGGTGAGTGCGACTAAATGGAAGATCAACATCTCTTTTAGACAAACACGTCTGGAGCTTTGTATTAGGATTATCATATTGGCCTCGTTTGTTCCGATAATACTTTAGACCGAGTGTGGAAAAATATAAAATCAAATGATGATTTGAACACTCTCTTCCTGAACCACGCGAATAGAGTATGACTTTTTTTTACCCCCCTTTTCCCAGCTGACTACATACAGGAAGACATCACCACTCAAATTATTTATACACTGTATCCTTATCGAACAACAAACTGCATAACGTTATAAAAATGAGAAATCCGGGTATTTCGGACGCCTATGGAAAACTGTCAGGACCATAACATGGAAACGCTTCGCGATCTCAGGGCTCGATTAGAGAAGGACAATTAGAAGATACTCTTCAAAAACGTGATCTCCTTAACTCAATCAATCGAGGTCTCCATTACGCGCTATTGAGTTCTTCACTTCGCTAAACAGAAACTTCCACCTCGCGCAATGAAGAATCTGGCAAACTAAAAGGGCCATAACGTAAAAAGGTTCCAATGCTCGTATTCGATTCTCGAATACGCGATCTCGGGACAGCCAATCAAACAAGTTGTTTTAATCACACGATCACGTATTCGAGAAAACAGGAATGTGCGTTCTCGAGGCTGTAATATGCGATCTCTAAAAAAAACCAACAAAAAACAATCGGAAAAGTCGTTTGGATTACATGATCACGTATTCGAGACAACAGGATTGCGCATTCTTGAGGATCGAATGCGCGATCTCGAGAGAGTCAATTGGAAAATTTGTTTCGATCACGTTGTCTCTCACTAGAAACAATGTGTTTTATATTTCATGTTCGTACACTTCACACTTAAAATGAAAAGCAAATAGACTTCTAATGACCGTGCTTACATTTTCACATGTATTTTACCTAGTTTTTCTAAAATGTTTCCTCTAATTAACCAATCCAACAAATCCTTGCAAATGCTCCCGGTTTCATTCAACTACGAATACAGTTTGATGTGTAATATGGATGCCAACCGACTGAATGATTGGCAAGAAAGAATGCACAGCACGATAAGAAGACTTTCTCTTCCCAGCACAGCACGGCATCACAGAGCACAGATCTTCTGACAGAATAAGTATGTGCGGTACAGAGTAGCTTTCACTGAAAAATAAATAACAAATACAAATAACAACAAAACAAGAAATCGGTATATTTGTAGTGCACAGAATCGGTTTTCCACAGAGTCTCTGTTATTGTATTGAACCATTCCCAATAAGTCTTCCATAAGGTCCCAGTTATTATATATAGGACGATCTCGGTACACCCATTACAGCCCAATCGGTCTTTCACAGAGTCCCAGTTATTATATTGAACCATACCGGCACACCAGTTACATCCCAATCGATTTTCCATAAAGTCCCGGTTGTTATATTGAATCATCCCTGTACATTAGTCACATCCCAATCGGTTTTCCACAGAGTCCATATTATTATATTCAACCATCCCGGTACACACGTCACATCCAAATCGGTCTTCCATATAGGCCCAGTTATTATATTGAACAATCCCGGCACACCCGTTACACACCAAAATATTCCCTTTGGAGTAAACACAGATTAAATATCTTGAACAGTTGTGCATATCTACACACACACATACATTCTTGTAAAACGTACGAAACGGGTACATAAGATTTTTTACCATCAAAATGGGGACATCCATATCTCAACAAATTTAGAGGCATGAAGGTTGGTTTTACTATGCTTTGGATATATGCATGTCTTATGCAATCGATTTGTAGTCGATTTTCAAAAATAAATGTGTTTGAATTTTTGCCATCAGAATGGGGGACACACAAATATACACAGTATCGGGAATTATACAATCAAATTGAGGACATTCCATAATTATGTATTATCATTCTAAATAACTAGCAGATTGATCCAAATTTTGCAGTAATCTCAACTCATGTCAATAGTTGCCTTCCATATCAACAAACTAAATTGAAATTTATGTTGAATTTTTGTAATCTATAAATATGCAAATTGTATGTACCCGATTTTGAAGAAACTTATTCGTCAGAAGCATGCGAAAATAGAAAACATATTTCTGTTAAAAGAAAATAATCAAATATCTGCATGATAGATGTTCAGTTAAAATAATTTTACTGACACGTATACATTTATGAATTTTAAATGTGAAGAAAAATAAAAACAATTTTGAAGCTTTGTGTGTTCAAATTTGGCTTTTAAATGAATCCGCTTAATTAATAGCATTATAATGTCTCTTAAACACGAAACGCGCCAAGAATATGTTGATAAAATGAATCATTTCAGCAGCAAGCCGTTTTTCTTAATTTTTGTTGTTGTTGTATATTCATATAAAAATGTCCCCGTTTTGTTAGTACGATATCATGGTTGTGTGTATGAAAATATCTCCATTTTATAAGTACTATATCATAGTTGTGTGTATGAAAATGTCCACGTTTTGAAAGTACCATGTAATTTTGTAATGCTTGTGTATATGAAAATGTTCCCGTTTCATATGTGCCTTGCCACGATTGTATTGTAACACGCGAGGGTGCTCAGTACCGAGCGAATCAAACAACCTCTGCGTGAACCTAGCTTGAGGTCGATGTTTCCCCTATATTCAAGGACATCAAGACAACGGTCGTTGTCAACTGAAGGGTTCTTAAACGCGCAGATTCCAAAAGTATTTCTTCTAATCACCTAATGACCGCACATCACGAAACCCTAATTTCATATTTTCTTGCTTTACACTTGTATGACCAATCAGTAAGCCTTTCCAAGCCGAATATTGGCACTTTAAGCCATGCACCAAAAAAATAAAAACACGACCCAAACACACCTAATACGTAGAATTAGTCCTATCCCAAATTGCTAAACACTTATACATTAGAATATCACTGAAAATGTCGGGCGGGGGGGGTGGGGTGGGGGGGGGGGTGGTGTCCAATTTACGAAACTAATCTATGTTGCCATAAAGTGTCGTGAATACTGTGCATTATGACGTCTGCTTCTAGAAATTGGTTACTTTCTCGGTTTTAGATATATCTTCCTAAAACCGACTCTCATAATCAACAAATAATCGCTAAAATCTAACAAAAGCTATAAACGGAGATGTAAATACAAATAACACATACCCTAGGTGTATTACAGTATGTATGAAAATGTCATTGTTTTGTATGCACTATGTCATGGTTGTGTATGAATTTGGTCACGGTTGTTTGTATGAAAATGCCCTCGTTTCGTATTTACTTTGCCAAGATTGTATACATGAAAATGTCCTTGTTATGTATGGTTGTGCGTAAGTATCATGTCATAGTTGTATGTATGAAAATTTCCAAGATTTGTATGTTCCACGGCATGGTTGGGTTTATGAAAATGCTAAAGTTTCGTATGTACCGCCTTAAGGGTGTGTGTACAAAAAATGTTATCATTTAGTACACAATACACTGATGGTATGAAAATGTCTACGTATTATATTTATCACGTCAAGATTGTTCTCATGCAAATGATTCCGTTTGGGATGAGGAACTTTAAATGTTGTGTATGAAAAGTCCCCGATTGGTATTAAAAGGTAATGGCTGTGTGCATAAAAATGGCTATGTTTTGTATGTACCACTTCGAGTTGGTGTGTATCAAAATATCTCTTGGTTTCACATGTACCACGCTAAGGTTGCGTGCATGGAAATGTTCCCAATTTGCACATGTATACATCACCTTTTATGTATGAAATTATCCCTGTGTGTGTGCATCACGCAACGCTGTTTGTATGAAAATGACATGTTATGTATCCAAAACCCATAGAATGCATATATGACATTATCTGTCTGGTCTAAAAGAATATATTGCTTATGTGTATTAAAATGTTGTCAAAAAGTATGAAACAAATCAAAACTTTGTATAGGAACATTTCTCCGTTTTGTAATAAAACTAGAACTTGTGTGTAAGTTGACGATCCTGTTCAGAATGGGGAAAACCAAAGTTCCCGGCATTAAAATGTTCTCATTTAGTATGACCCGTTGAAGGTTGTGTGTATGCAATAAACCAAACCCACAACCGCACCCTACACTTTCGTATGAACCAGTTTGTACAACAATGTCCGCTCTCTGAATAAATGGTTCCAGAATACATGTTAGAAAAGACCCCAGTTGAGTCTGATAAAGGCAAAATATATGTGTGCATAGCTTAAAATTGTGTTTCATCATAAAAAAATCATGTCATGCAATGAACGCGTATGTATAGAATTTTTTTTGGATGGTCACTGTTTTCTTATTGCGGGAAATCCTGATTTAACAACGAAACACGTCATGCTTATGTTACGATTCTAGGTCTTAAAAATATGTAGCAGAAAGAAAGTGAAACCTACAATGTAAGTAAAATCAACAAGCAATTTATTTCTTGACATATAAAGTAAAATTGCAAAAGACACTTACAACATTGTGAATTAAAATCCAAATAGTCCAATAATCCTGTGCCATAATCACAAGTCCAAAATATAGAATGTTCTGAATGAATTCCAGTAGCCTTGAATGTCCTGAGGTGCCAGTAGTCTTGCACGTCCTGATATACCTGAATGATGTAATCCAGAATATCTTTGAATGAATTCACAAAAATCACAAGTCATGTATCAATGAAAAATGAGAATGAGCACTTTATTAATTCCAAAGAATATTTTTAATTAAATATTTCCTCTCTCTGAATTTGCTCTGATTTTCTCAACACAACTATAAACATCTGATTATTAAACCAAATTAAATTCCTTAAAGACTGATAGTTAGCATAGGAATGAAATACTGCTTACCAAACGTCCTATATATAGACACAAGTCATCTGACAGAATTTTCTAGAACATCATTTGGCTTACCTGACAAATATCAGTAATTCTAGTGAACAAACCAGTATAATTGTAAACAAAAGCAACCCTGACCTCTAATTCTAAGTAAACAACTTGCTTACATACTATAACCAAGGACAAAGTTAAATATGTAGGACAAAAGTTAAATATGTAAACATTATACATAGCACTTAGTTGAATCATACACTGATTGGAACGTGTCATTCCACCCAGATTCAACAATAAATCGTATTGTGACCTAATAACAAACTTCATTCGTTATGTCGCTTAAATGGTATCCATTACGAATTCTGTTCAAAGTGGTCAAGCTATATAAAATCAACACACATACCACCTACCTGGCAACTTATGATATCATTTGTTGAAAATTCAATTTTTGAGGAAAGGCAGCTCCAACATTGTTGTATAGTCATGAAAGTTTGTGAATTGTACTAAAGGGAAAAGATGTTTCAGTATTCGACTTTAGCTTAAATTTTCTGATTCAAGAAGTAATTTGATCACTTCTTTGCATTTTTACTTTTGGTGAGAAGCAATTATTATATTTCTGTACAAGCGTTTTATATTTTCCAATTTCTGCCACTCACTCCTGGCTCTTTTGCAATATAGTTCTCAATATCCTCTTGTTCAGGAACTATCTTAATTAGAATGAATTTATTGTGATGGTTTAGTACAGTACTTGTTTTTCCTCCCCCCAAGGTCATTTGATATCCGTTTGTGGGTAGTTATTGACATTCATCCTCTTGCCTGTGTTTTCTCCTGCTCCTTCCAACATCCTCTTTGTACCTGTCATCTTAAAATAATACTAATCATACTTATGGCAAAAGTGTGCAAATCAGAACATTATCATCGCGCATTATTTCTAAAAATAAATGTTTAATAATTTTCTAAAAATGACTTTATAATATTGAGTCAAAATAAAAAATGCGCTGTCCACTAGTCACTAAACTAATATGGTAAAGCAGGTATCATCGTCTATAATTATCATTAAAAAACTACATACATGGTCGTTCGATTAACGCTAACATGTATTTGATTGTAACATGGTAATTTTCTTTTCGTTTTATCCCACAGAGTCATAATACACCTTCATGATAACAAGTATCAAGAGAAACAATGAGACAAGTAAAACAAAAGTAGAAGACTTTATATCCATTTATCCTTCCCCAAAATCTGTCCTATATCATATATTTGCCTATATCATAACACTGACACTGTGGAGATCACTGCAGTAGAGACACGTACAATTTATTGTACATAAAGTAAATTAATATCAGGTTAATTTTGTTTTTAATATCACTATCTAGTTTAGTCTTGTGATAACCGTAAAGAAAATAATGTTCACCGACTTTTGTACGCATTGGGATCTTCCGTGTCTATGGACTAACACACCCAGATTAACATATTCAACAGATATGAACATCAAGATCAACCGTTTTGTTTGATTTTACAGAAGTCTTTCATGCAGGTAATACTATATTCTCATATCACATCTCTTGCCTCATTTTAAAACAAAATGCACGTAGTGAATTGCGTGATCTTCTATAATTGAATATGACGTTCAGTAGAATCGATGTATTGTTCTTTGTATACTAATCACCTGAAATAGCTGTGTAATGCTGGTCAAATATATTTGTCTTTACAAACGGGGCGTTTTGAGTGATTGCTTCCAAATAAAGTATTGTTTCTGATTTACAAACAGCATGGGGATAAATTGAAACAATGTCACAGCAACGCACCCCCCCCCAACCAGCCTATCCAGTGTTTGAGACAACCTGAGTTGCACTTAATTTTTCTATCTTTAAATTAAGAACAATTCCTTTAATGCATAATGTTACGATTTCAAATTCATTTAAAGAAAAGAAGAAAGTAGAAAATAAAAAGAAAGGAAGACGAATACTTCCATAGATTAAATCGCATCATGACATACATACACATATACATACATACAGGCGATCATACATACCTACATACATACATACATAGAGAGAAAAATTGTCAAAAAGGATGGTTGTCCGACGGACAATCAGACTAAAATATGAGGTTGCCCAGCAAAGACACCTGGTTGTTCGATTGCAAATCTTTATGGTCATTCCAAGTATAACAATTATCAATCAATTATTCTAAATTTAGCAGTAGATTTGTTGCAAATTATGTGACTGTGAAGTCTAAAAGCTGATATTTTCAAATTTCATTGTCTGTAGACAGCTGAATTTATTGATTTTGCATACTGGCAAACATATTTATTTGACCTTTAACGTACGAGAACCTGGTTGTCCGGTCGGGCTTTGACCTGGAGTAAATTTGCTTGCAAAGTTTTAATTTTGGTTGTCCGGTACAACTGGGCAATGGATTGTTCTATCCCTACACACACACATACACAGACACACACAGACATGTGCTTCGGAACCTATTAGCTGTGACATTTCTCTTCTCCTTAATCTTGTGCATTGATACAGATTTTAATTCCAAACCAAATGGACACGTGTGTGCGTGTATGTTTTTCTATTTTACAGAATAAATCTGGTTATGGTGGTTTATTTGTTTTATTTTCTTGACCTAGACCATCAAATTCGGTACTCTCCAGGATATAAATTTTAGTCTGTATTCAGCAATACAACTTCAATATACGAGTAAACAGATGGACTCAGTACGCAGTTAGTTTCCCTATTCTACTCTTTACATTATTTTGTATTTTTATTTTTTTACGGAATTGTCTAGTGTGTCCAAAACCAAATACTAGTAAACCATGTGTTAGTCAAAAGTATTTCCTATTCATACCTGCAGTGAAATTCTTAATATTGATATTCAGGCATTTTTAGGGAATACATTTGTGAATACTGACCCCAAATTATTAATTTATGTGCTGAGTCCAGATACGAGAAATGTTATCCCCAAGCATCAATTATTAGATATTATATAAAACTGGGAAAAATATATTCAATCTTGTTCTTATTTACACGACATTTATTGAAATTTTAGAAACCTATGAGTGTTTAAAACAAGCATATATTCTACACAAAAATGACTTCACGCGCTTTTTGAGAAGGTGAGTGCGACTAAATGGAAGATCAACATCTCTTTTAGACAAACACGTCTGGAGCTTTGTATTAGGATTATCATATTGGCCTCGTTTGTTCCGATAATACTTTAGACCGAGTGTGGAAAAATATAAAATCAAATGATGATTTGAACACTCTCTTCCTGAACCACGCGAATAGAGTATGACTTTTTTTTACCCCCCTTTTCCCAGCTGACTACATACAGGAAGACATCACCACTCAAATTATTTATACACTGTATCCTTATCGAACAACAAACTGCATAACGTTATAAAAATGAGAAATCCGGGTATTTCGGACGCCTATGGAAAACTGTCAGGACCATAACATGGAAACGCTTCGCGATCTCAGGGCTCGATTAGAGAAGGACAATTAGAAGATACTCTTCAAAAACGTGATCTCCTTAACTCAATCAATCGAGGTCTCCATTACGCGCTATTGAGTTCTTCACTTCGCTAAACAGAAACTTCCACCTCGCGCAATGAAGAATCTGGCAAACTAAAAGGGCCATAACGTAAAAAGGTTCCAATGCTCGTATTCGATTCTCGAATACGCGATCTC
Organism: Margaritifera margaritifera; assembly: GCA_029931535.1. NCBI lineage: Eukaryota > Metazoa > Mollusca > Bivalvia > Unionida > Margaritiferidae > Margaritifera > Margaritifera margaritifera. The sequence continues at coordinate 956,868 of JAQPZY010001411.1, read as the reverse complement.
GGGACAGCCAATCAAACAAGTTGTTTTAATCACACGATCACGTATTCGAGAAAACAGGAATGTGCGTTCTCGAGGCTGTAATATGAGATCTCTAAAAAAAACAACAAAAAAACAATCGGAAAAGTCGTTTGGATTACATGATCACGTGTTCGAGACAACAGGATTGCGCATTCTTGAGGATCGAATGCGCGATCTCGAGAGAGTCAATTGGAAAATTTGTTTCGATCACGTTGTCTCTCACTAGAAACAATGTGTTTTATATTTCATGTTCGTACACTTCACACTTAAAATGAAAAGCAAATAGACTTCTAATGACCGTGCTTACATTTTCACATGTATTTTACCTAGTTTTTCTAAAATGTTTCCTCTAATTAACCAATCCAACAAATCCTTGCAAATGCTCCCGGTTTCATTCAACTACGAATACAGTTTGATGTGTAATATGGATGCCAACCGACTGAATGATTGGCAAGAAAGAATGCACAGCACGATAAGAAGACTTTCTCTTCCCAGCACAGCACGGCATCACAGAGCACAGATCTTCTGACAGAATAATTATGTGCGGTACAGAGTAGCTTTCACTGAAAAATAAATAACAAATACAAATAACAACAAAACAAGAAATCGGTATATTTGTAGTGCACAGAATCGGTCTTCCACAGAGTCTCTGTTATTGTATTGAACCATTCCCAATAAGTCTTCCATAAGGTCCCAGTTATTATATATAGGACGATCTCGGTACACCCATTACAGCCCAATCGGTCTTTCACAGAGTCCCTGTTATTATATTGAACCATACCGGCACACCAGTTACATCCTAATCGATTTTCCATAAAGTCCCGGTTGTTATATTGAATCATCCCTGTACATTAGTCACATCCCAATCGGTTTTCCACAGAGTCCATATTATTATATTCAACCATCCCGGTACACACGTCACATCCCAATCGGTCTTCCATATAGGCCCAGTTATTATATTGAACAATCCCGGCACACCCGTTACATCCCAATCGGTCTTCCATATAGGCCCAGTTATTATATTGAACAATCCTGGCACACCCGTTACACACCAAAATATTCCCTTTGGAGTAAACACAGATTAAATATCTTGAACAGTTGTGCATATCTACACACACACATACATTCTTGTAAAACGTACGAAACGGGTACATAAGATTTTTTACCATCAAAATGGGGACATCCATATCTCAACAAATTTAGAGGCATGAAGGTTGGTTTTACTATGCTTTGGATATATGCATGTCTTATGCAATCGATTTGTAGTCGATTTTCAAAAATAAATGTGTTTGAATTTTTGCCATCAGAATGGGGGACACACAAATATACACAGTATCGGGAATTATACAATCAAATTGAGGACATTCCATAATTATGTATTATCATTCTAAATAACTAGCAGATTGATCCAAATTTTGCAGTAATCTCAACTCATGTCAATAGTTGCCTTCCATATCAACAAACTAAATTGAAATTTATGTTGAATTTTTGTAATCTATAAATATGCAAATTGTATGTACCCGATTTTGAAGAAACTTATTCGTCAGAAGCATGCGAAAATAGAAAACATATTTCTGTTAAAAGAAAATAATCAAATATCTGCATGATAGATGTTCAGTTAAAATAATTTTACTGACACGTATACATTTATGAATTTTAAATGTGAAGAAAAATAAAAACAATTTTGAAGCTTTGTGTGTTCAAATTTGGCTTTTAAATGAATCCGCTTAATTAATAGCATTATAATGTCTCTTAAACACGAAACGCGCCAAGAATATGTTGATAAAATGAATCATTTCAGCAGCAAGCCGTTTTTCTTAATTTTTGTTGTTGTTGTATATTCATATAAAAATGTCCCCGTTTTGTTAGTACGATATCATGGTTGTGTGTATGAAAATATCTCCATTTTATAAGTACTATATCATAGTTGTGTGTATGAAAATGTCCACGTTTTGAAAGTACCATGTAATTTTGTAATGCTTGTGTATATGAAAATGTTCCCGTTTCATATGTGCCTTGCCACGATTGTATTGTAACACGCGAGGGTGCTCAGTACCGAGCGAATCAAACAACCTCTGCGTGAACCTAGCTTGAGGTCGATGTTTCCCCTATATTCAAGGACATCAAGACAACGGTCGTTGTCAACTGAAGGGTTCTTAAACGCGCAGATTCCAAAAGTATTTCTTCTAATCACCTAATGACCGCACATCACGAAACCCTAATTTCATATTTTCTTGCTTTACACTTGTATGACCAATCAGTAAGCCTTTCCAAGCCGAATATTGGCACTTTAAGCCATGCACCAAAAAAATAAAAACACGACCCAAACACACCTAATACGTAGAATTAGTCCTATCCCAAATTGCGAAACACTTGTACATTAGAATATCACTGAAAATGTCGGGCGGGGGTGGGGTGGGGGGTGGGGGAGGGGTGTCCAATTTACGAAACTAATCTATGTTGCCATAAAGTGTCGTGAATACTGTGCATTATGACGTCTGCTTCTAGAAATTGGTTACTTTCTCGGTTTTAGATATATCTTCCTAAAACCGACTCTCATAATCAACAAATAATCGCTAAAATCTAACAAAAGCTATAAACGGAGATGTAAATACAAATAACACATACCCTAGGTGTATTACAGTATGTATGAAAATGTCATTGTTTTGTATGCACTATGTCATGGTTGTGTATGAATTTGGTCACAGTTGTTTGTATGAAAATGCCCTCGTTTCGTATTTACTTTGCCAAGATTGTATACATGAAAATGTCCTTGTTATGTATGGTTGTGTGTAAGTATCATGTCATAGTTGTATGTATGAAAATTTCCAAGATTTGTATGTTCCACGGCATGGTTGGGTTTATGAAAATGCTAAAGTTTCGTATGTACCGCCTTAAGGGTGTGTGTACAAAAAATGTTATCATTTAGTACACAATACGCTGATGGTATGAAAATGTCTACGTATTATATTTATCACGTCAAGATTGTTCTCATGCAAATGATTCCGTTTGGGATGAGGAACTTTAAATGTTGTGTATGAAAAGTCCCCGATTGGTATTAAAAGGTAATGGCTGTGTGCATAAAAATGGCTATGTTTTGTATGTACCACTTCGAGTTGGTGTGTATCAAAATATCTCTTGGTTTCACATGTACCACGCTAAGGTTGCGTGCATGGAAATGTTCCCAATTTGCACATGTATACATCACCTTTTATGTATGAAATTATCCCTGTGTGTGTGCATCACGCAACGCTGTTTGTATGAAAATGACATGTTATGTATCCAAAACCCATAAAATGCATATATGACATTATCTGTCTGGTCTAAAAGAATATATTGCTTATGTGTATTAAAATGTTGTCAAAAAGTATGAAACAAATCAAAACTTTGTATAGGAACATTTCTCCGTTTTGTAATAAAACTAGAACTTGTGTGTAAGTTGACGATCCTGTTCAGAATGGGGAAAACCAAAGTTCCCGGCATTAAAATGTTCTCATTTAGTATGACCCGTTGAAGGTTGTGTGTATGCAATAAACCAAACCCACAACCGCACCCTACACTTTCGTATGAACCAGTTTGTACAACAATGTCCGCTCTCTGAATAAATGGTTCCAGAATACATGTTAGAAAAGACCCCAGTTGAGTCTGATAAAGGCAAAATATATGTGTGCATGGCTTAAAATTGTGTTTCATCATAAAAAAATCATGTCATGCAATGAACGCGTATGTATAGAATTTTTTTTGGATGGTCACTGTTTTCTTATTGCGGGAAATCCTGATTTAACAACGAAACACGTCATGCTTATGTTACGATTCTAGGTCTTAAAAATATGTAGCAGAAAGAAAGTGAAACCTACAATGTAAGTAAAATCAACAAGCAATTTATTTCTTGACATATAAAGTAAAATTGCAAAAGACACTTACAACATTGTGAATTAAAATCCAAATAGTCCAATAATCCTGTGCCATAATCACAAGTCCAAAATATAGAATGTTCTGAATGAATTCCAGTAGCCTTGAATGTCCTGAGGTGCCAGTAGTCTTGCACGTCCTGATATACCTGAATGATGTAATCCAGAATATCTTTGAATGAATTCACAAAAATCACAAGTCATGTATCAATCAAAAATGAGAATGAGCACTTTATTAATTCCAATGAATATTTTTAATTAAATATTTCCTCTCTCTGAATTTGCTCTGATTTTCTCAACACAACTATAAACATCTGATTATTAAACCAAATTAAATTCCTTAAAGACTGATAGTTAGCATAGGAATGAAATACTGCTTACCAAACGTCCTATATATAGACACAAGTCATCTGACAGAATTTTCTAGAAAATCATTTGGCTTACCTGACAAATATCAGTAATTCTAGTGAACAAACCAGTATAATTGTAAACAAAAGCAACCCTGACCTCTAATTCTAAGTAAACAACTTGCTTACATACTATAACCAAGGACAAAGTTAAATATGTAGGACAAAAGTTAAATATGTAAACATTATACATAGCACTTAGTTGAATCATACACTGATTGGAACGTGTCATTCCACCCAGATTCAACAATAAATCGTATTGTGACCTAATAACAAACTTCATTCGTTATGTCGCTTAAATGGTATCCATTACGAATTCTGTTCAAAGTGGTCAAGCTATATAAAATCAACACACATACCACCTACCTGGCAACTTATGATATCATTTGTTGAAAATTCAATTTTTGAGGAAAGGCAGCTCCAACATTGTTGTATAGTCATGAAAGTTTGTGAATTGTACTAAAGGGAAAAGATGTTTCAGTATTCGACTCTAGCTTAAATTTTCTGATTCAAGAAGTAATTTGATCACTTCTTTGCATTTTTACTTTTGGTGAGAAGCAATTATTATATTTCTGTACAAGCGTTTTATATTTTCCAATTTCTGCCACTCACTCCTGGCTCTTTTGCAATATAGTTCTCAATATCCTCTTGTTCAGGAACTATCTTAATTAGAATGAATTTATTGTGATGGTTTAGTACAGTACTTGTTTTTCCTCCCCCCCAAGGTCATTTGATATCCTTTTGTGGGTAGTTATTGACCTTCATCCTCTTGCCTGTGTTTTCTCCTGCTCCTTCCAACATCCTCTTTGTACCTGTCATCTTAAAATAAGTACTAATCATACTTATGGCAAAAGTGTGCAAATCAGAACATTATCATCACGCATTATTTCTAAAAATAAATGTTTAATAATTTTCTAAAAATGACTTTATAATATTGAGTCAAAATAAAAAATGCGCTGTCCACTAGTCACTAAACTAATATGGTAAAGCAGGTATCATCGTCTATAATTATCATTAAAAAACTACATACATGGTCGTTCGATTAACGCTAACATGTATTTGATTGTAACATGGTAATTTTCTTTTCGTTTTATCCCACAGAGTCATAATACACCTTCATGATAACAAGTATCAAGAGAAACAATGAGACAAGTAAAACAAAAGTAGAAGACTTTATATCCATTTATCCTTCCCCAAAATCTGTCCTATATCATATATTTGCCTATATCATAACACTGACACTGTGGAGATCACTGCAGTAGAGACACGTACAATTTATTGTACATAAAGTAAATTAATATCAGGTTAATTTTGTTTTTAATATCACTATCTAGTTTAGTCTTGTGATAACCGTAGAGAAAATAATGTTCACCGACTTTTGTACGCATTGGGATCTTCCGTGTCTATGGACTAACACACCCAGATTAACAGATTCAACAGATATGAACATCAAGATCAACCGTTTTGTTTGATTTTACAGAAGTCTTTCATGCAGGTAATACTATATTCTCATATCACATCTCTTGCCTCATTTTAAAACAAAATGCACGTAGTGAATTGCGTGATCTTCTATAATTGAATATGACGTTCAGTAGAATCGATGTATTGTTCTTTGTATACTAATCACCTGAAATAGCTGTGTAATGCTGGTCAAATATATTTGTCTTTACAAACGGGGCGTTTTGAGTGATTGCTTCCAAATAAAGTATTGTTTCTGATTTACAAACAGCATGGGGATAAATTGAAACAATGTCACAGCAACGCCCCCCCCCCACCAACCAGCCTATCCAGTGTTTGAGACAACTAGAGTTGCACTTAATTTTTCTATCTTTAAATTAAGAACAATTCCTTTAATGCATAATGTTACGATTTCAAATTCATTTAAAGAAAAGAAGAAAGTAGAAAATAAAAAGAAAGGAAGACGAATACTTCCATAGATTAAATCGCATCATGACATACATAAGCATATACATACATACAGGCGATCATACATACATACAGGGGATCATACATACATACATACCTAGAGAGAAAAATTGTCAAAAAGGATGGTTGCCCGACGGACAATCAGACTAAAATATGAGGTTGCCCAGCAAAGACACCTGGTTGTTCGATTGCAAATCTTTATGGTCATTCCAAGTATAACAATTATCAATCAATTATTCTAAATTTAGCAGTAGATTTGTTGCAAATTATGTGACTGTGAAGTCTAAAAGCTGATATTTTCAAATTTCATTGTCTGTAGACAGCTGAATTTATTGATTTTGCATACTGGCAAACATATTTATTTGACCTTTAACGTACGAGAACCTGGTTGTCCGGTCGGGCTTTGACCTGGAGTAAATTTGCTTGCAAAGTTTTAATTTTGGTTGTCCGGTACAACTGGGCAATGGATTGTTCTATCCCTACACACACACATACACAGACACACACAGACATGTGCTTCGGAACCTATTAGCTGTGACATTTCTCTTCTCCTTAATCTTGTGCATTGATACAGATTTTAATTCCAAACCAAATGGACACGTGTGTGCGTGTATGTTTTTCTATTTTACAGAATAAATCTGGTTATGGTGGTTTATTTGTTTTATTTTCTTGACCTAGACCATCAAATTCGGTACTCTCCAGGATATAAATTTTAGTCTGTATTCAGCAATACAACTTCAATATACGAGTAAACAGATGGACTCAGTACGCAGTTAGTTTCCCTATTCTACTCTTTACATTATTTTGTATTTTTATTTTTTTACGGAATTGTCTAGTGTGTCCAAAACCAAATACTAGTAAACCATGTGTTAGTCAAAAGTATTTCCTATTCATACTGCAGTGAAATTCTTAATATTGATATTCAGGCATTTTTAGGGAATACATTCGTGAATACTGACCCCAAATTATTAATTTATGTGCTGAGTCCAGATACGAGAAATGTTATCCCCAAGCATCAATTATTAGATATTATATAAAACTGGGAAAAATATATTCAATCTTGTTCTTATTTACACGACATTTATTGAAATTTTAGAAACCTATGAGTGTTTAAAACAAGCATATATTCTACACAAAAATGACTTCACGCGCTTTTTGAGAAGGTGATTGCGACTAAATTATAAGATCAACATCTCTTTTAGACAAACACGTCTGGAGCTTTGTATTAGGATTATCATATATATATATGTCATATTGGCCTCGTTTGTTCCGATAATACTTTAGACCGAGTGTGGAAAAATATAAAATCAAATGATGATTTGAACACTCTCTTCCTGAACCACGCGAATAGAGCATGACTTTTTTTTTACCCCTTTTTCCCAGCTGACTACATACAGGAAGACATCACCACTCAAATTATTTATACACTGTATCCTTATCGAACAACAAACTGCATAACGTTATAAAAATGAGAAATCCGGGTATTTCGGACGCCTATGGAAAACTGTCAGGACCATAACATGGAAACGCTTCGCGATCTCAGGGCTCGATTAGAGAAGGACAATTAGAAGATACTCTTCAAAAACGTGATCTCCTTAACTCAATCAATCGAGGTCTCCATTACGCGCTATTGAGTTCTTCACTTCGCTAAACAGAAACTTCCACCTCGCGCAATGAAGAATCTGGCAAACTAAAAGGGCCATAACGTAAAAAGGTTCCAATGCTCGTATTCGATTCTCGAATACGCGATCTCGGGACAGCCAATCAAACAAGTTGTTTTAATCACACGATCACGTATTCGAGAAAACAGGAATGTGCGTTCTCGAGGCTGTAATATGCGATCTCTAAAAAAAACAACAAAAAAACAATCGGAAAAGTCGTTTGGGTCACATGATCACGTATTCGAGACAACAGGATTGCGCATTCTTGAGGATCGAATGCGCGATCTCGAGAGAGTCAATTGGAAAATTTGTTTCGATCACGTTGTCTCTCACTAGAAACAATGTGTTTTATATTTCATGTTCGTACACTTCACACTTAAAATGAAAAGCAAATAGACTTCTAATGACCGTGCTTACATTTTCACATGTATTTTACCTAGTTTTTCTAAAATGTTTCCTCTAATTAACCAATCCAACAAATCCTTGCAAATGCTCCCGGTTTCATTCAACTACGAATACAGTTTGATGTGTAATATGGATGCCAACCGACTGAATGATTTTCAAGAAAGAATGCACAGCACGATAAGAAGACTTTCTCTTCCCAACACAGCACGGCATCACAGAGCACAGATCTTCTGACAGAATAATTATGTGCGGTACAGAGTAGCTTTCACTGAAAAATAAATAACAAATACAAATAACAACAAAACAAGAAATCGGTATATTTGTAGTGCACAGAATCGGTTTTCCACAGAGTCTCTGTTATTGTATTGAACCATTCCCAATAAGTCTTCCATAAGGTCCCAGTTATTATATATAGGACGATCTCGGTACACCCATTACAGCCCAATCGGTCTTTCACAGAATCCCTGTTATTATATTGAACCATACCGGCACACCAGTTACATCCCAATCGATTTTCCATAAAGTCCCGGTTGTTATATTGAATCATCCCTGTACATTAGTCACATCCCAATCGGTTTTCCACAGAGTCCATATTATTATATTCAACCATCTCGGTACACCAGTTACATCCCAATCGGTCTTCCATATAGGCCCAGTTATTATATTGAACAATCCCGGCACACCCTTTACATCCCAATCGGTCTTCCACAAAATTCCGGTTATTATGTTGAGTTATCCCTGGACACCATATACATTCGAATCGGTCTTCAACAGAGTCCCGATTATTATTCTGAACATCTCGGCACACCCGCTACATCCCAATCGGTCTTCCATAAATACCCAGTTATTATATTGAACAATCCCGGCACACCCGTTACACCCCAAAATATTCCCTCTGTAGTAAACACAGATTAAATGTATTGAGCAGTTGTGCATATCCACACACACACACACACACACACACACACACACACGCACACACACACACACACGCACACATCTCACAGTTTCGTGTTTGCTTTTTCAAAGTCGTAAAAGGAGTTTCACTGAATTACCAATAGATGTACGAACGACAAGAATTCTCAGACAAATAAACTCTCTCTCTCTCTCTCTCTCTCTCTCTCTCTCTTTCACACACACACACACACACACTAGCTGCCCAAACCACAAATAAGCATTCCCACATAAATTGTTTTTCAAATCCCTTTACCCTATGTGAGTTAAGTTATTAAATACAAACCAACAAACAGATCTCTCTCTCACACACACACACACACACACACACACACACACACACACACACACACACACACACAATAACACACCGACTTAGTTTAAAGTTCTGGAAATAAATAACTCTTTCCTTACATTTAAATCAGAACCTTTACTTGTTGTTATTGATATCTCCGTACACACACACAGAGATTATTCTGAAAATGTACGAGATCGTATTAAAATGACTAATACACACACACACACACACACACACATACATATATATATATATATATTTCACAGTTTCGTGTTTGCTTTTTCAAAGGCGTAAGAGGAGTTTCACTGAATTACCAATAGATGTACGATCGACAACAATTCTCAGACAAATAAACTCTCTCTCTCTTTCTCTCTCTCTCTCTCACTAGCTGCCCAAACCACAAATAAGCATTCCCACATAAATTGATTCACTTTACCCTATGAGAGATAAGTTTGTAAATACAAACCAACAAACTGATCTCTCTCTCTCTCTCTCTCTCTCTCTCTCTCTCTCTCTCTCTCTCTCTCTCTCTCTCTCTCTCTCTCTCTCTCTCTCACACACACACACACAGAGTGACAGACACACACAAGAACACACCGTCTTAATTTAAAGTTCTTGAAATAAATAACTCTTTCCTTACATTTAAATCAGAACCTTTACTTGTTGTTATTTATATCCCCGTGCACACACACACACACACAGATTATTTTTAAATGTACGAGATCGTATTAAAATGACTAATGCAAATCTCATTATCTCTTTCTCCATATCTCTCTCTCATTGCCTCTTTCTACACAGGAGACAGACAGACAAACAGAAACAGACAGACAGACAGAGAGTATATCTAAAAGATACGAAACAATATTTTTGATTCAGCTATAAGACTTCTATATTAAGGTATTCAGATGTGAACAATATTAACGCCAAGTATATCTTATGAGTGGGGACGACAGTCTAGTCTCTAAATACATAAATCTTCCAACGACGTAACCTGATATCTCATCTCTCTTGATAATACAAATTAGGCAATGAAGCTCGTGCTGTCATTTATTTCAACCCAACTGTAGGGGCACGGGACATGTCCGTTGTTGTTCTGATACTTAACGCTCGTTCGTTCGTTGGATTAACGACGTGTGCGGCCATTCGGCCATTTACGTCGTTTGTTGTTGTTTGTTAAATTAACGACGTGTGCGGTCATTCGGCCATTTACGTCGGGTTAATGAGCGCGATGCGCCCTATTTAATTAGTCACCAATGGGTTAGAGTTATAACCCATTGGTGAATTACTGTGTGCAAAGCACACTATTTATTTTACACCCCTCCATCGCTGCATGGTTTCCCCAAGTGAATGGGGTTCATTGTAGGCGCGATATAGGAGGGTGTGTAGATTTACTTTCAACCTGTACATAGGATTAGAACCTCAATGTTCGCAGGTGTGATAGCAACGCATGCAAAGCATGCTGGCATTCAGCGTGTCTGGAGCGTGGCAGGCAGTTTGATCAAATTCTGCCCAGTTAACTAAGTCGGGCTGTCCCTAATACCAATAAAGTGTTAGCCACTTGTTCAATTATGGCAATACTTCAAGTTTAAAGAATTTTTTTATTTAACGCGATTATTCCAGTTGTAAAGAATTTTGTGTACAAAGTGTACATGTTATTTTCAAAAACAATACCAATCTTTGAGTAAACATTACTCGTATCATTTTCGTATCACGCACACTACAATTTTGAGTTATAATTTTTTAGACGGCGTTTCGAAATTGGTCAAATTTGTCTTTTAGAAGAGTATAATCAAAAGGGGTTTTCGAAAAATACCAAATTGAAAACCCCATTGATTCAGGCAATTATGTTAGCCCTTAAAAGGACTATTTTCAGCATTCTTCATACAGCAGCCCCGGGGGTCTTCTTCCCGTCTGCTGTATACCTCCAACCGCTGTGCCTAGCTGGATATGTGTTGGTCCCCGGTGGTGGTAGGTGGCGGGGTACCCACTCCCGCTCCTTTCCCTCTACGCCTTGCCTTACACTTCCAGCTCCGGCTTTTCTGGTTGGCGTCGCCTTTGTCTTTGTTGTTGTTGTTGTTGCTTTTCATGGGGGGTTAGGTTGGCTGCCTGGTATAGCAGTGCGTCAAAAAAAGATGGTCCCCTGACTTCCGTTGTACGTAGCAGAGTGATCCTATCTGTCGTCGTTACTGCACAGCCCCCTACCCTCCTCATCTCTGTAGCTGCGTAGACTACTTGTTTTTCTGCGGAAAATACTTCGTCTCTTGCAGAACACTTGTTTTTCTGCGGAAAATCCAAGTTATTCTGCGATGTGAAGGTTTTCTTTACAGACGGTCCCCTGACTTCTATTGTAGTAGAGTGATCCTAACTGCATTACTCTCGATCCTAACTGCATTACTCTCCACGTGTTGTTAGACAAAGGCATGCGCCCCCCACAGCGGCTCCGGTCTGATCTTCTCTCGTCGAATGCTGGCGCCTGAATGGAATGGAATGAGGAATGCTGGGCTATTTACGTCGTTCGTTCGTTTGATTAACGACGTGTGCGGCCATTCGGCCATTTACGTCGTATATACCGTACGTTTGACCACCTACTGGGACTTCTTCATTCCACTGTACAAGCGTACCTTTGTCAAACATTAATACTGCAGACGAGATTTTAATGTAATTATGATGGACATCTAATATCACGCTTCTTCTTTGTGTTTAATCAGTGCTAAACTAGACAGCAACTAATATTCGATAGAATTAGGAAAATCTTGCTATTTCTTATTTAAACAACATTCATTGAAATTTTTAAAACAGATTGCAGAACTTGTATGCTCATGAAAGTTTGAAAACTTTGAGTTAATTGATGTATAATTGAGACAAAAGTTTCCGACAATGCACTTTCGTTTTGAATTTTTAGATACATATGTGTCATGTCAGCCTCGTTACTTGCATCCTTTTTAGGAGCAAGTGCGTGAACAGAAAAATTAAACCATATACTGTATATATATATACATATATATATATATATATATATATATATATATATATATATATATATATATATATATATATATATATATATATTAGAGAGAGAACACCTGATCATATCTCATTGCTGGGTTAATATAGTGAACCTCTGTAAACAGAAACCCCCCCAAAACCGAACATTTAATTTGGTCCCATCAGATTTTGATTTGGAAAAAGCTTATGACATCACATAGAAGTACGGCATAATTGCCGCCTACCTATCTTTATATCTATTGGAGTTTTGTTCTAATGATGGACCAGGAAAGAATTGCTCATTATACATCAACCACTTTTTGATCTGCTATAAGTCACACAGTAAGTATACTATTGAACGTCAACTACAGATTTGCTTAACAAACGTGTATGTGTTACAGTAAAATTATCGTCTCAGCGAATTCGCGAAATGACTAGAAGTTGTAGATTCGCGTAATCATTGATTCACTAAGACGCACTAAAAATCTTAGAAATGTTATTAAATTACTGACAATTTTGTATGGGAATTTCACTAAATCACTGTCAATCATTCCTATTTGTGCAATAATTTTATTTAAAATCAACACATTTCCATTAGGTCTTTTAAATTTACTGCATTACTGGAGTAAACTATAACAAATGGAGCCATACTGTTAATGAACGTTAGTCTTTCTTGCAATACCTAGTATTTTCATGCAATCTCTAATAGGGAAATTCTTGTACACTCCATGGCATAAAATTGTTCACTGTTGCACATTATTCTTGTAATGAGGGAGCCGTGGTACCTCAATTGGTAGAGCGTAGGATTTGTAACCCATGGGACTGTTCTATGAAAACAAATTCTGTCCTTAAAACATATCGACATTTCACTGACACGGGACTGTTCTATGAAGACAAATTGTGTCCCTATAACAGATACACAATTCACTAAGCCGGGACTGTTCTATGAAGAGAAATTATATCCATAAAACAAATCTACCTTTCACCGAGCCGCGACTGTTCTATGAAGACAAATTTTGTCATATAACAGACACGCAATTCACTAAACCGGGACTGTTCTATGTAGACACATTTTGTCCATAGAACAGATTTACATTTCACTGAGCCGGGACTGTTCTATGAAGACAAATTATGTCCACATAAAAGATATACAAGTCACTGAGCCGGGACTCTTCTATGAAGACAAATTATATGCATAAAACAGATATACATTTCACTGAATCGGGCCTGTTCTATGAAGACAAATTTTGTCCATATAACAGATGCATAATTCACTAAGCCGGGACTATTCTATGAAGACAAATTTTGTCCATAAAACAGATCTATATTTCACTGAGCCGGGACTGTTCTATGAAGACAAATTGTGTACATATAACAGATACATAATTCATTCAGCCGGCACTGTTCTATGAAGACAAATTTTGTCCACATAACAGATATACAATTCACAATCCCGGGACTGTTCTATGAAGACAAATTTTGTCCATATAACATATCTACATTTCACTGAGCAGGGACTGTTCCATGAAGACAAATTTTGTCCATAAAACAGATCTACATTTCACTGAACCGCGACTGTTCTATGAAGACAAATTGTGTCCACATAACAGATATACAATTCACTAAGCCGGGACTGTTCTATCAAGACACATTTTGTCCATAAAACAGATCTACATTTCACTGAGCCGGGACTGTTCTGTGAAGACAAATTTTATCCATATAACAGATACACAATTCACTGTGCCGGGACTGTTCTATGAAGACACATTTTGTCCACAAAACAGATGCACATTCCACTAAGTCGGGACTCTTCTATGAAGACACATTTTGTCCACAAAACAGATGTACATTTCACTGAGCGTGGACTGTTCTATAAAGACACATTATATGCATAAAACAGATCTACATTTCACCGAGCCGGGACTGTACTATGAAGACAAATTTTCTCCATATAACAGATCTACATTGCACTGAAACGGGACTGTTCTATGAAGACAATTTTGTCCATAAAACAGATCTACATTTCACTGAGTCGGGATTGTTCCATGAAGACATATTTGGTCCACATAACAGATACACAATTCACTAAGCCAGGACTGTTCTATGAAGACATATTTTGTCTACAAAACAGATCTGTATTTCACTGAGCCGGGACTGTTCTATGAAGACACATTTTGTCCATAAAACAGATACACAATTCACTAAGCCGGCACTGTTCTATGAAGACAAATTCTGTCCATAAAACAGATGTACATTTCACTGAGCCGGGACTGTTCTATGAAGACAAATTTTGTCCATATAACAGATGCATAATTCACTAAGCCGGGACTGTTCTATGAAGACAAATTTTGTCCATAAAAGAGATCTACGTTTCATTGAGCCGAGACTGTTCTATGAAGACAAATTGTTACCATATGGCCTCAGACAACAATTAATTTTCCGATTTAGTCTCTACATTTGTTTGTCAGTACTGAACTTTCCACTGTGTCGAAATCCTAATAAATCGTATGTTGATGTGAAGTATCTTCAAACATGAAGTTTTTGTGATAGGTTAACCGGCATTCTTCTGAGAGGCTGGACTGTAAACAAAGCAACGTGCAATGGGTCATAGATTTCACTTCCTGATCAGCACCAATGCCTCATTACTCACTGTGGTCTGTCGCCAAAATACACACAGACAACCATATCCTAATGCTCATATTCTAAACAATAAACAATGTCACTTAAATCAATACTAAGAATGCCTAAATCTAATGCATAGATCACCACCAAAATGAGAGAGGAACAAATGCTCTAGAAATAGACAGGGTCTATATTCGTGGGTACTGAACCGGAAGTATTAATTGTGACCTTATTCCATATAACAAACCTACATTTCACTGAACCGGGACTGTTCTATGAAGACACATCTTGTCCATAAAACAGATCTACACGTTGTCCACAAAACATATCGACATTCCACTAAGTCGGAACTCTTCCATGAAGACACATTTTGTCCACAAAATTGATACACAAGTCACTAAGCCACAACTGTTCTATGAAGACTACTTTTGTCCATATAACAGATGCACAATTCACTAAGCCGGGACTGTTCTATGAAGACAAATTTTGTCCACATATCAGATATACAATTCACCGAGCCGAGACTGTTCTATGAAGACAAATTATGTCCACAAAACAGATCTACATTTCACTGAGCCGGGACTGTTCCATGAAGACAAATTATCTCTGTATAGCAGATCTACATTGCACTGAATCGTGACTGTTCTATGAAGACAAATTTTGTCCATAAAACAGACCTACATTTCACTGAACCGGGCTGATTCGGACCATATGAAATATTATTAAATTTTGTCTTAGACTTTAATGTGACATTTACAGTTGTTTCAAATATGATATTTTCATTATTTGTCAGGTATGTTGAGCAGTTTCAAACTGAATTTAAGGAAATAAAGCCACGGTGTTTACAGGCGTTGAGTTCTATATACGGATCAAATGAAATAATGTAAGTCTTTTTTTCTTGCATTGCCAATTTAATAGTGAAATATTATCAACGCAGGCAATTCAATTTTGTGCAAAATTGAAATAGTTTACTTAATTTTATTGAGAAAAAATACAATTGTTAAAGCTGAAAACAATCGTGAAAACAGGGCCCATGCAGTAACATTTCGACTATATGTATATATTTGATCAGTACTCCGTTAATTAATTTAATTGTAAACAATGATAGTAAGATCACCTGACCATAAATTTGCAAAACCTGTTTCATCAATGCTGCTGTAATTAAAGCACTTTTATTGTCATTTTTGAATTTACTGAATTTAATACCTTTCTTGAACACAAAGTATAATGCTGAGTTTAAATAACTTTGTGATATTTGCTTACATGGAAGTGCTATTATATTATATATGTGTTAATACAGTAAAATATCTAATTCGAAGTCAAGGTTTAATGGATTTAATATGTGCTTTAAATGAAATATTTACATTAATTTATATTTGCTACATTTTCAAAGGTTAGAATGAAAATAATATAAGTTGGTTTACTGGTTCGAGATTTTACTCACAAGATAAAAATTCAAGGATAACACCAAAGTACGTTTTAATATTGTGTTCAGCAGTAATAACTCTTTACACAATATTTAGTTGCTAAATACAATGAGAAGAAAACACAATTTGCATTAGAAATCAATAAAAATCATGGGTCAATTTATATACATTACTGATTGATAGTGTTGAAAGTCGGCCATACTGGCCTGATTTATGAAACTTTTCAAAATGTTTTTCAAACATATTAATTCAAAGAATAACTGCATGTTTTCTTATTGTAAACATTGAAAAATTATTTTGGTTAAACTAATCTAAGGACAATAGCTCATATATATTTTGTTTTGATTTCGGCTAGAAATTTACGAAGAACTATCTTATGTAAATTTATGAGCTAAAACTATACTTTAAATTCTCTTACTATGTTTGCGAAAACAGTAATAACTACTAAAATAAATCAGGTTTTCAGGCTGTTTTAAGGCTGCAAAAATGTAAGAAAATGACTTTAAATGCATAGCATTCAAAATGAAGATAAAGGCAATTATTACTCATTGTAATGATGCAGACAGCAAAGGTTTAACATGCACTGGGAATTGAGAGGAGAGGAGTTGTGTTGTAAGGATGGAGGCTGCAAAGGCTTGACACTGGGAGTTGATAGAATTGAGTTGTGTTGTAAGGATTGAGGCTGCAAAGACTTGACATGCATTGGGAGTTGAGGGGATAGGAGTTGTGAATATTTGTACCAGATACATGTATTGCTGTTACCTTACACATACTAATGACGTGACATTGCATCGGATTGGTTGAGCTTGTTGCCACTCTTGAAACCATATTTTTTAATGATTTATGATATTTGATCAAACTTCAGATCTAGGCTATATTAATGACATACCTTGCATCAGATTGGGTGAGCTTGTTACTTCACTTGAGCTAGAGAATATTTCTTATCCAATTTCTATACAACTTGGTAAATGGGTTTGTATTGTCAAGATCTTGTAGGACTTTGAGACTGTACATACTAAATATGCCATTATCTTTCGAACTAGTTTTTACCAGGATACAGTAAAATGGGTAAAATGAACACAATATAAATTTTGGGAGATGGTTTACCTAGGTTGTGTTTTTATAATACTACATAAGCTTGCTTAGTGAAATGGTCAACTGTTGAGTTATGTAAGCCATGTGAGCAATATCAGGCCTACTAAGGCCTCTTGTTTATGGATTGCTATGAGATTTTTTTTTACATATTACGACCATCATTAATGGATGTTCATATTTACAAATCTTTGTGCTCCAATGATTTTTGTAGGAGTCATTGTCCTTTCGAATTGCAGCTCGATGCAGTGTATGACTGAGAAGTGAATGCAACTACACTTGCAGCTTTCATTGCTGTGAAACTTGGTATATATTATGATCATCGGGGCCAGATTAAGGCTATGAGGGCCTAAGGTTAATAGGGGGAATGGCCTAAGTATATACTACATTATTCTACATATTGCAACAACAACAAAAATAAAAAAAAAAATTCGTAGTCATAAAACAAATTTATTTATTTAGGTCCTTAAGGCCAAAAATTTTATAAAATTTTCAAAAAAGGAGTTTAATTGAGAGTACCATGGCAAAAATGTGATCAACATTAGACAAACTTAAAATTGGAATTAATGCTTTAAAAATATATAATATGACGTCATACGCACGTGCTCATTACTTCCCGTTTGGCAATGAAATAGCCATTGTGCACTGAAATTTGAGCTATTTTTCAAAGAACGTTCCACCTATCAAAATATAATGCTTCCTACTCTGTGATCTTTGACATAAATTGTCGACTACCAGCAAAAAAAAAAACACTGGATTTTTTTAAAAAAATCAAGTTTTATATAACTCCTCATCATCAAAAATGAGTGTTTCTTCCACTGTGACAAATTTGTATATCCATCAAAGAGCGTGTTATTTCAAAATATCATAACAGTTCCAAAATTGTATCTCATTATATAGCAAACATCGTCAGGTATACACGGTATTTACATGTATGTGTAATCTACCCCAATGTCGATTTCCCCTCGCACGTGCTTTGTGTCAACCGTCAAGCAGGTTGCAATTTGAGCAAACCACACAGTCTCCTTCACGCCTTCCATTCTTAACTAATATGAGTTACATTTTGTTTCTGTGGTCCATGTCTTCCTGGTGGCTAACTTAAAAATTCAGAGTATCCCCAACTTAACTCTCGTAAACTCCATGGATGAATTGAGTCCTAGGTATGTATGGTCAGTCTCTGAACTTATTGAGTACTGACTAAATATTGATGTTACACAATTTAATGTACCACACTTAATGCCAGCTTTTAAAGACATTCAGGATTTTACTTCCATCAGCATACAATATTAAATTACACACAAAGATGTACCACCCATCATACAGTGAACGGCGATTTAATCCGAATAAGCGTGTCTGACGAAATCTTAATATCACAACACCAGCAGGCGACTTACAGATTGCAAACGTTTTTCTTTGTTTGGAAATGTAGCCATGATTGACTCATAATATGCAAAAGGACATTTGTAACTCGCATTTCGGTAGGTTTAGAAGAGTGGAAATAATAGTACTACCTCAAAAATCTTATTTTTCTCAATTTATTCATTGAATATAAGAACAAGTAAACACACAAACATACACACAAAACAAAATAGAAATCAGAGTTCATTTTAAAGACAGACAATCAGTTACAGTGTATATTTATTGTTTGAATTGGTCTATATATCTGGTTTGCAGTAACTCGTGTTACAGAAGTCCACTTCAAAATACTACATAGCTGCCTATAATAATGTGACTTCAGAAACTGTCGTGGGTATCAAATTCCGTGCTTTTACAAAAAATGACTTTTTCGTCGGAATTTGAATTCGTGCATATGCCTCTGATTGTTATGGGATGCCGTTGTCTTTATAAATGGATAAGTTTTCATTAGATATTTATATTCGAAGTTTGTGGCAACTACGGAATCCGCAAAAACTGGTAGCACACGAAAGATAGTCAATCCAGTACAAGTTTTCCCTATAGGTTTTAGGGGGAAAACGTATAGCAATTGCTCAAGGCTTTGTTGTTATACTACAAATTACTTACAATCCCGTGGTTCATGGATTAATATTATAAGAGAGAGAGAGAGAGAGAGAGAGAGAGAGAGAGAGAGAGAGAGAGAGAGAGAGAGAGAGAGAGAATTGTCTGTGTTATGCTATAGTTAGGCATGACGAATTCGCGGAAATGCCTACAAATATTTTGAGATGAACATAAATGACACTTCTTACTTTTCCCCCATACATTTATGATGATCTCAAAGGACCCTCAATTTTATGTAAAATCATGATCGCGACCAGGCGTCACCGAGGTGAAAAGATGCCTGATTAAACGACGAATTACACCCCATGCAATATAAAAAACAACACGTACCAACCTCGAAAGGTAAGATTTTGTGTTTTTATTTATTTATTTTTCAGAACTCTGTGACAATCAGAATGTAATTGCCGACTACATTTCTAGCCTCTACGAAGCTTTTCATAGTCTCCAGCGACCATGCAGAAAATAAGCTCCTGCCAAAGTGATCGTGACCATCAAAATGTTGGCCCTTGCGACAGGGCATAACATACATAAAACAATAAAAAGCATTCCTTTTTGTGATATCAAAGCAGAGGAACCATAATGAGTTCATAAAAAACAAAGGGTACTTTTTTTTTCTTCTTGAAGTCAATGTTAGTAAAATCAGCTTCTGAAACTATTATTATTGTCCACCCTAGAAGCCACTGCAGCTGAAAGGCATGCAGTCCATTCTTCTAACACCAACTCATTCACATGTACAATACAAATTTAGCCTACTGGGAGTAATAAATAAATATCTAGTCACAAATATTGAAACTTTACCATTGATTAGACATATGGTTTGTGGTAGGGCGTTGCGTGTTTCTTGTCTGTGGGAATAAGACATGTACAACCTAATTGGTCATGTTTTACAGCAGTAATGGACAAACTGAATCGACGAATGTGGCTTATATTTTTGCGCTCCTACATTCAAACTTTTCAGATGAGAACATTTTATATCTCGTGTTGCTGTGCCGTAAACACCAAACCAAATGAAATCATTTTTACATAGGAATATGTTTTATAAATGTTTTTAAAAAAAATGAGTCGGGGATGACCTCTGACTGTCTATAAACAGCTTGGTGGAAATGTAATATTCTTTCTTGTACAGGCAGCCTTTGTTAAAACGACCAAGCTCTTGTCCAGCCAATTTGTTGTAGCAACGAATATGCCGTTTTAACGGTCATGTCTTTAATTTAGAAAAGTGTTCCTTGTCTTATCGTTGGCAAACCAATGCAGCAGTGAGAATAATTAGTCAGAAATAAAACTATATATATACTTCATATCTGATATAATCGTAATTATTTTAAAAATATTATAGACATTTTCCGATATATAAAACTCATTTCTTATAATGACGTGTATATGTTATTCTCTGACATATTCCAGGTAAAATTAAAATCACAAGGCAGTAAGTACAATATATAAGGAAATACGGGCAAATTGCTGTCGGAGCTGGAACGTGAATATTCCGTAATAAAGATAAAGTTTACTATCGAACACGTTTGTTTTCATCAATATTAGACTGAACGCGCATATTCCGTTGCAATAATTGTTGTTTTATGATAATTGTCTGTATACTTTGTTATTTTTCAACGATCAGGGAGAAGATTGTCTTATTTTCCTCCGGATACATTTGTATGAAAGAACATAGAATATTGCTTAGAATTCGATAAAAAATATTTTCCATTCCCCGATATATAACGCATGGTTCAAAGGTAGCATAAAACTGGTCGATTCAGCAACTCTGCTGACTTGACCTCTGTTTAAATTTTGGCCCTAGGGAAAGAGCAATAAACATCGTTGCTAACCAGGCCTCAGTTTTGCACATTGTTATTTTGCGTGTGAATATTCGTTTTTTTTTTTTTTTTTACAAAGCAACAAACACTTTAAATAGTGATACTGTTAATATTATGTAAAACAAGTAATAGCTAAACAAAATTACTGAATACAAACATGCAATAATGACAATTTTCAGAATGAAGTAAGTTAATGACTTGACTTTGATGTGAGATTACAAATATGAAGTCAAAAATGAAATATAATGCCACCATAGTACATTGATAAGCATGGAAATATCACATCAAAATATAAATTAGAACTCTGATATAATCCTTATATTCATTGAAATATTTGATCAAAAGAGAAATTGGAACTCAGATATAATCCTTGCCTTCATGGAAATATTTGATCAACGGAGAAATTAGAACTTTGATGTAATCCTTGCCTTCATGGAAATATTTGATCAACGGAGAAATTAGAACTTTGATGTAATCCTTGCCTTCATGGAAATATTTGATCAACGGAGAAATTAGAACTTTGATGTAATCCTTGCCTTCATGGAAATATTTGATCAACGGAGAAATTAGAACTTTGATGTAATCCTTGCCTTCATGGAAATATTTGATCAACGGAGAAATTAGAACTTTGATGTAATCCTTGTATTCATTTCTGTTGATTTTTTGGAGAAAATGGTGCAAGAGTAGGGCTTAGGAGTATTAATTGCATATTTGCTAAATTCCACTACCAGGTCATTGACAAAGTGTTGCACGTTGCATGATATACACATAGTTAATTGGTTTCAATGCACTTAAGTTTATACCAAACCATTAAGACAAGTGAAGGTCACTCTGACATGTGTTTTACCTTTTACTGGCTTTCATTAAGTTGTTGTGTTTATCTCATGATCACGTCGGCTCGACATGCTATATGCAAACTTTCAGTGCTAGACTTATTAAACTAGATGAAGGGTAGGATCTTGATAAATTCTTTTTTTTTATATCTTTGACCTATATTTCATGCTCTGTGATTTGTTGAGATTTTATATTTAAAGTTAATTTCGAGTGTGTTGTTCAATTTCGAGTTATGAAGCTTGATAATTGGATGCATCTCTGTTAGTAATACACCTTGCGACCAAAGGTCACTGTGACCTACATTTTACTAACATAATTAATTCTTTGTGTTTAGCACAGGATGACATAGCTTTCAGCATGCCATATACACACTAGCCTTCACAAAAGTACCTTTATGACAGTGCAGTTCAAAGTAGGAATAATATGTTTATTCAGTGGTAAACTTTCCTGATTTATGACTAAACATTTATACTGTGATAGGTTACTCTTAGTACGTAAAATGTGTATTGTACAGTGAATGAATATGTATTCGATGAATGGACTGCATGCATTTCAGCTGCAGTGGCTACTCAAGATAATTACTGATGCACGAACTATACTTGTAAGAGTTTTCATATTGACTGTCACTCCAGGGATACTGACAGTCGGTGATTTCCACCTTGTAAAATCTGGCTTCCTGGGTGGACAATAATAATAGTTTCTGAAGCTGATTTTACTAACAATGATTTGCAAAAAAGCAGAAAAAATATCCTTGCTTTTTTTTCAACTCATTATGGTTCCTCTGCTTTGATATCATAAAAAGTAATGCTCTTTATTGTTTTATGTATGGAATGCCCTGTCACAATGGCTAACATTTTGTAGGTCACGATCACTTTGGCATTAACTTATTTTCTGCATGGCATTTGGAGACTACGAAAAGCTTCGTAGAGGCGAGCTGTGTAATCGGCAATTACATTCTGGTTCTCATAGAGTTCTGATAAATAAATAAATAAAAACATAAAATCTTTTCTTTAGAAGTTGCCATGCGTTGCTTATACATTGCACGGAGTGTAATTCGTCGTTTCACTCGGCATCTTTGCAAGTCAGTAACGCCTGGTCGCGGTCATTATTTTACCTAAAAATGAGGGTCCTTTGAGATCATCATAAATGTATGGGGGAAAAGTAATAAGTGTCTTTTATGTTCATCTTAAAAGATTTGTAGGAATTTCCAAGAATTAGTCATGCCTAACCAGATTAAAACACAGAAAATGACCTACCCGCTCTTATAATATTAGTCGCTGAACCACGGGGCTGTAAGTTATTTGTAGTATAACTATAAAGCCGTGAGCTTGTACGAAGAATTTTCCCCTAAAACCTGCAGAAAAAACGTGTACTAAATTGAATATTATTCGTGTGGAACCGGTTTTTGTCCATTCGGTAACTGCTACAAATTGAGAATATAAAGACCCAACAAACAGTTATTTATCTATGAAGATAACAGCACCCTATCACAATCAGAGGCATCTACACGAATTCATACACTGACGAAAAAGTAATTTCTTTGAAAAAGCACGGAATTTGATAACCACGAAAATTGTATGAAGTCACATTATTATGGACAATTATGCAGCAATTTGAAGGGACTTCTGCAATAATAAGGAAAACGTCAATTTACTGCGCCCCACCTCCCACCCCTCAACAAAATTAAAAAGAAACAAATATAATAAAAACATTATTACAAATACAGAGACGCCGGCTGTTGACCAAGATCTATTCGATATAAAGACCGATTCAAATAATAACTGTACACTGTAACTGATTGACGCTCTTTAAAAAAAAAAAAAAATCGCTCTAATTTCGGGGGTGGGAGTGGGCGGCCTTTTTACGTTAAATCAATAAATGGACAAAAATAAGATTTTTGTGGTAGTATATTATTTCCACTCTTCTAAACCTACAGAAATGCGAGTTGCAAATGTCCTTTTAGATTTTAAGAATCAATCACGGATACATTTCCAAACAAAGAAAAGCGTTTGCAATCCGTAAATCGCCTGCTGGTGTTGTGGTTTTAAGATTGCGTCCCAAATTGCTTATTCGCAGTAAATCGCCAGTCGCTGTATGATAGGTGATACATCTTTGAGACATAATTTAATATTTTATGTTGATGGAAGTAAACTCCTAAATGTATTTAAAATGTGGCATTAAGACTGGTGCATCAAAGTTTGTAACATCCATATTTAGTCAGTATATTATGAAATATTTTTGCATTGTCACCACTTCACTACTTATTAGGAAAGGATTTTGGTCGTCCAGCAAGATGTCTTTGCGGCTTAAGAATAAAAACACATAATGTTCCAAGAGAGAAAGAAAAATACCTTCCAGCACCTAAAAAATCTTACCAAAAGTCTTTTTAAAATACAATAAAACAATTTTTCTTACCTGCAACACAAACAACTCTTCAAATGTAGAAAGAGACGTAGCAACTATTTTCTCAAGGCGCGCAGCGCCTTATATCAAGTTCTTGGTCAAGGAATGCGCATCTCAATCTATATAAAGTCATGAGTTTAGGCGATACAGGCTAAAGCGAGGTCTCCAGCCACGAGATTTTCACGAGACTCTCATACAACGCATTCCCCTTTCCAAAAATGGTTACAGGTTAGTTGAACAACACTCTTTACACGAAGGTTGTTGAGCTGGTCAGGTGAAGGTGTTGAACTACGAAGACGTGAAAGAATTTTTGCTACCATCAGCATTTTGCCTTTACAATATCCCACCTGTGTATTGTCAGAAAAATCTCACTCCTACCGTAAAATATCAGTGCAGTACACTTTTGTAATGCAATGTATTAGAGGATTCAAACGCTAAAAATTCTATTTTATTAAAAATTATAAACATTTGAATTATAAAAGAAAACTTACTCTTTATAAAAATTCCTTAAAAATTCATCGATTAAAGAATTATAAAATTTGAATTATAAAAATTTGAGTTATAAAAATATCTTGAAAATTCTATCGTAACAAGTACACTAAAAGTCCAGAGTCTGACCATACAAACCTGTGACTTGATTCATCCATGGAGTTTATGTGTCTTAAGTTGATGATACTCTGAACTGTTAAGTTAGCCGCCAGGAGGACTCAAATGTTAGTTTACTTGACCGTTAAACACGTTTGTTTAAAATTTTTTTATTATCATTTAATTTAATAATATGGGATTCGACACGAGTTGTCTAACTCATCTAGATCCGTTCCCAAAAGATACAAAATGATTCAAAGATGCCATTCGTTTTACAAAGATTCGAGTATATATGATAAAACAAGGTCAAAAATTTCATCTATTAAAAGGCATGTAACATTTCAAAGGACAAACAGAAGAGAAATATATATATATATATATATATATATATATATATATATATATATATATATATATATATATATATATATATATATATATATATATCAGTAAAGAAGCAATTAGAGAGAGAGAGAGAGAGAGAGAGAGAGAGAGAGAGAGTGAGAGTGAGAGAGAGAGAGGGTGGAGGGAGGGAGGGAGGGAAGGGGGATAAAATACATTGCACTGGTTACAGTCACTATTGTCCATTTCGTTTATTTTATAGATTTGTTGCTTAGAATATTATTGTAAACACTAAAAACGTCAAGTTTCGTGGATATATTTATGATTGTTTAGAAATATTACAGAGTTTGTTTCTTTACTTATAATAAATCTAGACTTAGACTAGGAGTGTGTTGAAAGATACAGCGACAGAGCTGGGATTTTTGGGTATTAAGTAAGGGTCAATAGAAAAAAAAGTGTTCAACATCTTCATTATCATAATCACATGCACACATGGAAGAGTAAACAAAATTTACACCATAAATGTCTTATTTGAGGGGACTACCGGCGTGTCTAAGTTTAGTATGTCGGATATTAAGGTCACGTTTGCCAATAGCATAATAGGGTGGTGGCCAGTTAGTTAAATTAGAGAAACGTTTCTTAAAAATAGAAAGATTTTGAGAATTCCGGATATCGTCAGGGAGAGAGTTCCAAAGACTAATCGTAGATGAGAAAAAGGACGTCTGAAAATATAAAGTCTGGTAGGGATTGGTGTAATACTTTGAGAGCCACCTAGACGGTAATGAGATGCCTCATATCTCCTTTGTGGAAGGAGGTTGCTTAAATAGTTAGGTACTTGATTATTTATAATATAATACATTATGCATAATCTCTTCTTTTCCTTCGTTGTGCAAACCAATCAGTTTCCGCATAAAGAGACTCTCTAGAATAATAAATTGTTATAGACCTGTAGCGATCCGTGCAGTTTCCATCATAAATTTTGTTTTCATTCTAATTTTTCCGAATCTTCAATAGAGCAATTATCCCAGACTTCAGAAGCATATTCTAAGATTGGACGTACGAATAGTGTATAATTGAGCCGAAGTTGTTCTGTGAAAAGAGTTTTTGTTTATCGCGCGCAACATAGATACATATTTACATGCGTTCTGAATATTCATACTAATATGATTAATCCAATTAGCATCAGAAGATAGTGTCAACAATTGGTCTGTAATTAGACGATAGTGTTTTGTCTCCTTTCTTATAAATCGGCATGACATGCGTTAGCTTCCACTGTGTTGGGAACACACTGGCTCCGAGTGATTTTTTAAATAATATTTTGCAATGGCACATACATTTCTTCAACTATATTTTTTAACAGTTTATAACTTATTTGATCGGTTCTAGCGGTTTTGTTTAGGTCAAGACTAGTTATTACATCGATCATTTCTTGTCTATGTATAATGATGTCAGAAATAATAGTTTCATTTCTAACTTCAAAATGCGGTAACTGTTTATCATTATTTTTTAAACGTGTAACATTAGCAAAACTACGAGTTCAGCAGCTCCCACTTTTTCTGACCACTTGTTGCGAAGTTAGAGTCTAAGTGGAGGTAATAGGTTCAATGTCTTTGTAGAATGTACTTGTTATCTCATTATTTTCCAATAAGGTCGAGGATTTTATCTGATGGTATGGCTTGAACCCGCATCCTTTCGGTCGCGGCTCTGAGACGCTAACCACTGAGCCACTGTGGCTCCTATTTAGATTAATATACCCATATAATATATTCCAATATTACACATGTTTAATAACACCCAATACACAGCATATGACGGCAAGACGACATATAATTTGAAGGCGTAATGACAAAGGTATCTGAATGTAATTTAAAGTCAATTATGTACAATATTTTTTGCGGTTTTTATTGAATAACATTTGAGTCACGTGATACACATAACATAATCTTACATTTGAGATTTTTTCAAATGAAATTTATGAAATACGTTGAATAGTTTCAATCCTTTGCGACTCTCGTGTAAGATCCTCCATTGTTTTTCATATATTTTGTACATGTTATTAAGATCCTTTATTGAGAAACACTTTGGTTGCAAAAGAGACAACTTCATTTTGTCGTGCCCTAAAATGTGTATGCCAATTTAAAACTTATTTCATCTATACTACACTAGCAGGGCTCATGAAATGCAGGCAGCTTACTTCGTCTCTAATTCACCTTTTGGGAATTGTACCTGCGGGAGACTGTTCTATCTCATTAGTGCGTAACTATGGGAACGTTATTTCAATGCCCTCCTGACCAGTAAGGAGTTTTAGATTAACACCGAAATCAACTGTCTTATATAATGTTGTGTTCTATTTATCTGCAGGTTAAAGCTTGGAGAATTATATGAAGAGAATAGAAAATAGACACTTTTGTAAAATGAAAAAACTCGCACTTTTACATTTTTAAACAAGTTTCTCTTTCACTCGTTTATGAATAATGAAAAATATGTCAGTAGTAATCTAGAATATATAAATTCTTCAGACCAAGATCCAAATTTTGTTTTTAAAGTATCGTGTATTTTATGCTTACTTTCCAGATAAATTTTAAAATTCTGTCCAGAAACTATGAAACCTAACAAAAATAAAGGAACGTCTTATTATTGGTCAAGTAATAAATTCATTGCAATGTCAAAACACGTGAGACGTTAAAGCAGAAACAAATTCCTGTATAGTTAGTTTTGTTCAATGGCATAAAGTTGAGGATTCAAGTTTTAGGTGACTCACATACAACCAACTCAATCACGTAGGTGTAAACAGCTTGATTTCTAAGCACGTCATGTTACACAAGAACCGATTTTGGAACGCTGTTTCTTGTTGCGTATAAATAAATCTCACCCATATGGTATTATGTTTTGGTGAAATAACTTCTAGCTTTAAACAAAAATGTAAAAATGAATTGTGAAGAAAACTTTATGTTCACAGAGTCTGCATACTCAGTGTGCATAATCAGTGTACTCTTTCTGGCGGTTCACTCTTTGCCAGTAGGCGTTAGGCTGTGTCAGAGTCTCTGAGAAAACTTAATTCAAATTCTTTTCTTTTAATCAAACTGTTGTTTCCCTTCAAGAGGGAATGGAAATTAATTTAAAGGAAAACTGTTATCTGCACAAACACGCATATAATTCTACAACAAAGCACACTTGTTGTGAAGTAAGGCGAAGTATTACGGTCAGAACTACTAGTAGGGGAAGTTTTTTTAATAATTTATACTTACACACTTTTAAAGGGACTTTTTTTAACTGTCGCAAGTGACACGTGTTTCGGTTTTGTAGATACTTGTGATTTTCTGTAGATAAATGAATGTCTGGGTCGGATTTTAGAAGCTGCAGTGGCTCAGTGGTTAGCGTTCTGGACTCGAGACCGAAGGATGAGATTTTGAATCGGATCAGCTTGCGTGGGTCGGAAACACTGGTGTGTCCCTCTGGGCAAGGCACTTTACCCCAATTGTTCGGCGCTAATAACGTACTTGTACTGCTTTGCCGTACAACACCAAACCGAACCAAACTGGGTCGGATTTTCGTTCAGAATAATGGAATGCCCTTGAATGTGAATACATGCTAGCTAGTTCATAATAACAGTGTACAGGCAATGAATACAAACAGTGCATCAGCTCTTGAAATTAGGAATGTCGTATCAATGCATGTTCTGAATGGTCTCGCTGTCAGTAGGTTCATAGTTGTCGATTAGCACTTCTTATTTTAACTAAGGCCCGAAATATGCTTTAACCATTGTGGTGTAATTGACAAGATCTGAAACCTAAACAAGCATCAATATTGTACATGAATATCTGGAAACCTACCATATACATTTATCGATAATTTTGAAAATTGAAAGAGTTATATAAGCTTACAAAATTTAACTATGAGAAAGTAATCCACTGCCGTGTCAGAAAAAGATAAAGAAAACTGAAGCTGCTCGACCTGTATTATAAAACTGTTCGATTTGGAGAGGAATATCATGCACGCTAAGTATATGACTTAAAACTTTGTCCAAGAAAACGAAGTAATTTAAATACCGTATTAGATACGGCTGCTTCATAATAATACTAGTATTAAATAGCTGCAGCCTCCATAAGAGTTTTGTCTGCAACTGTCCTCAGTTTTTTTTATGGCAATTACACTGCTATTTGAGTATTTGTTATTGTGACAGATTTTTTATTGATTGATTGATTGATTGTCATGCAATTAGACTTTAGTGTGATATAACAGGTGCTGGAATAGTGCACCGCTCTGGAGATCATTGGAGTTAGCTGGATTTTGGTGTTTATGACAGGAAACTAGCATGGTAGCAATGATTATTTCTGCTGACAAAAAGAGTAATGTCTTTGTTGTATAATGCATGTATGAATCTTCTCTCTCTCTCTGTCTCTCTCTCTCTCTGCATGTCTCTCTCTGTTTGTCTGTCTGTCTCTCAAATAAGTGCAAATTAAATGCTGACAATATGATAGAATATTTGTCTTTACCATACTATGTATTTCGTGGCGAATCCGTCATTTTCAAGCCGATTAACTTGAATAAATCGAGGATGCATACAACGTTGTTTCTATTGTATTTTGAAGAGTGACGTATATCAATCTCAACACAAAGAATACAAGTATACTAAAAATAAAAATTAGAAAACAAAACACAAGATACTTAATATAACCGAACTGAAGTCCCAAGCTATAGCTATAGCACTGACGGCTGGTGTAATAGCATTGATTTCTGTAATTCCCAAAGTGAAGTACAGGGGTCAAACTGGTCTATTATAGTACATGTACAGATTTAGTGGATGGGGATAATTATCTAATACATACTTGCAAAGTTTATCCTTTCGTATTGTTTTGACGCTAATAATGAGTAAGATACACTTTAAATTTACAATAATCTCACAGTTTACTTTCCAGGTCACTTAAATTATACATTTGGCAATTCAATATACCTTGTAAAGGTGTTTGGTATAACTGATTGCGATTGTACAGAGGATGCGAAGATATTTTTAAACAGTTTTGTGATCCCCAGGTTGCATTCTGTGTAAAACTTACTTTAAAGGTACAATAGGAGTAGGAATGTCTAATACAGTTACGGTATATAGGCTGGTCTCGTAGAACATTCTGTATTTTGTCTGTGACTAAAAACGTATTTAAACAAGTTGAAAGGCAAATAAAGTGTAACAATACCTGATTGACACCACTATACTTGTAGACAGATTGGTGCCTGGTGTGTTTATATTTTGTGTATTGTTTTAATGAGACTTCCTTCACAACAGAACTATGGATACAAGCATAATGCATAATATGTAAATCAAAGTCATCAAATCGCTAACTGACAAAGGTATATACGTATAAAAGTATATTGAATGCATACATCAGTTTATGCCTGGCTTCCATATATAGTCACAAGTCTTAAAGTGCGATGATGAAAGATATATATTGCTATAACGAAATGTTTCTTGTTAGGACTGATCATCTTAATGATAAATGTTTGACTTCTATTTATATATCTATTGAAGTTATATGCACGTAACTTCCAAATTCGGTTTTTCTTAATTCGATCTCACTATAAGAGGATATGTGATGAGTTGCACGGCCATTCTATCCTGTTATGAACACTAAATATGATATAAAAGGGACTGATATAGTTCATTGAATAACACAGATGTTGCATATCAAGGGTTTTACACGTGTGAAACCGCACTGCAAACAGAGCGTCTTG
Source organism: Margaritifera margaritifera (assembly GCA_029931535.1). Classification (NCBI taxonomy): domain Eukaryota; kingdom Metazoa; phylum Mollusca; class Bivalvia; order Unionida; family Margaritiferidae; genus Margaritifera; species Margaritifera margaritifera. Next base: position 925,441 of record JAQPZY010001411.1, on the reverse strand, counting down.
ACCTTACATTCGGGTAGGATAATTACGCAATTTTGGTAGAACTCGACTAGGAATTTCCACGTATTTTCAATTGTCGTTTCATGTACCTCTTTCGTATTACGTGTCATGGATTTATTTGCTTGTATTGGACATGTACATCATGATTGTATCTTGTGTTTCTCATCGCTGTTGACACACATCTATGAAATATTAATAAAAATGCAGGGACCATTGAATGCACTAGCTTTTCGTCTTCTTGTTTAGCTAAGTTATTGATATTTGAGATCATATATTTTGGAAATTTGTAATTTGACAGTACAAATTTCTTTACAAGTTTCCACGAAGCAATCGAGGACATGGCGTCTGGTGTGTGTATCGCCAGTTTTGGAGGAAAGATAAACTCCAAAATCAAGAAACAAGCACCAAGCGTGTAAACAGGGACCTACCTACAAATCATGCTTTTGCATTGTTTTGGCTAAATTTGTTCGTAGATGTGTCCTCAGTACGTTGGTGTGTAATGTCATGAATGTCCTCTATTCACACCAAATACAAACGCACCTAAACTTGTACTGGGAGAGCCTGTAGACTGTAGAAAGAGTCTTGAAGCATGACTTAACTTTAGTTCAAAGAACAGGTTTTGGAACAAATCGCACAGTGGAAAACTAGACCATGAAAATGAGCGACAAATAGTCTCACGTATATTTGTCACAATGTGATTTGAAATTTGACACGTTTTTCTTTCTTTTTTTCTTTTTTTTTGGGTGTGTGTGTGAAATTTCTGAAAGTTGACTTATCACAGACAGGTCGTAGTTCTACGTTTTCAAGGTTAATATAACGTGTACCTCGTGATTTCTAGTGTTTAAAATGAAATACAGCAGATACCATCGTCAACGTAGTGATCATCATTATCATCATCTTAAATGGTGGTGATTGCGATGATAATAAATGGCAGTGGAAATATTAATATCCTCGATGAGTTAGGGAAGGTCTATACTTTTTCATATCTGTAAATAGCTTAACAAAGAATTTCCTATATAGGGTATTGTTGCACCAGGTTGTTCAGGACATCTAATCTTGCAGACATAGCTGATCGAACAAGAATGCACATTATGGAGTTGCTGATACATGTCAAAAAAAAGAAAAAGACGGAAAAATATAACTTTTGCACTTCTTTGTGTCTTAGCATTTGACAATGTTTGCTTGTATTTACTTTTTTTGCATAAATTCTACAAAATTTTTAAATGAACTTGAAATCTTTCACTGTATTGAGCCAAATAAAAAAAACTTTTGGAAGAGTTTGTACTTGTTCTAAATACAGGTCATTCAGATCGCTCCATTGTTGATTGCTCTCTCTCTCTCTCTCTCTCTCTCTCTCTCTCTCTCTCTCTCTCTCTCTCTCTCTCATAAGCTAAAACAAAAATCGCTTGACAGATCCATACGCCAGTAATCGATTTGTCAGATTACGATACCGATGCATAAAATCATTTTTTGTTTTATCCTTGTAGTATGCACTCCCAACCGATATGTAGATGCTAGACGGCTTATTGGTCTGAAATTTATTAAACACAGTGCGCTTTTGTCTGAACATAGTCTGACGCTACTTTAGTTTGAAAAATTGTAGGGCCAACAGTCAGAAGGATTCATTAGGGACCAACCATATAATTGTCTTGCGGGGAGGGGGAGAAGTTTCCTGCTCTCAAATAGCTAAAAAAAATATTCATGCTCTGATCTATGGCGAGAAAAAACCATGTCCATTACATTTTTTTAAATTTGTTAAAATTTATTTTGAGGTTATGTCCAGGCTCTAAAGAAAAGGTAGGAAAATCCCAGCCCCGCCCCCCCCCCCCTCCGAAAAAAGGTCGGTCCCTTAGCTTTAAATATATTTGTCATAGGGATCATTCGTCAGCAGTTCAATAGTCAGAAGCTTTTTATTAAAGATTGAAATCCTTTTATATAGGTTACAAACAGATAAAAAGTCATTTCTTTGAAACCCGTTTATATAGGTTATAAACACATAAAAAGTCATTTCTTTGGTCTTAAAAAACCTTCTGATTATTAAACTTCCTGACGAATGAACCCTATGACAAATATCTTTAAAACTAAGGGACCGACCATTTAATTAAGACCAGAGAAATGACTTTTTTTCTGTGTTTGTAACTTATATAAATGGGTTTAAATCTTTAATAAAAAGCTTTGTGAGAAGTTTTGTGGATCATAGTTTGTGTCGCTTTTCTTCCTTTATATTTCGACGCACAATTGGAAACTTTACTAATACTAAGCATAGAATACCGTTACTGAAGTTCCAACAGTATATAGCAGAGTGATAGAACGATGACGGATGAATGTATATATTGAATGAGAGCGCTTGATAAATACAGATACCATCAGCGATGAGGCAGATTAATATATCATTGTATGAAAGATAGGTAGGTAGATTTTTAGATAATCAGGTGGAGATCAGAGATGGGTTGGTTGGTAGATACATGTACTAAGGTTGTTAGGATAGAATGTATCCGATCGATCGATTGATATGGTTTGCTTGAAAGTAAAATGTTCGACAGGTTTAGTGACCAACTTTATAATCTTTGTTTCTCCATTATAAAATTCCGTTACGGTTTCCACGGCTTGCAGAACAACCTTCCAGCCTAGTAATTTCTGAGATCAAAGTTTTCCCAAAAGTTTTGAAAGAAAGTGTATATACAGCATGCACAACCCCAGCCCAGTAACATGGAATGGCTCGGTCCCCACTGGCGTATGCCGAGAAATATGTCTAAACTATTCCTGTAAAACGCCCTCACTTCATTTCTAATTCAATGCTCTTCGGTTCATTCTTCATTTGTCATATGAACTGCCATATATTCTTGTCCGACAGATTTTTTCCACTTGTGAAAATCTTTGATGTGCTTGGTTGTTCTAATAGTCACTATTCCTTCAGAAAAGTTTTCAAATGGAATTGCACGTCAAAGTAATGTACTTGAGGAAATCCTGAAGAACAGAGTATAGTTTGCTAGGACTTGAAGGTTTTGACGGACAAGAAGATACCCATGGATCTTCCCAAATATTAATTCACAGGGTTTTATAACCCGTGGGTTTCTTACTCTTGGAAGTGTTTCAGGAGAAATGCATATTGGGGTAATTTTTTTTAAATATTAAAAGTAATGCAAAATATAAATTCAAATAATCTGTGTGTAATGGCACTTAAGATATGATAAAAAATACACAACATATATGACAACATATAATGACAAATGTTTCAGGCACTTTACATAGCACTACAAGCAACTGTCAAACATGTTTTCACGAAACATTAAACTGGCTTCCAAATATTTAAGAATTTTTAACGTGGCAAAGGTTTAGAAATAATACTCTGCAAATAAATTTATAAACTTAGACATGGCTTTACATGAAATTTAATTGTGCAACTACATTCTGATCCTTCATTACCACATTACACATAGCTTATGATAGCCTGCAATTGTACATTTCCTCTAACAGTATTTATATTTCATAATTTTTCTTCAGTTATAAATTACAAATTATTCATCTGAATCTATAAGGTGGATTAGTTTCCAAATATTTATAAATTGTTCTATTGGAACGTATGCAACTTGTATTCTAAAATTTAATTTGCATATCTAGTTTTCATCATTCTTGCAAGAGGAACAATTCTATAATCATAAACCTGTAACGTTCTGCTCTAGCATAATGTATGTACTTCTTAAACCCGGACTGGTATAAGGTGAAGTTGTGTGCAGTTGCAACAAGCAGAATGGAGAGAATGTTGACATACCTCGATACTGCTTTCATGCACTGTGACTGAAAATTTCTTTATATGTGGTATGAGGGAAACAGCAGTCTGCCTAAAGCAGACAGAGGATCGAAAAATGGCTGCTCTCATGTGCTCGAGAAATAAACTTGAAATAGTCCAATGTACACTAACTTTAGCAGTTATTAAAATAGGGAAAATTCATTTTGCCACAGTAGACAATACTGACTTCTAAAAGTGCAATAAATGAACTATAATATATAACCAGAGTCCCTCAATGGGACTGACACTCTACTGGGCTAAATGAATTTCCAGGAATTCAGGATAAGACCATTTCTTCCTTTTAACTGTCGAGTGTTAACCATCTATGATATTCTTCAGCAATAACAAGATTTTCAAATTCGCGGCTGTGGTACTCATATTGGATGTCAAATTGGCACCATTTTCATTTAGGACAAAGGAGACTTTATTAAAAGTGTTTTGGTGAAAACCACATGTCATAATGATCATTGATTCAGGGGAAGTAGTGACAACAAGATGTTAAGTCAGTCGTCGTGGCAGCCATATTCGATGTAATACTGGCACCAGTTTCATTTAGGACTTGGTGAAAAAACCCTGCCATAATGATCATCCATTCAACATGGGGTTTGCACTAAAAGACTTCTTATGATTTATAAGACAGTCGTCGTGGCAGCCACATTGGATGTACAACTGGCACCATTTTCATTTAGGACCAACAAGGTATCATAAGAAGTCTATTGGTGAAAACCCCATGTTGATATAGCCATCCATTTGGAAAGGAGTAGAGATAACAATATTTTCAAGATATGACTTTCCATTCAGAATGAGTAGCAATAACCAGATTTTAAAGATGACTGCTGTGGCGGCCATATTTGGCATCAGATCGGCACCATTTTCATTTAGGACCAACTCGACATGATAAGAATTCTTTTGATGAAAACCCCATGTCAATATGACTTTCTGTTTAAGTAGACTTGTGATAACAAGATTTTTAAGAAGGCTGCCATGGTGGCCATATTGGATGTCAGATAGGCACCATTTCTGTTTAGGACCAGCTAGACTTCGTAAGAAATCTTTTAGTGAAAACCCCATGTTGATACGACCATCCATTCAGACGGCCATATTGGACGTCAGATTGGCACCATTTTCATTTAGGACCAACCAGACATCATAATAAGTCTTTTAGTGAAAACAACATGATGATATGACCATTCATTCAGCAGGAGTAGCGATAACAATATTTACAAGATGAATGCCGTGGTGACTATACTGGACATCAGTTCAGCACCAGTTTCATTTGGGACCAACTAGACAGCATAAGAAGTATTTTAGTGAAAACCCCATATTGATATGACCATCTATGTAGGAGCAGCACTGATAGGATTTTCAAGATGGCCACTGTGGCAGCCATATTGAACATCAGATCAGCATCATTTTCATCTAGAACCAACTAGACAAAATAAGAAGTCTTTTAGTGAAAACTCCATGTTGATATGACCATCCATCCAGGAGGAGTTGCAATAACAAGATTTTCAAGATGGCTGCCATTGTGGCCATATTGGATGTCAGATTGGCATTAATTTCATTCAGGACCAACTAGAGATTATAAAAAGTTTTTTAGTGAAAACCCCATGCTGATATAAATCAAAGATTTTCAAGATGGCTGCCATATTGGATGTCAGATCAGCACCATTATCATTTAGGACGAAGTAGACATCATAAGAAGTCTTTTAGTGAAAATTCCACATTAATATGACCATCCATGTAGGAGCAGTAGCGATAGCAAGATTTTCAAGATATCCACTTGGCAGGCATATTGTATGTCCGAGCTGAACCATTTTCATTTAGGACCAATTAAACCATGGGATGAATGTGTGTGTAAACTTTCAAGGCAATCCTCCAAGTAGTTTAGGAGAAGTAGTGATAACAAACGTGCTAACAGACAGACAGATGATGGATGGACGATGCACAACAGACCATCCCATAAGTTATTCTTGTCTATGACCAGTTGAGCTAAAAGAAAACTAAAAAAAAGTTATGTTATTTTTTTTCTTTAATTTACCTTTTAAATCTAGGAAGTGAAAATGATCAAGCGGAGATAATAGTCTTTTGAGAGGTGCATATCTGAAGTAAGGCCAAACTGTATACTTTATAATCCTGTTTACACCCAACAATCATACACCAAAATAATGGAAATTGAAAACTATTTTAATGATACCTAACATATAAAAGGTCTTTTTTAAATAGCCAGGATAACCAGTGAGGAAAAGCTGGGAAATTCTTTTCCTTTAAAAATCAAACCCTGTGCAAGCTATGAAACTGTAGAGTGGAACCTTAAACAAATATTAACATTTGTGCAATTGCTTTTCTCTTTTTCATATCATCATGTATGATTTTCTCAATAAATTGATACATTAATATTGATGCTATGAATAAAAAATAAGCTTATTAGCCTATCTTGCTCTTTGTTGATACAATATGTTTTGTGGCAGTATTGTGTGTGAAATGTTTTTAATTGTGTGGAAATTAAATGTTTTAGAACACAGAAGTAACATAAACTTAAATTTAAAACTTGGACTAGGTGAAAGAAAAATGTAGCAAAAATGTTTCTTTTCATTCATTTGTAACAAAAATAAGAAAAAATGACAAGGCAGATTCACTTGCTTTCTTATACTAGTGTTAGAAGAATTAGCAAACTTTGTACCATTTGACCTCAATGAACCTGATCTGTTCCATCCCTATTCAACCTGTAAACTTTATCAATGACATCTCAGGAATAATTGTGGTAAGTCTCGTGTTCCTATCTTTAGCATAATATTGGTTGCGATGTTGAGAAAATACAATATGCATTTTTAAAATAGCTCACTTTTCCTCACGGACTGGGGGTGGGGGCTTGTGTGCGACTTTGATACCGACAAATACCGCCCTGTGGAAGAAATGCATAATAATTATTCAAAAGGTCTGTTTAGATGCTCACAATTTCAATGTTTCACCTATACCACCAAAGTTAAATTAATCAATAATAACACCCGTTTGATCTTTATGGTTCTGCTCTGGTTATTAAATACTTCTGAAACCGGGACTGGTATAAGGTAAAGTTGTGTGCATTTGCAACAAGTCCAGTGGAGAGAATGTTGACATACCTCTATGCTGCTTTCATTTACTGTGACTGAAATGTCTTTATATGTGGCATTAGGGAAACAACAGGCTGCCTAAAGAAGACAATTGATCAAAATGGCTGCTCCCACATGCTCGTGAAATGAAGTTGAAATAGTCAAAAGTACACTAACTTCAGCAGTCATTAAAATAGGGAAAATGAATTTAGCCAGAGTCGACAATGCTCACCAATATGTGCTCATTTCACTCATTATCAAACCTGTACAAGAGCTTGATGATATAAGTAGGTTTTCCAAGTCTGATCAAAATCAGTTCAGAAATATTGTATCCAGAGTGGTAACAAGTTCAGCCAAACAGGTGCAAGATCACCTTATTAAAATGCGTTGATCTCGTTCATTATCAAATCCATCTGAGATCTGGATAATGTATGCATATATTCCAAGTTTGATCAAAAACAGTTCAGAAATCTGGCATTCAGAGTGGTAACAAGGTCAGCCAATCAGATGCAAAAGATTATATTATTATTATGTGTGGATCTCGCTCAATACCAAATGAATCCAAGATCTTGATGATAGAAACACCATATTGCATGTCTGATAAATATCTAACCAGAAAACGGATTCCAGAGGGGTAACAAGATCAGCCAATTTGATGCAAGATCACCTCATTAATATGTGTGGATCTCACTCATTGTTACTTGAACTTGACCTTTAATGACATGCACCCACCCACCCCGCACACACAATAATGAAATAATGAGCATGAAATAACTGCAACATTTCCAAGAGTACTTTTTTTTAAACGTTTAGATGGTTAAAAGTATGTCCTGAAAACACTTAAAATGCAGGACCTTCCAGGGTATTTGCCTTCTGGGCCACCACCATAGTTTCCATCCCACTGACCCTATGCCTACTTGTTTACGCTCCCCGACAATATTCTTTGATCTGCCCATGTTGACCAAGATCTTGATGATTTAAGCATATATTCCAAACCTGATCAAAATCGGAGTGGTAACAATCTGAGCCAATGAGATACAAGATTATCTGATTAATGTGTTTGGCTCTTGCTCTTCCATCCAAGGTCTTAATGATATAAACCCCTATTGCAATTTTAATTAAAAAAAGATAAAAAATATAGCTTAAATAGGGGGTAACAAGCTCAACCAATTAGATGCAAGTTCACCTTATTAGCATGCATGTATCATGGTCATTATCAGACTTATCAGAGATCTCAATGGTATAAGGATATATTCCAAGTTTGATCAAAATCAGATAAAATAAATATGGCCTCCACTGGAGTCCAGAGTGGTAACATGTTTAGCTGATCGGGCGCAAGATCACCTCATTAATATGCATGCATCTTACTCGTTATTGAATTTGTCTGAGACCATAACACTGGCATTATCATAACTGTATTCGATGCAGTGTGACCATGAGATATTCAGGTTCTATAGAAAAAAGAAACATAAATCACATTAGGGACTGAATCTTTTGTTTCAAGATTCCTTGTAATTTTATTGATCCATACCACCTCTTTTATCTGTTGTTTGATGAGATAAAATAGGGGGTCATTACACTACTGATATTCCTATTTGTCTCTTGTGTAATGATGTCTACACTGGCAACCAATCATACTTGTGTTAAATGAATCAAGCAATTAAAAAATAAACAATAATAAATACCCTTCCAATACATTTTGACAGACAAAAAAATAAAATTAAACATGTTAATACATCTACTGAAATCTTTCTGACAGTGTTATGCATTCACTATTGTACACATATTTAATCACCATGCCGCATTTCACTTTTACACAGAGACACTGTCACGTGGTGGCCTACACAAAAAAGCAGTTAGAACAAAAAGAGAACAGGGCATATCTTCCATGACAACTGACACAAAATTACTGTAGTTATTGGTAAGTTCATGATTACATTCAATATTTCTTGCTAAGTAAGCAGAATTATTCTCTGAGATAATTTGGTACCTACTCATGACGGATTAAGATAAATTTTGACTTGTTCAATTACTGATAAATGCTCTGAGACTTTTACTTGAAAATAAAACAACAGTTCTCTTTAGATTGTGTCTGAAAACATAAGTTCATGAAAAATTGTTTTGTAATATATCATCTCAAAATTATACTGCATTAAAAATTATTTTGGCAAACAACTTTTGGTGTCTGAAAACAAACAGCATCCAAAGACACAGAGAAAATACAGTATTTTGTTTTACATGTCTGATAGGTACTGACACTGCCACACAATATAGTTAAAAAGCACAAGGTGTATGGATCGGATGTAATGTCAATATTTACCTTGCATAACTGTTTAAGTATAGGTATTTGGCAAGTCCATGAAAAAAGCTTTCATGCCTATTTTATCTTCTGCTTTGAGCCTGTATGGTGTTTAAACGATTGTTAAAATATGATGGACAAATATCTGCATGGGATAATTATGGACACCTCATGTCCAATGACTGACATATCGAGTTGGCAAATAGTCATGGTTAAGTATTGCAAACATTGCCATTTGAGGAAATTATGTATGTATGTATGTATGAATGTATGCCATGTCTGAAAGATATTTTTTATTGGTAGGTAGGTATACGAGCAAAATATGACAGATTAAAAACAGATAGACAGGTAGATCAATAGCAATTTAAAAAAATTATATCTAAGTTTTTCTATTATTGAACATACTTCATTATTATTATGATTATTTTATTATTATTATTATTATTAATTTGGAGATCACAGAATATATCATGACAGTTATTTATATAATCTCTCGATCTTTATTTAACATCCACAGCACCCAAGTTCCTGAGAGGCTCTTTCAATATGATAATATTTGGAAAGGGACAAATTGCCCTGGGGATGAACGGCATAAGGGGATGAATTCCTAAAATTCATAAAGAACGAACTATCCAGGGACAAATTGGCTGAGGATGAGTTGTTCTCGAACACTAATCATTAATCATTCTCTAAAACAACTTGTGCAAAGGTGATGTCGTGGATGTGACATTTATGGCCAATAAACAATCTCAATAATATGATATTTTACCAACAGACAAAACCCATCAACAATACGCATAAAAACTGACACCTGCCAACAATTTGTTGCGTGGTATAACAATAATGAAGAAAAATCACCAGGTTATTAACAGCATAAAAAGATTTTACTTTAATTATAAGTATACTTGGATTAAATATTACAAACATAAAAAAGTCAACAACATTCGAGCCGCACTGAAAAGCACTTTACAAGGTATAGTTTTGATCATGGTAAATATACATTATCAAGCTATAATAATTGCAGGCAAATGTATCAGAGTTTATTGGTGTTGTGTGGCATATCAACACATGAAGGTTATCTTGTGCTTGGGCAATGGGAGTTATATACCTTGACCAAAGATACAGTGAGGAAGACACAAAGCAAACATCTTGGAGACCAAGACTAGGGAAGTATGTACTTTTTGCTCTTTTGATAAAACAGTAAATTTTTAAAAGTAGATGAAATTGGTAAAAGTGCTAGGTTATTTTATTAAAATAGTGATAGACTGTTAAACTTAATGAGTGGAACAGAGAATTAAATTACATGATGCACCAAGAGGGTCCCTGAACATAAAAACAGGTGTGCCAAAGAAAGAAATTATGTGGTAATGGCGTGGTTGCACTGTCAATATAAAGCTCTGAACAGGATAACATATTCAAATTATCACAGTACAGAATGGGAGGATATTCTAAAATAAAAAACAACAATATTTGCAACATGGCAACTCTACCAGTTATGAAAACAAGTATCATAAGATCTTTAGAAGAACTGGAATCAAGAACTGGAATCAAGTTAAAAAAGAAATAACACAGCCTTTATTGGTCTAATGGCTTCTCAGAATCTATTTTTTTTTATTTGTCAGACCTTGTTCTTACTGATACTACTAATAGTAATCCTTTTTAAGCTACCATGAATTAAGGGCCTAAATTACCCAAGTCGATTGGCTGGCAATGGTGCTTAAAGGTACATTATCACATTTGGACTATTCAGTGCGAAGGCTAGGGGAGTAAAGTTCTTTGTTCTGAGACCCACAGCAGCCAACCCAGTTAATCGAGGCAGGATTCAAACTGCCGACCCAATGATCACATGAATCCAGTATACTAACCACTGAGTCACTACCCAAGTAACAGGGAGTGAATGGTATCATTTTAAAACTTGTCGAAAGTAAGTGCAAAATAAGCTTATACTGGTGTTTTTTTTAAATAATTCTTATAAAAAAAACAATAATTCAGTTTGAAAACAAATTGTACAAACCTTCAATTTTAGTATATTCCAATAAAATAACCATTGTATGAGATCATATCCATAATTTGGATATGTTCATTCTGCAAAATTATTATGGTATATGAAGATTTTCAATGGAATCTGGCACAAAAAGGCTGGACAGTTAACAGAGTAATTTCCAGTTGCATGGGTTTGTCCCAGTAGATAGCAAAATTATTGGATATGTGATGCAACCATAACACCCCTTGCTGTCCAACTTCGATGCAATACATAAATTGTTTTTCCTTGACTAAAATAAATGTGGTGTAGTCCTATCAAGACAGCAGCATTTCCAAATAATTACTTTGCAAATTGATTGTACAGCTGAAGTTATTCAGGTGTCAGGTTTATTACCTAAAAGAGATGCTCATATACATAACTAAGGCAGAAAAACGTGTGTATTGGATTATTTACCACCAAAGGTAATTGTTTCCTATTAGCCTTTTCAATACGTGTGTACACGAGTTCTTCTTCCCTCCACCCCACCCCCAACTCCGAGTGTTGGAGCCATTCACTGTACTGTATCTGTTCCTGCCTGATACTCTAAATCCACTTGACAGAGTATTATTTGGAGAGTGAAGTCAACAGCATATGGAGTGAACATATTGTTTTCTTTTTTCATAAAATAATTAGTAGAGTGAAAGACGAAACTGTCGTGGCTAGAGGACAGTTATCACCATATTTTAAAAGATATCACTCAATATGCGTTATGTTAAGAGTTATAAATACTGAATACTTCTTCTATAATAATAAATATTGTATAGTATAACTATAGTACACACACACACACACACACTCACATATATATATATATATATATATATATATATATATATATATATATATATATATATATATATATATATATGGTGGCTGTTAGCGACTTATAGTCAGATTTTTCATCCTGCAACTTACATTCTTGGCACCTGAGGTCCCTCACATGGTATCACGGTACCAATTGCGCAAGCCCAGGGGGTGGAGCTTAAGGTGTATTCAGAAATAAACAACAAAACTAGCTGTGATTGGTGTATTATGTAAGAGTTGTAGTTTCTGTCTGGCTTAAAAAAAAGTTGAGTCTCTTAGCAACATGTGAGATTATGTCAATTCATATGTAGATCATGTTTTGCATTTTTTATGATTTTTTAAAAATGTGTTGCACATCACTGAAAATGTGTCTGTTGTGACTGGACAACTCTGACCCCTGTCTAGTTCCAGCAGAGTTATCTCTCTTAAATGCAATGGAGTACCTGGTTCTATCACTGTCAAATTGACAATCTAACATTGCTCTCTATGACAGTGTGTGACATGCATGCTAAAATAGGAGAAAAGGTATATTTATTTCACCAAATGTTAACATTAGGGTCTATGGAAAAACAATTGGTACCGTGATATCACATGAGAACGGGCAGACAATTTGAAACGTATTACTTCCGGGTCAATCTTTAGCATGTTAAGCCTTAGTTCATAATGGGAAGTAACTCAAGTATATAATTCAATTCAATTCAATACAATACAGTAGAACTCGTAAATAAACGGGAAAAAGGCAATCACTTGCGTTGTAGATAAGTATTTGTCGGAGATTTAAGATTTAGCAGAGATTATAATTGTTTATTTTATTGAAATCTGTGGTAATAGTGCATATATATATATATATATATATATATATATATATATATATATATATGTGTGTGTGTGTGTGTGTGTGTGTGTGTGTGCGCTTATATGTGGTCATAGGTAAATATTTGTTTAGATAATGCAGTTTATTAATGACGTTAAGTGTCGCCATTATGGTTGTTAGCCAGGTTATCATGGTTAGTATGGTCACTGGTCACGATCAGTGTAGTCAGTGTGGTCATTGGTCAAGATTAGTGTATTTAATGTGTCCATTGGTTAAGGTTAGAACAGCCAATGTTGTCTTTGGTCCAGATTTTGGTCCGGTTAGAAACAAGTTTGTCGTTTAGCAAAGGTTGTATCTCAGGTACAATGTTCTGATACCATGGTGACTGAATGTTAATAAGCGAGAAAAGCACCTGTATATGATATTCACCTTTTGCCTAGAATAGTAAATATTTAAATTTGCAAATTTGATTGAAGTCATCATTCATATCGGTAACCGCTACTCAATGTATGTATATAATCTACTTTTCAATATGAAATTTGAGGATACAATAGGTATACTGTCACGTGGCTCTTTTGTTGTAAACAGAGCACGTAACCTGCCAACCCTGTGTTTACAACAAAAGAGCTGTTATGTTGTTCGCTTCGCTGTTCGTGATTTGACGTTCTCTTGTCTCCCGACTAACAAGATTATTTTATGAAAAAATCATCAGAATTTTGACAATATTTTAAAAGACTCCATTCCATAGAGGATAATGTTATTGATCCCCGTGGCAAAATTTTAATTTCTGCTGAGGAAAGGTAAGTAATACAGAACAATATAAAATATATAATTACACGTTTGAACATGAATTAGACGGAGCGAGCCATTGCATTTTAATGCATTTGTAGTACCAAGACTTATACCTAACATGTAAAAGAAGACACGAAATTTAATTAGAAATAATTGGATGAAAGAGTTTCTAACTTATTATTTGGTGCTTGGCCAGATTATAAATAGACATACAGACTGTCAAATAATTAGTATAGAAATCAATAGGAGTTTTGAAAGTTGGAACTCATTTATACCTACATAGATCTGTTGTACTTTATGCTACAAGTGCAACAAAGATTATCTTTAGATAAGCCTATGCTATCCGTTAATTAAATTTCATGAGAGAAAGTTTCATAAAGACATTAACTTGTGGCCGAAGTTGTGTTCATGTGTTTATGTATGTAAGTATGTGTATATGCGTATGTCTATGTGAGTGTAAGTTTTCAAATTATGTTGTACTGATGGAAAGAAGATAATAGTTATTCGTCCATTTTTCTTTGATAGCAGCAAACTTAAACAAATACGCACACACATACACAGTCTTTTTCTTTCTTTCCTCACTTCCTGACGCAATCATGCTTTTATCACATGATTAAAAGTGATGATATGTTTTGTCACATTTGCTTTTATCCCAAGGAAGAATATTGTTGAATTAGATATGATAGTTTTCTTTTAAACTTCGTTTCAATATTCATATTATATAGTAAAAAAAAAGAGAAAAAAAGCCCCCCCCCCCAAAAAAAAATAAAATAAAATAAAAATAAACACAGACTGTTATAATCGATCTTAAACAAACGATTGTTTGCAATTTTATATTTCTCTCCTCTTATTGTCTTCTTGAAATCAATGTGCCTCCGCCTTGCTATGGAACACAGGGAACTGGCGGAGATAATTCAATAGTTCAAAGCTACATGGGCTTGTAATATTTTTTATGTTTTGGTCAAATACTTCAAAATTGGTTTTAGAATTATCTTTGAGGCCCTCACAACTCCCCACATCCTCAATTTTGTAGGTACATTCTTTAATTTATGCATATAATGTCCCACAATCCAGAGATTTTTAAATAGAGAGATCAAACCTTGAGATATTATAATAGAAGGCTTGCAGATGAAGACTAAGATTTTGAACATTATGAAACTTTGGAGTGGACGCAAAAAAAGGGAGATGGGGACAAGGGATCTAAGGTAAGTGAGGGGGAATGTTAGGAAAGTGAGAGGAGCGGATACCTAGAGATAAAATTCCGCTCTGTGGAACGTTTCTAGTTATTAGTGTCAAACCTTAGTAAAGAAGACCTAATATTTTCCCATTTTGTAACTTCGTTTGTATGTTTGTATTTTCAACCTTTAATTCTATCTGACGCTTAAATTGCTTGTATTCGGTGCCTCTGTGTGTGTAAAATTTTCACCACATAAAAATTTACTTATTCTACATCCGTATGAATGTATCGTTTTTAGATGTAAATGTCACGAAAAATTCTGACAATACTATCTCTACAAATGTTCATATCAAAGAAACTAATATCCACAAGTATGTGGAATATTCGTCTTGTCATCCCAGGTCATGTAAAAACGGTATACCTTATAGCCAGACGAAAAGATACCGACGTATCATTTCATATGAATGTCAATTACAAGATTCTTTGAATGAATTAAAAACATATTTACAAAATCAGGAACTATCCTATGGATGTAATTGTTCTGCTTTTAATAAATCCCGTATCGTATTCTTACTCAAAATTATTCTTTAAACACAGTATAATGTACGAAAGAAACAAATATAATTCCTTTCGTAATATAATTTAATCCTTCATTACCTAATATAGCCTTACAATTAATAAATATTGGAGTCTCCCAACTTATCAAATAAAAGCATGCTGATTCTTGATTGTAGAAGTCCTAAGAATTTGCAAGATTTTTATCAGACCTAAACCGATAGAAAATATATTTTAAAAAAGTTTGTCATCGTCTAGATGTAACAGAAGTCGGTGCTCTCAATGTACAAATGTTACAGAAATTACCTATTTTAGAAGCTCCAATACAAAATAATTGTTTTCTCTACGTTATAACACTGACCGCATATCGACTGATGTAATTTATTTTATAACCTGTACAAAATGTAACATGCAATATGTTGGACAAACACTTCAAAAAGATTTTAAAAGAATGAGTGATCAGTTTTTATATAAAAAAAATTGCATTTCGTTGCAGTTCTCCTTTAATGTTTCAATACATTTTAATACAAATAATAATTTTGTACAGGATTTATCTTTCATGCTGGTCGATATTGTGCATGGAGAGATGAACAGATTGATTAAAGAAAGTTACTGGATTCATCGGTTAGATACTTTGTATCCAAGTGGCTATAATATTAAGGCATTATATAAAATTTGTATACAATTTTGATAAAAGAATTGATATGTTGTATACATATATGTCAATTATAAATATATAGTTGTATGTATGACTGTTTGTCCGTACATTGTGATTCATAAATATATAGTTGTATGTATGACTGTTTGTCTGTACATTGTGATTTATAAATATATAGTTGTATGTATGACTGTTTGTCTCTGCATTGTGATTTATACATATATAGTTGTATGTATGACTGTTTGTCTCTACATTGTGATTTTACTGACTCAGTTTTCATTAGAGCCTCATGTATCTTTCGGATCCACGTGATACAGCCGTATGGTTCATGTTGCATGTGTCCCCCCAAAGATTTCTCGTATCTACGTCATTAAAAAGTAATAACTATGTGTCACCCAGTCGTATCATATACAGTGAAAATTCGCTATTACGTCCATCAGTGGGACTAAAAGAAGTGGACTGATAAGCAAGTGGTCTAAATATCTGGATTCCACTTTCGGAATGCATCAGGTATGTATGTATGTATGTATGTATGTATGTATGTATGTATGTATGTATGTATGTATGTATGTATGTATGTATGTATGTATGTATGTATGTAGATACATTGATAAATAATTTCATTAGAGACGAAGACGTAGAAAATGTTAGAGGAATATATTATTGAACATCTTATAATTTGTGTTATTCCAGGAAAAGATAATAATTAGCTGAAATAATTTCGTAACTTTACTTGAGATTCAGTAAATAGGGCTTGCAGCATTTGGCGAAAATATTATGAGTGGAGTGAATTAACGCTTTCTAATGATTTTTTGCGTGATCATGTAGTTGCATTAGCGTGGTAAAATATAGGGGGCAATTGTCAAATGGGACTGGAATAAACAGTCGTAATCCCGAACAACAGAGTGATCTTTATTAGGGGTTGCACAACACTGGAATAAAGAAGAACAAATCGTTTCTTTAGATTTTCGATCGCAACAGCGGCGGTGCTCTTAATACCGTGGTGGTCGTGAGGCGGGGATTTACTGCATAAAGTATTCAATAAAGATGTATTTTATAAATATCGCCTATTCTCATAACGGACGGTAAATTAAGAAACACTTAATTATTTATGAAGTTCTGGGGAAGAGACCAGCTAAGTGAAAAAGTATACTATCTTTAAAATATTTCGTGATGAATAAATCATGTTTTGAGACTCTGGAAAGGTTTTGGTTTGTCTGGGTTTCTAAAGTTGCACATGTAACTGTCAACCATGCAATTTGCATACAGTTTTCTTTCTGTTATAAAACTGCAACATGATCAGACGCCTAACTTTAATAACCTTTTATTCTGAGTACCATCCAATCCTATACATATCGCAACAATCTGAGGAATCCTGCACATACTCAGAATCATACATCAGTAGAAATACTGCATGAAAATCTCGAAAACTGCAACATTCGACTGTTGTTCATTTTGTTGAAGTGATTGCATGTATACAATGAAGATTACGCCCAGTCCGGAACAATTATTTGAAATAGCTATGTGTTTTTAACACTCACAGTTAGGGATACGAAAGTAATTTCATATACATTCTCCGTACTGAAGAAGGATTATTGTAATTTATTGAAAAGAAGCTGGTTGAAATCATACCTGATGCTTATTCTACTTTAAATAGAGTCCCTCTATGGGACTGACACTCTATTGGCCCTAAAGAATCTGCAGATATAAACGAGAAGTATGTTTTTTTCTTTCCATCTATTATTATTATTATTTTGTTTAACCGCTGAGATTGAAAGAAGCTCATAGTTTCTTGACCAACCTCGAAAAGTAGTATAGGGTGACGGTATGGAATAAAATGGCCGTATGGGGTCACAATGGGAATTCTATGTTAAAAAGTTCATACATTTAACATCAGATAGCAATTTGGGGTCAGTGGGAATTAACATTTGTCGATAGATTCAATAGATGTGGACTGTTTGGGGTAAATGGGAAAGGTAATGTTAAAAAGTCTATAGGTTTAACGCAATGTGGCAGTTTGGGATCAAGGGGGATTTTACACTAACATTACTGACCATCACCCACACCAACTGACTCTCTCTCTCTGTCTCTCTCTCTCTCACACACACACACACACACAAACACACACCTACTATCACACACACCTACTGACTAGCACTTACACCTATTGACCCACGCACAGTGTTACTGACCAATACCAACACGTGTTTAAACAAACCCACGCTTCCTGACACGGGGAAAAAAGGAAATATAAAGTTGGATGTAGAGTAATTAAGAGTAACACCTATAACGGGCAATGACGTATGATTATTATCCAAAATGTATGTCAAATAACTTACATGTAATCACACTACTATTACTACTACTACTACTACAATCACACATACTCAATCCATATGGGATTTGGGGATGAGTGAAAAAATGTATACTAGTCCTTACAGCACTATACAAACATGCAAAGATACAAACATACAAATTCACAAGTATTCATGCCATGACGTGCTTACTAAGGAAAGGGGTTAAGTTTTGTATTGAAGACAAAACATAGACAAATATAAACAACCATAACACACACATAAAAAGGACCGTTTCGTGTTGTTCTTGTTCGTGGATCTTATCGATATCCAGGACGACTGCACCTCCCAAGCCGGGCTCCACAAGCTACTCATCTCTGGGTCCATCTCTCTGCACCCAAACGGTTGATAGAGGCGGAGAGGCTAAAGTGAGGCTGGCAAGACTCACTTTCCCAGTCTTTAACCCTTGGAATCAGAGATTCTGGCTCTTCTCCTTGCTGGCGTTGTTGCTGTTGTAGCATCTGTTTCCTCCATCGTTGCCCCATCAACCGCTGTTCTTCCCTGGATTGCTGCAGCTCCCGTTTTTGATGCACAAGTTGCTTTCTCTTTTCCTCTCCGACTCCATTTTCTCCATTTCATTTTCTTCATTCAACACATCTTTGATTAGCTCTTTAACTATCTTGAAGTTAATTTAGCTTCTTTTCACTAATCTCCTATTGGGAAAAAGCTCCATCTCTTCTATCCGGTCCAGGAGGGTCCTCATTCTCTCAAGGTGGACCATGGCTTCGCCGATACTTGAACACATTTTTTTTTCGTAGACGGGTTGTCGATGAATATCAAGACTGCTGACTGAGTTAGCATTTAAGTTGCGTTCGACCATTCGGCCATGTGCGACTATTTCAAATGTGCGCAAGGCGCACTAATTAATTAAAGTCGATATGAGGCAAAATTTACAAAAGAGCATTTACCGCAGCACCAAGCGTCTCCTTAATCATGAATTAAAGAGCGAAAGTAATAATCTCTTAACCAAATTTTGCCCAGTTATCTAAGTCGGGCTTCTCCTATGGTAGTAATTATGTGTTAGCCATATATTTTAATTGTAATAATTTTGTCTAGTTGCATTTTAGCCATCTCGTTCAATTTTAGAATTTGGTGTACAAATGTACTCATTGTGTCCAAAAATATAGATCAACAAGGAATATAAAATACCCTTAAAATAATTTAGTGATCTTAATTGTTGTTTCGATTTCATGATGAAATTATAGTGTTTTGTTTTAGTGGGTTCGCCGAAAGCGTCAAATTTGTATTTGTTTGGGTTGTAATATAAAAGGGGTTGTCACG
The DNA here is from genome assembly GCA_029931535.1 of Margaritifera margaritifera. Lineage (NCBI taxonomy): Eukaryota > Metazoa > Mollusca > Bivalvia > Unionida > Margaritiferidae > Margaritifera > Margaritifera margaritifera. Next base: position 905,805 of record JAQPZY010001411.1, on the reverse strand, counting down.
GGCCAGGTTGAAAATCTAAGTCAGCCTTTATTGAGCAGTTGGTCCCTGGTGATTACTTCTCGTGGGGGTGGTTCAAGGTTGCACTCTCTTCACTTCCATTCTCCGGATTTCATCGCTAGCCTTGCCGCTTCTACTCTAACTATACTGCCCTGTTCCAAGCTAACTTGTCCCCGGTGAAAACTTCTGGCTGAAATTCAGACATCATCGCTGGTTCAACTCCCAAGCTTCGATTGGAGGTGGGTGGGGGTTGGGGTTGTTAAGTCGACCACTGACTGAACACGATCAATCAGTGGAGACGCAGACAGTCTCATCCCCTCTTTTCTGGCACAACTCGGTTCGGTGTGTTGATCCCTCGATGTTCTTTTTTCGACGGCTGGAACAGATTGAATGAGTATCGCAATATTCACGAAATTGAATTAAAGCGGTGTGCGGCCGTTGGGTCACGTACGACTAATTAAAATGTGCGCACAGCGCAGTACTTAATTATTTAGTTTGGCCAAACGTTGTCTGGTGTAGTAAAAGGAGGAATAGGTGTCCAGGAATACTGCGATGAAGTTTCGATTGCATTTCCTTTTTGCATTAAAAGCCAATGTTATGCTTGATTCCAAGCGCAATAGGTGATCTAACGTAGATCGCTTATTGCGGAATCCACTCTGATTTTGGGATAACAAATTGTTGCTTTCAAGGGGGTGTTTCAGTCTGTTATTTTTGATCATGGTTTCCATGATTTTACAGATATTATTAGTCAGTGAGATTGGTCTGTAAGAATTTAGGTCTGCGGGATCTTTTCCGGGTTTCTGGTGTAACAATTGCTTGTTTCCAACGATTTGGTATTTCTCCCGATCGCCAGATCAGATTCAGGAGACCCTAAATCTCCTGTTCTGTCGATTCTGGGAGATTTTCTTTCATAGATTTCATAACCCAGCTTGTCTTTTCCAGGTGAGTTGTTTTTTTTAATTCTTCTGAGGGTCTTCCGCCACTCATGTATAATGAAATCTATATTTAGGGGGCTGGAGTGATTTCCTCTGTCGGTGAACACTTAGGGGTGTTCTTTTTCGATTTTATCCCTGTATTTTCGGAACGTTTCTGTATGGTTCGAACTACTGCTCATACTGGTAAAGTGGGCTGCCAACTTTTCGGCTTTCTCCCGGTCTGTAGTCAGGCCGGGGAGTTTAGGGGTGAAGAACCAGGCTTTGCCCTTAACATTTCTAATTTTATCCGACACTTGTTCAGAGTTAGCTTTATAATTTAATGATGAGCAGTATTCTTTCCATGATGTTTGTTTTGCTGCGAATATAGTGGTATTAACTATTTGTTATTTTTCTTTGTAAGCAAGGAACGCCTGAGAGTCTTTGGTCTACCTAAATATATTTAGGGCCTTTTTTCTCTTTTATGGCCTGCAAACACTCGTCGTTCCACCGCCTTGGTAAGGTTGGTGAATGCACCGCTTTATATGCTATAAGCGCGGACATGAGGAAAACATTCATAAAATTCGCAACACGAACGTGAAAGAAAACACCCGTTTTAGAAAGTCAACCTAAGAGAGAGAGAGAGAGAGAGAGAGAGAGAGAGAACTAAAAGAGCATGCACATTAACATAAAAAAACAGGATCCATCCAAGTATTACAAGGAAATAGATAAACAAACACAAATTTGAAATGAACATTTGTTTAAAAAGATCTACTCCACTGATTCAATAAAACAAAAAATAATGAAGAATAAGGATTAGGGCAGTCCCTCTTAATCACGTACACTAGTTCAAAATCAGATACAAGTACAAATGCAAAAATGTGAACAGGAACGTATTTACATGGCTGACAAAGTTGGTAACTGAGACCTGGGTTGCAAACAGCTTGGAGAGTTTCATCTTACCATCAACGGACATAACATTTCTGAACTAAAGAAAAGACATATCCATAATCATCACCAACGTTTCTGGGGAAATCGTATGCAAAATGAGTCAGTAAATGTTCTAATGCGAATCTAAGACTTCATTAATGAAGAAAGTACACACAATATTGTCCACACACCATGGAATCGGATCCTTGTAATATCACATTATTGAACTGAGTCGACACAGCATTCTTGTCAAAAAGTTTCTGTTATCGTCTTCGATAAGAGACACTCCATATGAATCAAAATGTTCCACACTGTGGTCGTTGGAAACGTAGACTGCTACCCAATGGGTTCCTGGTCGATGAATGTCGTCAGTGTGAATGACATAAGCTGAAACATCTTTAGGTTTTCAATCAGGAAGTTCATTTTTGAAAGAGTACACATACAGTTAAGTAGGAAATTAGATAGTGTACACTTGATTTTATGTGTGGGGAAATCGGAAGAACATCACTCATTACTGTAAGTTATTATATACTCATTTTTTTCTCCATTACTTTGCATTGGCAGAATCGTGCAGTATTTCTCCATACTGCACGGCTTCATACGACAAGTGTGTCTAAAAATAGTATCGCGTGTTAGGAACTACTTTTTATTGTAAACAAACAATGTACGCAAATGAAGCAGAAACCGGAGCTTTTGCTTTATTAGATTTGTCTGTGGATGAACTAAACAAGCTGTTTGAGAGTAGAGATGATAAAGCTGACGATGTGGATGAATTCATTGAGTCACAAAAGAATCTTTCAACCAAGCAAGTGACTGAACGTGATATTCACAATGTACAGCGGTGGCTTTATGACAACAAACGTGAGGCATGCAGTATTTAAAATATCATTCTGATCATTTAGACACTTATTTAGCCGATGGTTCAGACTATGAACCGTGCTCTCTAGAGTCTATAAAAAATAGCATAAAAAGGCATCTTACGACCAAATGATATTCCGTTTCTCTCAGAGACCGCTAATTTTACAAGTCAGTCCAAGCACTAAATTCGAAAAAAAAACAACTAAAGAAGGCGGATTTTGGTATAAAAGCAAGTACCTCGGAGCCAAGAAGCCACGATAACGAAGAAGCCTTATTTTCCGCTGACGAAATGGGATCTCACACCCCAGCCGCTTTGCAATTTTGCCGTTTTTTTTTTTTTTTAAAGAAATTGTTTGGACTTATTATGACAGTGCATATAAATATGTAATCTATAGCTCGTAATAAGAATGACAATAAATGTACTTACTTTTCTGCATCCTGAATTTCTTCAAAATGTACTTTCTGATCCACGGCGCGAAATTGCACTGCAATCTAGACTACATTTCCAACAGAAATCACATTCCAAAGGAGAATTTACTGCACTCCAAAACGAAATGAATTTAATATTCCCTAAAAATATATTTAATCCTGCATCTTCTTGAGAATTTCACTTAAAAGAATTTCATATTTTGTCACCTTATGATTCCAAACTATCAATGACAGGACAGTAACACACGTGTAAGCTAGCTTGCTGTCGAGGCCAGTCCCTCTAGCTACATGTACATCGTACGTAATAGAACCAGCTAAAAACTAAAAGAGCAGAATGTAGCTGAATCAACATAAAAACAAAATCCCTCCATTCCAGATCAACTGGGAAAGTTCTTCCAAGGCGCAGTCATTCACAATATGACTAAAAATTTCAATTTTAAGTAGACCAAAATGAGATTTCTTTTTGAAACAAATCACTGAGCGCGCGGTACTCAACCAAGTTCAAAGGTCACTGGGCGGTGCCATGTGCGCATGAATACTTTTACTGTGTATTGGTTTAACTTCGGTTATGTATTTACTTTAGAATATAGCAGAAATTCAATTACTTTGTTTCTTGTAGTGTGTTCTTTTTTTATTCAGCCTTAGGTAGAAAAGCAAATTGAGTATATAATAAAAAGGTTACTGCATTTGTATAGGAAAATATGAACTCGTTTTTTCTGAGCTATACTGCACTCCTGACGTCGTGCAGTATAACTCAGAAAACTCGTTCATATTTTCCCATACAAATGCAGTAACCTATAAATATTATGTCATAATTAAATACTGTATTTGCTAAAATAGTACTCAGCTAGATTAAAGAAAATATATAAAGGTTGTGTACAATATGATGTTAGATTATTCTACTGTTTTATCAGGAAAGCAAAATTGGGCTACCTTGGTTAGACTTCTATTACTCAGTCTAGGATTTATGAAGCTTGGCTTGTCAAAGGCGTTGGTGATGTACTTTCTTTTGTAGCTGTTGTGAAACAAAAGTTGTCTGATAACATTTATTCAAAATTGGACTGGTAGTTTGGCAAATTCATCAAGATATATATTCTTCAGAACATTTGCTAATTTCTGCTATCAATCATATTTAGAAGATATTATAATCCGAAAATATAGAATTGCATTAACTGAATTAAAAGCATCCTCACATAGATTGGAGATAGACACTGATAGATGGAATTAACCAAATAAGACTCCCAGAGAAAACAGAATATGTAAATTGTGCTTAATTCTAGAAGATGAATTTAATTTTTGTGTGCAATTCCCATTGTAACTAGAACTTAGTAAGAAGCATATACCTATGTATGATAGGAGAAAATCTAACAGGTTCAAATATTATTATGTCACTATTAAAATATTATTATGTCACTTTAATAAATAGTTCCAATGCATGTCTTTTATTTATAAAGCTTTTCAATTTAGAGATAATACATCACTTCATTTATCAAACCAGATTGATACATTACATCAAATAATTTATATGGTATATTGACAATTGTATTAATTTAATGCAATACTACCTAACAAGATACTAGAATGTTAATTCATCATATTTTCCCTATATCAGATTGTTGTAATGATGCGTGTTATAAAGATAAATTATATTCTTTATTAGCATTGTATATTTGTCAAGAAGGAATAACAATATTATATGCAAACTACCTGTGCCTATCTATACCAAAAATGCAAACGCTAAACACAAAAGCCAAGAGAAAACCTGGACCACTAGATATTTGAATAACAGGGAAATCTACAACAAGATTTAAATAATGGAAGAAAAAAAAAAGAGAAGAAATAATTGAAAAACGGTCTTAAAATGGGTTTAGTATTTGTTGTGTGAATGTAATTGTTTCCTTCTCTGACTAAGAGTTTGATGAGCTCCAAACGTTGGAAACTGTTTTGTATTTGCGCCGTTACAACTTTTTGTGTTATTATATATATATATATATATATATATATATATATATATATATATATATATATATATATATATATATATATATATATATATATATTGATTTGCATTCCCTTGTGCTCTTACATGAATACTCTGGGAATCAGGCTCCAGTCAAGGATATATATATATATATATATATATATATATATATATTTATATATATATATATATATATATAAATATATATATATATATATATATAAATATATATATATATATATATAAGTTATACTGGCTGCTATCAATATATGCGTATGCTCAATGGTTAATTGGATAATTGGCTATTGCAATAATAAATTCCCTACATCAAACCGTGTCCTATTCTCAGGAGAATGTATACCCTTTCCACCCTCATCCAAGAAGACAACAACGACAGGCAAATAAAAAATAACGATACAAAGAATCAACGTTCTGGTTTTCTTTAAGACTTAACCTTTGTTACATAAAACCATCCAGCGGGGACATGATGAATTAACCACCTGCCGTATGCGTATCATTTTTGCTGATACAATTGAATTTAGTTATTCGTAGGTACGTCTTACTCATATCCAAGTTGTATCCTTTGTAATGCCATATAAAGCCCTTTATTAAATGCAATGAACAGGAATAGGAATCAAACAATGAGACATGATATAACGCCTTGGTTCATTCCATAGGTAAGAATGTATATATATTGAAGATAGCCAGTGTACCAGTTCTGAGCCAAAACAAAAATGATGGGCTGAAGTGTGTTATTTAATGAATTGTCAAATGTTGCAAAATTCTGTTTAAGGTATTACTGCACTAAGTAAGTTCCTCATACAGTTCATTTATTTATCTACATTAGTTTGATGAAATCCAGTGCATTAGTTATACATGTACTTTCATATGAACGTATACTATCTTACTTACATAAGTGGCCTTGACATTACCATACTCACTTTGGAATCAAATAGAGTGTCATAAACTCATTTGGATATTGATTTCCAATTGTCAAAAGATAATTACACCACTGAGGTTGATGAAGTTTTTATTTTGATGTCTTTAGAACCCAAATAATTGCTATATTCTTCCAATTAACTGGATCAGCATCCTCTGTACATACATCAACATTGCTCTCTTCCAGTCATCTTCAGCGGACAAATACAATTCTTTACTATAGAAAATGGTAAAGACATTTCTGAGTTCATAATATGTGTCAAGACAGTCTAATCATTACTTCATGTATGGCACCATTACCTGAGAAAACATTACAATGATCCCATCAATATTAAAATATCGAACCACCCGCCTCTACCCTATTCAAAATGTATAACTACCTCAAGGGTGAAGAAAGCACCTTGCATAGACAATTATGAAATCAAATTTTCTTTTGTTCCAAGTTAAGTTTCAAATAAATTCAAATCAATACAGCCATTTGGCAAATTAATGTGTGTAGTAGGTGCACTTCTAAGGAAGAAATCTTGTCTAAATCCGATGCCTCCTACATTTAAAAAGAAAACAAAACCTATATTTGTCAGCATCGCATTCTTCACATATTCACCAAATAATTTCATATTTATTTCACTTACGTGCATAAAATACTTAGCTATGGATGCATCTAGAGAGATTAATTATCAAAAGGTTGTATTCACCTTGGATTTTCCCCTTTAAGCTATTTAATGTATTTACAACACTACCTAGGTTCGGCATTATATTTCCTTGATTTTTCTTCATTTTGTTATGAAAATCTAGTGAATAAATTCCGATGTACCAAAACTATCTTACCTATGCTAGGTACTGACCTCGATACGATATACATAAAATAAAAAAAAATAAAAATAAAAAAAATCTTTCATTCATTCTACATTCATATCATGATCTATTCCAAGTTGTACAACCCTGAATGTTTGTACATCATCATTTCTTCTTTAATTCCTTTGCTTTTAATCATTATCTTTATTGTTATTATTATTATTATTATTATTATTATTATTATTATTATTATTATTATCTGACGTCTTGAGTATGCTAAAATTGTTTTCTGTGCACTTGCGAAGTTCTGTGGCACTGTACATTCTTAGCATGTGCAAATGAAAAAAAATCGAGTTGGATAGTTAATATATATATGTATATATATATATATATATATATATATATATATATATATATATATATATATATCTATATATATAGAGAGAGAGAGAGAGAGAGAGAGAGAGAGAGAGAGAGAGAAGAAGAAGAAGAAGAACAACAGCAAAATTATGTTCTCCTCGGCATGAAGAAATAAAAAAATAGACAATTATGTTCTCCTTCGGTATGAAGAAAAACAAATAATATATTCAAAAATCTTTGACTGCTTTGTAAATAGGAATACATCGTTGCTTCGTTTAAGAATATGTTTTGTCATCAATATAATTGATTTAAATTTAATTCGTTTAACTTTGTTTAAAAAATAAACTTTATTCGCATATCTCCTGCATGCAAAACTGTGGTTGAAGAAAGTACTTCAAAGCGCAGATTATTGAAAACATGCATAATATGAGTTTGTTATTATTATTATTATTATTATTATTATTATTATTATTATTATTATTATTATTATTATTTACAGAGAGTACACATGTCTGATACAAAACAATTTATGTTGGTCGCAGGAATCGACATCGGCACCGCTGGCTCTGGATATGCCTTCGGATTATTTCACCATTTAAGGACAGGAGACATAAGCCAGGTATTAGTTAGACAGATACCACAACTATTGTAGAGTGGGGCAAAGAAAAGAGTATCGGCAGAGAAATCGATGGCGCTATATCGCTAGAGGTTTCTCTGCCAATACCATTGGAGTCCCCCACTCTATGATATAACTTGTATCATACGAGGCAAATATCATCTAATTGATTTATTGTATGACCGTGGCATTCTTTTCGAGTTTTACATGAAAACTTTCTTTTTTTTTCTTCAAACGGGTAACATATGTTTCCCTTATGCGCTCAGTATTGCCATTATTTCATGTGATGAGAAAAAAGTTACTTGAAAGTGCAAAGGTTTCTTACAGTCCAGCCTAAATTACATTGCTATATTTTCTGGAACATATTCATGTTATGTTAGAAGGAGTTTTGCGGAATATATACCTGCAAAATATTAACAAAAAATATGTAAAACAGAATGTACAGACCACAATGCTATGGCATATTTCTAGATTTAATTTGTGGAGCAATGGTAAGAAAGTATGTGGGTTACTTTTCTTTTTTTTTTACTTGTGTTGGTTAAATTTTGTCTTGTCATAATTGGATGTTTTCTTTCATTGTTCATTTACAGGATGGGAAGATAAAAACAATCAATTTTTAATGTCTTTCATTGCATATTATTCTTTGAATCGATTTTGAAAATCGATTCTCTTTATCTCTTTGTAATCTAGATCTTTCCTCCAGTTGATTATTTTTGTTTTTTTGGTCAATATGATGTTTTCTTCCATTGTTCATATATAGAACGGCACGATAAATACGAGCAGTTTTAATGTATCTTTCAAGTTACTTGCTAAAAACTATTCTATTTGGAAGACTCTCTCTCTCTCTCTCTCTCTCTCTCTCTCTCTCTCTCTCTCTCTCTCTCTCTCTCTCTCTCTCTCTCATTGTGATATAGATCTATTCGACCAGAGACAGAAGACATCGTCTGATGACATTAATCAATATTCCACATGGTATGGCCCATCGGTGGAATAGCAGTTACCAAAATCTTAAAATACGGGAAAGCTCTGACGAGAAAGCCACCGTCAAACAATAACATAAGCTTTTGGCGTTAGGTCTAATAAGGTCCATCTTTCTCTCTCTCTCTCTCTCTCTCTCTCTCTCTCTCTCTCTCTCTCTCTCTCTCTCTCTCTCTCTCTCTCATGCACATCAACCATATTCCAATAAAAACAACAACAAAAGAAAACAGAAAAACATTTCTGAGGAAATAAAGAGCAATCTTAATCTTCATCAATTAATTTGTCAATTCATTCATCCATCAATTAATAATAAAAGTCAATCATTCAACTTATCAATTAATCAACTGAATCACAAGTTCTGTCCTGAATCAACCTTTTGCATGATTTTATTCCTGTTCATGTGTCTGACTTCATGTATAGTAGACAATTTATATTTATAAGTAGAAGAGCATATACTTGCATCAAGAAAAATACATTCAGGAGAAAATGTGTTAAATAAAAATGCCTTCTTTAACTATATTTATCATTGTTGCTTATCATTATCTTTCTCGTTTCTGATTTAGATTTAAGAAGAAAAAATTATTTTTGTTTATAATTAAGAGTAAATTCATCCTTAGAGCCTTGATAACTTATGTTTATATTTATATGCTGAATTTATTCTATGTTTTATCTTGCCCATGCATTCAGGCGAAAATTTACATGAAATCGTGTAGATCGAATATTTCTTCTTCATGCAAAGATTCAAGCCGCTTATTTGGGTCGTGGAAATATGTCTCTGAAGACATCAACAACAATACTTTTCAATCCAAAGAAGGAGTTTTCTGCATTCGGATACGAGGCCGAGGATAAATTTGCATATCTGGAGTGGGAGGAGGAACGCAACGGGTGGTACTACTTTAAAAACTTTAAGATGCTGCTTTACGATAACAAGGTTTGTAGAAGGTTTAACATTATTATGATCTCTTGAGATTACGGTTTGATATAAATATCGTTGACAAAGTTTGCAATATACATGTCACTGGCTGCATCTTAAATGTGATGGGGGAAGGAAGTTAATTGATGTACTGAACATGTATATAAACAACACAGTTATCAGGAAGACCTATTGGCGCATAGCCACAAAATTTATAATAGATCAGGTAAATTGTGTGTGTGTGTGTGTATGTCTGTGTGTGTGGAATATCAGTAAAATGTTACTTGTTTACAAGTACAACATTTCTAACGTGAAAAAATGTCGAAGGGTACATACAAATTCTGCATATTCCTTCCAGTACAATACATTTAGATACCCCCCCCCCCCAAAAAAAAAAAAAACAAAAAAAAACGACTGCATGCTAATTTAAACAATACGAAACATACGACATGCAAAGTGTTCTCTTTTGGAAATATTATAATATAGATTTGTTTTTCTTCATCAAAGCGCCTAATGCATGTTATGCAAGTATATTTAACGCTGCCAACCCAGAAATAGCTAATGATGTTTTTAAGGGTTTAGGTGTATTACATTGAAAGCGTGTATTTACTATGCAAAACATTTGACATTTTGAGTAATTGCTAATTTAATTTTAAAAATGAAGCAAATATAGCGTGATATAGAGACTTGAGCGATACTACGTTTTGGCACAATCAAGTGAATATAGGCTGAATAGACAGCCATCTACAAGTGTGAAGTTTATTATCATCATTTTCCCCCCCAAAATAAATCCAAATAAGTATTTTACAGATTTTATACACAATTTATACTTTGGAAATAATTATCGGAGTGTCAAAAACCACTTTCGCAAATATTCCGATGCTAATGCGACAAATGATCATATAGATCTAAAACGATTTGCTTCTGATCTTCGACAAGTTTAATATTCCTACATCACATGACTGGAAAACAAGTCGAGAAAATATTTTGATTTGGATGGAGGTATTAGTAGGTCCTACCAATATTATGGTGAACATCTAAAGATTAAGAAATCACAGCAAGAAAAATGAGGTTTATAGAAAACGGAAACTGGGTGAAAATTACACTGAAACAGTGAAAATCTGGTTTCAGTCAAGTTTCTAAGTAACCAAAATTATTTTGAAGTTTTCTAATCTTATTGTCATTTATCTTCTGTAATTAAGTAGTCTTTCCATCTTTTCTTGTATGCAGTTCATATAGATTCATTATTTTATCATTGAAAACATTCGTCCAGAATTATGAATGCTGTAATATCTCTCTTCAAGGTATGTGCGTGTGTATGTGGAGAGAGATAGAAAGAGATCCTAAGTTAACTTCGAGTGTTGATACAGCATTAAAAAAGTGAATAGTTGTCAATTAGCAAGAAGCGAAAACCTTAAAAAATTAGTCAATTGGAAATGGCCAGAATAGTTTGTATTTCTTGTTTTAATAACTATGATAACTATTTTTCCTGTGGCAGGTCTTATGTCATCGGTGAGATAAAGATCTTATTCCATATTATGATCAAAAGTGTTATTGATGATGAAAATGATGATAATGATGATTAATTGAACTTGCAAAAAGGGCGAACGACTTATCTAACAGCATCTTACCTATTTCAAACTTGTTAAATATATTTTTCAACTACTTTGGTTTACATGTACTTTTGGAATGGCTTGTGTCACGATGTGAGAGTGTGTGTGTGTGTGTGTGTGTGTGTGTGTGTGTGTGTGTGTGAGAGAGAGAGAGAGAGAGTTTTGTGTTTATTACGGAGGAAATTTATTGTTTGACTTTCTTAAACTCTTTCAGTTGATCCTTTATTAATCATAGTCTCCCTTCATTTCAATTAATATTCTATACAGCTTCCGCCTGTCAAGGAATATAACTTCTGAATTATACATGCATGTAACTATAATAGACTGTAAGAACATTACTGCATTATTTTTGTCTAGGACAAAGACAGCCACAAATAATAGTCTAAAATTTTTTGTAACTAATATATATCCCAAACTTCGAGTAAAACTTGCACAGAGAGAGAGAGAGAGAGAGAGAGAGAGAGAGAGAGAGAGAGAGAGAGAGAGAGAGAGAGAGAGAGAGAGAGAGAGAGAGAAAGAGATCTATTCGCCTATGAAAATTCTGTACTGTATTGCAGATAAAATTAAAGCAAGGAAGGAACTTTAGTAGTAAAAGTATTCGTACGTAGAAGCACAAGAGCACAATATTTTTAGCAGAAATATTGGAAATCAGTTCTCATGTTCCCTTCCATTTCTGCTTGTAATTTTACTCTCAAGTTTTATTTATCTCTGTCAAGTTCAGCTTAATGACTCTCGAGCCCTAATGTTCTCGGAGTTTTACTACGACAATAAAGTTTTTCTTTTTCTTTTATTTAATCGGAAATAATAGGTTTCAATTTATATTTTCACATTCATTCATGCTATTGTTTACATTCTTGATGAAGAAATATCAGCTTCTCTGGGAATATTTTGAAAGATGAGAACATGACAAATAAGAAATTATGAAATGTTTGATATTAAAATAGTTTTGGATATAGTAGAGGTTGCAAACAGGATAAATTGCCACTAAATATTGGAGTTTTTTTAATTGTGAAAATAGGAGTTCTCCTTCGACATATTTCTATCTAAATCTAGTCAGTTAGATGCGTTGCCTAAGATTTTGCGAATTTTGGGACGATGGTCTATTGTCCCTGTTGGTATAAATAATTTAAATATATTATTAAAGCTCAAAAACCCGGTGCACCCCCTGCAAAAAAATTCCGTTAAGTTGTGAGCGTTCCTTTTTTTGTAAGTCGCATGTTTGTAAGTAGTATAAGCGGGAGATATGGAATTTCAAGTTGCGCCTCCATTTTGAAAATGTGGCTCTATGGTGGTTATAGGAATTTAATGTTAAAATGTCTATAGGATTAGCATTAGTATGGCTCTATGGCGGTTATGGGAGTTTAGCATTAGTATATCTCTATGGCGGTTATGGGAATTTAAAATTGGGGCTCTATGTCTATTATGGGAATTTAATGTTGAAAACATCCATCGGATTAACATTAGCATGGCTCCGTGGCTGTTATAGGAATTTAACATAGTGTGTCACTCATTGTACAAGCACCCACACCCTACTGACCAACACCCAATATCTACTGACCAGCACCTATACCTACTGACCAACATGCATAATTGTTCATGGAGAGATGTGTAAGGGTAGGATATAATGTAAGGGGGTGAAATATAAGTCAACCCCTTTATAAACAAATCTAATTCACCTACCACTCCTATAACTCTATAACTTCCCTACCATCCCTTATAAACCAAAACTAAAATGTCCTCTCCAATATTTATAACCCCTATAACCATAGAAGTGGAGCATAAGGAAAGAAAAGGGTAGGAATATTCACAGATACACACAAATATACTTATATACTACAATACAAGACAGAAGAGTGAAGGGGGTAGGTTACATTTTAGTTGAGGAAGACAAAATACATACAAAACAGACAGATATACACACATACAAACTTAGAGTTTTAGCACTGATTAAGTAGTATCTCTGTTTCTTAGAGATGTGGGTGGCCCTGTAAAGAGCCGTTAGTTGTTGTCCTGGATCAAAGATCTTACTGATAACCAGGACAACTGTACCTCCACTTGCCACACATCTCCAACTCCATTGATCACCACCCCATGGGTTAATGAACAAAGAGAGGGAAAAGTGAAGCCGGGTAGGCTCACTTTACCAGTTCTCCACTCGTGAGATGGGGAAGATTCTCCTCCTATTAACGCTGCTGTTGCTGTTCCTGCCATCTAAGGAACCATTTCCATATCAACTCTTAGTTGCAGACAAGTCAACGATGGATGGTAAGACTGGCGAACGTGCCGCTTTATATGCTAGAGGCGCGGTCGTGAAGAAAGATAGCCCTGAAATTCAGTACGCAGACGTGAAAGAATACATCCCCCTATTACAAAGGAAAAGATCGAGAGAAAGAAAATGAAGGAGCATGTAAGAGAATTTTGTTTCTTCAAAGTCTCACAACCAACCAACACCAATTTTGAACACTGACATTTTTTTTAACAAACCCCGCCAACTCAACCATGAATAAAGAAATGAAGAGTGAAGATTAGGGTCAGTCGCTCCCTCTTTATATACAACTGACAAATACCGCCCAAAATATTAAACATGAACGTATTTACAAGGTTGACAACGTAGAGAAGTAAGATTTGACTTCCAATGATCTAGGGGAGTGTCATTTTGCATCGATGGACACTACATTTTTGAGCTAAAGAAAACAGATAACCATAATGATCCCTAACCACATTTCTATTTTTGCATCGTTTCTAGAGATAATAAGTCCTAAACAAATAAGAAATTTTCTAATTGGTGTCCAAGAGTACATTCATTCCGAAAATAGACACAATATTGTTCACACTATTGAATGTCGTCCGTGTTGATAACATAAGCTTTAAAGTATTTAGGTTTTTGATGAGGAAGTTCATCTTTAGCACACACGACTGGACCACAGGGAACTGTGTACGTACTGTGAGTCGGGAGGAAATGCAGTTCACATGTATTTATTTTCACAGATAATGAAAACTAATGGTTTCACACATGATTTTTTGTTTTATAAAAAGAAATGCCAAGTAAGTCGTAGAACTGGAAATCTCGGTATTCTGTTGCAAGAAAACTTCGATGCGTTACGTCTCAGAGGGAGTCAATGGAAATGTTGAAAGGTCTCCTGAGTCTTTTTACCACTCTTTCAAGATTTTTTCTTCTGGGATGAGAGTCCATGTTTCTTTTTGAATGAGCGTCCATGCTTCTTACAGACATTCTTCCAGCTTTCTTTTTGATTCATCATCAAACATTGGTAGTGTTGTTTTTGACTAGAATGATCGATTTGACAACCATAACAATGTTCTCTGGTTAGGAGTGTGATTCTTTTAGCTAAGTCTTGACCAAAACAGGAGACTAAGTATTCCTCTTCTGATGGTCATCGTGACATCCCTGCTGTTTCTTTCTTTTCTTCTCCACTTTGAGATGGGATCTGTGACCGCTCTTGTTTCTGTTCTAGATGGAAAACATCCTCCTCCTCTATGTCCATGGGTTCGTGATCATTGCTTTTTATAGTCTAGGATCATTTTTCTCAGACCGTTGATTTCAACGGTATTATAAAATTCTGTATACAAGATCATGTTCACTGTGTTCTCGAGGGCTAGTGCAAACTTAAATTTCACACGGAGTTGGCCTGATTTCAAAGGGTGGAAATGTCTCTCGTCACTGTCTTGTTCTGGAGTTAAATCAATTCCTCACAAACAATACCCTCCTGAATTGTTGTACAAACTGTCGTGGACACTGTTTGTTCCTAATTGTCATGTGGCTTTAAACAGAGACAAAAACGGTCTCAAGTAAGTCTTCTGGGCAAAGTTAGGTTAAATATATCTGGTACACAACGTCTGACCACATCGGTTCCCTTCTAATTTAGACACATTGAAATAGTGGAACTCGAAACGATTTTGATCAATAGTTACCTTAAGAGCAGCATTGCCGACGATGCCAATAGACACACGTTTAGGCAGTTGACATTGGAAGACATGATCTTCGATGTTCGATCGGAGTCCAGGGGCAACGGTAAAGGTTTTGGCCTCCACTTGTCGTAGAGACTACTTAGTTGTGGTTCTACTCAGAGTTTGACTGATGTTGTTCATTTGGCACGTTTCATGAGATATTACTAATAGGATCGTTTATATTTTATTTTAAAACTAGCATATTTGAATTTGAATTGATGATGCAATATTGTTGTTTTTCCAACCTGAATGTGTGCGGATAGAGGATGAGATATCAGCGTTGGTCTCTTTATATCATATCTCACCAAATCTGTCAGTTGCAGAATGATGTTTCTTGGAAAGAGATATCTTGGTATTAAACGTTGGTCATCCTGTGTTCTGCTACGGAACACGTTGGCGTCGCAAACTTTGTCTGGGATTTTGATTTTAATTATGTCCAAAGATAATAAAAGCTGCCATTTTTTCTTTGCACAAACTTACACCAGGTAGGTTTTTGCCTTAACGTTACGGAAGTATTTACGTTTTTGCTTAGTTTTCGGAACGTTAGTGAAACGGGATAGTTCCAAGGTCGTTTACGTTATATTTTGTCCAAGATTTCCTTTTATACTGATATTGACTCTGTCCTAATACGATTTACTGACAGGAAGGTAATGAGTATGCACAAATTCTCGGTGAACGAGATACGTGTTTCCTCCTTTATTGTGAGAAGCTATTGCATAATCCACTTTGAAAGAAATGACTCTCAGCAACGCGGCGGCTGTGTTTCCCACCATTTGTACCCGACTGCATCAGAGTACACAGCCATCAAATTCAGTCCTTCGTTCAGTATATATATATATATATATATATATATATATATATATATATATATATATATATATATATATGTGTGTGTGTGTGTGTGTGTGTGTGTGTGTGTGTGTATATACAGGATTTCTACAACGAAAGTGGTTTGATTCTCAACAATATTCCAGACTTGAGTGGGAGGAATGATTTCTACCAAAGCTACTACCCAATGAGCTGCGTGATCCAACTGGATGGCTTGAGGTAATTTTGTCGTGAAAGAAAATAATTTGTTGTTGGAAAACACATTCATAGAACTGTCAATAGGTAATGTAAAATAAAATTGAGCATTCATAGTTCGAATGTCCTTGTCTCCGAGGAGAATAACTTTCCAACAGTTCCAGAGGATTTATGTTGTGACTGGAGTTTGCGCGGCTGTCGTCGTGGTTGTTAGTGTCGGTATATTTCATCGAGGAATTGGGAAAAAGATAACAAATACAACTGCTGAATAAGTCCACAGTGGTTTATCTTTTTGTTGCAAATTCAAGTTTCGCTGTTTCAATGACAAACTACACCACAAAGATCTGAGAGAAAAATACGTTTTGATTTTTAGAAACACTTTGTACACACCACACCCACAATTTTTGTAGTAATTGAAGGGATGAGCTCGAGAAAGGAATGCAGTATTTAACGTCATATTCGTAACTTCTACTTCGTGTTGTAGTCGATGACTTGTAAAGCTGCAATATAAGAATCGAAACTGGGGAATATCCTTTCCAACTGATTTTGACCTCTTGTTGATACAACGTTTTCCCACGTTACGTGTTATTTGATCAATGCTTTCGATATCGTACACGTCGTCGTCATTCTTTGTCACTCGTTGTAAATCGGGCAAGTTAGAAGTTCCTTTTAACACTTCTCCGTTCATATCTTCAAATTTATAGATAGGAGTGTCACGTTTTAAATTAAATCGTCCAGCTTGGTAAACAGCCGTTGTTAAAGGTGTCTTTTGTTTTTCCAATGAGAAGCAAATCTTCTGTGTACGGCATTTCTTTCTGTTTTCTTGTGAAAAAAGTGACCAAACACGGCCAGTTCGGTTTGAGGTATCACTTCTTATGGAGCACATCCGATACTGCGATGGTACGATTCTTTGTAAGTCTTAACCAGACATGGTAACACATCGATGTATTGGAGAGTAATTTGATATGTAAAATATCTGCACATACATTCTTTCAAGGTTTTTTGAAAACGTTTCACTACACTGTCTCTGCTTTCAGGATTTTCAGTGGTGAAAATATTAACGTGTAGTTTTTTCAATTCTTTTTGAAAGGCTTGGTTCAGAAATTTGGTGCCTTTGTCAGTTTGTCATCGTAGAGGATGTCGACCACTTTGAACTTACTTTAGATGTCAAAGCAACCACCCAAGTCAATTTTGAAAACACATCAGCGGCACAAAACAAATATTTCTTAAGTCCATTGTACGAAGCTAAATGGGACACATCTGCTAAATCAGCTTGCCATTGATGATCGATCCTGCCACTTTGGTTTAACTTCTTGGACATTTTCATCGCATGCGTTTGTGAAACGTGTATGTCAATTGTTATTGTAATCATTGTCGTCGTACTTCTTGCAGACGTACACTTTTGAGTTTGGTTTAGGCTGCACGATACAATTTTTAAATGACTCCATAGCCAGCTACATTGGCAGGATTGTAGTTAATGCCAGCTAAAAGTGTTTCAATGTTATTGCTGCTCAACAAGTCACCCAATGTTCGATACTCTTAGGGTCGTGTATTGAGACCTCAACAGAAGTCATCTGTTCTTTGGTCTCTTTTTGACTTCTTTTTCACTTCTGTTTTCCCGTCTTTATGTTTTTCTTCTGTTGAAGAGGGTTTCGACATTTTCTTTTTGACCCAGGTTTTCATTTCTTCTCGCCTCACAGTAGAGGAAGATGTCAACATGGATGTCACACTATGGGAAACAGGTGTTTGAGCAGAGCGGTTTTGAAACACTTCCAACTCTTCTATTTTATTTTTCTCTTCAATCCCCGTGGCTGTGTCTGTCGTAGTCTTCGGAGCTGCTGCTGATAGTTTTCTTTCTTCAGTTTTCATGACAGTCTTGAAATCTCTCAAAGTAGGTTTAGCCGTTTCGTCTAAATTTTTCTAGTGAAACAGTTGAAGAAGTTGCAATACTTGTCCGTTCCGTTGCAAAACAATGTCCATTTCTGACACATCTGTTCGATCCATCTACGATTGTAACTCTTGCTGTAATTGTGACGTCTCCGTGAGATTAGAATTAGGGTTGTAAATGAGGCATCCGTTGCTCGTACCAACGATTGAGTTCCATCCACTGTTTGTAAGGAACCAAAGTAAATTTTCGTCCTTCCATAACGTTGAAATGTACAGATGTGCTGTCCTTCCAGAAGAACCAGTCATCCTTTTAATATTCCCCTTATCACGACCATACTAAACGAGGTCCAGCAATCTGTCGTAACAAGGGAGCAGCGCCTTCTAACACTGGACATATAGCATGGGAAGAAATTCTGCTTGTTGAGCGATCACATTTTGCTTTTCACTCTCTGGAATTTTCTTTTTCACCATTTGTCGAGAAAGGTGACGTTGTCGTCATAGTCGCCGTTTCTGTGTTTTGTCCAAAGGAACGTTCCTTTCTGTACATTCAAACAACATTCAGCACAACGTATCAATAGTTTCTTTAGGTGCTTTTTGAATGATCTTCTCTTGCATTGGGGCATTAGCTTTGGGTTAGTACAGACAAGACATCCCAAATTTTAGTTAAACGAGAAGGGATAGTCTTTATTTCCTTTTTTAAGAGACATCTTTAGACGTCGACGATGTTGTGAACTCTGAGAGAAAGACATCTTGTTCAGAGGAACTGAAGTGATTCTGGTTCGACACTTCTTTTATACTGGAATTCGTCTCTTCTAATTGTCGGGACGTCGTACCAAATTGACTTTGGGTGCTACTGGACGACGAGGTGTTCTCAACGTACTAGAAAGTGCCATCTTTTGTTTGGACGAATCCAGTAGACTTTGTAAGATTCCTGTTCTGTCTTGAACTTTGTTCTTATTGGTGCCACCTTCTCGGCCTCAGCAACCGCAGCCAGAGCAAAAAAAAAAAAAAAAAAAAAGATGTCAATGACTGATGAGAAGTAGACTTCCCTTGCGAGATGGGTTTACATTTTATCATCAAATTGGGAAACACTTGACTTAAATCAGGTTTATCTGGCATCATCACTAATGGAGGAGAAGAAGAAGAGACGGTAGCAGATGTTGGTGTGGTGTCTACAGGTCAATGTTTCCGTGAGTACTTGTGTGTTCGAGCCGAAGTACCTCTCTTTTTTGATGGTTAAGAGGCCTTTTTTGCTTTCTTCTTGAGAGAGGAGAAACATTTGGGGTATGAACTAGATGCCACTCTCTTCTTTGTCTTTTTCTTGCATTTTGCTTTTGGTAGATTTTGCCTTTTTAGCTTCGGTATTAGGATCCCATCTAAGAAGTGGAAGAATAATTACTCCTCCTGAAAAATCACTTCCACCCATTTTAAAGACAATCGTTTGAGTATCGATTCTTGCATCTGCAGTTTGTATGACAGCAACTTAATGCTTTCCAGAAAAAAAACCCCAGAGGGATGTAATTAATGTTGTGTAGTAATTTACGTACTATTAAACTAAACCAACGTACCACTTCTTTGAGACTAGCTTTAAAGAAAGCGAACGCACTTGTGCATTATTTACGCGACTGATGGCATACAGTATACAAACCAATTTGGCAAGACAATGAGGTATAAAGGAAATAATGTTGAATACTGTCAGCAATGGTATTTTTTAAAATAGTTTTTAGTGGGAAGATGAAAACCAGGAAGGGAACTTGTAAATTACCGAATCTTCTTCTTCAAGCCAATTTTCAAATAATCTGGAGTGGTAGATTTTAAACCGATCCGTAAATATGCATGGGGCAACTGCATGGCATCGTTTTATACGTAATTCAGCCGTCTTTGAGCCTGATACTAGCATTACGATGATGTCCTTTTCGTGTAAATCAAAGTTAAATTTCATTTTTGTTGTCTAGCATGTCATCGAAGATAATGAGATGCGTTGACTAGAGCCAGGCACGATATCATTTTCTTCGCGAGGAATCCGTTCTACAAACGAAATGGGTTATTCTGGACTTTCTTTAGTAATGTGTAAGTCAATTCCACCCTTTGTAGCACTATACGATACATCGTGGAGGACGATCGAACAAGTGATTTGTGTTCGATCAAACATTTGATAAATTCGGTTTTGCTTGAACCACTAGGTCCAGCAATTAACATGTTAAGGGGAATATACAGAGGTACTTCGGTACTGTGACGATCTAACCACCTTTCGGCAATCACTTTGAGAACATAGGATGCAACCAGTAAGTACCGAGTAGTTTGGAAACTTCTGAGAAAATCACCAAAAACACACATTTTATTTCTTTTATATATTTAATGTTTTCTTTTTTCACAGTACAACAAAAATGTCCACATATAAAAAAGCTCA
The DNA here is from genome assembly GCA_029931535.1 of Margaritifera margaritifera. Lineage (NCBI taxonomy): Eukaryota > Metazoa > Mollusca > Bivalvia > Unionida > Margaritiferidae > Margaritifera > Margaritifera margaritifera. The sequence continues at coordinate 885,199 of JAQPZY010001411.1, read as the reverse complement.
TGTTATATTTGTTTTTCTTGTGGGGGAGTAAGTCAAACACTTCTTTGGCATAGTTACTGACTTCTTGTTTCCAAGCATCGAATCCAAGATTTGTTCCAGTAATGTAAATCCTTCCAGTCCTTAATCTGTTGGTTTACACCACTAGCCACACACACACATCTTGGCAAGCCTGAAAGGTAGATAAAGTCGACGAATCTCTTCTTCACACAGTGTAGAAAATTACCGATCACGAATCGCACAACTTGTGAGAGAATTAATTTTTAGTACACACAGTTTTGGTCGCCATGTCTTTGTATGAACTGGTGATACATTTGCCACAGAGAATCCGTCGGACTATTTCTCTTTGAACTTCTAGAATCGACTGGCAAAATCATAATAGCGAGTCAAATCCACAGTAAACGTCTATTCTTTCTTTTATTCCTTATGAGCTTGTGGTATCCAGAGTGGTGTGTGAGTGCATGGATGACATCCATAAATGGGAACACGGACGGCATTCCTTTTGATAGTGGTTCAAGATCGTGGTGTATCGCTAATTTTGCAGGGCACAACATCACTCTCATCCCAGAGTACTGCATCGCACTTCATTCAACTTTGAGTGGGTGGGTCCATCCCATAGTTTCTGTGTTGAATTCATCTTTCTTGGTGGACGTCTTTTGCTCACAATAATCTTTGGTTTTTGGAACTCTCTCCCTTTTTATACTGATGGACGGTACACGTACGGCACCGTGTTGTGATTGGGATGTCGCACTCTTCTCTCTTAGAGTATCTGGTACACTTTTTGGAAGGGACGACTCACGATTGGATGATCTGATAAACGTACAATGTTATGAGGGTTGACCGTTTTGACACGAAAGTCTTGATCATGACATGGTTTTAATGCTTCTTTTAACAGGACAAAGTTCACTCGTACGAGAGTTCGTTGTCAGTCCTTTTCCTTTACCTGTGGTATGAAGTTGTCTTTTCTTATCTCGGTACTGGTAGCCGAATTGTTTAGGTCCTCCACTGGCTAAACTCAAAATAGTCTCTTCGGGATGTTCGTCAATCTACGCTCCTAATCGTTTGTCTTTGATGTGAGGGCGATAGCCTCTGTATCGATCGATGCACATGAAATTAGTAGTGTCAAAATAAAGGACGCAGTCTCCTAAAAGGTTCCAACACGGAGTACAATTTTAAGCGGGCATTGTGTGTCTCATAAGCAACGATGATGACAGTGCCAAACTTGTCGGGTAGAACAAACTCTGTGGCCTATTCATAACTCATCAAGATCAAATCTTCACGTATGATTTCCACGTTTTAACGAGTTTTTTTATCGTCGATGAGCTGAAAGTATCGACTTGGATCAACAAAGTATTCAGTCTTAGGCAACATCGGACTTTGAACAAATTTTCTTCACAGACAATTCAGAATGACGTTAGCAAACGACCGTCTTCCTTCATTCTGTTCTACGTGTTCCAAGTCGATGTCTTCTAGGGATCGGTACCATTGTTTGAATTGATCTTTTTCTTCTAGAATCATACACCAGGAAGGATAGCCATTGCTTCTTGTGTCAATTTCAGAAACTCGTTGAGGTAGCCTGAAAAATTCCATGGACTCGAGATGTCGTCCTGTGAGTATTGTTCTGTGGTAGGAAAGGACCAAATTTCGTAAACTTTTAGCAATCGGTATCCACGACCAAGAACATTAATAATTGGACCTCACCCACTTTCCTTTCAAGGCGCGTTCTTGGTCATCGTGACTACAAAGTTGTTGTTGATTACATGTTTCAGCAGACGTATGACATAAAGGAAACATCAGTTTTCGATGGCAATGATAAAGCAACATGGGATGGCACAAATTTGTTTGTGGAAGAACTTTACATGTGATCAAACCTTCGTACTACCGAACGTGTTCCACGTCGATGTGTTGTGTCTCAGTTTCAGAGTCATTAGTAGGAACTCGAGCATGCTTACACACCCAAGGATACAACGAACACATATCGATGTATTTCATTTGGACGCCTTGAGATTCGTCGGCTTCTTAGAACAAGCGTGTAACATTTGCTCGTCCTCCAAGCAAGCTCTCAAAGGTTCGAGGTATGTCCACCACATCGCAGTCTTCAACGATGCTACGAAATTCTGGATCTGTTTTCAAACGTCGATCATAGTAGTAGTGTTTCCACATGTCTACCACTTGGTATCCTTGACTTCCCAAACTTAGGCGTCTTTTGTAAGTTTTGTCCTTCAAATCTTCCATGGCGAATCCTGTCACGAGATGTTTAAGTTCTAGGTGAGGATGACACTTATGACATCCATGAAATAAACATCCTTGAAATTCGTACACGATTTTTAGGTTTTTTAAATACCAACCATCCACGGAATAAGATACAATTTTCTTTTCTCCAGTTTCTAGTATGTTGTATCCACTTGTCTTGAGTTTGGCACAAGTAACGTAATCAACGCAACGCCTTGTATGAATATCGACGGCTGACAGATCAATACGACTGAGTTGGTATGATTGCTAGTTTGTCCATGGGCATAAAGCTCTTTCGGTACACTAACACACACTCTTTGGCAACGGTAGAAGATTCCGTTAAGGGATAGATATCTCAGTGCCCGAGAAATAGCTGTCGAAATTGTCCACAACAACGTCTCAACATCTCTGGAAACTCAAAAGGGCCCAATGAGTGGGCTTGGTAACAGGTGTAGAAAACTCCGTGCTGTTATGTTCGCATACCATCAGGGTCGTGGTAACGGGCTTCAGGCAAATGTGGGAGCACCACGTATTGATTTCTTTTGGTATTGAAAAACGACAAAATCAGTTTCGATCAGGTCCTAGACTATATATAGAGGTGCGTTCACCCCTTGTGTCATCCGTTCTCAAGACAAGTCGATGTAGACCAACATGGAGTCATCAACTATAATTTAAAACATGCGCTTTAGTTCATATTACCTTATGTATGTGAAGTCATCGTAGACTATCTCCAAGAATACCGATATCGTTATATGGAAAAGAAGAGTGTGTATTGAAAGGAAAGGGGTGCCTCAAGAGAGTATTGGTCTATGGACCTGCAGTGAAAAAAAGCTTGCAAAGAACAGTGAAGCAGTGTCTCCAGTGTTAACCATCTTTGGTTAATACGCCCCCCCCCCCGGCCTTTTCAGGGTCACCCATATCTCTTATTGACAGAATTACTACTTAAATGATTGAAATATATTGTGGTATGTGTGTTTGTATATCTTTGTCTATTGTTTTGTCTTCCACAACTTAAACTTATCCCCACTCCCCATTTCACTCTTCTCTCTTGCATAAAAGTATATAAGTATGTTTATGTGTATCTGTGGATATTCCTACCCTTTTCGCTCCTTACACTCCACTTCTATGGTTATACGGGTAGTAAGGGAGAATTTTAGTTTCGTTTATAAGGAGATGGTAGGGAAGTTATAGGGTTATATGGGTGGTAGGAAAATTAGTTTTGTTTATAACGGGTTTGACTTCTATTTCACCCCTTTACTTGAGATTCTAGTTAGTAGGTATATGTGCTGTTTGGTAGGTATTGGGTGTTGCTCATACTAATGTTAACTGCACAATTTTTTTAACATTCAATTCCAATAACAGCCATGAACATATGCAATGCTGCATACCTTGAGCTTAGACGAATCAGCTCCATTCGCAATTATCTTTCAGTTGATGCCACGAAAACACTTGTGTGTTCCTTAGTACTTTCAAGACTGGACTATTGTAACTCAATTCTATCTGGTTCATCTCAGTATCTACTCCAGAAACTTCAAAAAGTTCAAAACACAGCGGCTCGGATCATTCTTCGAGTGCCACGAACAGAGCACACCTCTCCCCTGCTCTGTACCCTACACTGGCTACCCATTCGATCCAGAATCAAACACAAAATTTGTTCTCTGTGCTACGTTTCACTGACTGGCACCAGTCCAACATACCTATCTCACCTCACCCATGTGTACACACCAGCAAGATACTTACGCTCCTCTTCCGACACCCGTATTCTCATTATTCCCAATACCAAAATGAAGTCATACGGACAACGTTCTTTTGCATACCAGGGCCCAGCAACGTGGAACGAATTGCCTACTGAACTTAGACACAAAGACACAGTGATCTCATTCAAGAGTGCTCTTACAACTCACCTATTTCGACTGCAAGAATAGACCTAAAGACTTAATGTTTTCTTACCTTAACTATTTTCAGCATGTTTTTGTTTTCTAATTTCATGGTGTTTGTTTTTTTTTTTTTTCTTTCTTTTCGTAATCATATCATGATATATGTTTTTCTTTTTAGGTTTTATAGAATGTTGTAAAGCGCTTAGAGCTTCTAAAGATTAGGCGCTATACAAAGTCCTCATTATTATTATTATTATTATTATTATTATTATATATCCCTAATGATAAATTCCCATAACCGCTGTAGATCCATACCAATTCTAAATTCCCATAACCGTCATAAAGCCATAATAATGCTAATCCTATACACATTTTAACATTAAATTCCCATAACCGTCATAAAGCCACATTTTCGAAATGGAGGCGTAATGTCAAATACCGCCCCTTTACTATTTACGTATGTATGTATGTAATGTATATATGTATGAATGTATGTTATATATGTATGTGAGAGAAGGGGGTCAATCATACACAACGGTTTTTGTGTGTGCGTGTGTCAGAGAAATGCGATATGCATTAAATACATTGCCTTAAATTGTTGCAATAATAAGTCCAATTAGACAACTAAGAGATCACAGATTCTACCAAAAACTAGACCAAGATCCAACACTGGACTATGGAAACACTGTTACAAATATTATTTTTGAGGAGGCATGCCATATTGGACACATAGACCAGCAAACCAAAGTCTACTTAAGCCCAGAAAACCCTAGAGCAGGAAGATTTTATCTTCTACCTAAAATACACAAATAAGGAAACCCGGGCAGACCTATAATCTCCGGTAACGGACATCCCACAGAAAGGATATCAGAATATTTGGATCATTTCATGAGACCACATGTCCACAAATTGCCATCCCATCTTCAGGACACGATCGATTAGCTCATAAAAAGGAAAGCAAGCGAACCTTTCATGCCAGTTACAATGTTTGTTTCCTTAGACGTCACATCCCTGTATTCTAACATACCGCACAGTGAAGGGATACAGGCATGTAGGGAAGCATGGGAAACAAGAACTGTAGACAATCCGCCCACTCATTTCCTAGTTAAACTTCTGGAGCTAGTCCTAAAACTCAACAACTTTGTATTCAGTGAAGAAAACTATCTCAAAACCAATGGGTACAAAAATGGCCCGTTCGTATGATAATATTTTCACGGAAAGACTGGAGGGTCAACTTTTGTCATCGGTGGAGCTTACACCATACCATTGGGTACGCTTCATTGATGATATAGAAATGAAGTGGCAACATGGAAGAGAAAATCTGGATGACTTCATATCAAAAGCAAACAGCTTCCATTACTCAATAAAATTCACGGCAGAAGTCTCCAACTCAGATCACGTCTTTCTGGACACAACAACCAGACTGGTAGAAAACAAATTCCATACAGACATCTACTCAAAACCAACTGATAAACACCAGTATCGTCTCCCATCCAGCTGTCATCCAAAACATTGTATTAGAAACATCCCGTATAGCCAAGCACTGTGGATACGCAGAATTTGCTCCGACGATGAAACATTCCAAAAAAAGATCTGAAAAGTTATCTGAACATTTTATGAATCGAGGCTACGACAAAAACCTGATAGCGGAGGCAACACAAAGGGCCAAACAAACAAACCGCAATGACTTATTAAAATATAGAGAGAAGGAAAAGGTTGATCGGATACCATTTATCATGACCTACTATCCAGACAACCCCAAAGTTGACAAAATCATCCAGAAACCTGGCTCATCGAGGAATCTTGTGACATACTAAAGTTAATCCTTCCGAACAAGCCAGTAGTAGCCTACTGCAGACCAAAAAACCTCAAAGACATCCTAGTCAGAGCGAAGCTAACATCAATCACGAACCAAGACCACCCTAGCAAATCTGGTCCCTGTGGTGATAAAAGGTGCAAAACCTGTCAACATATGATAGAGACCAGCACATTCTCTAGCACAGCGACGAGCGAAAAATTGGACATACATGGTCCAAATAGAAAGTGCAAAACAGAATGCAGTTTATCTCATCACATGTAAGATCTGTGGTCTTCAGTATGTCGGAGAAACTGAAAAGCTACACAAAATGACCAGTCTTCACAGATCTGATTGGATGACAAAGAAGCTGGACAGAAGTCCAGTTGCATAATACTTCTCTTCCCGTGGCTACACTTTCAGTGATGTAACACTAACTGCAATTGCTCACAACCCCAACTAGAGTTCTGAAACCAGGAAAGAAAACGAATCTTACAGCCTTAGAACACTGAAACCAAGCAGCTTAAACCATCAAGACTGGAAAAAACAATCACACTAAAATATAATCATCATCTGTTTACAGCCACCACATTTTCAATTAAATAATGAATTAATTGTGCACATTAGTTACTCACTCATCTATAATTACTACTGTTTTGTTTGTAGTTTTTCCATGTATAATTATTGCTATGGTCATTACTCGCCCTACGGAAACAATAACATATCCTGGATATAATCTGCGGTTACACCAATTTACTTTAAATAACAGACGGCGATATGGCTCATCCCTTTGTAGGTCAAAACCTATTAAGTTGCAGCATCAGCAGTCCAGTTGAGGCCAACTAGACGACACATCAGACATTTTCAAGATGTAGTTCCCGTAGAAATAGTTATATAAATTGTTGTAATTTCAACGCTTTTTGTGTTTATTGTTTGTCTTGTCTCCGTTTTATGTTTGCCTTTGAAAAAGACTCAATGAGAGTAGAAGCGCTTAGGCTAGTTGAAAACTAGTTTTGTACTGTTTATATATTATAATTTATATATATATATATATATATATATATATACACACAACATAACACTTCTTTTATCAAAATTTTATACAGTTTTATATATTTCCTTATTATTAAGACAATAAGGAGACAAAGTATCTAACCGATGAATCCAGTAACTTTCTTTAATCAGTCTCTTCATCTCTCGATGCACAATATCGAAAGATTAGGTGTTAGTCCTCATTTCCTTACCCACTTACTTGACATCTTACCCTTACACGTCTGTTTGCAGATCTGAGTGTGAGTCAGTAGGTGAGGGTGATATTCAGCAAGTATTGATCGGTAGGTCTGAATGTTGGACAGTAAGAATGGCGTGGGTCACTTCAGATGGGTTCTTGTCAGTAAGATTGTGTAGGTCATTAGATGTTTGTGTAGTCAGTAAAGATACGTATAAGCTAGTAAAGATGGGCATTGGTCAGTGAGACTGGATGTTGGTTATTAAAGATACTTATTGGTCAGTAAAGATGGGTATTAGTCTGCAAGACTAGGTGTTGGTCAGTAAAGCTGGTCATTGGTCATTGAAGGTAGGTGTTGGTCAGTAAGGAAGGGTATTGTTCAATAATATCAATGTTAAATTTCCATAACCGCCATAGTGACCAAAATTCGTCGTAATGATAATTCCTACAACTGCCATAGTGTCCCTCAGAGTTGATCCTGTGCTTGTTTTTAAAATTAAATTCCCATAACCGCTATAGGCTCATTTTTAGCGATACAAATGTCCCCATGTACTACTTCAGAGCAACAGCTGGATTCCAAGGGTGACAGCGCCATTATGGACGTTACACACGCCAATGGTCGACACCACTTACTCAGCATATTTACAAGTAGCTGCTGATCAGCATCTACCAGGGTCAAAGGTTCTGTTTCCGGGTCAATCCAAACAAAGTTGTAACCATATCACACACTGACTTTGGATGTGCACTTCTACCACACTACGTTTACAACCACAAGAAAACGGATCACAAAACAGAATGATTCATGCTTTTTCCCAATTATTCGATAGTAAAAATCGGTTCAGGAGTATTTCACATCGAAAAGAATAGCCAAACAAAACGTCTAAATTTAGATCATGGCCTGACATCTGTCTGACCATAATTTTGTGACAAATTTTAGTCGAACTTTTCAGTTTGAATGCTATACATATTACAACTTTACTCAGCAACTCTGATTACTTTTTACAACAAAATTTAAGTCTGACAGCTATTGGAAATTGTATAGTGTTGATGTTGAATAAAATGCAATTTTACTACACATCTTTCTTATTAATAGGACTTTTTCAAATCAGTAAAAAAAAGTGTAATGTGAGATAATTTCTATCTGAAAATCTGTTTGAAATGAAGAAAACAAAGATAAATTTAATTGTTATACATTTTAAAAGCTTTTTAACGCATACATACAAATTTTAGGAAAAAAACAAACAAAAAAACCCACAAAAAAAAAAAACAGCATAAGACTGCCAAATTTTAGATAGCAATTTTGACAAACCAATGACTTTTAAGACAAATCGTTGTTTGGGCCTATGCAACTTACAGCGTTTGATTCAGGGCAGTAAGTATGTAGCTCATTATGATCGTGGAAAATAATGTAATATACTAGTTCAAATTTGTATATGTGTACATGCTAAAGAAAGAATGACAAGAGCTATATCCTTATTGTGTCAGATACTCAGCCAGTTGTTAGGAAAGTAATATCACACTCATTTCACCCACAGTGTTGGGACCAGTACCTTGTTTTATAGCTCAAATGCACAGGAAACTATAGGCAAACATACGTCTTTAAATCTTTCACACGTTGAAAAAGCATCTCAAGATATATGTAGATATATGTGTATTGCGTAAAAAAAGGCTTGGATAGAGAGTGACTAAATTTAACGATGTATTCGTTGGCGTAAATGCATTTCATTAGTACGTACATTCCAAATTTGTAAAATATGTATGGACTGTAAGACTGCTGGTCAATTGTTTTGAAGTTCTATCTAGATTTTCACACCATGATCCAGAGGGTACTTGTGGACTCAAGTTTAGTGTAACATGCGAATGTTACCTTAGTAGTAGATGGGGGGTAAATAGGGCACGACGTCATTGGGGGCACTCTGGGGCAGTAATGGGAGTTTAACATAGTGCCCCAGACAGGCCCCAAAAGTGCGGGGTAACTGGGGCAGTGGGGGCACTCTGGGGCAGTAACGGGAATTTATCATAGTGGGGGTCACTACATACGGGGTGTGGGAATAATTAATCTTTCTTGAAAAATGGGTGGTCCTAAAAAGGACCATTGGAGGAAGATTATTATTTCCTCCAACATTGGGTAAAGAAGCTTAGGAAGGTGGTGTGAGATCTTTTTTTCTTGGTTGGAAGTGTTGGTGAATCAGGTAGCCAGTCAGGATGTTTCATCCGCCTGAATTTATCTTGGATTTTCATCCAATTTAAATTCAGGCGTTCGAATTCCTTTTCTTTCCTGGCCTGTTCTTTCTTGGAGCGTTCAAGAGCCCACAAGATCTTAATGTGAGCCACTTCCTTTTCTAAAACTTTCTTTAACAATACCTTCACCATGTGAAGGTTCACCTCTTCGCGCCTGACGTTACTGGCGGGTGGATAAATATAACAATCTTCCTGAACTCGGTTCAGGAAGTATTCCACCTCAGCCAGTAAATCCAGGCTCTTCTTGATGAACCCCACACGGCAAGGGGTTGAGGAAGTTTTTTGTCTTTCCTCCACCAAGACATCAGTCACCAACCTTCTTGCTGATTTGAGAGCCGCTAGTTGGCTGGTGACGTATGGTTTGGTGGCAGGATATCTCCACCAATACTCCAACCTTTCCATCAAGGACTCCACATCCACCATTCTATCCCAAGCTACTTGTAACAATTCAACAGAGTTCATTCTTGTAGAGTGAAAGTGTGAATGGCGTCACTGTGGAAGGCACCGCTTTATATGCTAGAAGCGCGGACGTGAAGGAAAACATCCCTTACACCTAAAAAAACAAAAAAAGAAACATCACCCCACTACCCCGCGTCTGACGTCATTTCATTTGACGTCATTCTAGGCTTCGCGGATTTTGTACTCCTTCACCCCTTACTCTAAAAAGCGCGGACCTAAAAGAAACTACTTTTGATAAAAATCAAACACACACCATACCATCCAAATTTTTTAATTTTTTTTTATAAACCAAACACACTCCACATACATACCATTTTTTTATATTTTTTTTATATCCAGCACAAACTTACACACACCACACTATCCTTTTTTTATTTGTTTAAAAATTTTTTTTATATTAAACTTTCACACACCACACAACCCTTTGTTTTAAAATTTTTTTTTATATTCAACACACACCACAAACATATAAGGGAAAAGGTTTTTTTTGTTGGGTAGACTATCACAAACAAACATACAAACATACAAACATATAAAACATATATATGGCAATATGAGAGTAGTAATCTTTTCTAGAGATTGGGGTGGCCCTTAAAAGGACCGTTGGGTTTAAGAAGTTATGTTGTTTTTTAACTTCTTAGGGGTGAAGTAGCAGCAGCTCCAGCAGGGCGGCCACGTTTAGCAATGGGTGTCACAGCTTTAAGGCAGGCAGGTCTCTTTCGGGTGAAAGAGAAGGCAAATTCTTCACAGTCAATCTTGCAACTTACTTCGCCGTCAGGTAGTTTGTTACACTGCATAAGTTGTTGTTGCTGTTGCTGTTGTTGTCTTTGCTGTTGCTGCTGATGCTGTACTCTTTGTCCCATCTCCCATTCTGTTCTTTCCCGAAGTATTTCTTCTCTCAGGACCTCTTCTACTAGATCATGCGCCATTTGAATGAACGTCATCGTCTTTCTCTCCGGTTGGGTTTCCATCAAATGATTCTTCACCCTCATAATGTTTACCATAGCTTCATTCAGCTTTGTAATCTTGGTTGCTGCCATCTTCTTCTTTTGGAACTGTTGAGATCTTGACGAGTCAACGAGAATGACTACACTGTTGTTGTTCTTACATTAGAGTCGCGTTCGCCCATTCGGGCATGTGCGACTATATACCCCCACAGCGTGCAAGCACGCATAGGGGGGTTGAGTGGTCAGGTGTGTTGACAGATTGCAACCACCGGACTCTATTTTCAGTACTCCCCTCCAGCGCAGCACGATTCCCCACAATTAAGGGGGTTAAAATGATTGCGCGCTATTGGAGGATGAGTACCGTCTACACATCCCAGAGGGATGTGTAAATTATTTCTGAGTACACCTCCCCAGCGCAACATGGTTCCCCACAATTAAGGGGGTTAAATGAATGTGCGCTATGTGAGAGTGTGTACCTTTATACCTGTACATAGGACTAGAACCACAATGTTTACAGGTATATGTGTGCGCGTTGTAGCGCACGTTGTAGATTGAATTGTGTCAAGTATGCTGTCAGGAGTGAAAAGGCGGCACGGACTAAGCAAGCGAAAGCGCGAAGCGTGGCGGGAAGCCGAAACGCCAAGAACGTACATACATGATCAAATTCTGCCCAGTTATACTAAGTCGGGGTGTCCCTAATACCAATAAAGTGTAAGCCACTTGTTCAATTATGACAATACATCGAGTTTCGAGATTTTGTTTAATTAATTCCTAATAAATTTTTTTTTTTTGAATTTTGCGTACATAGTGTACATATTTGTCCAAAAATAATATCAATAAACGAGTACAAGTTACTCATATCATTTTTGTATCACGCACAGATAATTAATTAGAGAATGTGTTTTAGACGGTGGTTCAAAATTGATCAAATTTGAGTTTTAAAAGAGTATAATCGAAAGGGGTTTTCGAAAAAAGCCAAATTGAAAACCCCATTGATTCAGGCAATGAAATAGCCCTTAGAAGGACTGTTTAGCCCTTAGAAGGACTATTATTCAGCAGGTGGTCCCCGGTAGAGAAGCTCTGTCTGTCTGCCATGCTGGCTCTCTCCTTAACGCAGCGCCCCCTTGGTAGCTCGCTTTGTTGCTGCTCCATGTGGTCGGCTGTTGGCGGGGGGATAGGTCGGCATACCAAACTCCATTGGACAGCACAGCAGCTTGGCCCCATACTTCCATACCAAGAGCGAGTCCTTGTAGTTGTAGTTGGGTGTCCATAGCTGCTGCAAGGCTGCCAAGACTGCCTCCTTCCCTCCTCGTCCACTGCGTCTCCCTCTACCGGTTAGCACGTCTGCCACACGTCTACACTCTCCACCTGCTGCTGCCTGAATGATGACTACACTGGCCAACGCACCGCTTTATATGCTTAACGCGCGGACGCGATGGAAAACATGGTAAGGTTTTTTTCAGATCGACAGTGAGATCACAGATAGAGGGAAAGAGGTAAGTTTTTTATATCGATAGAAAGAGAGAGAGAACATAATTTTTTTTTTCAAATTCAATAAAAAAACAACACAACACCATTTTTTTTTCAACAATAACCATTTTTTTAATCAACAATAACCATTCTAACATAAAAATACTAATAATTCAACAAGAAATTTTTTTAAACAGGAACATATTTACAAGGTTGACAACGTTGGGGTGGTAAACTAAACCTCCACCTTTCTACATCGACATCATTCTGATTGATATGACGCTTGTGAGCTAAAGACAAGAGATAACCATAATGTTCACAAAACCATTGTTGTACTTTAGCATCATTTCTAGCATAGTCACTATTAAACCAAGTCAGTAAATGTTCTAAGGAATATCCAAGACTTCGGTGATGAAGAAAATGTACACAATATTGTCCACACACCATGGAATCCGATCCTTGTAATCGAACATTATTGAATCGAGTCGAGACGGCATTTCTTCTCATAAAGTCTATGATGTCGTCTTCCAAAGGAGGTAATCCATAAGAATCAAACTATTCCACACAGTGAGCATTGGGAAAGTACATGGCAACCCAATGGGTTCCTGGTAGATGACTGTCGTCGGTATTGATGATATAGGCATGAACGTTTTTCAGTTTACGATGAGGTAGTTCATCTTTAGCACATACCACAGGATTCCAAGAAGAAGTGTAGGAACTACGAGTCGATAGGTAATAAAGTTCTCTAGTATCCATTTTTTTCTTTCTTCTTTTTTTGTCTTCAATGGAAAAAATAGATCACCAATTCACACCTGACTTTATGCTTGAGTTGATCTGTCTTGTAATTCCAGGAATATTCACGTCGGATAGGCTCTGCACTCTGTTCAATGAGTCCTTCGATTCGTCTGATCTCCAGAAGAGTAAGTGGAGGAAAAGAAGAATTCTACAAGACTTTATACCACTGTTTCAACACGTGTTCATCTGAGATTTGTGACCAGGCCGTTTCCAAATAGTTATCCAATTTTCTTCACCTGTCAACATCATACATTGGTCGTGTTGTATCTGACTGGGATGATCGTTTTGACATCCATAACAATGTTCTTTAATCAGACTGTTAATTCTTTCAGTCAATTCCTGAGCATAACAGGACACTAACTGTTTTTCTTGTTCTGGAAATCGACAAGCCATAAATCCAGTAAACTTTGGAACTGAATTGTTTTCTTCTTCTTCTTCTTCTATTCGAGGTACTGAATGAATGACTTCGTCATCATCATCATCCTTTGTGGTAGTTTGTGACTGTTCAATCACTTCACAAAATCCCTCATCTATCTCCATAGGTTCTTCGTGCTGCATCTTTTTTTCTTCTTCTAATAGTCTAGAATTACTTCTCTCAAACTGTTGATCTCTAGAGTATTATCAAATTCTGCAAACAAGACGACGTTCACTGTCTCAGGTAGAGGATTTGTAAACTGAAGTTCCACTCGAAGGGGGCCTGATTTTATAGGGTGGAAATGTCCTTCATCGCTGCCTTGGTCCGGAGTGAAATCAAATCCCCACAAGGCATACCCTCCTGCATAATCGTCGTACGAAATGCCGTGGCTGGTGTTGGTGCCTAACTGTCCTGTGGCTTCATACAGGGTCAAGTAAGATCGTAAGTAATTTTTTGCGTTGACGCTAAAGTCAGGGTCAAAAGGTCTGGTACACAAGGTCTTGCCATCTCGACTGACTTCTATCTTGGAGACGTTAAAGTGCTGAAACTGGAACGGATTCTGATCGTGGACTCCGTTGAAGGCTGAATTTCTGACCATGCCAATCAGCAAGCGTTTGGGGAGCTGTCCTTGGAAGATGTTATCTTCGACTATGGATCGGAGTCCAGCGGCCACAGTAAAGGTTTTCACTTCCACACGTCTAAGAGGATACTTAGCAGTGGTTCTGCTCAAGTTTTGACTGATGTCGTTGGCCACTTTTGGTAAGACTTCTACACGTCGCACATAAAGTTTGGCTTCTTGGATGACAGTTTTCTACTCATTAGCATTAGCCATCAAATGGAAAGAAGTACTAATGCGATCAGTCTCAGGCGTACATCTACTCCGTTCAACAAATACTTGTCTTGCAACCACATGTCCAAATGCAAACGATCCATCAATTCTAAACTGTGCCCTCTGATTTTCTTTCGACGGTCGTTAAATCCCACATTGTGCGGCTCTGCTGGAGTTATTCTTGCATTAGCAAAATCAGCACCCTCAATCCTGGCCGGTACTGACACCTCTGTGTCGTTGAAGGTATTCTCTCCTGCGGTGTTAGGTTTCCAGACCACTGAAGCATCCAGATGAGTGTTCTTGGCTTCTTTTCCATACGTCAAGAGATTTTCCAAGTAAGCACGGTAAGGGTAAGTATCCAAACTGCTGCTGACCAGTTTGTTATTCAAGTACAAATCTATTCCACTGAACAAGGAATGCATGAAATTATTGACTGGAGCGACTCTGGAATTGCCATCAGGAAGGCTGCTGTCCGCCGTTTTGATACCTTTGAGTTTCAGGAACAAGTAGCTGTCATTCAGATCGATGTAATCTTCGGTTTGTCCTTTGATTTCAAATTCGATAGAAGCTGAATCCGACAAAGACGATACAGGATGAAATTCCACCCATTGGGATTCTTGCATCGTCATCATGGTGGGAAGCATGGTAAACATATCCAGTTCTGACTTGGTACATTCGCAAGAATCTCGGTGCATCATTTTCACAGTTAATAATCAAACACGTCTAATTCTCTGATGGTTCTTTTTCTTTTCTTATTCTTTTTGGAACTGCCGTGTGTTCTTTTATGAACTTTGAAATGATTTCGATGTTGTCGTCGTCTCTTTCTGCCTTGTCCTTGCTGTGAAGTAATGCCAGAGCCTGAAGCGTGAAGCGTATTTATAGGATTTTCTCGGAGACCCAAAAGATCTTTACCAGTGTTCATCAACACATTTTTGCCTGCTCTCATAAAGGCTTCTTTAGGATTTTGTTTGTCGATGAGCACATTTTGCAAAAATTCTTTTCCTTGTGTCAAAGCAGCATCTTTTAAGGCTTGAAATCCTCGAGTTACCATCGGTTTCAAAATAGGAGCTACCGTCCGAAAAGCTGATCTTAACATATCTCCTAAACCATGTCCTCGTTGTCGAGCCACTCCTCGGTACACTGGATAAATTTTTTTCGATGTTACAATTCGTTAGAGAACTTGTTTTTTTCGAAAATGTAGTTTCACCGTGACTTTTCCTTGGTCAATGAATGGTACATCTTGTCCTAAATCTCCTTTTATACTAATGTTGACACTGTTTAAATATGATTTACTGACTGGAAGATAATGAGGATGTACAAATTCACGGTGAACGTGAAACGTGTTTCCACCTTCTTCGTACGCACCAGCAGCAGTATCCACTTTGAAAGGAATGACTCTTAGTAAGGGAGCAGATGTGTGTCCCACCACGTTGTACTCTACCACATCGGAGTACACAAACATTAAATTCAGTCCTATGTTCAATTCCAAAGGGTGTTTAAAAGCATCTGCGGATTCTATGTTAGTTGAGATGTTTCGATTGGTATACTTTTTATTTCCACCCAAAATGGCATACAATCCAGAAGAAAATTCGATGGTCATGAATCTTCTCTCCTCGGAGGGTATGTTTCTTTCTTTAGCAGTTTTGTCGTCAATGAATTCACCAGTAGCTTTATCCAACATAGCAAATTCTATGTGGAAACGGCGTGCCACCTCATTTAAACCGATTCGTACTTCTGTTTGGCATCTGGCTCATCGTACCCGTACTCTTCTAAAGCCACTAAAGGAAAGAAGTGACAGTGCGGAGATCATCTGGCATGTTCAATGTAAGCTGATCTGTTAGGCTCCCATTGGTGAAGTTTCAAACCACAACTGAAACATTGAACTTTATCTCCTTCTCCCGCGTATTTAAATCCAGATCTAGCTAAATCTTCGTATTTAGGTCCTGGTAGCTATTTTGGCCACTTGTCTTTGAATGACTCGAGTCGACTTTTATACTTGGAATAACCAGGTAAACTCACAGGTATTCTGACATGCGAATATTGACCAACATTGACCTTGTTGTCGTTAACGTCAATACCAGTTCCTTTAGTATTTCCACTAAAGCAAAAAGGCCGTGCACCCTCTTTAGAGGGTTGTCGATGAGTGGTGGTGAGACTTGGAGAGGGTCCTGAATCCAAGATGTTACAAGCTACGGAATCCGTTTGAACGTGTGAATCGGGGATGCCAAACCGTACGGAATCCGTCTCATCGCATGGTACTGCATCACACTCCAAGTCGTGCTTGGAGTTCACACCACCACCACTAGATTTCTCTCTTGGCAATGGTGACGGGTTGGTGGTAGTTTGAGTATTCTTATTGAACTTTGGTGGAAGAATGACAAAATTACTCATCTTTTTTTCTTCTTGCTTGGTTAACGTTGAAAGTCAGAATGAAGGGTTAGGCTTGGAAGGGGTTCCTTTTTTATACCTGTCGACTGTACCATCCGAAAAGTATTGTAATGTGATCCGTGGAAACGCTAAAGAAAGGTAAGCACAGTTTGGTGACCATCTGACATGTTCCAGGAGAGCTGGTTTCTTACAATCCATACGAATAGTGACACCACAACTAAAACACTGTACTTTGGTTCCCTGTCCAAAGTAAACAAATCCTGCTCTGGCTAAAGAGTGGGAAGTAGGTAATCCATTGTTCCTAAGTTTTTTTCCTTTTTTGAATGTGCTCCATCGATGAGGACAATAACAATAGTCAGGCATGTGTTTAGGCCAATTTTTGAACGTCTTCAAGCGACTGGCACACTCACAATAGTCAGGCAAAGCAAATGTTGAAGTCATCTTTGGTGTTGTCTTTTTTTTCTGTTTCAAGAGGGTTTTCTTTTTTTATACTCCAAATCAGCGTGTCCGTAAGGTAAAGTCGTGTGATCTGGAAGTCTCACTCGTTTTTGGTACACAATGCGGTACACTTTTTGTACAGGTCGAGTAACGATTTGATGATTAGGTAGTCGCACAATCTTGTGAGGTTCTAACGTGGGTACTCGAAAGTCTTCCACTTGTCCAGACAGTAAAGCATTTTTTAAAACCTCAAAGTTCACCACTTGGTGAGAGTTAATCCTTTGACTTTACAAGAGGTGTGAAGTTGACCTTGCGGGTCTCGGTATCGGTACCCATAATTTTTAGGGCCACCACTGGCAAAACTCAGAATGGTGTCTTGAGGGTGCTCGTCCGTCCAGGCTCCTAAGCGATCGCCTTGAATGGTAGGGTGGGGGCAACCGGGTCGATGAATGTAGATGCAACTGTCAGTATCAAAGTACAGGACACGATCTCCAAAGACTTCTAACGCTTCGTCGTACAATTTCAAACGAGCATGAGCGGTCACGTAAGCGGCAATGACTACGTTGCTAAACTTGTCAGGTTTGACAAACTTGGGTTCTTCTTCGAAATTGACAATGATTAAATCATCGCGGACGATTTCGACGTGTTTGACTAGTATACTTTTGTCGTCCACTAGTTGAAAGTAACGATAAGGATCGGTGACGTATTCCGTTTTGGGTAAGATTGTACGTTGGGCCATTTTTCCCCACAAGCAATTAAGCATCACTTTAGCAAACGATCTTTTTCCTTCATTTTTTTCCACCTCTTCCAAAGTGATGCCTTCGATGTCACGGTACTCTTCTTTGAATCGTTCTTGGTCTTCGGGAGTCTGACACCACGAAGGATAGCCACTATCTTCTTGTTTCAGTTTTAAAAACTGATTGACGTACCCCGAGAAAATGCCTGGATGATTCGTGGCATCGTCCTTTTGGTATTGGGCTGTAGTTGGAAAGTGCCAGATTTCGTATACTTTCAACAAACGGTATCCACGATCCAGTGCCCGAAACAATTCGGCGCTAACCCACGTTCCTGTCAAAGACCGTTCTTCCTCCGTGTGGTGACAGGGCTGATCTTGGTTGCACGTTTCAGCACACGTCCGGCATAAAGGAAACATCAGTTTTCCTTGACAATGGTGAGTTTAGATGGGATGGTACAAGTTTGTCAGAGGTAAGACTTTACATTTAATTAATCCTTCGTATTGACGAATGTGTTCCACGTCAATGTGTTCCGTCAAAATTTCAGGGTGACCGGTGGGAAAACGAGCATATTTACACACCCAAGGATACAAAGAACACACGTCGATGTATTTGATTTCTTCTCCTTGGGATTCATTCACGTCGTACAGCAAGCGAGTGGCATTGGTTCGTCCTCCAAATAAACTGTGGCGCGGATCTAAAGGTTCAATGGCAGCCGCATCGTAACTTTGAGTAATGTTTTTAAATTCAGGATCGGTTTTCAAACGTCGATTGTACTCGTGCTCCCACATTTCTACCACTTGGTATCCTTGACTTTCTAACTTGAGGCGTCGTTGGCAAGTCTGTTCGTATAACTGTTCCATGGTAGAATCTGAATAAGGGCCTTTCATCTCTCGATCAGGATAACAAGTAGGGCATCCGTGAAACAAACAACCCTGAAACTCGTATACCGTGTGCGGGTTTTCTAAATCAAATCCATCCACGGAATAACCTCCAATCTTCTTTTCTCCTCCTCCGTTTCTAGCATGTTGTATCCATTTGTCTTCTTTTTCACACAAGTAATGAAACCAACGTAAAGCTTTGACCGAATATTGACGACTAGCAAAGAGAGACGTGTTGGAGTCGATGATGGCCAGTTGGTTCTCGGGCATGAAATTTTGCCTGTAGACTAAGGAACAGGCTTTAGGTAAGGTGGCTGCATCTTTCAAAGGATCGACCTCTCCGTGATCGAGAAATAACTCTCGAAACTTTCCACAACAACGTCTTAAAATATCTACATCAGATCGACAATATTTGAGCATCTCTTCTTGAAAGTCAAATGGATCAGTCTGGTGAGCGCGGTACCAAGTGTGAAAAGCTTCTCGCTGTTCGGGGCGCATTCCGTCGGGGTCGTAATCATGAAGGTCAGGCAAATGAGGTAGGACAGCATGTTGATTAGCTTCCGTGTTGAAGAAGGGAGGAAAGTAGCCTTTAGCCATTTCTGTCATGCCAAACGTTTTTGGCATGCGACTCAAAGGCATGGCCAAATAACTCATAGAATCTTTAAACTGAACTTGTCCTACTTTCATGTAGATGAGCTTTTTTCCATTCATGGTGACTTCAGGTCGTTCGGTGCCATGGTTCAAATAATAATTGAGTAAAAACTGCCCATCGTATCCCGAAAAATTGTGAGCTATGACGGTGGCATACCGATGACAATCTCCGTAACGTTGAATGTCTTCTTCGCTCCTACTGTCGTGGGTGGTAGGGTCTAAAACCCATTCAGCAAACTCAGACAAAGTGTTAACTCCACGAAAGATTTTTTTCACGTCCTCCTGGAATTCGACTACAATGAGGACAGTGAAAATGAATCGATTCTTGAATACACTGATCACAAGCTCGATGCGCCACACAAAAATTGGGAATGTGAATACCCGTTTCTTGCATGCATTCGAAATCAAAAAAGATGAAATCTACTTGTTTCTTGTTCTTATTCTTCTTTATTTCTTTCTTCTCTGTCTTGTCAAACTTTTGAATAAAACATCGATGATCAAAATCGACGATCTGATGACAAATAGAACATTTTTTCTTGCCAGCACAAACGTGTGCTTTAGGGTTGTTGGTACGAATTAGTTGTCCACACGTAGAACACGATTTCAATAACTCGTAAGCACATTTTTGTTGGTGACTTTGTGTCTTGCGATGCTGTTGGTAACAAGAAGGACTGACAAAACTTCGTCGACACAGCTCACAATGGACGTGATTTTGTTGTTGTTGTTCAGGAAGGCATGGTTGGTCTGCTAAACAGCCCTGACATCTTGCTCCGCAATGGAGGTGTCGCTCTCGACTGTTAAACCCATGGTTGCATTTCTCACAGTAGTAAGAGTATCCCAAAAATCCGGTAATACTAGTGATGGTATCA
Source organism: Margaritifera margaritifera (assembly GCA_029931535.1). NCBI lineage: Eukaryota > Metazoa > Mollusca > Bivalvia > Unionida > Margaritiferidae > Margaritifera > Margaritifera margaritifera. The sequence goes on along the minus strand of JAQPZY010001411.1, from coordinate 864,953 downwards.
AAATGTTCTTGATGGTAATAGAGATGAATGTATTTTCCTTCAGGGAAATCGGGGCCTCGAAACACCATATCTCCGCGCACTTCTTGAGGGTGAACTTTCTAAGTATAGTGAGGAGCCAAAACATCTTGAAGTTTCTGCATTTGAGAAATGCCACACACGGTCTCTTTAGGGATCCCCGCTTGTTGTAACAGGAGTTCTGCCTCATTTCGTTGTTGGGCTCTATCCGACTTTCGAATTTTTTCCCAGGCTTTTTTCCATTCTTTACTCTCGTTCTTGTTAGCATAGGTGCGGCCCACCACGATAGCTCGAGCCAAGCACATTTGGTCTTGAGTATTGTCGATTTGGACGACACTATATTTGGTAGTACGAAGATCGTCCACCAATAACGGTTTTCTGCTTCGTCCACTTCCTCGAGGTGGAGCAACGTGTGTCATGTAGAGTGTGGCCTTTCCATCGGTGATGGTAAACTTGTCATTGGATTGTTGTACATGTTCTATTTTGGACATGACTTTGTCTGGCGTTAATTCTGCCGGGGTGCTGAACTCAATCCAAACGGGACTCTTCAAGTTGTCATGATGGATGGCCAGTCTCAAGCTATCATCTTCTTTGGCTCCACATTGCCGTTTCAAGTTCTGTAACACAGAACTCCACAAATCGCTAATGAACCCCGCCGCTTTCTCGGGAGGTACTTCGGACTTGAAGTCTTTGAAGTGCACCGTATGAGTGTAGGCAGTGGTTCTAAATTTTCGAGAAGTTATTTTTTGAGTCTCTCGAATCCGATAGTAATTTTCAGGAGGAGCCAAGGTACTAGATGGTGTTTCTTGGTCTGGGATTCTGGTGTTGGTAGTAATGGTGGTGGTGGATTTTGTTTTGGGTGGTTTTGAAGGTGGTAAGGTTTCAGGTTCACTCATCTCGTCTTCGAAGTCACTGGCATGGACTTGAGCTAGTAGTTCATCTAATGGTGTTTTAGGTGGCACGGAAAATCGTCGTCGTGGCCTCTTTGTTTCTTCTTGTGGTTTCTCATGGTTTGGGCGTGATCTTTTCATCTTGAACTTTACTTTGAAACTGATTCAGTTTCACCCAGGTACCTTTATATAGAGAGAGGTGAGTATATAAAGAGAGAGCTTCGTACCTTCAGAATCAGTCTTTGGTGATTGAACTTTCAAACTGCTGTAAAGATGGAAGAGTCAAGAAGAAGAAGAAAAAATCAATACTCTAAGAAAGGACATCCTTCTGAGTATAATTGGGATTATCTAGCCCGAGGAAGAACAGTGAGAGATAAAAGTCAAGATACTTGTTATATCTGTCAAGAGAAAGGTCATTGGGCTCAGAATGTCCACAACGACAACATCAAATCAGAGATAAAAGTGAAGATACTTGTTATATCTGTCAAGAGAAAGGACATTGGGGTCCAGAATGCCCACAACGTCGAAACCTAAAAAAAGAAAAGAGAGACAAAACAAAAGATATCTGTTATTATTGTAAAGGACCAGGACATTGGTCTTCGGAGTGCCCTCAGAAAGAAGAAGAAGAAAATCTAGCAGAGGAAAGGGAGGAAGCCGAAGGATCTTCAAGTAAGAAGAGAGTGAGAAGAATGGAAGACAGTGAAAATGAAGAAGAAGAAAATGAAGATATGATTCCTGTGACGATCAGGGTCCCTATGAAGAAGAAGAAATTCAAGAAAAACAAGAGAGATAGTGAGAATGAAGAAACTATGATTCCTGTGAAGCAATTCAAGAAGCACAAGAATTTCAGAAAGTGAACTTTGTTTTTTTTTTGGAATGTGGTGTTATATGTTCATTGGTGAATTATTTTGTAAAAAAAAAGGAGAGAATACACCAGACTGGAAAAAAAGTAAGTGCTTTTGTGTTATTTTGTTTTAGAGTATGGACGCACGCACGCACTCACACTTATATTTAACACAATGGGATTTTTTTAAGTTTTACTTGATTTGGCAATTTGATTTCTTTTCTAGAAATCTGGGGGCCCTTAAAAGGACCATTGGGGTGTTTGTTTTTGGTTGAAAAAAAAAAAACTTTTTGAAGTTTTCTTTACATAATCAACTTCAATTGTCGTAGTCCTTTACCACGACCCAATCCAAATCCTGCTGCTACTGCTGGTGTTTTGCTTATGGTGGTAGTCACTGGTGGTGTTGGTGGTGGTGGCATCTCACTAGAACTGGTAGGCTTGGAAGAATGTTTAGCCCGTGATGGTCTTTTTCGTTTTGGCTGAGTTAAAGAATACTTATAGGCATTGGTCATCCATTTTAACTCATATAATATCTGTTCTAAAAGACTCACCAATTTTTCTTCAGGACTGATGCCTTCCTTTACTGTTTCCTTCTTCTCCTCCTCTTCTAACTGATGTCTGATTTCTTCCTCACTTTTTCTTCTTCTCTCTTCTTCTTCTTTCTGCTGCTGAAGAAGAAACATTTCTTCATCCTCTCTTTGTTTCTTTAAAAAATTTTCCATCTCTTCCTGTTGTTTCTTTTTAAATTCATCCATCACTGGTGTAGCAACAACAGTAGTAGTAGTAGTCTCAAAATTTTGATTTAGAAAATCTAAATCAAAGTCTTCCGGCCGGAAGTTCAGCAAAGCAGCAGCATTAATCATTGAAGGCTCACTCCAATACATATTACTTGTCTTTCTGGTCTCCATGAAGGCTGTAAAAAAAATTAAAATCCCAACGAACGCTACCATTCCTTTATACCCAAAATGACGTCATACCCTACTCTCTTCCCATTGGAAGAAAACCCGACCCACTTGTAACGCGCGTTTGGATTGGTAGTTCATTTCGATCCATTTCAATCCGATCGTAAGGTATATATACCACCGCTTGTCTCATAAAGTTTCACCGGTTTTTTCTCCAAGACCACTCATAAAGAAAAACAAGATGTTGTTTTTTAACACAGCCTATCCCATGTATATCAGAACTTCATGGGTCATCACCAAGATGACAGAGACTGCTTACTGGAAAAGGCGGATGTATGTGGCAAGACAAGGCTGTTTGAAGAGGGTACTTCACTACGGCCCGGAAATCAGAAGAAGTCTTAGAAAAAGAAGGCCTCCTAAGAGATTTGAATGTTAAAAACCCAAAACAAAAAATCCAACGGTCCTTTTAAGAGCCACCCATTTTTCAAGAAAAGATTAATTTTCTATGATTGCCCTATATATATATATAGTTATGTTTTATATGTTTGTATGTTTTTTTTGTTTGTGATAGTCTACCCAACAAAAACAAAAAAAACCTTTTCCCTCTTATATGTTTGTGGTGTGTGTAAGTTTGTGTTTTGATATAAACAAATATATATATAAAAAATGGTATGTATGTGGAGTGTGTTTGGTTTATAAAAAAATTTGGATGGTATGGTGTGTGTTTAATTTTTTATTAAAAGTAGTTTCTTTTAGGTCCGTGCTTTTTAGAGTAAGGGGTGAAGGAGTGCAAAATCCGCGAAGCCTAGAATGACGTCAAACGAATGACGTCAGACGTTGGGTATTAGGGTGATGTTTTTTTTGAAGGGATGTTTTCCTTCACGTCCGCGCTTCTAGTATATTAAAACAACACCTTTCCCGATAGAGCTATCCCGTTTATTCAAGAGAATGAACACAACTGAAATTATTCGGCAGATTCGAGTGCATTTAGAGGTGGCGTGGCACCTCCTCCATGAAGTGGAGAAAAGGGAGGTGGAGGAGAGGGAGAAGCAAATCCCAATTAATCCGCATCCAATGATGACGGAGGATTGGGAGCCTGAAACGACCCATCCTCCAATGGGTTTTTAAAACTCCCTGCAAACAAAGTAAAACTACATGGAGGGGGAGCTGCCCTGCATGCAGGGCAAAGCCTGGGAGATGTCCGCACCTCTAAATGAACTCAAACAAAAAAATCCAACGGTCCTTTTTAGGACCACCCATTTTTCAAGAAAGATTAATTATTCCCACACCCCGTATGTAGTGACCCCCGCTATGATAAATTCCCGTTACTGCCCCAGAGTGCCCCCACTGCCCCAGTTACCCCGCACTTTTGGGGCCTGTCTGGGGCACTATGTTAAACTCCCATTACTGCCCCAGAGTGCCCCCAACGTCATGCCCTATTTACCCCCCATCTACTACTTACCTTTGATTGCAACACTTATATATATATATATATATATATATATATATATATATATATATATATATATATATATATATATATATATATATATATTTACACGCACATACTAGAATGGCTGTGTTAAATATAATCATGAAAAGTTCCGTTCACGAATTGATTGATTTTGTTTTCTTTCTTCTTTGACCATAGATTCTTATGTCGTATTTCATACCGTTTTGCCCCTAAATCATGTTTGTGCTGCAATTCATTGATGCATTAAGTAGATTTGTTATTTCCTAAGTTTCCTATTCTGTAATGATTCTGTATCAGTAAGTTCAATGGTATTTAGCCTTTGCCTATAACTGATGACATAGTTCTGTAATCTCCACTTTCGTGTAAGTTTAAACTATGCAGCAAAAAACTTCATAATGTGATGCAGCCGCAAAAGCGGACGCCCTCGTGACAGCAATAACTTACCCGTACTTCGTACCCAATAGCCTTCGTGACAGCAATAACTCACCTGTACTTCGTACCCAATAGCCCTCGTGACAGCAATAACTTACCTGTCCTTCGTACCCAATAGCCTTCGTGACAGCAATAACTCACCTGTACTTCGTACCCAATAGCCCTCGTGACAGCAATAACTTACATGTACTTCATACCCAATAGCCCTCGTGACAGCAATAACTTACCTGTACTTCGTACCCAATAGCCCTCGTGACAGCAATAACTTACCTGAACTTCGTACCCAATAGCCTTCGTGACAGCAATAACTTACCTGTACTTCGTACCCAATAGCCATCGTGATAGGAATAACTTACCTGTACTTCGTACCCACTAAGCTAAATATTGGTACGTATCATGCATGCTTATAAGATGTCAGACTCGATATTGAAAAATCAAAATTTGATTTCTGGTCAGACGATAGTGTTGGATAAAGGGAAATTGATGGTGGCAGTTGAACTCAACAGACAAATGATTATAAGAGGAAAGTAACTAAAATACCTATGGTGGGAATCTGTGTTTGGCAGATATTTACAAATAAATTGGGTCTAAACTGGTTGTACACAAGCCCTTACTTGATCATATTTCAGTCCAAGAATTTAACATTATACGTAAAATTTATATTACTGGATATTTATTGAAAGCTACTACCGTCAGAGGTGAGATATTCAGGTGCAAATTTAGAGCGAATTCAGGGGACTCGGCACCTCCCCCCTCCAATCAAAATACGCGTATAGAAAAAAACATGGCAAAATGGTGATTGTATGCAAATCGAACTACATTAACTAATGATTTTGTTTCCGTGTGATCCTGATAGTAAAAGTGTATCCAATTGTATCTGGAAGGTTTTAAAAATGAATTATTTAACTATATACGAAAAACTCTTATTTTATTTTTCCCCATAGTCCTCCAGAAGAGTATCAGATACGTTGAAAATAGGATACTATTACTGAATGTTTCCATATGACCAGAGCGACGCAAGAGAACATTTCAGACAGTATGATGTCATCGTGGAACACTTATGTTATGCATGATATATTCAATTAAATAATCGTCGAAATGTTGCAAGAAATCAAGGCCTGTGTCTGAAGTGTTAAGCCAGCATCGAGTTTGGATAATAGCGTCTGAACACCTGATGAACGATGTTGATTGTTCGCACCACTTCCACGCTAGCAACATTCGTGAAAGATTGCTATTTGTGTAATGCACAAAGTGTCCCGTAGCTCGATTTCACTTTTTCATCGCGACCACACTTTACAAATACGTTTATGATTGCTATATTTGTCATAAATTGTTGTGTCTATATATGTTTTTTCTAAATCACAGAATGATTTTAGAGTACAGTTTTTCCGGACTGCTGTACAGGAGTCATCTGTTTAACAGCACACATAGAAACCCAACTCAGAATATGATATATAGTTAAGACAGGTATATAGCGTAACTGACAAAATATGTCCAGTCTTCACAGTAATAGCACGACTGAGTAACAAGAAGGAAGACTGTTTGTGGAACACCACAACATAAGATGTTTGCAAGATCACCACACTTTCTCTACTACACCCAAGATTTTTTCTTTCTTTTTTTTAATTATGGATGTACAATTTTCGTATCAAAGAAGAAAAGAGCTAAAGCTAAACTTAATGATGATTGCAGAACTATCATCTGATTACACAGAATATATGTATACATGTACGTGTGACCTACTTACGATTTTGATTTTAGTTTGATTTTGTGGGGTTTAACGCCATGTTTTAGCACATGATATGCTATACATTGGCGGCCAGTATATTTGGTGGAGGAAAAACCCGGACAACCTCATTAAGAAAGAACCACCGACCCATGTTGGTCGATCCGAGACTCGAAATCACGCGGACAGAGATGAAATGTGTCAGTAATCTATAAAGGCGAGCGCTCTAGACCACTCGGCCACTCCTGACGATTTTGAAGGAGGCATTCGCAAGTTTAACATGATCAAGAGAAGTTTTATAGATTGGAGAACGATTGCGCAGAGAATGTATTATTATTAATTTGATCCTTCATTGCATCTAGACGTTGTAGGTCGCTGCCATCACTGTTTATAGCTCGCTGGGCATGCGCTGGACCGGTCGTGTCTGGATACATTTTTAACAAATTCCCCTGATGCCAATTTCACCAAATATATCCCTTTAGTTGCAAATAATTATCCTGTTTACATAGATTTATAGTCTCAAGACAATTGAGGTTTTTCCAACAATTTTCCAAGTTTTCCAATATTCAAAACTCTTCCAACAATCTTACAGCTTCCAATAGTTTTCCAACTAAATTCCTAGTGAACGGTGTTTAAGGCCCGGTAATTTTCGAATCTGAATCCAGCAAGCCGGTTCACAGGCAACGAGTCTCTTGAGCTACTGAAACCCAAATTCCTTGAGTATGTACAGCAGCTTTGTAACAGTCAAGATTAGGATAATCACATCCTCAAAATAGCATGACATAAATTTCTACTTCAATTTTAGATTGCAGATGCTTCTGTAGTTTATTTAGTATTTATTCTTGACTTATTTTTCTAGATGTTGCAATTAAAACAGTTGACAATTTTAGTATATATTACTAATCTTGGGAATAATTTCAGTAATTTTATTTATCAGTTGGATTTAGGGCGTCAATATTTTGTAACATTCTGGAATTTAACAATTTCTTTACTTGTATATTTTATCTATTATCCATTTCCATGAGTTTTGAAATATTTATCTTTTCAAGATTTAGTTCCTCTCTCTGAGAAGATGCGTTTACAACCCTTAGTTGTACACATATAAAAGAGTTCACCTTGAAGTCGGGATACATTGCAGTTATTCACATTGTTTAGCTGATCATTAGTGAAATTTTCTCAACACATATCACATCTTTCTTATTAATTTGTGCGTGGTCATTTAATGAGTCAATTTTCTCTTCACATACCACGTCTTTACTCATATTAATTGTGCTGTCATTGGATGAGAAGTTTTCTCTAATTATATCACACTTATTCCATTCTATAAATGTATGTGTGATGTTTGAATGAGTATATGTCTCTTCAAATATCACACTTTCCAATACTGAAACTCTCAGTTTCATGAATTTCTGGGATTTCGTCGGGCGATCATAATATTCCTCCAGATACCACACAGCACATCAAGTAGCAGTCGTATAGTACACCGTTCAAGGTAAACAACTATTTTTGTATTGGAAACAGTCACATAACTAGTTCTCTCCCTTGATCTATTGCTCTCCCATTAATTGCAATGATCATTATCAGCAAGAATTTAAAGTAATAAAATCATCCATTTTCCAAGATTGGCAATTGTACTAATAAAGAGAATAATTTCAACTGTGTCCCACCCTCTTTTATCCACATACTTATATTAGGGAAAATTATCCTTAGTAGGACTCAAGCCACAGATACAGAAAGTTGGTGATAGTTTCCCCTGCACATCGGTGACTGCGAACAAGTACAAAAAGCAACCACACACGAAAAATACCAGAATATCAGATCCGAAATCAAAGTTCGCATCTGTGTCGTCGTAAGAATTCCCATGAATCGAGACGACTGCTTATTATTTCATTTATCGCTATATATTTTATTTTCATTTTGCATCTTGGATAAATGTGCATTTAAACGTCTGACTCTGTCCTAACTTGTATTTAGTTTATTACAATAAGGTTTTTATAAATAAAACATCAGTAGTGTCTATGCTGTTGTATTAAAATGTGTCAGAGAAACGAATTACCATACGGTCAAAACTGTTACAATAATATAAATATTATACCTGCTTTTTACTTAAAGCACAAATGGGAGCTCAGGTCTCACGTTCTTCTAAAAAGACACTTGTAGTGATTTGAACCGAAATGACCCTGTTTTGCAAAATCAGGAAATGAACGTGATAAAGAAAATTCAATTATATATAACAAGTTCCACATTAGCAGTAATTTCAAAGCATATACACAGTGGTACACACATCACAATGAACAAAACTCCTTTGTATTTAAAGGTTTATCCTTTTCATTCATATATAGTTGAACTCGCTTTACATAAAACACTGAATCATATAATTTTAGTCTTCACCCCATTTCATCTTTTGACATAAAATCTAAAAAGGCATGTTTCTGATGAAATTGCATTTGTGTCGGCTATCAAAGTAAACTATCGATATGCAGGAATATACTGCAAGCAGTGTCTGTAGAGTAAGGGAAATAGTTACAGAAGTCTTTTTTACCAAATGCAGGAGTATAGAAATGTTTTCCAGACTTTTTTTCCTATTAACTATGAAATGCAGTTGTAAGGCACAAATGGCCCAGAAAGTAAGCACAAGTGCTCTTATTTCTTTAAATATATTTTTTTTGTTGTTGCATTTTTCGAAATGCATTAGTAAGGAAAAATGGTCCAGTAATAAAAAAGTAACTAAATTTTTGTGTTTTTATTTTGTTGTTGTCGAAGGCAACAGTAAAAACAAGTTTTTCAGAAATAAATCGCACGTTCAGTCGACAGCCCGGCGTTTGCACAGTTCACTATCTATTGCTTTTTCCTGCGCACGATCTTCATCAGCTATGAACATTCTTAGATCAGTTGCATTGTATTCCATTCAGTACATGCAGGAAATAATTTAATAAGCAACATCAACAACAACAACAACAACAACAACAACATGGTTTCGCAAGTATGTATTGATTTCTTTATTTATCTGTACATGGTAACTTGGTATGATATTTGGGAGAACATTACATGACTTTTACAAAATATTCAATGTATGATTGCTGAGAGAGAGAGAGAGAGAGAGAGAGAGAGAGAGAGAGAGAGAGAGAGAGAGAGAGAGAGAGAGAGAGAGAGAGAGAGAGAGAGTAACCTGGACATAATGTATTAGTTGTCATTTAAAGACTCATGTGTTCTCCTGCATGTTCATATACATTGATAATCTATATCTATATCCATACGTCTTAATTTGTGATGTTTTTACAATGTCTTACAAAGTTGTGTGACATATTTTAAGGCTTATTGTTCGAATTACATGAACTTATAAACCTAGAAACGCGCAAAATACTGTCCTAAGAAAAAATCTGCTTATTCTGTGATATATATTTAGAGTTAAATATTTACCTATATGCATTCAAGGATTTGAAAAGAAATACAGTGTTGAAAGACCACGAGGGTAAAGAAATGCTCGCCATGACCATCTTCTCCATGTCTATCCGGTATCTGAAGACAGATTTCCTTGACCGTTTGCATAAGTACGGCATAGGTATTTCAGAGTCCGAAATTCGCTGGGTACTTGCAGTGCCTGGAATTTGGAACGACTCAGCTAAACAGTTCATGAGAGAAGCTGCACAAAATGTAAGTATAGTTGAAATGGTCCTTAACAAGTCATCATAATTTACCTAAAATATAATATTTCCCTTTAATTCTCTCTCTCTCTCTCTCTCTCTCTCTCTCTCTCTCTCTCTCTCTCTTAATTAATAGCACTCTCCTGTTGCATGCTTTATAATTCTTTTAAACATTAGGTATATTCTTAAGGAGTTAAATATGCTACTAATATTTGTTTTGAGTTCGTACTCGTGCGATGAATAATAAGGTTTACAGAGCAATTTGGTGCAAACAGTTGATTATGATACATAAATACAAGAAAAGTGAAAAGTAGTTGAAGCTACCACAAAAAAAAATGAGTTTTCTGTCGTGAATGCACTTAAAGGAATGATTTCATGTATCTTTCCGAACTCATCAACTCATGATGTTTCATCTGTGTATCACTGATAATCAGGATTTTGTAACAAGTAGCATAATAGAGAATATATAAACTTTTATTTTAGTTTCAAGAAAAGATAAACGAAGTGATCAAAATTTACGTGACTAGTAGAATTAATACGTTAGTAAGAGATTTAAATCAAGGTGGTTGGGAACAATAAGATTTACTTTCTATTTAAAAATCATACTATTACATGCATTCCTTTGAGTAATTAAATTATAATACCCTTTTAAACAGGCTGGAATCAATGGAGACCAAATGCTAATCGTGCTGGACTCAGAAGCTGCCATTATGCTTTTCAACAGCGCCAGCTTAAGGGATCTTCCTCCTACGTCAAAACGTCCTGGAACAAAAATTATGGTGGTAGATGATGGGGGTAAGTATAGTGAATCATTATTTTGACATCGCTTAGGAATATGAACATGCGATAACCGAAGTTTCGGAGTTTTATACTTTTCAAATATATTATATGTATTGGTTTATGACGGCGTGTAACAGTTGTAATATATTTTATATTTCTATGGTATTGTAACACGCACAGGGGTTCCTCTACCGAGCGAATCAAACACCTGCGTGAGGTTGGGCTGGAAGTCCCTTGTTTTCCCCTATTTCCAAGGACTTCCCGACAACATTCGTTGTCAACCTGAAATTCTCGTAACGCGCCAAGACTAGACATTTTTTTTCTCTAATCAATAAATGAATGGCCACAATGTCACAATTATAACTTCACAATTGCATGGCTTTTCCTTGTTAGCATGCCTTGGCATGAAGCACATAACACAATTCAAATACCCAATGCAGGGAAATATTTTCCGATTCCATCCCTGGGTCAATAAAAAAAACCCAGTCTCAATCACGTTTCGCATGTGCACTTCCACCAACTGCTACAATGAAAGGCATCCCCAAACAAAGGGATGACCTCTTCCCAATTATTCCATGGCACAAAACAGTAGTTCTTGTCACGAATATCTCCCACCGAAAGGCACAATCAATCAACACCTCTGAATTAAGATAGGAACTACTAGTCTGACCCCATATGAAACTACGAAACCAATCCATGCCATTGCAAAGTCTCTTAACAACTGTAAGTATGACGTATGTTCCTAGAAATTGACTAATTACTCGGGCTGGGAAATATTTTCCCAACACCTACTTTCCATAATCAAACAACTAATCACTAAAATCTAACAAACCTATAAATGGAGACGTAAATACAAATGGAACATACCCAAATTTATTACAGTATGGTGCTTATAAACTTTTTTTCTAAAGATCGTACCTACCACCAAATTTACTGTGCTTTTTGTGGACATGTATATGACAGTGCAAGAACACTAGTAACTTTTTTCTGACTATGCTTATGGCAGCACGAGAACAGTTGTAAATTTTAAATAACGTCTATGGTACAGAGTTAGAAATCTCCTTTTCTAAAGACCCTACCATCGACTTTACTTGCTGTCTGAGCTATGTATGTTCCAGCGCGAGAACGCAACCAGATTAAACCAGACCGTAATTTACATACTGTTCCAGCAATGTATATTAGAGAGTGAGAACAGTATTACTACTAAGAAGAGTGCGATCTTTTTGACAGGGCTTTGCCAACTTTTAAATTAGATACATCAAAAGATTTACAGAAATTCCTATTATCGCTATGTGCACAATCACTTTACTATCATGATACTGAAATCTCACTACTGAAATACACGGAGATAATACAATGCTATAATTGTAGTACTTTATCACGATCTCGGCTATTTTTATGACAGCGTTAAAGCACATGTAAATTTTAATTCATTTAATCTTTTTTTTCACACAATATCTAAATTAATAGAGAAATGTATTGAAATCATGTCATTTAAATAAATCAAGGAAGAAGACCTCAACATTTGATGAACATATTTAAAATAATTTTATCCTGTCTTGCGAAATAAACGAACTTAATCATATTGAATCACTTAATTATGAAGCTGATACCGACACATTAAGATATAGAATTGTTTTGCATATCTAAACTAGCAGTGAAATATATACTGAAATCCCATCATATAAATACAGCAATAATGAAGACTTAAATTCTTGATTTACCTATTCCAAAGCAAGCTAGAAAAGCAACATCTGAAAGCTTCTTTAATAAGGCTTCCAACAAGAAAGGAATCAAGGCGTATGAATAAGCGAAATGTAAACAGAATTGCTAAAACACTTCAATATTCTTTCAGAAGAAATGTAAATGAGTACACATTTTACAAAGGCAACAATCAAGATTTGCATGAAGTTTTAAATGACATTTCAAGCATACCTGAAAACAAAATTGCATTAAAAAATTCAATCAATTTGGTTCTTTAAATGTACAGTTAGAATTAACAATAAAATTTATGAGAAGACCCATACAGGTAGCAGAATAAGAATAAGTACAAAGAATTTAGTATCGAAAAAGACCTTTGAACATATTAAACAGAGGTGAAATGGATGATGACAGTGAACGTGTACTTACTATTTTGCATACAGACTTTGGACAGAAAATAAACAAAAGTACAAGATGGATATTTGTCTAGATTGAATATTTAAATTTGCATGTAGATACGTATAAGACTCAAAGGAAAATCGTATATAGATTTGTCGGAATGGGTTGAGAACAAACAAACTTTTATTAATTCAAAAAGATGACAGATGTTTCTTTTACTCAATCGAGTCAATTCTGAATACTATAACAATACAGTTCATCCCAAATTTTGAACCTGATTTTTATAAATATATATCTGTAAATGTGTATTAAATAGTTGAAACTAAATACATCAAAGCTGTTAGAGTAACAGAAACAGAAAAAGATCAGCATGTTGACATGTTAATTCTAAATGATGAAACTGAAAGATACAATTACGTTGGAATAAAAAAAAATCAAAATTGGTGTCAAGTCAAATAATCAAACATGATGAGGGGAAATATATCTGCAAAAAATGTTTGATTTTTTTCAGTTGGCCCAGAATAGGTAAAACCCGATATATATATATATATATTATGCCAGAGGATGGCTAAGTTGTAAAAGTTAAAAATAATCATGACAAATGAAACATTCCACACGTTGTTTACTGCGAGCTTTAATGCATCATCTTTTAACAAAACTGTAGTGGAGTTGCGCATCAAACAACTATATCCTGCAAAGAGACGCAACAAAGTTGGACAGTGCAAACAGGTAAACATATTCCATGAGGGTTCATGAGGGTTCTGTAGTAACCTCAACTAATAAATGTTATGAAGTATAATATGCACAGATGGAGATGAAAGGCGTTTTAATTTAACTAGCATACGCCGTATCTGTGATGCAGAAATATTTAAAGACAAAGTTTGTGATTATTGCCACTTAACAGGAACGTACAGAACGTACAGATGTCCTGCTCGTAACGATTTCAATTTGAATTTCCGATACCTACAATTCATGCCTTTGCTCATAAAAAAACTTGTCCGGCAAAAATGAAGAGGTAACGTTCCGATTTGTAGACAGTCTTTGATTCATGGGGCAGGCATTAGAACAGAAGACTACAACTTTGAACAATGACAAGTCGTTGAGTCAGTGAAACATGTTGGTGCCATGCAAACAAAATTTCTGGCGAAGAACATTTACCAATACGATATATTGAAAACTTTTATTTAATGTCTGAGTGATTCGAACATATCTGGTGACGATTACCGGTAGGTACATGTTATGGCTTATTTCAACCTGAACACAATTTGTGACCTTCACGATTATTACGACAAGAAGAACACACTAATTATCTGTGAGATTTTCGAGGAGCTTAAAACTCTATTTATGACAAATTACTAGCTAGATCACGCGCACTATTATTGTGCACCAAGATTTGCTCATAATGAGAGTTTAAAGACATCGGGTGTTAAGTTAGAACTTTTGACACAATATGACCTGTTCCTGGTGATCGAGAGTGAAATAAGGAGTTGAATTATTATTATTACCCAATAGATATGGTAAAGCAAATTGCAAATATTAATCAGACAAAGACGGTAAGATAAAATAAAAAAAAATGATAGAGTACAAAAGATCAAGTTGAAGGTCTTTCATCATCTTCTTGGAGTAGAACAACTTGTACGACTGGGCGAGTCAGCGTATGTAGGTAATAACGTTAGATGGCACATGATCAAGAAATTAGATGATCAGAAGAAAATCTTTCCGAAATATCAGACGATTATCATACCGGTTGCATATTAGAAGTTGATTGAATATTATTTCAATGACTACCCTTTAGTTCCAGCGATACTCATACTAGACGAAGATAATTTATCTCAGTTGCAATAGAGATTTATTGGTACAAACCAACTATACAAAACTACCGTGCACATAGAAAAACAAAAACAAATACGTCATTTATCACATAAATTTGAAATAGAACACGGAGTTGGGTGTAAAACTAAAAATCAGTGTACAGAGTTTTCTTGCTTAAATATCAACCTTTGATAATGACTTCTTCAAATTAATAAATAATGGTGTATTCGGTAAACATATGGAGAACGTGAAAAAACCAACATCATTTAAAATATGTGTAGACGGAAAAAAATTTGAAACATATATCACTGGCCTAGAGAACAATACCTTATGACGTTTTAGTACAAGCATGTCTTAAGAGCAAAACTGTATAATGAACCAACCAGATCTATGGTGGAATTACAGTGTTAGAACTATCGAATTGGTTGATATACTAATATCAATACATCAAGTTGAAAAACAAACAAGGTGATGTAATGACACTATTATACAGATTCATTGTACATCTATGCTGAAGCAGAAAACCATTGCAATGACATGAATTAAAACAAAGTTTTATAATAATAGTGACTTTATCAAGGAAAACGTATTGATCATTCCACAGATGAATAAGAAAGTTCCTGGTTTTCAAATATGACTTAAGAGGTGTACAAGTTATAGAGTTTTGTAGGTAAAGATACAAATCTTTTTCATTCAGCACCAATAACAAAGAAAAGAAATTATGCAAAGGCATAAAGAAATGTGCTATAAAAATATTTTAAAAAATTCTAGATGTGCCGCAATAGCTTATTCTATCACAGGGAAATGTAACAGGAAATGTATTTGCTCAGATTATACGATTACGAGATGTTCAGTTTACAAATAATCAACGAAGCACTGTCCATTTTTGACGATAGTCGTTTCTTGGTTGAAAACATAAACACTTTATCGCACGGACATATCCAAATATTGTACTAAAAAAGAAACTTTAACATCATAACAGTTTGTTATTTTTTAAATTTTATTTCAATATATCTCCTTTTACTTGTCTGCAATAGCATGGTTTTCTTCAAACACTCTTCATTTTCTTTTTGTCCATACTACAGAAGACTACCAAAAGACGTGTATTTTCTCGGAAATCTTTGATCATACGATCACCCATTCTGTTATTTGAAAATGTCTTCCACTGAAAGCTAGTCTAGTTAGGTTACTTGCTTTCCTTTCAATGTCGTTTTAGCCATCAATTAGAAACAAGGTCTTGTATTCAGTCTCTATCAAATTTAGTACAAACAATGTTTTACCATAATTCGTCACAAATTATAATTATCATTTTATGATGATCTTTCAAATACATTTATACATACCTAAAATAATTGATTTCAGTTGATTGTTTGGAATGCTAATTGACAATCTGACATGAACTAGATATGCAATTTGTGAGCTGTTTCAGCTGCGTTTCTGGTGATCTACAAGTGAATCCCTTAGTGGACATTAGCAAGCTAATGTCTGCTGCCATGTAACCTGTTATCGAGAGTACTTCTCAGATCAAGCCAGTTACAGTGAATCTCAGTTTGAAAATTGTTAACACTTATATTACTGAGTTCTGTGTGTTTTTGTTGCTCATTAAGCAAATACTTTTATCCTCTGCAAACCGTTGTGTCAATTGAAAGCCCTGGAATAAACCATGTTTGGCAGTCACCAATATTCATTTCTTTGAAGAAGTTGAAAACCTTTCAGGACTACCTTCTCCAGTCTTTTTGCACAGTATCAAAACACTATGCAAACTTATTCTTGGAGAATCAAGAGTGATGTTGGTTTGAGACCTATTGGATGCCATGTAAATGTTTCTCTCCCAAGTGATGTGTTCATTGAAGAAATCGAGCCTATATAGTTTTCGTTTACTTACTGACCATTTGATTAAGAAGTAATGGTATCATACTGCAAACAAATGTTGCCTAGTTCATGGCCTTGGTTACCACCTTTCACCACTTCATGTGTTTTTAGAGTATTATTTGATCCTCCAGGGAACAATAAAAGAAAAATATAAGCAGCATACACAATAACACCCATCACAAGTGGAATGAAGATATATCTTGCTAGAGGATCATAAGGTAAATATAAATCATTAATTTTAGGTTATCTTTGTTTTTTGAGCGTGATATATTCTATGTTGCTAGATGCATCATCCAGGTTGCTAAAGTATGATGTCACTAAATGTTCTTCTCTCAACCTTTCATTAAAGTAATCAGTGTGTTGGATCCATTTTCATTGATCTCTTCTGTTGTTTTCTTCTGTCTTTTTTCTGGTAATCCTCTATTGGGGGTTATTCTGTTTAAGTCTTTCATTATCAGCACCATTAGGATCAAATAACTTGAATAGCTGCTTTCTGTGAATACTAAACCATTAGTTATTGGTCCTCCAATCGTAAGTGCTGCGAAAACTATGCATTGTGCTAAAAAAAAAAAAAAAATAATAAAAAATTTTTTTTTAAAGCAAAGCAAACCAAAACAACAACAGGATAAAGTTGTGATATAACTGATATAGTTTTCTTTATATCCTCTAGATCGGTCATTTAGTTTGCTTTTTCAGTCCAATGGATAAAACATTTTTCTCTTATAGATAGTATGTACGTGTTTCTTTTACCCTGTATACAGCTTCTAATTCACTTTTAATCGCTAATGAGTAAGAAACATAATTATTGTTTATCTCTAATCCAATGGAAAAAGAAAAAAAAATCAATATTTTCTTTGAAAATATCCTGAGTGATACATATTAAATCTGATACAAATTGTGTACAGTTTCCACCTTTTATTTAAATGACATATTTTTGTAGATTGTTTATTGTGTGTAACTTGATAGAGTATATTTAAATCCATAACTTGTTAACCAATGTCTGTGATGAATTTTCAGAGTTAAAAATAACAAACAAACCTTTTGGTTCTTCAAAGAAAAGACTAGTACAAGATTCTAACAGTTTTGATTTGTGTATTTTTATTTCCCCTTTTGAATATATAAGTGTTGGAAAAATATCGGGATGCCCCCGACTCGGCACAATCGGAAAATCGTAAAGCAATATATATCCAGACATAAATTTGTTTTTCTCCTCAAATTCCTTTTTCTTTTCTTCAGTTTCCTCCTTAAGTGTTCTAACATATCAAAGAACACAATATTATTTATTCCCATTTCAGTGTTTAATGTTATTTTGAAAGTCTCTACGGTTATGTTTATTTCAGTGTTAACTGTATCAGTTCTACTACTTAATGCGAGTGTCTCTTTTATCTAGTTCAGTTCCAAATGCATCTGTACCTATTGTGAATTTTTGATTCAACCATTGAAATCTTTTCTTAATTTTTCATCATTTTCTCTGTTTCGTCAATACTACATTGCACCACTCTAATATTACTGACCACTAATAATAACATATTTTTTGTATAGTTTTAGAATGTTCAACCCCAGCGTGTAATTTATGGAAGAACTCGGTGAATGCAACATCTTTGATCGTGTTGAAATGATCATTCAAATCTGTAATTGATTTTGTTCTTCAAGTCAGCTCTTTAATCTCTTGACTGTTTTGTTGCATTTCATTATTCAAGTCTCTATGTAAGCTATCTAGTTGAGATTGAAGATCAATCTACCTTTCAAATATTTTTGTTATTTTCTCCATGTCACTATCCAATGTATCTTTTTCAGTGGTAATACTCTAATTGATCGGTTGCATAAGTTAATTAGTCAGGTTCACATAAATTTTTTATATGTCTGTTGTTGAGGTTGAAGTCACTGCTAATTGTTTCAAATAGTGTTGAACCATTCCCTCTGTCTCAATGGTTAAAAGTTCCCTTGAGCGTCTAGAGAGATTTCTGTCTAATCATTGTAGTTATTTGATGTGGAAATAAACTTTTATTGCTTGAGCTGCCAAAGATACGAACCAGGAAAATATATAACTTTTCCATATTCATCTCTAATGTATGGTAATTGCATTCCTTTGTAATTGCTTGCAAAGTCCACGAAAAATAAGGTTTGAAATAATTTTAATTTATTTATATGATCTAGGAAAAAGTACACAGTTTTTGGTTTTAAGAACCCACAAACTGTAACTGATTCAGTAGATGCTCGAAACTTTCTCTGGCTAGTGAATCATAGCAATTGTGCATTGCAGTTATTTATATATAGGCGGACTTATTGCTCGTAGATATTTTAACTTTTGAGATGTGTTTCAGATATTCAACATCGATCATTTCTGCACCATTTACAGTTATTCCCTCTTTTATATCTTTCTTGTACATCTCGAGGTTCTTATAACCGGTCCTTCTTTCATTCTTGTCATTGATGTAGTAAAAAGATATAGTTTTGAGTTTATCAGAAATATTGTAGTAACCATCAATGAAAGGATAGTCTACCATTTCTATTCTCAATTACACTTTTTAGTGACACCATCAATTGTAATAGAGCTATCTTTATTCGTGTTTTTCATTTATAGGCGTTTTTCTTTTTAGGTTGTTTATTGATTACCAGTTTTGTCGGTCAAAAGTCCCCTTGCTCACAGTTAGTGAACGGGGTAAAGAAAACTGGCATTTTCCTGTGCAAATACGTTGGTGCTCAATTTACTGTTTTTTCCACAATCACACGTATCCAGTGTTTACTCCAATGTTTTCATTTTATCTGCTGTAATATCAGATGAATCTCATTTCATTTCAAAAGCTTTGCATCTCTAGTATTTTGTATTTCGTTGTTCCATTTCATCAGTCAGATTTTAACTCTTACATTTATGACATTTCACAAATACTGTTGTTCATTCGTCAACAAAAGTATGATTTGCATGTGTGCTAACACAATCCCATTCTTATTGTACCAATTATTTGTGGAGTTTGAGTTCAATAACTAGTAGATTTATGTGAAAAATAGATCTTCAAATTCTGCATATACACATAGTCAGCCAGGTGTAATGATTTTTACCAGATGCAGATAGTGTACAAATTCCCCCCAAATCAATTGATTTTGGTTAAATTTGTTGGTAATTCTACGTAATTAAAGGTTTTAAGAATTTGTTAAAATCACTCATAGTAACATTTTGTCAAGGAGAAATGCATAGCTGACCGAGTATTTGTATGAATCGCTGCCATACCTTCTCAGAATTTAATTTTAAATGAAGTTTAAATATTTGTCATTACTAAAACAAGATCTATGTGGTTTTAAATTCATGTTATGTTTCTCACAATGTCATAAAGCAGCTTGTAGTCTTGAACGTTGCATTTATTTCTTTAGACTTTTTAAATGCAGTCTAAATCAACCTTATATTTCGTATTGTTATATATTTTAATTTCTTCTGTGGTGTCAATTATTATCCAGCTAGGATATTACATACACTTCAGTCGCCGTATAACGTTTTTCACCTGTACCATTTAGATGTATAACTGTGATGTCCTTGGATGTTGTTCCTTTTTTCCCCCTAGCGCAGTGATAATCACGAATTCGCATGACGTGCGTGTCGGAACTTCTTTATTCTCTAAAGTACTGTTTATTTCCACATCTATTTTATTCTGGAAACTCGTTATCTTAAAGAAATAACATTTTTGGCTTTTCTTGATACCGTTGTCTATGTACCGTGCTTCCATCTGTCCTGTACGAGAACTTGTGTTTTGACACATCGTCTTCGTAGGAGAGGTATATATTTTTGGTACATCATTTATTTTAACAGAATACTGTTTTCTTTAGGTTCCCAATTGTTAAATGATTCATCATATCCTTTCCACTTTACCAGTATATACGTTTTACTCTTCATTCTCATTGTCTTTAAAATCTTTTCAACTTGTAAATGTTATCTTTTTATCTTGTGCTTAATTTAGGGGTGAGCAAGGCTCATGACAAAAAAGATCGTACTGTTTTTACTACTTGCCCACGCCTAAATTAAATACATCAAAAGATATACAGAAATTCTTACTATCGCTATGTGATAACTTTACTACTTTTGCATAAGCACCATAATATTATGATACTGAAATCTCACCACTGAATTACATCGAGATAATAACATGCTACAATTGGAGTACATTACCGCGTTCTCGGCTATTCATATATATATATGTTGTGTTTGAGTTGGTGCATACAATAAATAAAATGGCCATGGTCCATCTGAATTTATAACCAATGCATTGAATTTCATCGAAAATAAAAGACAATTGAGGGAATATATATTAATAACTTAACTAGTACAGTTACACCTTGAATAGCATAAAGGAAAAAAAAACAACACTATTTTGATGATTAAGCAGCCTATTTTGTATTCATAGCTATTTCTGTATCTATATATATATATATATATATATATATATATATATATATATATATATATATATATATATACAGAAATATCTATTTATCTATTTGGTGCATATTTTAAAAAATCTTATGCTAAAATCATATTTCCTTATTAATAGTATGATGCACCAGACTTAGACTTCATTTATTCATTATAATACCACTCTATTACATAAATCAATACATCCTACTGTTGCTTAACTTTGAATTTTTTAAAAATTCATTGGAATGTAACGATAGTTTTTTTTGTTGCATACTTGCTGGTTTAACATGGTTTCTTGTCCCCATGTGTACTGCTACATCCTGAATAGGATTTATGCAGATGTTTCAAATTTTTGAAAGTTAATAACAACAGTACTATTTCAGGCTCTTGCACCATAACCCGAGTAGTGATTTAGTCTGACTTCACAAAAATTACGATATTTCTTTTCCATTTTCTATGGAAAAGTGTTTGGTTTGTCAATTTAAGATAACACAGAAAGCTATAATAAGGATTACATTGTGGCCCATGATTTGGTTTCAATGTATAATAAACTAACTGCTCGGTTCTGAAGGCATCAAATTCTATAATTCACCATCTTCAACAGAGTAAATGTTTTCATACAATTGGAAATCAAGATACAGAAGATTTTTTGACACTCTTTTTATTCCAAAGTGTGTATGCCAAGTGTAAACTAATTAATATATATCCAGTTTTATATTTCTGTAAATGGCCCAAGGATCGCAAACCCTGTTATATTTCATCTTGAGTGCACACAAGTAAAGTACTTTCTCCAAATCCATGTACCGAGAGATCAGAAGCACCATTTTAAACACTTCGGGGGCATTTTGTTCCCAAAGCAACAACCTGGGTTGAATTTATTGCAAATAAAGTATGATTTTGTACCATTTGTAATTTTGTTTGAGATACATAAAAATAAACCAAACGGAATAGCAGTCGTCTTTACAAATGAAATAATGATTTATTTGTAAGAGCATTTTATCTAACGCTCAAACATATACAAGACGTTTCATTCTGTGATGAATATGGCAAGTTAGATTCTGTACTTGGACTTGACATTTGTAACTCGTGGCATCACACAATCGTTCACATAGAAAGCTGATTTATAAGTAAATTCAACTATGGAGGAAGCTACACTGAAGCAAAATGAACCTAATCCTCACATTTGTGCCTCAGATTTGCTACAGATATAGCTAAATTAATCTCTTATAGGTATCACTATACTAATTCAGCCAATAATATGTAATTGCATCTTATCGTCGTCCCTAAGAAAATCTTTAATATTTGTCTTTTTCTTTATGGAGTTTTGGCAATCAGTCAGTGAAGAATGTTATTTGCATTCAACAGAAAACATCATTAAATCTTAAACAGAAAATACGTTTGTTTTATTGCAGCCATTTAGCTTTTGCTTAGGATGACAACGTAAGCAGTGTAATTCGGTTGACACTGCAAAGATCTACTCTTTACATTACAGTCAGTTCTTTAAAAATGCAATTAGTTTAGAAATACAGAATAACGTATGCATATTTTGTGTATGGTACATCTTATACCATCTTATTACTAATGCACTAGATTTCATACAAAATGTGAAATATTGAAGGAAATATATTTGGAACTTAATTAGTGAAGTAACACCTGTAAGAGATAAAGTTCCCTTGATTACGCTGTTATCCAGCTCACAGTAGCAAACGTTAGGAGTGATTGTTTTATTGATGGTGAGAAATAATTCAGTGTCATTAATATGGAACAAATATATAATGAGATTATTAAAATTTACAAATTTTTACAAGAAGTATTATTGAAAGTTATTATTGGGGGTGGAATAACCTGCTGTTCTACTTCGATTTATTTAAACATTGCATATAGGCTTCAACAGATCAGCATAGCATATGAATACTTCCAGTAACAGTTGTCAAAAAAATAATTTAATTTTCCAGACAAAGCTTAATTAATACAAATCATTTATCTTCAACTTAATTTTGACTGCATACATGCGTGTATACAATGTAACTTTTAAACATTTACAATACCTAAAGGAAGACAAACATTTCAAGACGTCTACAAAATATCACAAGTTAAGAACACATTCATTCACCTGGCAAATGCAATGAAACGTTTAAAAACCAAAACAATGGTCTGATGAAATAATTAATATTGTTGCAGATTCAATGAAAATGAATAACATAACAAAACTCAACTTTGACTACATTTCTGAAATGTGTAAAGATAACGATAACATAAAGACTACGAGTTGATGCACAAGATACTAAACATATTAAATCAAAATAAAATAAATAGAAAGATTGTATGTGTGGTTTTGAAGATCTTTCATATATTTGCTATTTTCCATTCCTTTCTAACACGATATTTTGCATATATGATTTTGGAATACATATAAATCCACCCAATACAAAAATCATATTAAATTAAACCAAAACCAATTAATTTGAGAGGAATTTCTTGATTACATTAAAGCTAACAACGTAATTAACTTCGATAACTCCAGTCCGACAGCTAGGTCAAGCAGCATGGTTTGTGATACCCACATGTAATATGTATGTAACATTCAATGATATGTATTGAAAAGGACGGCATAATATGATTATATGCGGTGTTACAAATTGTGGAAAGACAACGTTTGTGCTAAATTTGATCAAAAGAGCATAAAATAACCTCCTTGACTTTGTTGTTATCACCTGTCGAACATTTATGTGCAACAAGACTTACGGTATGAAATAACTCTTTTAGACAAAGATGTAATTGCGATGGATCCAGGTGACAAATTAGACAAATGGCTAGAGTTACTCATTTGTATTTTACGTGCAAACCAATGACTTGTTTGTTCGGGTCTCGTCATGATCTTGATTTTCTGATGTTGACAACACGACTCTGCAAACTTATCGGTTATAAAAAGAAGTCATCGAACCAAACACATTTAGCATTTAGCGGTATATATTATGGAATATACGTGAGAGATACGACAAAAATACGATTCTGTTATACGTGAAATAGTTCAAGTTATAGTTGTCTGTTACTCAAAAGACATAAAGTCTATAGAAAATGTTTTTGAAGAAAATAACGTGGTTATGAGATGTGAAATAACTGAAAAAATAAAATAAAACAAAATAAATAAACGTGTAATGAGACTGGCATATCCATTTAATTACAATGTGATAGACTGGACTTAGATTAGTCTCCATAAGGTCAAAAATGAACTTCACCAGAAGGAAGTGTGTTTATTCTATCTAAAATAAAACCATTTGCTATCATTACAGCTCAATATTACCTTATTGAACATAATCTTGTATACCTCCTGATAGTAGGGTCTAATTAAATTCATTTCGTGGCAATATACAGTTTGATTAAACAAACATTTCTTGTATATCTCGAATATTTTAATCATTTTGATTACAAATGTATTAATACTCTCACACACTTTCTTATCATCAGTTGTAAATAAATATACCTTACTTCTAAGGTCACAAAATTACCGTGCAAGACATATGATGTAACTCATCTTTAAAAAGTCACATTTTTATTCGTCTGATTAACACCAACATATAACTTGTGTCGTAAAACTGTATTGTATTGTATATCATTGTAAATGTTTTCTGTCTTTACGTATATACCGATCAAATATATATCTGTCATTTAAATCCTAATTTGATCACCATATTTGATTTAAATGCTTTTACAGTGTAAGTCATGGATTAGACACTAACTCACTTTTAGAGCCTTAAAGTTGGTTTGAATAATTTGATTTTCTTATTTTTGAAAATAACATAACATAACACCTTTATGCATGGTCGTTCTCCTTGTAAATTCTATAATCTTTTGATATATGAAATATTTTTTCCGTCAGTAATACTTTAACATTCGTTCTTTTGCGTAAAGTTTCCATATGCTAACTGGACACATAATTATTCATGAGCTTGAAGAAATCCATTTCACAATCATTGGTTTCTTTTTGCCTCCACGTTTTATTGAATTGATTGTAAGATTATAGCCATGGTTCTTTAGGTTTAGGTTTAAACCTAACTGATCACATACCTTACAATTACGATAAGAGGATAACGTATCTGTATTTGCTGTTTAAGGTGCACTATAACGTAGGTACTGACAGTTCTGGTAGCCTCTTTCTCCTCTACAAATTTCTTATGTAATGGTGACCATTTAAATTCCTGAGGAATTATTTGTTCAGTTGCTAATGTATAATGTTTAAAATAATCGTTTAGGTGTGCTGCTACATCAAAATCTACTTCTAAAATACCATCAAAACTTTGTTCGTCACTTCAAGATATTAGATATTTTTTTCAAAACTTTGATGATGTTCTTGCCTGTTTCCACATTCAACGTTTTCGACAGGAATTAATTGGTACATGGATCAGCCATACAAATTCTTGATCCCAAAATATGAAATAAATGACTTTGCATTTGACATATTGTATTCTAATCATCATCTTTAATTATACCTTATTATTTAATATTATCATCACTTTTTGATCTGGTCCTTTCTCACTAGTGTGTTGATAAACTAATTAGAACCATATCCAAACTAATTATAGATAGAAAAGATGTATTCATACGTGATATTTGTAATTCAAATTACATTCGTTATTTGCTAGTTAAATAATTAAGCTCTCTTACTTTGCCGGTGGTAATCAGCTTGTCACATGGATGTTGGTGGAATTAAACAGCTTCTTATTTTCGTTGAAATTATCATTGCAGTAACATTTCTTGGTGTAAGTTCCTTGTATTCAGTTTCTACAATGTTTTGCATACGCTTGTGGAGCTTATTTATGCAGTTCATCAGCTGTATGCTATAGGCTCAAAGCCTTTGTGAACTTATTTCATGCAGAGACAAATTCCTGATGGGTATATGTTTTGTCATTTTTTCTGGTCTATGACATAATTGTGGTTTGCTTCAAAAATGCTTATTGGCTCCATAAAACGTTAAAACTCGCAATATAGCACAAACAGAAATTTTATTTGATTATGGCAGTTTTTAAATTATTCAACCGAATCCTCTTCTGGCATTATGTCTATTGTGTTATCTATTTAATTGCACAATCTCTGTTGCTCTTGTAAATGTAATTAGGTGCTAAAAATTCAGACACTCAGTACTTTGTATTGGCGTGCTTGTTCACTAGAGATGACGCCAGTCTTGACTAACCATTCATTCCGCAATCTCGATATCTGCCTCCATCAAATACGATTAGCATATCGGCGTGTCTTTCTTTTTCTCTTTATGTTACTCTAACTTGTCTTATGAGTTTGTCTACGACCTCCGATATATTTACATGTATTTTATGTTCATCTTCAAAACCATCAACGTCTTCTATTTTTTCAGACATCTATACATTGTTTATTTTGCCCCAAGATATAGATGGATGGCATGTACGGATTATCTCTGAATGTGGTTATTCTCATATTTTATGGAAGAAATAGTGCTATTTGAAAATTTCAACAGTAAGAGACGCAGTTTTATCTTACAGAAATTGTTGTAATTTTGGGTGTGATCCTCCGCTCATTCGCCCGTATCTATCTACATGTAGTGTTAGGTATTGTATATTTTCAAAAGACCAAAGAGGATATTTACTTATTTCCTGACCAAATGTTGTGTGCTATTTTAAAAATAGTTTCAGTTACCCTTTACAAATCATTTATGTTTATTATATTTAACGCTTTGTTCTGTGATAACAGTTCTTTTCAAATGTTAAATCACAAAAGTATCTTTAAACTTTATTTACTAAACCAAGTTGAACTCCTTCATAACTCTTTAAATTTCTTACTTATTATCTCTCTCAAGTATGGTTCAACAATGGCTCAATACTTTCAAGAATAAATAAAGATGTTTATTATTTCTCCATAAAATAAATACACATTAACAGATGTATCAATGAAACCTGTAGCTTTTCTGTAGCAATTGTTTTTTTATATTTTTTATTTGTTTTGTTTAATGTTTTGTATTTTTTAAAAATATTATTCTATTCATTTTTCTTCTGGTTGGTAGACTAATTAAAGGAGTCTGCAATCTTTTTAATGTTAGTCTATGTTACATAAAATCAATCATAATTTATATTCTCTTGTAATTTGTCCACTGATCCTTTTGCAAAAGAATAATTCCACATTCTCAAGTAATTTGTTCTGATTGTTTTTTTTTCTGATTTTTTAACTTTTTCCGATTCTATTCAGATTTCATAAAGTTTACACAACAGTTACATCTTTGGTAATGCGTATTTCGACGTTCTAGAAAGGAACAAAGTCAGGATGTAACTGACAACGAGAAGACAAATGTAAATATATTAACATTACACATTATAGAAAAACAATTCATCATAAAAGATGGTAAGATTCTCTAGCAGAGAGCTCTCTGAACATGAGACAAGTTTACTGAAGAAAGGTCTTAAATTTATCGCTGCACCTAAAAGAAATATAACAGAACTACGGACAGATCTAAAAGAATTCAGTTATACATTGAGACAAAGCGAAACAATTTACGCAAGTCAGGATGAACAAGATAAACTCTTGGTTAGAAATAAAGGGGATATTAAAAGTACAGACAAAGTATTAGCAGATGTTTTTCAAACATTAAAAGAATATCCACTAGATATTAATCACCAAGCACGAAATTCTTATAAAATGGCAGAAAAGCTTTCAAATCTTCGTTAGATGACAATTCAATTATTATCAAAGAAGCAGATAAGAATGAAGCTGTTATAATTATAAACAACAGTTTTAGAGAGAAAAATATTAGAAATGCTTAATTACGAGGAATTCTGTTAGAAAACAAATGGACAAGCCGATACAGACCTACAAACATTAATGCATCACATAAAATGAAACATACGAAAATGACCTATATAAGGAAGAAAAGGAGTCATTTTAATGACTCCGAAAAATCCCGAATCCACAAAAGTAATACCATCACAGATAAAATTGATCAGCTAGATTCAGAATATGTAACAATAAACAGGAAAAAAATTGGGAATTATTTAAGAAAAAACTGGAAGAGATTTGAGACAAATGTTTCATAATATGGAATAACATATATCTATAGAAGAATGTTTTTCAGGAACTTAGTAACTAACATCCAGCCATAACATTAACAAACGGTGAGAGTGAATAAGTTCTCCTTTCCTGCCAATACTCGTCAAAGTATCTGGAACCCATATTGATACTAATATGTATAGTAAACCCCTTGATACATGTAACTATCTTAACTTTAAATATTGTCACCCAAAACATATAAAATTAAACATTCCTTTTAATCTTGCGTCAAGACAGTCCTATGGCAAAGGTAGTTTGTTCTGTGCAACGACTGAGCAACTGAATCAGGCTCTGTTATCATCATCTTGTCAAATAAATTACACTACACCACTAATCTAAACATTTTTCTCCACCAGTTCTGTAACAAGATACATCCACACATGAGGATAGAAGGTCTATGTTCGGGCATTCTAGTACAAGAGAGAGAGAGAGAGAGAGAGAGAGTTTATAATGACGAATGTATATTGTGCTCCTGATAATAGTTATTGCAAAACCCATATTGATGCTAATGATTAATAGATTTAATAGATTATAATTGATTAATAGATTTAATAGATTTAATTGCCTAACAATCCTTGACCAAAAAAGAATCTTACAGACATTACTAATTAGTCTGAGCTCATCTAGTATGCATCCATGTATAGTGAAAACTCATAGAGATAAGAAACAAGAGGTCCCTTATTTTTTAAACCCACTGTTCATTTAACTAGAAAGTAAACAACTTCAGCATTGAGCTGGATTCAAACAACGTTAGCATTAACTGTAATATAGGGTGTGGATGAATGGACGGACACGGGACACGCACACGGACACCAAAGCGATCAATAAGTCAAGCTTCTGCCAAGGGAGCTTGACAAAAATGAACTGTGAGGTGTACAGAAACAAAAAACAAACCCTGATCAAGATTATTTTATTTTCTTATCTCAGAAAATATATAGAGATAGAAACAGAAGATGTTGAATCGGGAAACATAACCAATAATGTCTTCTAATTTTAATGTATAATAAACAATTCATTATTAAGAGAACGGGTATAACTTAAGAAAATAAAACAAGCACTTTTACATTTCAGTCCAATTAATCATAATATCAAACTACAATGCATGAATGGTGATATAACAAAATACATTTGGTGAATATACATACAAAAGAATCAGAACACGCAAAAAGCACACACATACAATGGATTAGGATTTTTCTCACCCACTCTCTTACATATATAGAAACAGTAATGTTTACTAACAGTGTATATTTTTACAAAACCTTATATAACAGTTTCACAGTTAAACATATATAGAGCACTTGAAACAGTACAGACTTCATGCCAATAATTAAATTCAGTCTTTATTACTGATGTGTTTTAGACTCTTGGTTCATGCTTTCCTAGGGAAGAACTTTTCCAGAAAAAATAAAAGACATTAGTCAGACATTCTACTGTTCAGAAAATAAAATACTCATTTAGGTCAAATAATGCACAGACAATCTTCCAGTATTTTCTGAATCTAGTTTCATAGAGATCAAAGAAAATAACAATACACGATGAGTCTCACTGCAAATACCATTTGTCATTCTCAAGCAGTGGCAAAAACAAACTTTTAATTTTCACCAATAGGTGACAGTAATGCTCCAGTGGTATTTAGAACCATCTACACATTTAGGTGATCATTTTCCGGGATTTTAATTGGGCCTTCAACCCGAGTACTTGAACAATTAATATTCGTAAAAAGAAAATGTCGCCTTTTGAAGATAACTGCCATGGAGACCATATTTGATTTTGCACAGACATGAATTTAATTGGAGACCCTTTAAATATGACTACAAATATTTCATGCAGTGTCCCATGTAAACCTGATATTTTCGAAAGAGTTACAATCACCGGAAGACTGACTAGGAGCATATGGTATATAGTGTGATTATTGAGTACACCGTATTTATCAATGTCAGTCAATTTTAAATTTAAATTGTTTTAAATTTGGATTGAAATAAAATATATTAAAGAGAATTCACAGGAAAATGTTATATTAAATTTGAGACTGCCAATCAACAACACTAATGAAAAAAACCCACTGAAAACAGAACTGATCTCTCTTAATCTGCCATGATAAGTAGATTGCATGCCAATACGCTTACTTTGGTGTTTATGTAAACACTTTCTCCCTTCTCTGTCCTTTCTGAGGGGTTTCAGCAATGTTTCTCTTCCTTTTGTAGACCACTTTTGCATTTTGCAGTTTTTCCGTCAGATCATCCAAGGAAATCTGAAGCATTGCTTGCTCATCGCCAATATAACTGTCTGGGCCAAGATCGTACTCAATCTCTCCTGAGGCTGTCCTTACAAGACATCCTTCATTCATAAAGTCCGGCAACAAAGCTGATGGCTGACCTGTAGTTTGTAGATATTTTATCTGGCAGTTCATCAGACAGCATAGTTTGGATATGGTGGTTTCTGGTGGCATCCAGCTCTGAGGGTGTCTTAATTTTGTATTTGCTTGTCCTCTTTTGGATTGAATAGTCAGATGCCGTATCTCCTGAAAACTCAGCTTTGTTGGATCATAAACCTTTGGACAGTACATTGTTTTAACAAATTCTGTGTAAACATTATTGTCCATTTCCACTTTCCCTGAACTAATACTGAAAAGTCTATCTCGAAACTTTGGATGCTGCAGAAATAATGTCAATATCTTCCAGTGAGAAAAGCCATGGAATTTGGGAAAGTAGTCATTACCCTCTAAACATAGAGCTAAAGGTATCTTGATGCCAATGTTCTTGTCGACCGTTTTCTGTTCCAACAATGTCAAAATGTTTGTGATTTTATAAAAATCTGAAAGCTTCCCCATTTTCTGTAGCATCAAAAACACCTTATATTTAAATCTTCCATCAGATTATCTTGGCCAACTCTGTGAAACAGAGAACAAATGAATGACTAAAGAATCTATATCTCCGGAGGAGACAATACTTATAACAGCATCACCATCTTTTAGCTCAGAGTCACTATCCAACATCCAGTCAATTTGTGCTAATTCTGCTTCACCTTTACGTTGGTGTATGTTTTGGAGAACAGAAAACTGCTCAAATCCAGTCGAAGAGAAAACAGCTCTTACATATGTTATGTATTTCCTGCAGAGACAAACAGATTTTTCTTCAGTTACACAAGTACATCCCTGTAGATATGATTCGCTGTCAATGTCCAACACTAGGTTTTGTTTGATGTCAAGACTTTCAACTTCTGCCGTCAAGTAGGTGCTTATGAGGCGCTTTCCCTCGTTGGTTTCAATCACATTTTCGCCGCAGAATCGTTCCTCTGTCATAATATCACCAATGACCTTGGGAGGACTAATAGAGGCTGCATCTTTTTTCTTTCTCTGTTCTCTTGTGGCAGCCCTAAAGTCATCAGGAGTGAATTGGTACTTTTCTTCACATACTACTATTTGCTTCAGTGCAGGAATATGTCCCAGTATATCTTTCAAAATACTGTTTTGCAACTCACTAATTTGGCTTTGAACTTTACCCCTGCAAACTCTAAAGTAGCTACTTTGATGTTGGTCGATATGCCAGCTGGTATGACTTTCTCTTTTAAAAATACAAGACCAGCCTCAGCTAATAGTGATAATACATCATCCCGTACCCGCAGAAAGTCCATATTTGTGTTACCAACAGCACTTTCTGATGCTTTCAGCTGATTGACCAGCAAGGATATAATAGCTCTCTGTATTCCAGTTGCTTTCATTACTTTGGGCTTTGAACAATCTGGTTTCAAAATGGCCTTACACGCATTCATCTCTGAATAAAGGCAGTCTATATGTTTCTTCATAGATGTCACCTTTTTTATACGCTTCTCTTCTTTCATTTGCCTTTCACTTCTTATAACTGCTTTGGCCTTAAAACGAGTTCGATTTATGGTGTTTCCTTTCATTTTCTTCACCCTATCAACTAAGGATTTAGGCCCGTCCACATTTTCTAATGATGGCTTATCATGCAGCGTATGTCCTAGTAGGGGCTCTTGGCTGATGTATTTCTCGATTAGATAGATGCCAACATTTTTTGTTGTTTCATCCAACACCAATGGTGACAACATCAAGCACTCTTTGGAGAAAATATTGTATGGTATGATGCTAGCTTCCAGCGACATGCTATTTCTTCGCAGTATAAGAGACATAGTAGGGAGAATATGTTTCAGATGTGTTGTTTTCATGGTAAAATCTAGAGAATGCTCCTCTCTGTCTTCCGTTGACTCCCCCAACTTTTCATAGTTTGTGAGTGAATCATGAACTTCCTCTAATTCATCGATCAGGGCCATCCTTGGTAAGACAGCATCCATAGTTGATCCTGATCTGAAACTTTTCAGTACATCTTTATGTGTTCCATTTCACGTTGGGAATCCAATGCGAAATTCACAGTGCTGTGTCTGTAGGGAGTGGAGAAAAGGGTGTATTTCATATTTCTGTGGAATACATCTGCACTGTAATGGTAGTGCAAAAGATTGGTGCAGTATCCTACATATAAAGTTGCTCCATTGAGAAAGGCATATGGCAAAGATGACTTCACGGCAGACAAAAGTAAATGGTAACCATCAAGACCCCCCATACGTTCAGCCAGAGCAATGGCAATAACTGCATTAGAATGTTTCACCATTTTGACATGGAGAGCAAATGTCTCATTTATTTCACACCCCTTTTGTATGAAACACTGGAATTTATCATCCCAATCTTTCAAAATCTTTCTTAGATCATTTCCAGACGTTTCCATCAGATTCACAATAATCTCAGATTCTTCACAAGGCAGATGCTGTAGAAACCTAACAAACAGAGCCAAGTGGATTGATATGCTGGTCCTCCAAACCATTATAGTGGCTGTGTCTATGCTCTCTGCAGACATCAATTTGGACCATTCCATGTTTTCACTGTCATCTACCATGAACTTTAGCAGCAGCATGAGATCGGCTTCTTTGTAGGCAACAAAAAGGTTGGTGATTTTTTATTTTCGGAGGTGGAGAAGTGGAAATTATGGGAGAAAACGTTTATACTTGCAATTTAGTTTCATAAGATAAATCAGACTTTTTCCAATCTTGTTATCTTGACCAAACAATATTCTTATCTCCCCCACTGCATATTCTGGTTTTAGGTTTTCACTTTTCAATAGTACATCATCAAGTACTTCCCTTATCTTGTGTATATCAGCATCTCTACCGGAAGCTGGTTTTGGATGTCTGCATAAAGTTGGAGGAGGCCGAAATTGCATAAATCCAAAATAACCAACAAATGTATTGACTGTATTCACCTCATCATCAGCACCAGCAACATACTTGCAATCAGTTAAATCAGACACAGGCTCTTCTTCAGGACCCATCTGGACTTCGTCACATGTACTTTTCTCAATATGTGGCAGCTTATCGTCGAAATAGTTTTGTGATTCTAACGATACATCTTGCAATAACTGGTTCAAATCCATTTCCTCCTCATCCACAGCATCAGCAAAGTCTGCTCCATCATGATCATGTGGATTATATGCTTCAGTGTCAGCACCAGCCTCTCCATCCTTAACAAAAGAAAAATATTACTAGCATTCAAATGAAAAATTAAAAATGTGTTTTACAGAAATGTTTCCTCTTCTACTTGTTATATTCTTTCCCAGTAGTGTAAGTCTAATTCTTCATCCCTTATGACGACTGTAATAAATGTAGGATCGGTATAAGAATTTGTATACAAAGGATTTCTCTATTGTCTTGATTAAAAGTCACACTTCTCTGATACTTTATATTAAAAACATTCTTCGGGGAGTTAGCAATATGATGAAGTAATGTCACTTTTGTCGCTTAGGTGTATCTTCCCACACATCCACACTGCCCTTTATGAAAGATAATGATGCAAAAAAGCTTCATGATTGACAAATTAACTTAAAGTTATTTTGGGAGGAATTTGTGCAACAATTGCTAATACCTGCACATAGTTTTCTTCTTAAAATTCCAACTCTGATACGTTCATCTTCAGACTCCAATGCAGTTGAAATGTCAACTGTTTCATCTAGAGACTTTGTTAGGAATGATTCTTCAAGTTTAAGAAGTGGCATGCTATCATCACTCAGTTCTGTTTGATCTGTTTCTGAAGTACCAACAGGTAGCATTTCAGAAGTTATGCCATCTTCCTCCTTGTGATCCACAGGAGGTTATTGTGTTGATCGGTACAGTCCACATATTTCTGAAAGTATTAAGGAAGTACAAATAATGCATATCATTTCTGGCATTTCTGAGGTAATGCTAAATAAATCAACTCATATCCTTTTTCCCTTTGTCTGAAAATTCGGCCAAATCAAATGAGATGGAGTTTTTACTAGTTTGTTTTATAATGGAGATCAATCCTTCCTCTAAATTGCAGGTAAACCTATGCAGTTTTAGTTTTAATTTTTATGTTCACTTTTATAGGTGTCACTTTTTATAAATTGAAGATAACATGATTGATACAATAACAATATTATTACAACTTAAGCTAATAATGAGTGATATTATTACCTTCTGAAATCTTGGACCACCAAGGTATAAATGACCATCTTTCCAACCGCTCATGCCTCTGTCTAACGCCTGACTCATCTGGGAATTCTTCTAGAATGCACATTCGTTCTTCATCTTTTGTCAGCTCAATTTCTTTCGTGCAGCTCCATACGAAGGCATTTTTGTGTCTGCATTCAGCGGCATGCCAAATTCTTACAATGGCAGCATCCCGTGGTAATCCCTTTAAGGTGATTGGAAATGTGCACAACTGAAGTGATCTGCTTTCACCAGGATTGGGATCACTTTTGTGTTTCAATCTCACAAGGTTGTCTATCGCCAAGATCAGGAGACAATCTCTTATCCTGGTTATCTTCTGTTGCACTCCATTTTCTGTTTCACAGAAAATTGAGTACCGCTTAATATAGGACTTGTAATAGCACAGATCAGGTTCTGCTTTTGCTTTCAATAATCTCTCTGCCTCTCTTAAGCTTCTTGCTGTTCCTGCTTCAGCTGGTATGTCAAACACAGTGTTTATGCTGTGATAATGCATTGCAAGTTCCAATGTATCCCTGTCTTGCATGATTCCTGTGTGTGTTCTGTTGAAGATATTTAAAAGTCTGTCATGCACTTGGTATAGTTGGAAAAGCTTTGTTTCAGTAATGTCACTGCATCCTTTGCCTTCCAGATGCTTTTGCGGTTAATGAAGCCTTCCAGAATAATTTGTTCTAGTAAAGGTATCTCCAAATCCCACTCTTCTAACAAACTATATGTCTTTCAGGGCAGCGGTTTGTATGAAAGCGTGCTCTGACATGCAGTGCACACACTTTCTTTATCTGGTGCAGCTGAGACATGTCTAGTAAGTTTGCTTTCAAAGACAATATGTTCTTGAAGCTTACCCAGCATGACATCATCTTGAACATGAAATCTACTGAAACTTGTTTCATGCTTATATTTATCAAGACCACCAGCATGAAAGAAAACAATATTTGGACAGAATGCATTATGGTCACTGAACAAAACATGCCTGATTAGGTCTGCAACGTCTGAAACAGGATGAAAATCCCTGCTAACTTCCACAAAGACATAAATACCGGTTTGGTGCTCACAATAGGGTAGTAGAGATCGGCTTTAGTCAACACTGCAGCCTCTATTACCTCTGCATAGTGGTCCTGGCCTGTGAAAATGTGCACTCCATCCAGTCTTTCTGCACCCGACTTTCTCTGCTTGCGTTTCGAAATTACTCTGCTTGACTCAGTCACAATTGCATTGTTTAGTCCATGAGCTAATTTTATTTCCTCATAGAACCTTCATCTTCATATGTAATTGCAATGTCTTCATCTCTGCGACTAAAATGGTACTCAAAGAGACAAAGTGTATTCCATTCCGTGGCAGAAAATTAAGTTCTGTATTCACTATAAAGGGTTGGAATATTTTCTTTGACTCGAAATTCTGACAATAGATGTTCTTCAAGGTATGTAACCTTCAAATGACCATAAGTCACAGTCTTATATAAATTTTAGAATTGTTTTGTCACAATCTTTAATTTCTGTTTGAAAAACAAAGTTTTGCAAAGTTTCTACAATGTTCTTGCAAATGACTCTGTCATATTCATGAGCAAAGTAATAATGTAATATTGCTGATAATGTAAGATATTTTTTGCCCTCTACTACTTTGTTGGAGTGTTTGTATCCCTGTATTTCTCTCAGAACATTTGCAACACGCAATTCCTTGTCAATGGTCCTAGTATGGTTGTTTTTAAGTAGTTTTAAAAAATCTTCAGATGGAGCGTAGTATACTCCATCAAGGATAGAAAACTGTAGGTCTTTCAACGAGGATATTTTAACAGACATAGTTCAGGAGTAATTTCTGAAAAGAATCCAATGATGTAAAAAAAGAAATTCAGTGACTTCCTATGAAATATTTAACGAATACTTATTCTTCCTACACTATGGTACATTTCATGGAACATGGATTCATTGAGAGCATTTTGATGTTATTACTAATAAAATTGTATATGACACTTCATGCAATCACAATTTATGCACACCAACTGGTTTTATTAATATTTAA
The DNA here is from genome assembly GCA_029931535.1 of Margaritifera margaritifera. Taxonomy (NCBI): domain Eukaryota; kingdom Metazoa; phylum Mollusca; class Bivalvia; order Unionida; family Margaritiferidae; genus Margaritifera; species Margaritifera margaritifera. Next base: position 828,439 of record JAQPZY010001411.1, on the reverse strand, counting down.
GCATCTTATGTTGAGAAAAGTGAAAAAGTGTAAATATGGTTTAAAATAGATATCTTAATTCTATTCAAGAGGTAATCAGATACTTTTGAAAATACTATACATTTGATGTCTAGCCTCAGTAAAAATGCACATACGATCTTTGATATTTTCTTCCAGTAAACTTGAAGACCGTTAATTTATTTGCACCACTGTACTGCCATATCCAACAGAGGGACCACATAGCATTGTCCATATCTGTTCCATGCTAAATTTAATTGTTGCTCATTTGCAAAGAATTCCGTGATAACTGCAGTTATATTTAGTGTGAGTTTAGCATCAAGGAGAACTAGATCAAGCTTTATTTTAAGATTTTATGTAAAAATGTGACTAAGAACTGGCTTGTTGACTTAGAAGATTATCTTTTGTTACTACCAGGGGTAATGTAACAAAAGAATAGATTCAAACAAGCTTTCAAGATTTAAAACACAAATCTTTAATTTCCTAAAATATAAAAATATTTCAACAAACAATCAAAATGAAAGATTTAAAAATAACTTACAGTATAGAATATCCTTAAAAGTCCTATTTTGTCCTAATGTTCACAAATCCGGAAGTTAATCCAAATATTCCGAATGAAAACACCACTGTGCTGATGTACTAACAATAATCAGTTATATCCAAGTGTTATTAATTCCAAGTAATCCTTGTGAATATAAAATATCACACAAGTTCTGGATATGTTTCCGATAATTCCAACGGAGCTGTATAATTCTTAAATATCAGTAGTTAATCCCAAAAACTACTGTCTGGAAATTATTTCTGAAGTAGCAGTACTAAATCCAAAATGTACTGTATAATAATATCTCTGAAGCAGAATATCACATATAAAGATCTAAATTTTGTGAAAGACCTCTCAAGCTGACGAAACTATGTAGGAATGACGAACGCTACAATTACATCTTATTTTATAGTTTCTGTACTGCGTCATTGAAGCAAACAAAATTCTTATTCAGTCTCAAATCAACATCTTAATATTACGATCTTACAATCCAACTTCTGGTCAACAAAATGAATCATTCTTGGATTGCGTAATCCAGGTCAGGTAAAGGGTACAAACTCAGGCCTGAATCACGTGACATGACTAATGCTTCACCGACAATATTGATTTTCCCAGGACCAATGTGCTGGGTCACATTGAAATTACCATATATGTGTACTCTGCAAAGTGACACCTATTAGATTATTATACAGAGGTCATAAACTAATAAAATTATACCATTATTTAAAAGAAATAAAATTACTCTGACAGATTTCGTAACACATTGCATCACAAATTTTGATTTGGCACAAAATTTTATTATGATTATAGGCTTACAAGATCTATGTCAAATTAAATGTTCACCTTAAGTCTCCTTTAAGATTCTGGATTATGGTCCTTAACTGACCCAAGAATTTAACGTTACATCTTTAATTTTTGTTTTAATTTTACCTTATTGGCATCGGCATGTTTGTCCTCTGAACACATTCCAAGTTCTACAGACATTCCGTGATTTTTGTATTTTATAATGTCAGTAAATATAGTTTATTGTACTTCTGTAAGATTTCGTTCTGCATCTTACATGATATCGGATGAATTTTAATACATTTTCTAAGTTACATGTAGATATATAAATTAAAGACAATGTGTGATAAAAACATAGTTAATGATAATTACCAATGTCCAAATTTTATTATGGTTAAGAAGACTGTCAGATTTAGTTTGACTTTACTATGCCTACCATGGGGAATGTTGTAAAATACACTATATGTAAATTATATTTAATAATTTTAAATTACTCTGTCAGATTAATTCTAAATATGGGACACTTTACTATGATATATACGGAATAAAGAGGCTAGGAAGTGTCAAGTGCTATGCACTGTTATACACATACAAGTAAAGAATGTAAAAAGAAAACAGAAAAGTAATATTAATGAAAAAATATATTTTTTAAGTATTATAATGATATATATATATTTAAGTATTGCAATGCTATAGAATAAGAAATATTTACCTTACGTAAACTCATGCTTCTTTGTCTTCCGGCATCAGTGTGGAACAAAATGTGGAGAAAAATAACGAACAAATATATATGGTGTATGTATATATAATTATGTTTATACAATTACACTGAAAATGACCAAAACAATCATGCTATACAGACAATGTACCACCAGCCCTAACATTGGAGGTATCTTATTACAGAACTTACAGAACTGGTGGAGAAAAATGTTTAGATTAACAGTACTGTGTAATGTATTTGACAAGGTGATGCTAACAGAGCCTGATTCAGCTTGCTCAGTTTGAGCAGACAAAAGTACCTTTGTCATAGGACTGAAGAGTAAAAACACTTGTATAGACAAACATACACAAGAACAGAATTACATCATAATCTTTGCAGGCAAAATTACCCAGAGGAAATTATCAATCAAGGAATACTGAGAGCAAAATGAAATGGATCAATCAAGGGAGATATTATTATATGTCGCATATTTAAGGGAATGTCGTTAATAGGAAATAATAAATATAACTCAAAGATGGTAAAAATGCATCACATTATCCCAATAATTTATATATTACCCAACGCATGCACGGGTGTGAATTTTGAAATATGGGTACAATTCGGATAAAATATGATAACGGTATATGTATGACGCCAATCATTACCCCCACCCACTTCCCCTGGGTGGAGGTTTCCCAGATGTTTTTGGGGACCCGTTCCTATATTCATATATCTGTGACTTTTCTTTACACTTTACTATTCCATGTTTAATCTTCTCGGCGTTCAAACCATAACATAGAACAGCGCGGGGAATATTTCATTTAGATTGCTGGTGATGCCCATAGTTTGTGTCTCATACGACAGAAGTACCATTGCCGTCCAATTGATGACTCCCAACCAGAAATGTGCTGGTTCAAATTTTACCAAGACCAGGCAGATTCAATTGCCAATGTCAGCTCATTGGCAAGACAATTTACTCCAATTGCCTTGGCACGCTACATCCAGTCATACGTTCATATGCTCTTAAATACGAACCAAGCAACATCTGTCGAAATGACTCTTAAATATAGGTATCCATTTTGACATCACACTTGCGCGTATCTTGCGCGCACTGAAATTTGAATACATATTTTAATAACTGCATAGTTTTGATTCAGGTTTACTGAATCAACATTTCTGCGAAATTATCCACATGGATGTATTAAAAAAAGAATGGTTCAAGAACCAAAAGAACTTAATTGCATGAGTGTTAAGCTGGAACTTCATTTAGATGGAGGAGGGGGCAACTTATCGGCAACCATTTTGTGAAAACTCTATTGCAGAATTTATTCTTTCAAATTACAAATATAAAATAGATTGCAAAAGAACATGCACAAAAACGTTCTTTTAAATAGCTTGATGCAATAAAATAAAGATATATAAACATTTTAATCACCTAACTTTAGAGGGAAGATATTGTGATACCAACGGTCTTCCTGTCCTGTTCAACCTAAACACCTGGTGGAAATTTACCAATCCTAGTACATTAAAATCCGAATAAAACGAAAGCCCATAGGGACACACAAACTCATATCGTTCTATCTGATTTTTGAGAGATAACAAAAATATTATATATAACATAGAAAGGGTTCTTGCCATGTACCACCTGTATCCGTCAATTTTGATAAATCCGATTTTGTTGCCAATGTAATAACTATTGGCGAGAGAGGTATCGCTTTTTGAGCTTTAGTTTCATAGTATACTTAACTGTTTTTTCTTCTTTTCAGGTGGAATAGCTGAAACCTCTGTCTTCCAAATCCAAGATGATGGAACGTTTTGTCAGATCCACGTGGTGAGCGGAGGAGGTTGGGGTAGTATCCAAGTGGACGAGGCCTTCAGACAGCTGCTCTATAAAATCGTAGGTGCCAATGTAATGGTCAAGTTTGAACAATTACACATGGATGAGTATATGGATTTATTTAGGGTATTGGAAATGCAAAAAAGAACATTCGACCCTGATGGAATGAACAGAATTATCCTCAGAATCCCATCTGCATTGATGGATCTCTTCAAACATATGACTGGTGAAAACTTTAAAGATGCCGTAATGCAAACGAGTTATGGAAACAAGCTGAGTATGCAATGTGACAAGATGCGAATAGACCAAGAGGTGATGAAAGGTCTCTTTGAACCAGTGATGCGTGACTTGATTGAGCATATGCGTGGACTTTTCAAAGAACCCACAATTAAAGACACAAGCATCATATTTATGGTAGGAGGATTTTCAGAATCTCTTGTGTTGCAGAAAACAGTGAAGAAAGAATTTCGTGACAAGATTGTAATTGTGCCTGACGACGCACAATTTGCTGTCTTGAAAGGTGCTATACTCTATGGTTTCAATCCTTCCGCACTATCTGCCCGCATCTTGAAATTCACATATGGCATTAAAGTGATGAGAGAATTCAAGCCAAAACGTGATCCTCTGGGTAAAAAAGAACTTAGAGCTGGTAAAGAGATGTGCATCGATGTTTTTTCTAAACATGCGGAAAAAGGGGATACACTCGTGGTAGGTCAATCGAAACCTGAGCTTAGATACAGATCTTCGACTGATGACCAAATTCAAATTGATGTATGTCTGTATACATCTACTAACCATGACCCTATGTTTGTTACCGACAGTAGTTGCCAGTATCTGGGAAATTTGTTGATTGACGTTCCAAAGGTAAACGGCAAGACGTCAACAAAATATGGAATCTGGGTGAAATTGATCTTCTATGACACTGAGCTAAAGGTGGAAGCAAGAAATGAGATAACCAACGAAGTTACATCAGCCGTGTTTGACTTTTTGGGTTAAAGTGAACCGACTGTAAAATGACAATTATATTTACTATCCAATAATGCATTCGATAGTTTAACGTCAAATTAACTTACATAAATTTATGCAAGCCACACTATTTAAGCACATTCATATGAAAAGTGAACAGTGAAAGTTGTATATATGTGTTTAACGCAAACCATGCTATAAAAATCTACAATCTCTACAATTATTTTAATAGTTTCAGTCTTTCTCATTTTGAACAAAAGAGAAGGGTTTTAGGTCTTTTTAAGTGTTTTGTTATTCCAATTATCAAGTCAGGCTTATTGAAAATATTTATAATATTATGATTTTTTTTATTTTAGTTGATAATACTTTTGAAGATTTTACATAATTTTTTATTTTGTTTTAATTTGTGGATTTGTGAAGAGGTCATATTGTTTGTACAGTAATTTTGTTATTTGTGGCAATGACAAAGTCCATAAAAACTAGTACCACACGAATATCTGTGAATTTAAAGTGAAATCTGGAAACGCAAAATGTTATTCTTATTACTTTCCATTCTTTCATTTATGCTTGTAACGTTGGATCTAAATGGATACATTATTCAAAAATGCAGCTACCACTCCACCAAAGAAAACAAACCAAAACAAGGACACACAAGGACACTCATTAGATTAAAAAGTAAATTCACTCCAAGTAGTAACTTGGTAAGAGTCATTCCCCGTGACTCGAAGTGCGAATTTTAAGCTTGCTTGTTTTTATTGACTGGCCTGTTTGTACAATCAGAACGATTAAATACAACTTCGAGATTATAAACTGTAATAAATCGTAAATCACAAAAGGTATGTTTGTGTTTAAAGCAACCGGGTTTAGTATAGTATATTAAAAAGTCAGATCTGCATGAAGCAGATAATTAAAGTAAAAAGTAAAAGAATATATATATATATATATATATATATATATATATATATATATATATATATATATATATATATTCACGGTACTTGCAGAGTTACACATCACTACATAAGAAGTCTGATATGTGTGCTCAAGTGGTTGCAAGAGAAACATTTTGTGGTGAAACAAAACAAATATATACATTTCCTTAACGCTTAGTATTTAGTAATTTTGTAATATCGTGATAAAGACCTGAGCTGAGTCACTGAGTAATTAATAACTAAATTTAACAAAAACCGATGGCAGAAATGTAAAAAGAATTATCCATATGTAAATCCTTACTTACAAGCAAGAAAATTTGGTGTGTAATATATGTGTACTTGGTGCCATAATGGTGTGTGTGTGTGTGTGTGTGTGTGTGTGTGTGTGTGTGTGTGTGTGTGTGTGTGTGTGTGTTTGTGTGTGTGTGTGTGTGTAACAGTAATAATGCCTTACATCTTTTGCGGAATAAATTAAGTTGGATTTAATCAATTATTGTGATTTAACTACTTTTATCTGAAAGGCCTTTTCTTTTTCATTTGTATGCAAGAGGTTATGATAAAGTAGCATGAAAGTCATGATTTGCAATATCTCAAATAGCTAATAAATTACAAAAATCTTGTAGTATCGATCAAAATGGGTTTTTGTTTCTCAGTGGAGGTATAATTTATATTTGTTAGAAGATTTTGCTACAGCAATTGCTAAAACAAAACTTGGGACCTCATACCCTTTCTTTGGTCACAATTCTTCAATGAGTGAGAGTTATTTCTTGTTTGGAAGATAAATTATTTCTATGGTTCAGGTATACCAAAATGATGAGTTTTAGGTTTTAGGTATAGAACACAATGTAAAGAGAACGATGCACTATTCCTGTCTAATCTAGGAAGGAGATTAGGGAGTGTGAGTGTCAGTATGTATTTGTCTTATTTATACTAGTAGGTTGAGCAGTAAACGTACCCCGAACGGTCTGCTAATCCCGATGGGGTATGGTTCGAACAAACATTAGACAAATGGTTGATAAATATACACTTTCACAATGTATCATTAATCCGATAAGTCTTTCAAGTTCAGAAACATATAAAGTATATCTGATAGGTATCACTGGACAGCTCCATTTTGGTTATCTATCTAATGTGGAGAATTCGATTATATATATATATTATATATTATAAGCATATATATATAAGCATACCTTAACAAGCCTAACACATACATGTACTTATGATTAGCTGTGTCTTTATTACATGATATCATCAATTCATTTCTTGAAAAATGTTACATTATGACGTCACCCAAAATGAATTTGGTTTGGTCTTCACAATAGGTATACGTAAATTTCAATGTATATTGACTGCGCCTTTCAAAGGTAGTTTGGGACGAATTAGTGTATGATATCATTTTATCAATATACTCATACTTTCTGTTCACTTCATATCAAATGTTTGAATAAGTGAAATATTATATAAATTTTGCGAACCTTTGCAACAATTCAAATACACACTCGTGTAAGATCCTAAATAATCCCCTGAAAATAAAGATATATAGTGAAGAAGAGTGATGAGTGATATGGCCCGATGAAAAACAATATATTGCTCACACAAGACTAAACTTGAATATCAGGTAACTTGTTGATTAATGAGACTATGAAATGAATTAACGATGACTATCAGAATGATTTTTGAAGCTTTGGGCCTGATTTTATGTCTTGCCTGAGCTCGACGCTTTGTCTAACAAGCGCCATATTCAATTGTATCATTCAAATTCACATTAAAAATATATTTGATTTGACTTAAATTTCCTTTCTTCCATTCTTTAATAAATGAACTCATAATTTTGGAATTACAGAGCTAACTATCTTACAAAAGTCCATTTATGGTATATTTAGTTATATATGAAAATGTTGATATCGTAATTCCATTCAATATTTAAAAGCTTTGATATTCTTTATCTTTGGATTCAATTTTTTATAGTAAGCTTCGGGATGTATAAGGTTAAGATTTGACATTTGAATGCATTTTTAATGTTCCAATAAAAAAATGAAATCTGACTTCCAGGATTTATATTATTCAATCATTACCTTTCCAACTTCTTTTGATGCTATCTGTTGATTGTATCATTTGTGCCTTGGTCAGTTTCACAACTTCAGAAAAGAAATAAAAAGAAACACACACATATACACAAAGATGGTAAGAACGTTGAAGTTAACTAAATGTTCTTTAATTGGTGAATTAATGCACTTGTTTTTATTTTGTTATGCAAGCTCCTCATATTCCCTTTCGACGAATATATCTTACTGGCTTTGAGTGATTGTTGTTAATCGGGTTTCGTCATACATTGAGCTCTTTTTCCAACGACCACATTTGGTTCCAGCCAGTTTGTTGTAATAACGAATATGTAATTGCATAGATCGTGCCTTTAATATGGAGAAGTTGCCATCTTTGTCATATCGATGTCAAACCATGATGAGGAATTAGTTAGTATATATCTAATCTTCATAGCTAATATTGTTGTAATTATATTTTAATATATCATACATATTTTCCACATTTCAAACTAATTGTTCTCGCGATCTAGATGTTAACATAATATGCTCAAACCCTATTCACTGCAAAATAAAAAAAGCTCAAGGAAAAAAAAGTGTTATTGGAAAGAATAATATATATATATATATATATATATATATATATATATATATATATATATATATGTGTGTGTGTGTGTGTGTGTGTGTGTGTGTGTATGTATATACAGGAAATGTACACATTTATTAATGGTAAATTCCTGTCTGAATTGTAAGTTGAATATTCTGATATAGAGATCCAATTGACAATTTGATATTGCTTGTTCTAATCAATTTTATGTTGGAACCTTAATATTCTGTTCTAATAAATACCGTTGCATGGAGAATTGACATATTTCAGAATTATACCTGTTAAGCTTTGAAAACGTTTGTTTTTGAGAATGAAAGAGAAAAATGAGAAGCATAAATTAACAGGAAGGATGACGGCTTGAGCTTACACTTCTTGTTATTAAGGGAGTTTGAATGGCATTATATTTCATTAAAATATAAAATAGCCATACATTTTGTTTTTAAAAACTGAAGGCGCATAATCAGTGAAAGTCGTATTGCAGAGTAACTCTTTCCTTACTTTAGTTGTATGTCTTATCCGTCACGTGAAATGATATAGACCTTAGTTTCACATATATTTACATGAGATTTTGTTACCACATAATGAGATACAAGAAGTAAAACAAAAGCAAACACTTTGAGAATTAAGAATTAAAAATTGAGATGATTTCAATCGTAAGATTTTTAAATTAAGCCTCACGCAAAGGTTCATCTTGGCACCAACGAGCCGAGACATTGGTTTGAAATCACTAAATAAGATTCGTCAAATGAGGATCTGAGCCAATGGCTTGATCTTTGAATAATTTAAGAGTGTTTGAAACAGCAGCCTTATAACCTTTGATTGTGGAGACCGAGCATGATCTCTCCTCAAAAAGGCAGAGTAAAAAATCCTCTGCTGCAGCAAAAGAAGAGTAGCTTGTCTTAACGCGTTTCCTAGTGCACCAATTACAAAAGATTCTCCACCGTGCATTGTAGACCTTAGATGTAAAACGTCTCTGGGCCTGGATGATGCAGTCGGCAACCTGGCTTGAAAACTTGGCCTGGCAGATAGATCGCTTGAGATGAGCCAAGCGTGACGGTGGAGAATCTGAGGATTGTTGTGAAGCAGACTACCTTTGTGTTGTGAAAGCAGATTCTTCCACTGAGGTAACATCCTGGAGTTGGTCGGTGAGTTGGTCGAGGAGGTTGTTGAACAAAGACCTTTGAGGCCACAAAAATGCTATTAGGATAATCCGAGCTGTGGATGTCCTGACCTTGTGAATTGCCTGTGGAATCAACCTGAAGGGTGAGAATGCGCAAGCGAATAGTCGATTAAACCTCAGGTGAAGGCGTTCACTGCCCAAGCTCTTTGGTTTGGGACTTGGAAAACATAAAACAGAAACTTGCTGATGAGTTTCTTTGCAAACAAGTCCACTAGAGGTTTCTCCCATAGAATGAACAGAGAGTCTGTGGCTGCTTGACGTAGATACCATTCTGTTAGGACTACCACGCCTGTTTTGGACAAACTGTCAGCAAGGATATTTTTCTTTCCTGGAATGTGAGGAACTCGGAGTCTAATCCCTTCTGACTCTGCCAATCATAGAAGGTTCCAGAATTCACGCAGAGAGATATAGCATGAGTACCTCCTGGGTGTCTGAGGTATGCAACCACCGATGTGTTGTCTGAGGAGACCATGACACAATTTCTCCTGACATGATTTATGCACCCTTCCAGGGCGAAGAATACATCTTTCATTTCCAAATTGGTTATTGGGAGCACGCTGTCTTCCTGGGACCAATGGCCCTGGAGAAATACTCCTTTTGGCTTTACATGAGCCACCACCCTGATTCTTACGCGTCGGTATACAGATAGAGTGAGATTCTGTGAAACTCCCATCAGAATTATTTCTTGATTGTACCACCACTTCAGGTGGTACTGAAAAGTCGACCTAGAGAAATTCGATCTGACAGCGAATCCTTGTGTGGTTTCCAGACCACCAACAGGAGAAACTGAAGTGGATGTAAAGGAAGTTTCCCTAGAGGTACCAGGTCTGCGGCGGAGTTCAAGGTTCCCAGAAGAGATACAGTCGAGCTGACAGAAAAGTATTGGCCTGTAAAGTCGTCAACAAATCCAGCATTTGGTCTATCCCTTTTGGGTGAACACGAACCCGACCTAGAAAGGTAAGGAAAATCATTTCTATTTATACGAAATCCTGAAAAGGAATGGGATCCAATTTCTCTAGGTTGGGAACAAGTCCTGAAAATAGGTGGTCATATGATGTAATAGGGACTGTTTGTTGCTGATGTTCAACTGCCAGTCAGCAAAATACTAGACAAGAGGACTCCACATAGACCGTAAGTGAGAAGTCACTAGTCCCATCACTCTATTGAAGACCCTAGGTGCTGAGGATAGACCAAATGGCATGGATCGGAATTGAAAGACCTCCTATCCAATCAAAACACGGAAGAATTTGTTGTGGGGATGAAAGATAGGGATGTGGAAATACGCATCCTGAAGATCGATGGAAACGGCTCAGTCTCCGGGTCTGATATCGTCCCAAAATGATGCTGAAGTTTCCACTTGAAAGTTTCCTCTCGCAGATATTTGTTTAGGGGGAAGAGACCTATAATCAACCTCAGTTTCCCACCTTTTGTGGGTACCAGAAATATCCGGGAGTAGAATGCTGGCGACTGGATGTTTTGAACCCTCTCTACTGCACTCTTCCGAAAAAGGGTGTGCACCTCGTCCTTTAGGGGTTAAGGACTTATGGAGGAGACAAATACCACATGACCATGTATAGTGACTATGATCCTACTAAAACCAAAGTGGTATGCAACACTTCATCTATTGATGACTTATATGCACACAAAGTTCCATTCCAATATATCTTAGAAGTTATGGAATGGTCAAGAAAAATCCATGACCTTGTCTAGTGACCTTGATACTATAATCCGACGTGGTACGAGACCCACCGTCTATTAATGATACATAAACATACAAAGATTATTCTAATATCTCAAATGTTTAAGAAGATGAAATGAAAAGAATGACCCCTATTATTGTACCTACTGCAATAACTGTCACAGACAACTCCACCATCCACACCCGCTATTGTCTACCTTTCTGCATAACCATCTACCCATATGCACTGGGTGTATTTTTTAAAACCAAGGTTAAGTGGGTTATCATTTTTGGCTCTGGCATATATTAAGTCACGGTATTGAGGAAACTAACAAATTAAAAAAATTAGCATCTGATGCCTGAGTCACTGGTGAGAGAGTGGAGAAGACGAGTAGGTGGGTTGGGGAAGTGAGGGACAGAAAAGATGTTGTGTTGAGTCAACTGATGTTACCACCATGTTTATTATTTATATATTGTCCACATTCCTCCCAAAATTGGTTAACTCAAGTCTTGGGTACTCTACCCTTCATTTTTACAAAGTCATTCATTGCTAATTTTTCAATACTCATCCACCTTTTATAGATCCTGCTTTGATCTGGAAATGGAAATAATAATAATAATAATAATAATAATAATAATAATAATAATAATATTAATATTAATAATAAGTATATGTTGGTGTAAAAAATACAAACAAACAAACAAACAAACAAACAAACAAATCCCCATGCTCTGCTACTTTTTCATATCACTTCACTGCTCCATAGTAAATACTTTTGTGCTATTTATTCATGACCTTTAAACCTATATATGGTTACTGGATAGGGATTTGAACAGTTTCCAACTTGGCACCCAGGGAAAACTTCAACATAGTGAATTTAAATTATATATGTTACAAATTTTGCATTGATAAAGACACACACACAAATTTGAGAATTTTGAATCCGCCACCCCACACTCAGTGGGGAGAGGTAACCTCCCTGGAAGCATGATCTAAGGCACACTATGCATTCCTCTAATTATCGCATCATGTCACTAGCTGTTGGTACCCACGGGCATCCCTTCCCTCCTTTACCACACTGAAGTATAACCCAAATGAATGATCTGAAAACCCATTAGTTATGTTACATATCTGGCTTTGGTGAAGACACAAACCAAATTTCAGACTGAAACATGCAATAGTGTAGAAATATTTTAGATTTTTGAACAACCACATCCAACCTCTTATTTATTCTATGACGACAGGTCTTCCTAGAAGCAAGATATATAAACACATAACACACACAGCACACATTGGAGGAGGGGTACACAATTGAAATTTCAATCGACTAGCCTGGCATGAATGATGTAAAAACTAATACAAACATTCATTTTGGGGGATTCTTTCTTCCATGCTAACATTGGGAAGATGAATGAAATTTTACTAGCTCTACACAGATTCTAGTACAATAGTCCCACAATTACTCTGAAAAGCACGGGCGTACTAAATGAATTGACCTTTACTAACATATAGGGAGAGAATATTGAGGATATTTACCAGTGAGGAGTTATACATGATGATGTCTTAAAATTTGAAAAAGATGGAAAACCAAAACAATGAACTGTAAAAAGTATGTGCTAGTAAAAATAAAAAATATGATGAGTTTTTAACAGTTACAAGCCTGCTGAAAATATTGTGTCGCTAAAATAAATAGAACTCTTTAAGGTCAAACATGTTGGAGATGTAGTGAAAAACAGCTTGTTGACCAGATGGAAGGTCGATACACAAAATATCAAAGATATAAGGAACGTGGTAATTTTTAAAAATAAAACCTGTATCATAATGGAGGAAATGATAACAACAGAGAAAACACTCAGAAAAAATTACTTCTGATTCTGTAAAAATAAAGTAGAATCTTCTGGCTTTATTTGGAAATAAGTGCATGTACAAATCAAATTTGGTTAAAAATATACTTAGTTGGCAACATGTAGCTGGCAGGTCATATCAACCTTTATTCCATTTGATCAATTTTCATATCTACTAAGAACGTTTTATACTGAATTGTTCCAATTACATCCCAAAAAAATAAATACTGTAGATGACAATACAACACAAATATTTGTATTTATCAATCTGATATCCTACTCATCTCCAGATTACATATTGTTCCTGATTCGAGTATTATTCCTGACAAAAATGATAAACTATGACTATGACAGAGAGACGTTTAGTTCCTGTTCATGTCATATGTTTGTCAGTTTTAAAGATTATAAACATTAATTCAGATATATCTTCCCGATGTATATAAGACACCCACTTCCATAACTTGTTTGGATTCTTGTTTTGGTGTCTTCCCAGTAGGTGATGACTAACATCTTTATTTTTGAAACCTTAACTTTGTTGTCTGCACTGAACTATGTTTTCTTTAGACACTTACATTATTGCAATAAAAGTTTTACTATGTGCTCCAGGAACTCATGAAAATATTAATAATGATTAACATGAAATGAGCTGCACCATGGGATTTTCCGTTCCAGATCTTGCTGTCATTTAACTGTAGTGTACACTCATTATCATACCAGCATGTATTATAATAGATACATCTGTTTTCTGAATTACTTTTCTTTCCAAACTAACAAATGTTTAATTAAATGACAAATTGTACATTTGCGTAAATTTGGTCTCTTTTGTCATTACTTTAATCTCAAAATAAATTAAATCTTCCTCGCCATAGAGGGTGATTTAACCTTGAAAATACGTTACACTAACAGCGGTCCAACACTTCACATTGCAAATCAGCCAACTACCACAAGCCTTGAATGTTTTCATTGTCATATACATTGTTTTAAAATATATATTCATTGTCAAATTACACTTTTTATCACCTTTAAGAACTGTGACCAATGCTAGTGCCAAAAGAGATATGGATGGACATCCACTAATAAAAACTGTAGGCGTATTTTTCGAATTTTTTTCGGACGAAAAAGTGCACCCAGGGTCAAGAATTGGGGGACATTGAGCAAAAAGCTATGGGAAACCCGCAAGCCCACGCTCAGTGTGCAACACTGTAGAATATGGAATCTTCCGTTCAGAAATGGGTCACTGCAGGGCAGGTTTGGCTGCTTTATCTGCCCTTTCATTACATTTATGCCAATTTGACTAGACAGCCAACAGTACAGAACACATTTCCCAGATTGTATGAGCACATCATTTTTCTCTAATATCTGGGATATTAAAGGGTTGTCAAATTTAAGATTCTGCAAGGCTTTCAGTGTGGAATTGGGAATCCAACAAGATGGTTAATTTGTTTTTTGAGAGGTTTCAATATCGTTCAAAGCTTCGAGTATGGCTGTAGTTTCTGCACAAAAAAGTGAGGCTTTATCTGGTAATCGGCTCATGATGGTGCCATGGGGTGTCGCTATGGCAGCTCCAACTTTGTCTCCATCTTTCGAACTGTCTGTTTACAGGGCGTATGGCTACAATAGGAGGCTTGGATTTCATTGAATTTACTCTAAAAAAGGAGGATTTGTTGAAGACTTCTTGAATTCGCAAAGTTCAATCATTATTTTAGGAGGTTTTGATAGCCATGGTGGTTATTTGGGAATACAGAATTTTGCACTATTTTCAACAATGATTTTTGCCGTTTTTAAGTGGGGACGAATTCATATGCCAAACGGTGGAATAAAGTTTGGTTTATGAAAGTACAAAGTTTGGTATTTGGGCCTAAACACTACATCATATGCAGGGTTAGACAATATGCCGCCCTGAGGTACACCCATCTCCTGAGGATAGCTTTCAGAAAGGGTGCTGCCTACCTTAACTCTGAGGTTTCCATCTTTCAAAAAAAATCGGAGATAAAGTTAGGCAGGCGTCCCCTTAGACCTTTGTTGAATAGATCATTCGCTATGCTGTACTTCCATGTGGTATCATAAGCTTTCTCCAAGTTGAAAAAGACGGCAACTATATCTTCTTCCTTTATGAAAGCATCTTTAATAAATGCTTCAAGTCTGACAAGATGGTCTACTGTGCCTCTCTGGCGTCTGAATCCACATTGAACACCAGATAGTAGGTTGTTGGATTAGATATACCAGAGTAGTCTATTGTTTATCATTCGTTCCAGGGTTTTGCACACGCAACTTGTTAATGCTATAGGACACTAGTTGGAAGGGTTGGTTTGGTCCTTTCCAGGTTTGGGTATTAGTATCACTCTTGCTTCTCGCCACAACTGCAGGAAGTTGCCAGTTTCCCAAATGTTATCGAAAATGTTTAGCAGTGTATTAGTTAGAGCCGTGTCAGGTAAGTGTTTCAAAAGTTGATAGTGGATATCATCTGGTCCTGCTGAAGTGTCATGGGCTCGATCAAGAGAGTCTTGTAAGTCTCTGAGAGTGAAATGTTTATTGTAATCTTCAGCATTAGCAGATTTGAAATTTAGAGGAACTTGTTCTTTCCCGTTTTTGATACGGTGGAAGTTTTCAGAATAATTCTCTTGTGAGGAGTTCTTCGGGAATGTTTCGGCAAAAGTATTCGAGATTACTGGTGCGATTTTAACCATTTCATCAGATTTGTTTCTATGCTTGATAAAGCTGCTTTTATTGTTGCCAACAATTTTTTCGTACCATATTCCATACTGATTTAATAGAGAAGTGCGAGTTCAAGCTAGAGACATAGGATCTCCATGTTTTCCTCTTGCTTTCTCTAATGTTACGACGAATTTTAGTTTGGCATTTACAGTAATTATTAAGATTTTCGGTTGTTGGATTGGCATTGAAAAGTTTAAGGACCTTTTTCCGTTCTCTGATAGTGTATTTGCATGCATCATCAAACCATGGTTTATTGACACGTTTAGGAGTCGCTGAAGTTTTTGATATTGTATCCCCAGCAACACCCTAGAGCTTGTTTGTAAATAGGAGCATTGGATCCACTACAGTGTCAAAATCATAAGCTGTCCGTGTTGACTTGCAAAGCGATTTAAACGGCTCTCAATCTACGGGTGAAACGTTTACACGTGTAAACAGCTTGGTTACGATTAGTGCATGCGAACGTTTACAAAATCTGTAACTGAGTCAACAAAATGCACGTGGCTGGCTGTCAGTATCACTGAAACCATCCGTATGTACAAGCGATGAGAGAGCTGCACTTCATGTCTGACAAGACGTTCTGAAGTGTGGAAATACATTTCTGTAGTTGAGTAGGGCAATGGGAAGGGAAGAAGGAAAAGGTTAAATGCAATAGTACAGTACTGGCAGTATGGTAAATCATTTCAAGTTAAAACGTGTCACATGTCAAAACGCCTCAATTGACATCTATTGTAGCAAAGACACTAGCATCTAAATAGATACACATACCAGCTTACCGATCCCATCATGTCTCGTGATAAATGGATCAGATGCATGGAGAAATTGGCTTCAGTGTACGCCCTAGATTTAAGACCATTAAGTGTTGTCGATATGGATGGTTTCAGAAGTTTCTGCCACGAGTTAATCCGACCTATGAAGTACCGAGTCGCCCTACCGTTTCGAAATATATTTCTTCTCTCTATGAATGAGAGAAAGAGACTCTGATACAAAACATTCAAAATCGATGTGGCATAGCATTTACGACTGATATGTAGAAAAGTCATGCCACTGAAGGCTTCTTAATGCTGATGGTGCACTGTATAGACGAATTGTGTGTTCTCTAATTGTCTTGATAGTATGACACGTGTAGTATTGTTTAGAGTTGTATATATTTTGGATGTACTGAAATTTGAATTTCTCGATGCATTCATGGAGTTATTTTACATTGGACCACGCAAAAACAGCTGCTCATTCATATTAAATTTTACTATTACGTCAAACGTACCATAATATATCCAATTTGGCATCTCCGTATCTTGAGTATATTGTCCGTTTCATACTATTTTTGTCAGCCAACAGTTCGGCCTATACGCTTTCTTCTGCCATAAACTTTGAATGGAAACAAATGGTATTTGAGGGTGTAACTCAGCCATTTACTGTAACAAAACTGTTTGAAGGCACGTTGCATTAAATAAACATTGGTCTGATACTAATAGGGCTATCACACCTTGTTCGCTGGTCTTTTGATAACAGCACTTGCACTCATGTGGTTCACAAAAAAATGAATGAAAACGTTTTGCAGGAGTATACACATAGGCTCTTTTCCGATTTCTTTAGAGCTGGAAAATTTACGATGTAAAAGAAAAATACACATCATTACATTATTGCCCAAAGGATGTAATTGTAGTTGGACACGAGGGTCAAATAGTTTCGATGATTATGCACTCGAGACTTTTCAAACTTTACAATAATCATTAGTCATGTGAACTCTGTGTTATATCGGGTTGAAATGACGAACTACAACACTCGCTGTTAGTGGTGGGGTTTATTACTGGACGAAACGGTACGGAATAAACCTAAAACAATGCAGAGCACACACTTAATATGCAAGACTAAGAGTAACTACAAAATACAAGCGACACAATTACAATACAAAACCCGCAGGCCGTCATTGTATAGTTTTAGCACAAAAATACAAATAATGTCTTACCAGACTCGAAGTGTATAAACGTGTAGAAACGTTATAATCTTTCAGATTATGCTCAATCCTTTGTCTTTCACTTGAGTGAAAGACAAGTGCTCTTCATATAACAGAATGGAACTACCCGAGGTGTTGTCTGTCCAAAAACGAGAGGAGGAATGCCAGTAGCTTTTGTTAATTTGGCTGGGAATCGTTGTTAGTACTCGTCATGCACGGGAATCATGCACCGCGATCGATCGCTCACTCGCTCACTCACTCATGACAAACACGCACATTGGTACACAACACCGGTCCTGGATCACGGTTGTACAAGAACAATTTTCTATTACCCTACTGAGTATATCTTTCTCATCTACCGTAGTGATACTACCGTGACTGATATAGGTCAGTCCAAGTTGGATTCCAACCCTCCCGATTCTCCTCGGTGTGAACCGGAGTCTTTCTGCGTATGCACCCTTTGCAAGAATCCACCATGCAATTCATACTTCTCCAGACCCGGCCAATACAACCTTTGCCTTGCTAACCAGAGTGTCTTCTCCTTGCCTTGATGGCCCATATTGTTGTGGATACCTTTCAAGGCTAGGCTCCGGTATCACTCTGGGATCACAAGCTGTCTGATCGATTGACCGTCAAGAGAAGTGGTCCTGTAGAGAACGCCGTTTTCAACTACAAGGCGGTTCCATTCGCGGAGAAATTTCTGCACAGACGCATTTTCTCTACGGTGATCCTCCTCCCTGGGCCGAAAACCCTTACTCTTGAGGTCAATAATTTTCGCTAGTGTTTTATGAGTCAACTGTTCCCTGTCCCACTTGATGTTATTACAATGCAATGCTTAGTCGGAAACACTTCCTCTTCTGCCGGATATGGCGTCGGATCATCCGAAGCATTTCCAATCAAGGGCACAGAGACAGTGGCTGCATGTCAAATGGCTTCCACCACGTCTGGGAACATTTGTGGTAAGCTCGAGAGACCGTCGGCGTCAACGTTATTTCTGCCAGCTCTATACCTGATGGAAAAGTTGTAGTTTGCTAGAGCTGCAACCCATCTATGCCGTGTAGCGTCAAGTTTTGCCGTCGAAAGGACGTATGTCAGCGGGTTGCTGTCCGTAACCACCTCGAAGGAGGAACCTAAGAGATAGTCATTGAATTTATCCGTCACAGCCCATTTCAACGCTACAAATTCGAGCTTGTGAGCTGGATAGCGCCGTTCACTGGGTCTCAATCCACGACTCGCATAGGCAATGACCCTTTTCACATCATCTTGCTCTTGATATAGGACCGCACCTAAACCGGAGCCACTAGCATCCATATGCACGACAAATGGTTTAGTATAGTCGGCAAATGCTAAGATGGGGGTAGATGTCAACTTCTCTATAAGAGTTGCAAAGGCGTTTTCTTGGGCAGTGCCCCAAGTTCAAGGAGCTGCTTGTTTGTTTTTACACTTATTCTTTCGAGACGCCTTGGTCGTGTCATGGCCCTCAAATAGAGCGTTTAAAGATTGTGCTATCTGCGAGAATCTCTTGATAAAGCGGCGATAGTACCCTGCGAACCCTAAGAACTGACGAAGCTCCTTAATGATTTTAGGTGTTTTCCAAGTCCTAATCGCAGAGGTTATATCTGGGTCAGTCTTTATACCTCCCTCAGATATAACGTGACCCAGATAAACGACTGAAGACATGAACAACTCACATTTAGAGGGCTACAGCTTCAGACCGAGCTGACGTAAGCGTGCGAACGCTGCCTTTAAACGTTCCATGTGCTCGTCGAACGTCCTCGAGAAAATGAGAATATCAGCTATGAAAATGAGGCACTCTTTGAGGTGCATTTCTCCCATGCATTTTTCCATAAAACGCTGCAAAGTAGCCCCAGTGGTGCACAAACCAAAACTCATGCGGTTCGCCCCATAAAAGCCGAGCGGACCCACCGAGAAAGCTGTATATTGCTTGTGTTCTTCCTCCATCTCAACTTGCCAATAGCTTGATCTTAGGTCCAGCTTGGAGAAGAACTTGGCTCCTGGCAAGAAATCGACAGTTTCATCAAACCGTGGAAGCATATAAGCATCCTTCGGGGTCTTGATGGTCCTGTATTCTATACAGAAACGTAGGCTGTTATCTCGTTTCCTGACAAACACAACGTTAGAGGAGTAAGGACAATCGTATTCCCTGATTGCACCAGCATCGAACATTACCTTAATATCCTGACTCACATCCTAATACATCCCCGTGGGTATTCTCCTGTATGGCTGTTTGAAAGGTTTATTGTCATCATGCACTATCTTATGTTTGATGAGACCAGTCTTTCCTAAGTATGAGGGCCCCTTAGAAAATATGCAGTCCCATTTGCCCAATACTTGCCTGAGTCTATCCAGTAGCTCTGGGGGTCAGATTTTCAATATCGATCTTAACCTTCAGATCTTCGAGAGGAGAATGTCCACTGTCTTTGGACATGCTGGGGGTATAATCAGAAGCTAAGTTGTCAACAACTTTGACTTCACTTATGAGACATATATCAGATTTGGGTCTTATCGTCACACATTTGGCGGACATATTGCAAAGTTTAACATGAACTATGGAAATATGACCCCTTTTGATCAACCCTGATCACCCTTGGACAGACCTAAACTGTTTAGAGTTTCCCAAGTTCTCTGTAACCACGTCTGCTATATGAGCATTAACATTGCAGGCAATGCCGTTGATAGTAATGGTTTCATACGGCGCAACGTTGACGGTATGCGTATTGGTAGATCTTACTGTAAATGACTTACAATCAATGCTATCAATAGCAATATTCCATGTACTGCAATTCTATCTGTATGAGGATTATCAATCATGTAATACCTACATAAACGAATGACATTTGTTCCAGTGAAAACTAGTGAAGGAAAGTGTGTGCGTGTGCGAGGGGGGGGGGCTGTCACAGTCAGGTCGGAGTATCTTATGTGTAAGTTACAAAAGTTAGAAAGCTTATCAAGCAGTGATAACTGGCTTTGCAGGACCCCTTCTTTTCATTATCATGCTGACTCTTTGGCCATACCAGTTTCTCCGTAATACTGTAACAAACTCTAGCGAATCTTGAAAATCAATTCAAAAGCTACAGATCACACTTACTTAAGATCGTAACAGCTACTGCAGCAGTTGCAGGGCATTCTAATCAATTGGATCTGACTTCAATAAGATGGACGGCATCTGTTCTGCAATTGCATATCCCCATATCCTTATTAAGAGTGTGTCATAATTTTAAACATGTGAAATCCAAGCTCAATTAAGCTGATTTAAGTGCTTAAGATAATGTATCCGTTTTGAATTTCAGTCTCATGCTGGCTTAATATTCAAGTGTTTCGGAGAATGCTTTAGTTTGGTGAGTTAGTTCCTTAATTAGTATACAGGTCTTTACAGCATTCAGAAGGCGTCTAGATTTGGCACAATTCAGACTAGATATTTCCATTTGGTGGCAAGGTTACAGTGTATTAAAACCTTCTCAATAAAGAAGAGAAATAATATTCATACTTTTTTAATTCCAGGCGCTTCTTAGGTTTGATTTCTCTAGAAAGCATCTAAGCTAATAAAACATTTCCACTGTTATAATTTGGTCTCAGTTTATTCAAATGGCGTCATTAGGATAATGACGAGAAAAATGAACAAAAACTGGAGTTTGATTAAATAGTTTTTAAAACCAAGGGACTCAATTGTGCTGCAGAATCTTGCCCCAGATATCAGGTCTAAATTGCAACACATTTATCATTACTATGTTTTCAAGAAAGACAAATAAACTTGACAGAAATTTGTAATCTCTTCCATGATATGATCAAACTCATGAATATTATATAGGTGGACAGATGTTATTTCCGTGACTATTTCAAAACTTAAATATCTCAAAATGGACTTAAGAAATTATGATGTAATTTCCAATGGTTTTTTTTCTTTAGCCAGAAAACTTTCCCATTTTCACTGCATGTTTTCAAAACGTAATATTGCAAATGTGTGTAGAGTAGTGATATATAACGTCGCAAGTCAGATATAATGATGCGTTTTTAAGAGATTCATCGTTTTGTAAATCATTGAAAATCGAATGTTCCATACTCTTTACATTATCCACGTAAGCACACAAATGTGTTTCAGAATCTTGCACGAGTTTTGTCCTGACAACTGGAACAGAATTATCATTAATGTGCGTTAAAAGAGACTATTAACCTTTAAAATATTTGTAATATCTTCTATTACATCATTAAAACTCATACATATCAATTAACTGCCAAGCAAGAAAGCAAGAACCTTGAAATCGCCACAACGCTGCCACTGGTGTTGGTCATAGTTTATGCACCTCAAAAGTTGTTTCATGTTTTCATAGGTTTCCTTCATATGGACTGCATGACCAACTGGAACTGATGGCAAAACACTGCCATTTTGCAGCAGAACAGCTTTAAGACTCGTCTTCGATGAATCAATGAACAGTCTCCACTCATCTGGATCACACCATCGATGTTGTTGCAGGCTACAAGATCACCTTCCATGAAGAAGAATGGGACAAGATCCTTTTGACGGTCACGGAACATGGAAACCCTAACATCACCTGCCAGGAGATTCCACTGCTGTAGTCTGGAGCCCAACAGCTCCTTACTCTTGGGTAGTTCCAAATCCCTGACAAGATCATTCAGTTCACCTTGTGTTATGAGGTGTGGTTCAGAAGAGGAGGAAGGGAGAAAATATGGGTCATGTGACATTGATGGTTCAGGAGTAGAAGTTATCCTCTTCCTCTCCCTCGTCTGACTCAAGTGAGAATGATTCTGGTCCATCAGGAACCGGCAGTCCTTCTCCGTGGGGTACTGGGCTATAGCTGACGGAATATTTGGATAAAGCAGAGTCCACTTTTTCTTCTTTGACACACCTTTCCCAACTGGAGGCACCATACAGAAGTAACAATTGCTGATATGATCTGTTGGCTCTCTCCAAATCATTAGCACTGCAAAAGGCATAGATTTTCCTTTTCCTGTTCAACCACTGGCGAGGATTTGTTTCACAAGTGTTGCAGCATATGTGTGGGGCCCACCTCTTGTCATCATCTTCAATTTTGCAGCCAAAATAAAGATGATAGGCTTTCTTAACCATAGTGGTTATACTGCGGTTTTGTGATGCAAAAGTCACTTCACCACAAACATAGCAGAAGTTATCTGCATTGTTCACACAAGTACGAGGCATTTCTGCTCACTTTCGCTAAACAGAAATGTGTCCCTTTGCAAAATCAAACACTGACAAATAAGACAGCACGACACTGTATGATTTGTAGAGCTGATATAGGGCAAATTCTTCAGCAGAGTGATGTAAGCTTCGTTATGATTGCATCATCCATGACCTATAGGAATAATATGATGCAATTCATATCATTAATGACGCAATACCAGCTTCATATTGCTTCATTCATTGTTTTGCCTAAAAAGCAAGTACTGTCCAAACCCAGTCATAGATTTATTCATAGATCCAGTCAATGATGTTATTTAGTCATTTCTGGTTTAAATTGAGATCCAATCCCTTTATAACTCACTTATCGTCCGCCATTCCTAAGTCAAGGGTCCTATATACTGACCCAGTATCATATCTTTAAAACTAGAGCCAATCAACAATTTTAAGCATTATTTTCGTTCTCATTGACCCAGAATTAGTAAAGTTTGTTAAAATTTATTGCGGAAGCATTTTGCCTGTAGACCAATTATATGTGGTTTTTGCGCGTTTAAGAACTTTTCAGCTGAAAACGACTGTTGTCTTGAGTTCGTTGGAAATAGGGGAAACATTGGCCTCAATCCAGACTTACGCAAGTGGTGTTTGATTCGCTCAGTAGAGAGATCCCACGGCGTGTAAGACCATAAATAAATACATAATTGATCTTCCTCTCTGTGTTAAAATAAAAATATATAATTCATATTTGTCTATGCTTACACACCTGATTTGAATCCTGTTTTTTGTATACAAAGTAAGCCGACCTAGGGAAGCCGACTTTTGTTTCTTTTTACCGGTATTCACAGCAATTTTCACAATAAATTGATACAATGGAACGGTTGGGGCTCTGTAAGTGACACTTTGAGCATACATTCCTTGAAATGTATTAAAGGATTTGCCGTAACTGGACAGCCGTCAATTGTGCGGCATTATCAAAGGAAGTTCAAATAAACTCTGTTAACTGAATATAGGGCTCTACTTGGCACTGAACAAGTATCAAATTCGCGGTTCGATCAAAGGGTTGAGAAAACAAAGTCAGTGCTGTCTTTACAAGCTAGTGGATTTGCACTGGCAGATAACTAAAGAAATATTACACAGGAATTAGATCTGGCTTATGAAAAAAAGCAAATATACATGAAATAACAACTTTGATCAAGGCTGGTGTTTGCTAAAGTGAAAGAGTAATTATATTTGTACTAATTAAAAAAAACTATTTGTCGAAAATGGGCAATATTTAGTGAAAATGACGCTTAAAAATGCCGCGACAAAACCTCCGTATTTTAGGTCCCAATATTGTTATTTTTTTATTCAATCTCCCTACTTGGCTTTTGATAAGTTGACAGGTATGATCCCTCAGTACCAAACACTTTACATTGTTAACAAATCCAATGGGTTTTGCAAATAGCGGAGTGTTAAAATTCCGCTAACCTATTGACTAAGTTTTATTGCACCTCGAGTCTATCAATTCGACTCTGTCCATCCTTGCATTGTGTGTAGGGGGTGGTGGGTGGGAGGGGCATCCTAGTGCATAGCCGAGTGGCTAACTGCGCTGGCTTATGACAGTAACGCGATATGTGCCGTTACTCGTGGCACGGGTTCAATTCCTGCATCGTACAAATTATCACCTGTTTGATTTTATGGATATCACACGATATAAATTTCCTTCATATAATCAGGTATCCTATATTTGAGTGTGGAATCCGGTACAAGTGCTTTCTTCTCTGTAGGGTATATGGGTGTCAATTATTATTTATAATTTTATGTATATGACTTGCAGTACTAAATATATATCCAGTGGGGTTGTGCATATGGAGGAGTGTCGAATTACACTTTCCTTCCGAATGAGTTCTCATGCACCTCGAGTCGTTATCAGTAACCTTGTTTCATCTTTCTTTTAGTGATGAGCGTAAGACGCCTGAGTGTATGCATGTGTGTTCACAAATATGGACGTAGAAAGATAAGTAGATTTATGGCAGGTACAAGCACCTAGGCCTTTAAGGATCGAACAATTCATTATAATTCGTATTACACATATTCATGTATTTCACTCATGCTCCTCTCTGTCTATGTCTCTGTCTCTGTCTCTCTCTCTCTCTCTCTCTCTCTCTCTCTCTCTCACGTGCTATGTTAAGTGTTTTATATGTAGGGCAAGGCTAAAGTTGGGAACCATGGTGTCCAACCCTATTGCTTCCTTACTATGGCAATACGATATGCTTAAACTGAAGAAACAAATATGTATTACGCCTAAAAATCGTTTGCAAATAGACCAAATTGTGGGCCATGTTGATTGCATTGATTTCATTCTCATAATTGAAAGTGATATCCGGAACGTTTTAACATTGAAATGCACTCCTATGATTGAAGAAGAATACTTTATCTTCTTCTTCACTCCCATGATTACTTACTCTTAAGGCGATATATACAGGGTAAGTCCAAATTATCAGTTATCGTTCAAGTTAATGGTACCTTATTTTTATTTCATATATTATTCCTTCTCTTGCAAGATAAATCTAAAGGCCATTGCTGGTTGTACGATTTTGTTTCGGAGCAAAAACATAGCAGGGGAGAGGTTCTCATATTGCTTATCAGATAGAAGCAGATCATATTTAATCGTCATGTTTCAATCACTCAGCACATTTCGAAATTTGCTCCACTCAGTATATCAGTAAAAATGTCAAATATAGTCAATTACATTTGTGTAGAACAGATAAAGGCGTGGGTGGCACGGTAACGTCACCTACACTGTCTAGGTTTTGAGCAACGCTCTATTTGCAGCTGACCTTTTTAACGATCTTTAAAAGCCTCTCGTTATAACGAAGAACAGGTAGATATAATGAAGAACAGGTAGATACATATATGTGACGCTTCTGGAACAAATCCCTCAAGGATCGTGTATATATATATATATATATATATATATATATATATATATATATATATATATATATATATATATATATAATTACATCTGACATGATTGAAACAAAAGTCAAAAGTCTTGCTAGAATGTATTTTCATAAATTGAAACAAGAAACATTGACCAAAAACAGATGAGCATACATCTTAAAATGTTATTTTCACAACAACAACACTGCAGGGAATCATACGCGACTGTACCTAGGTTTAACATATAAAAGAAAACCTTTAGATAGCACTTGTTTTATTATTGCACCAAATGTGAAGGTTGGCTGGCTTTGAACAAATTAACAAGTAGTGTTTCGTTTCCGACACTGACCTTATTCACATGTCGGAAGCTTTCAGGGGAAATAACAAAATATTAAAATAGCAAAAATATGGTGAAAAACTACATAAGGATTTTGCCTCTACTCCAAGATTCCGTGCCCATTATTTACGAAGACTTCTGAAGATTATATATTCAAACTGTATTAGCCTCTTTTAAATTTATCAGAATTCTACCCTTTGAATTTCCCAAGTATACGTGATTAAAAACATGATTTGTATTGCATGGTAATATTATTCACTTCCTTTAATTTATAAATATGAACATCTTCTTTTTAGTAAGAGAATGAAAGTGGTCTAAACTCACCTAGGTCCATAATGTTGCTACGTCGAATCGGTCCAAAATCATCTCAGCAAAATCAGAAAGAGTACGAGAGCCACAAAATATATATTCGTGTCCTCCTGGGATAATGCCAGTTTTTATAGGTGGAACGTTCTTTGAAACTTGATTTGTTTTATCGACAGTTCTTTTGACTAACAGCCGTTGAGACTAAGCATTCTTACTCATAAATTTGTACTTATCTGAAGTTTGCTCTTAAAGGTTCTTTTATAAGATTCCTATCCTTTACTTTTGCGTCAATCCACCTTTGTAAAGATGAAAAGGAAGGTGTGAGTAGTATAGAATTGCCGCCACCGTATACCGCTTTTTGGCGGAATGGGGTCACAATAGGTTAACTGCCGACGGAGTGGGATTTTCTGAAAAATTTATTTGAAAACAAATACTCAGTTCAAATGGAAAAACCTCATAATGTTGATTGTTTCATACGTTCATTCGAAAAGAAAAATCTTCCATATGGTTTCTTGCATTTTTAATAATTACAGTGTGTCATAAGGAGACAAACGATCAAAAGCTCTTCACTTTGTTCGCTATGTATTTTAGAAGTAACATTCATTTTTCTCTCAAATGTGACTTTTTTGACTGCTGGGGAAATATACACTACTAGTGCTACTATTGCTACTACTACTACTACTACAAGTAGCGGATTCAAAGAGGGAAGGTAGAGGAGATGGTCAGTCGAAATTTCCTCCCTTGTTTCAGTTGAAATAGCATCATTTGGAATTGAAAACTTGACTGCTACAAGCATTTCCATCGAACCTTTATCACTTCCTTAGGAAGTCTCTTTTGGTTATACATCAGTCTTTGAAAACTATCAACAGTTGCATTGATCAATTTTCTTTCACTCCTTTTTCGTTTTAAAACAAAAGAAGAGAAGAAATATAGACTTATAATTAAAACATAATCGGTAAGGTGGAGTGCGGTTGTTGAGATGTATTGTGACAATATTCTTCTATCATAAAATTATATATTATGACATGTAGAAAATGGTTCAGTAGAGTTGAATAGATGATATATCAGAATGATGATGATGAATAAAGCAGTAAACAGGATGATTTTGTGATGTGTCCTTCTGATTTGTATATTGCCGTTCTTAATATCAGTTGAATAAAAGCGCAACAAATTTTTTTCATATGACCTTCTGATTTGTATATTGCTGTTTTTGATATCTTAAAATTTATGATTTAAGTTCATTTTTTTATTTTTATAGCAGGATGGTAGGGAATGGTTGAGTTCAGTAGAGTAGATAATATGTTAGATGCTTTCAAAAAAAATAGACCACTTTTAATGTTTTATCTTAATGAAAATGAATAATATAACCATTTAAAATAATTTCTTAAGTTTTGCAGTCTTTTAGTGTAGAATAAAAGGAAAACTAGTTTTTAAAACATATCACTATACAAATAGTCTTTACCTTAAATTATACTAATTTAATTAAGATTATTGCTATGAAGGAAATGTAGATCTCCTCTATAAATGCTTTCATATGGTGAAAGATTGAGTGGGGTGAGAATGGATCATATTTATTAATGCTTCCATATGTTGCGTGATTGAGTAGGGTGATTATAGATCATATCTATTAATGTACTTTGGCACGCATTTGCTTTCAAATGTGGAGTTAGGTGAGAAGGTGGCAATATATAGTATCTATCAATGTTTTGTTATGGTAGATAATTCAGTAAAATGACATGGCTGGTAGATTTGATGGTTGACAGGTTTACCTTGCATGATTTTGGTTTGCTCTGTGAAATCTATCAAGCAACTAAAATGGCAATGCACATCATATCCTTCTCAATAGTGGTTCAAGTAGTTTAGTTTGTGTGATCTTTGTTTATGACTACTTCTCATTCAGTACACAAGAAACTTTTCTCTGTTCTTGTAACTAGTGCAATTTACAAATATCCTAAAAACTATCTTTAACGTTACAACTCTGCATGTCGATTTGCGCTTGGGCCATGTCTTTTGATAGTAATGCTATTTCATATGAGTAAACTTAATTGATAGGTTCATGTAAAATCTCTAGGATTCACTCATCCATAAAACGGTAGTGGACTGTATAGTGTGACCTTTGTATCAGCCCTGAAATCCATCCACCAATCAAATCTCTCAAACTGGCGACTTACTCCGTCAGTTAACCTATTGTGACCTTTGTTTAACCCCATTACGTCAAAAAGCGGAATACTCCGGTGGCAATTCTATACTACTAACACCCAGTGACATAACGAATGACTGCATGACGACATATTAGGTGAAGGCGTAATGAGCAAGGCATCCGGATGTAATTCAAGGTCAATTCTTAAAACTATTTTTGCGAATCTTACTGAGCAATTAAGAACTGTAATTCTCGTCACGTCATAAATAAATGTTACATTTGTGCTCATTTCAAATGCAATTTATGAAATACTGTAATAAATTTGGCTATGTTGTCGGGAAGTCCTTGGAAATAGGGGAAAACAACGGACTTCTAGCCCAACCTCACGCAGGTGTTTGATTCGCTCGATAGAGGAACCCCTGTGCGTGTTACAATACGTTCAATAATTTCAATCTTTTGCACATATTTTCAATAGCATTTTCATGTACTTCTTTCGTATGAGTTGTGGTGGACTTTTTTGCTTGTATTGGACATGTTGATTATGGTTGTATCTTAATTCTTTCTTCACTTTTGACACACATGTATCAACAATTATTATTTAATTTTTGTTGTTACAGAACCTATTGTGCGAAATGAATGACATACAAAAGAAAGTATAAAAATATTTTAAAAAATAAAAAAATAAAAAAAAAATACCAAGAACAGTTACATGCATTAACTTTTCTTCTTTTAGTTTAGACAAGTTATTGCTTTTTGATGTTTGGATCTAAAGAGAGATACAAATTTTGGATACATGGCAAACGAGCGCATGATTTCGGGCGTGTATGTCGCCAACTTTAGAGGAAAAGTACACTTCAAAATCACGAAGCAAGCATCAACGGTGTAAGGGGGTCCTTCTTACAAATTATGCTGTT
The DNA here is from genome assembly GCA_029931535.1 of Margaritifera margaritifera. NCBI lineage: Eukaryota > Metazoa > Mollusca > Bivalvia > Unionida > Margaritiferidae > Margaritifera > Margaritifera margaritifera. Next base: position 798,867 of record JAQPZY010001411.1, on the reverse strand, counting down.
ACATTGTTTTGGGATACAAAATTTCGAAGAGGCAAGATTTGCCCCTTTTTCAAACCGAGGACGTCCTGAGTTTGAGATGTGTCGTCAATACGTTATTGTGTAATTTCTTGAATGTCCTCTATTTACACCAAATACAAACTCGCGCGCGCACACACACACAAATACGATAATTGTTACAGTACATAATCATAAACTGTCCACCCTTTGAGGCTATAAACAAGTGGTCCCCAAATCCCGGTTCACGACCCAAATGAGGTCGCGAGGACCATCGCACTCTGCATATTAGAATGGAGATTTAGACCTGTTTAGTAATGATCAGACCTCAAGTGCACCTTCTTCTTGGAAACCAACTGTTACGATTCTATGGCCTAAAAATATGTAACAGAAAGAAAGTGAAACCAACAAAATCAAGTAAAATCAACAAGCAATTTATTTCTAGACAATTAAAGTAAAAATTTAAAAGACACTTACAATAATGTGAATTAAAGTCCAAATAATCGTAAGTGTCCTAATCACAAGTCCAAAAATATATAAAGTTCCGAATGAAATGCAATAGCCTTGAATATCCTGATGTACCACAAGTTTTGAATGTCCTGATGTACCACAAGTTTTGAATGTCCTGATGTACCACAATGATGTCATCCGGAATGTTTTGAATGAATTCACATAAATCCCAAAAGTCCTAAAATATATGATCACTTTAGTATTTCCAATGAATAAATAAGTCCTCTCTGTGAGTTATATCTGGTTTTGACAACTGTAACATCTGATTATTAAAATAGCTTCTTTACAGTCATGTTTAGAACAAGACTTTTAGAACCCGAATGGTCTATTGTTCAATAAACACATATGCATTGATTTTTTTAACTGTCGCATTACTTTGTCGCTTGGCAAGTGTGTGAACTTGGGTTGATAAAACTACATGTATTGGGATAATAGTACTTGTTTGATTTTATTTTATTGTTCAGACGTCGAGCCTTGTAATGTTCCACATAAAACCTAAATCAAAATGGCCTGTTTTTTTCTGATAAGATACAGACTACAGAGAAGTAAAGAAGACAAGTCCCCGTGTTTTCCAAACTTGTTAAGCAAGAAACTCAAGAACATACTCAAAACACCAAACTCATATATTATACGTGGAGGAAATCAACGCAATCGAAATTTAGCAGGCTAATAGAGGAACTGAAGTTTAGAAGATCCTGAAAGTTCTACTAATCTAATTCATTTTAATCAAAGATTTCTGATTTTGAGCTTTACTTAAAACGTTTCAATAATACTGGGCCAGGAATTTAGGCATACAATACTTGCAACCATCTTTTTGAAAGGTAGGATCCAAGATTAATCCATAGTATTCCAGTTCACAGGGCTACAAAATTGAATTACAGTTTGTTGATCAGTTTCATTGTATTATTCCGATAAAAAAACCTTTAACTACGTTTGATACGTTCCTGCAATGACTCCAAATTGGAAGTTTTGAGTAAAAATGCAAACAAAAGAATTCATTTCAACGCTATATCTGAAACTATTATATAAATCACGGTTGAGTCATATAGAGTGTGCTATTTCCTCTTTTAGTTCTATAGATTATTATGTGGAATGTGTTAGATTGTTCTACTAAATAAAGCTTTCAAAGATACAATTTATAACATTATAAATTATTGTAACAATATGTATTCAAAATTAAATATACAAAGAATACTTAAGGTAAAGCTAGCGTTTTTTTCTTTTCTTATCTTCTTATGCGAGCACCTTTATAAGGGTGTAAATGATTTGCAGAGCACATATACCTTCAGTACGAGATAGCATTGCTTCGTGAACGCGGAACGCGACTTATGAAATCAATACATACGTATTCTCACGATATCCGATTTAAAACTAGACAAGTCTTTCATTTCGAGGAACAACGGGACGAAAACCAATATTTTCGGCGAATAAGAGTTCTCAGAAGCCGCAAGACTTCATAATTAATCATATCAGCCAACAATACTAAACAATGTTTCAAACGCACATAGTTTTTTTACTATTTTTTGCTGTTATCAGTGACTGTCTTATTTCTACAACGGAACTGAAAACAGTTTCACGTTGACTTGCAAGTTAGATTTATTCATCATGCGTTACTTGGGTTTATTTCTGGCCATTTTTTAACAAGTTCAAACCTTGTTTTATGCAACATTATACCAGAAAAATAATAAAAATACATAATGTCATTTTAAATTTAGTGAATAGTTTATGGATAGACAGTATCAAAGAGAAACACACGGAAAAGATGAAAAATGTGCATTTCGTCTTTGATAGTTTATTAACACACGGTATCCATGGCAGCCAGCACGTGAACACACAATTTATGTTAGAAATTAAATCAAACCACCTTACACTTATAATATACATCATACGAAGAAATTTGGAAAGGGGGAAGTAAACGACCCTCATTCAATATAGTCCTTGGGCAAGATTTTGGAGAGTTATTTGTGGCAAATAAGGTTTGTAATTTTGCAATAGAGTTTTTGCGGTAATAGATCGGTTTTAGAAACTTACCTCTTTCTTTGTGAAATTTGGGATAAATGAATTAATAATGGTATTCGTCCCCGATGTAATTTTTATCACAATGATTACTTTTACGACTCTAAGAAAAATGTAACAGAAAGAAAGTGAAAGCAACAAATCAAGTAAAAATCAACAAGCAATTTATTTCTAGATAATTAAAATGAAAATCAAAAGACACTTACAGTAACGTGAATTAAAATCAAAATAATCCAATAATCCTAAGTCTTATTCACAAGTCTAAATATAGAATGTTCCAAATGAATTTCAGTATCCTTGAATGTGCTGATATACTAATAGTCTTTAATGTCCTGATGTGCCAGTATTCCTTAATGTGCTGATGTGCCAAAATGAAGTACTCCAGAATATATTTGAATAAGTTCACAGAAAGCCCCAAATCACCAATTCAAAATCCAAAATCCAAAAGTCTATGAGCACTTTTATATTCCAATGAATATTTTAAATAATTCCTCTGTCTGAATTTGGAGTGATTTTTCACAACTATAATAAATCCTTAAAGACTGATGGTTAGGTCCAAACTGAAAACTGGCCACTAAATATAGTATATATAAAGATAGGTCACGTGACAGAATGTTCTAGAAAATTATATGGTGTATGTGACTTTTAACACACAACTCTAAAGGAAATTCTAGTTTTATCTGTAAACAAAATCAACCCTGACCTCAAATTAAATAAACAACTTGTTTACCAAAACCGTCCTTGAACTCAAATACTAAGCAAACATCCTAATTGAAGGACAATAGCTAAACATGGAAACCTGATACATAACATTAAAGTTTGAGCAAATATTAAAGTCAAGAGACATTTATAATTTCCTAAAATATTTATAATATTATATAAACATCATACATAACATTACACCTTCTTACCTCAAACATTGTATTGTCCCAACGACAAGTTTCAACGGGGAGTCTGAACCAAAAGATGTAATTGCAGGTCTATGGGAAGATTGTAGTATCTGATGTTTTGGTAAAGTAGATGCAGGGCCTTTTTAGCTTGATCAACGTTGTATTTAACTGACTTTACAAACCTTCGATTTTTAGAAAAAATAACACCTAAATATTTAAATTCAGCACAAATGTTTATTAGACTCTCACCAATTGTAAATGTATATTTATCATCTTTTCATGTGCCAAAAACCAAAATCTTTGTCTTTGTGAAATTGATACTCAATTTCCATAGTTCTGAATATTCGTAAAACACATTTAAATTATGATGGAAAGATTTTTCGTCAGTACCAAAAATTGCAGTGTCATCGGCGTAAAGGAATATAAAATTCGAAGGAAAAGTGACATAGAGTGATCAGAAAATTGTAACTGCATATTAGTGCACTAATTTTCTAACAGATAGTTTTCTAAGTCATTTAGATACATGACACATAAAATTGGCGAGAGATTTTCACCTTGTCACACCCTAGTAGTTATATGTGGGTATCGGGGGACATGCGGGAATTAACATTAGCCCATAGGTTAACATTATGTGGCACTTGGGGGAGAATGGGAAATTAACAGAATGGGGCACTTGGGGGACAATGGGAAATTAACATGGATGGGGGATTTGGGGGGCAATGGGACAGCGCACTGGAACCCGACTACAGCGTCTGACATTATCAAGCGACTGGCTACCCGGCTACCGCGTCTGACGTCGTCACCTTATTTGCTCTCGATTCGCCGAGAGGGTACTTGGGGGTCAAAAAGGTTTATAGGGTAGAAGTATTTTATACGGACAGAATAGACACATACACATAGACAAACAAACACAAAACATAGAAACACTATTGGCAATCATGGAGTCATCTTTTCAAAGAAATGTGGGTGGCCCTGAAAAGGACCGTTGGAGTTTTGTTAACCAAGTTAACACATATCACCCCTCTTCACTGGTCTCCTTCTCCTTAAACTTCTACGCACTTCAGGTCCGTAGATGAGCACCCGCATCAGACACCCTTGTCTCTCCACATAGATGCGTCTCTTCCAGATAGCTGTAGCTGTAATCTTCGTAATAGCCCATGATGCTTTGACGTACATAGGGTAGTCCGGGTTTAACAGCATGCCCGATACGATACTTGAAGATTCTAGGGAAGTATACATCTTTTTCTTGAGAAAAGGTGAAACTATGTCACAAAAACGCTGGTATATATAGCCTAAGATCGGATCGAAACGGATCGAAATGGTCCACCAATTCAAAGGCGCGTTACAAAATGGAGGGTCTCTCTTCCAATCAGAAGAGAGCGGGGTGTGACGTCAACTTCAGTATATAGACACCACAGCGTCCGTACGGTTTTACATTGCGGAATAGTTTGAGTATGGCGGATATAACGAAGACAATGTGTTGGGGTGAGCCTGCGACGGAAACCTCGTCTGCTCAGAATGATAGTACGACGACGGCAGCGGTGGTCAACATTCAACCAGAAGATTTTAATTTGGATTTTGTGAATTTTCTGTCGTCACAAGAATTTTTCCTGAAACAACCGACGCAGTACCACCTTCATTACCCGTGGTGGATGATTTTAGAAAGAGACAGAAAGAATAATTGAAAAACAATTTGCAGCATCAGAGAGAAGCAGAAGAAGCATTTCTTCAGCAAGAAGAGGAAAGAAGAAAGCTAGAAGAAGAAGAGAAGCAGAAATCTTTGAAGTGTGAAGAACAGAAGAAAGGTGATAATGTAACGGTAAGTCTGCTACAAGATATTTTAGCAGAGTTAACGAATCTGAGAAACATGTATCAGACTTCTTTAATTCAACCCAAGAGAAAGAGACCGTCACGGGCTAAACATTCTAAACCCATCACATCATCTACGCTCACTACTACTACTACTGAGATGCTACCACCACCATTGACTACTACTACTACTACTACCAAAGCAGCAGCATCAGCAGCAGGAGAAGTATTACTTGGCCGTGGAAAAGGATTGAGGCAGTTAGAGCTCATCATGTCAAGTCCATAAGTTTGTTTAAAAACAAACACCCAACGGTCCTTTTCAGGACCACATGCATTGCTTAGAAAAGAAATCAAATTGCCAAATCAAGTAAAACTTAAATCCCATCATTGGATTGTATATAAATGCGTCTGCGCGTCCATACACTAAAACAAAATCAAAACCAAAAGACACTTAATTTTTATCCTTTTTGGTATATTCTCTTTTTAAAAAATCGCAATGAACATTTCATAACACATCACTCAAGTTCATTTTTTTTCTTTCACTGTCTGTCTCTTAACAGGCATCGTGGGTTCTTCTTCTCCACTGTCTTCCAGTCGTCTTGACTTCTTAGATTTCTTGACGACGGGGATGGGTTCTTCTTCTTCTGGTGCTGAAAAACCCTCTGCCTCCTCCATCTCTTGCTTGTTAACTTATTTCTTAGGACACCTTGAAGACCAGTGTCCTTTTCTTGACAATGATAACAGGTATCTTTCCCTTTGTCTCTCATTTCTTTTCTTTTACTTTGACGTTGTGGACATTCTGGAGCCCAATGTCCTTTCTCTTGGCAGATATAGCAAGTATCTTGACTGTTATCTCGAGATTTGGAGGAGTAGTCCTTAGTCTTACTGGTATACTTTCCAAGGACTCTCTCTAAATTTCTAATAGCAACAGCCGTCTGTTGGGCTAAATCTCTGACCAGAAGGGTAAGCTTTTCTGACTGCTCTTCCATCTTCGCAGTTTGAAAGTTGAATAACAAATAGTTACTCTGAGGGTAAGAAGCTTTCTCTATATATAGGGGAGAGCCTGTGTAAAACTCAATCAAATCAAAGTTGGACATCAAAATGAAACGATCACGCCATTTCAGTGAGAAACCAGAAGAACCTAAGTGGCCACGATGGCGACTTTCTGTGCCGCCTCAAACACCGTTAGCTGAAGTGCTAGCCCAAGTCCATGCGAGTGATTTCAAAGAGGACATGAGTGAACTTGAAACCATACCTTGCACAAGACCAAGAGAGTCTAGAACCCCTAAAAAAAGTCGTTCCGTAGCTCCCGGAAATTACTATCACATTCGAGAGACGCAAAAAGTGACATCTAGAAAATTTAGAACCGCGGCTTACACTTACACGGTCCGCTTTAAAGACTTCAAGTCTGAATTGCCCCCCGAGAAAGCCGCAGGTTTCATTACCGAATTGTGGGATTCTTTGTTAGAAACATTGAAACGGCAATGCGGAGCCAAAGAGGACGATCGGTTGAGACTTTCCATGCATCACGACAGTTTGAAGCCTCCTGTCTGGATCGAGTTTAGTACCCCGTCTGAATTAACACAGGCCAAAGTCATGGACAAAATTGAACACGTTCAGCAATCCAATGACGAGTTTACCATCACCTATGGAAAAGACACACTTCACATGACCCACGTTTGACCTCCTAAAGGTAGCGGACGAAGCCGAAAAGTGTTATTGGTTGACGACATTCGCAGTACCAAGCAAAGTATCGTCCAAATTGACAAATCCCAAGACCAGATGTGCTTAGCCCGTGCCATCGTCGTGGGGCGAACGTATGCAGACATACAAAAACGAAACCGCAGAATGGAATAGAGCATGGGAGAGCATTCGAAAGTAGGACAGAGAAAAACAGCGAAAAGAAGCAGAACTCTAGCTACAACAAGCAGGCATATCGAAAGAGACCATGTGTTGCATTTCTGAAATGCAACAACTTCAAGATGTCTTGACTCATCGGTACACGTTGAAAGTACACCCTCAAGAGGTTCGCGGAGCTCTGGTGTTTCGAGGGCCCGATTTCCCCGAGGGAAAATACATTCACGTGTATCATCATCAAGAACATTTCGATGCCATCACGAGTATCACAGGATTTCTTGGATACTCTTACTACTGCGAGAAATGTGACCAAGGATTTTGCAATCGGGAACAACACATTCATTGCGGAGAGAGATGTCGGGGCTGTTTAGCTTCCACACCATGCATTTCTGCAGAACACATTCATTGTTCGACGAGTCAACGAACCTTTGTCAGCCCCTCTTGTTACGAACAACATCGCATGAAACAAGATCACCAGCAGAAAAGTTCTTGTGATTTATTGAAATTGTACTCCAAGTCTGGACAACTGATTCGAACCAACAACCCCAAGGCACACAATTGTGACGGAAAGAAAAGATGTTGTATTTGTGACCAGATCATGGACTTTGAACATCAATGTTACAATAAAAAATATGACAACGAACTTGAGAAAGAATTAAAGGGTGATCAGCAGCACAAGAAGAAGAACAAGAAAGAAGTGGATTTTATCTTTTTTGACTTTGAATGTATGGAAGAGACGGGTATTCAGATTCTTAATTTCTGCGTCGCTCACCGGGCTTGTGAGAAGTACATACAAGAACCTATATATTTTCACTGTATACATTGTAGTAAGATTCCAGGAGGACGTGAAAAAATCTTACGAGGTCCCAACACTCTTGCCGATTTTGCCCAATGGATTTTAGACCCTATCGACGACACTTGGAGTGAAGAGGACATTCAACGTTACGGGGACTGTCATCGATACGCTACCGTCATGGCTCACAATTTCTCGGGATACGATGGACAGTTTTTGTTAAAATATTATTCAGAACAAGGCACCGAATGACCCACGGTCACCATGAACGGAGCCAAACTCATCTACATGAAAGTGGGACAAGTACGATTCAAAGATTCCATGAGTTATTTGACCATGCCTTTGAGTCGAATGCCTAAAACATTTGGAATGACAGAAATGGCCAAAGGGAATTTTGATCACGTTCGCTCTTACGACCCCGATGGGATGCACACCAAACACTGAGAAGCCTTCTACGCTTGGTACCACGCTCACGCTTCAGACCTGTTTGACTTACAAGAAGAAATGCTGAAGTATTGTCGATCCAATGTGGACATTTTACGCTGTTGCTGTGGAAAGTTTCGACAATTATTTCTGGATCACGGAGAAGTCGACCCTTTAAGGAAGCGTGTACCCTACCCAAAGCGTGTGGATTAGTGTACAGAAAAGTTAATTCCGAGAACCAACTAGCCATCATAGACCCTAACACTTATCTTTCGGTCAGTCGTCAATACTCTGCCAAAGCATTGCGTTGGTTGCATTACTTGTGTGAAAAGGAAGTCAAATGGATACAATATGCAAGAAATGGGGGAGAAAAGAAAATTGGAAGTCTTTCTGTGGATGGTTGGGATTTAGAAAACCCTCAGACGGTGTACGAATTTCACGGATGCTTGTTTCACGGATGCCCTACCTGTTTCCTCGACGAAACTTACAAACTCCTTTTTCATAGTTCACCATGGAAGAGTTGTACAAAAACACATACCAAAGCCGCCTGAAGTTAGAAAGTCAAGGATATCAAGTGGTAGAAATGTGGGAGCACGAGTATGATCTACGTTTCAAAACCGATCCTGAATTTAGGCGCTTTGCCGAAAGTTATAACGTGGTAGACATCCAACCTTTGGATCCACGCCACAGTTTGTTTGGAGGACGAACCAATGCCACACGCTCAAATACATCGACGTGTGTTCGTTGTATCCTTGGGTGTGCAAATATAAGCGATTCCCTACCGGACACCCTGAAATCCTGACAGAACACATCGACGTGGAACACATTCGTCAATACGAAGGATTGATCAAATGCAAAGTCTTACCCCCGACCCACTTGTACCATCCTGTCTTATCCCATCATTGCCAAGGAAAACTGATGTTTCCTTTATGTCGTACGTGTGCTGAAACATGTAATCAAGACCACCCTTGCCACCACATGGAGGAAGAGCGCGCTTTTACAGGAACGTGGGTCAGCGTCGAATTGTTTCGGGCCCTAGATCGGGGATACCGCTTATTGAAAGTATACGAAATTTTTCACAATACCAAAAGGACGACGCCTCGAATCCAGGCATTTTCTCGAGCTACATCAACGAATTTCTCAAACTGAAACAAGAAGCAAGTGGCTATCCCTCTTGGTGTCAGACGCCAGAAGACCAAGTCAAATTCAAAGAACAGTACCGTTCTGTAGAAGGCATCACTTTGGAAGACGTAGAAAAGAACAAAGGAAGAAGATCGTTTGCCAAATTCATGTTGAATTGTTTGTGGGGGAAAATGGCACAACGGCAATGGCAGATCACAGTCGCTCCTTTCAACTGGGGGACGACAAAGGAAAACTCATGAAACATGTGGAAATCATCCGTGAAGATTTGATCTTGGTTAATTACGAAGAAGAACCCAAGTTTGTTTACCATGATGATTTTAGCAATGTGGTCATTGCCTCCTACGTGACAGCCAATGCTCGCTTAAAATTGTACGATGAGGTTTTAGAAGTGTTGGGAGATCGAGTCCTGTACTTTGACACCGACAGTTATATGTACATCCATCGCCCTGGTAGCCAACACCCCACCATCGACGGACGAGCACCCCCAAGAGACGATCCTCAGTTTTGGCTACCGATACAGAGACCAACAAGGCCAACTCCATACCAAATGCAAAGTCAAAGGACTGACACTGAATTATCGAGCCTCCCAAGCGCTGAACTTTGAGGTTTTGAAAAATGCTTTACAGTCTGGACAAGCTCAAGACTTTCGAGTGAAAACTTTAGAACCCCACAAAATCGTGCGTTAGCCAAACCACCAAATCGTCAGTCGCCCTTTAGAAAAAGTCTATCAAATTGTCTACCAGAAACGAGTGCGACTTCCAGACCACACCACTTTACCTTACGGACACGCCGATTTTCAGTATAAAAATGGACAACTTCCAAGACCAACAATTCATTGTGACTCCAAACGTTGACCCATCAAAATAAAAGAAGATGATTACTAATTCCATACACCCACCGAGTGAGGAATTCACTGTGAACTTCAAGTTCATTGTGGTGACCAGTACACATACACCGATGCTGACGAACTCGACACAGTCACCGAGCGAGGGACCTACTGTGAACTCCAAGTTCGATCAAAAACTCGAGTACGATGCAGTGCTTTGCGATGAGACGAATGCCGTAAGCTTTGACATCAGCGATGCAGCTTGCCGCTACTCTGGGACCATCGAAAGCGATGCCGTTCGCGTGCCTTACCGCCCCATTAGCGAAAGCGATGCAGCACGACGCCCTTTCTTCATGAAGGACTAGATGTCACTTTTAATAGTTTGGATGGCACAACCAACAATGTGACACTGTTACACAGAATTCGATGGAACGAAGTTCAGGAAAAAGTTACAAACTTAGAGGAATTCAAAAAACTTTTAAAAGAAGTGTCACCTCAAGAGGAAACGCCTTCTCGCCGTCTGAGGTGTGGAAAGGTCATCACTGAATGTCTTGAATGTCCTTTATCACCAGATTCCATTTGGCAATCGTGTGACTATTTCATCCAAAAGAAAGACGTGCCTGAAAATGACTAGTTTAGAGGAGCACATTCAGAATATGCCTTTGGAGCTGTGAGAACGCATTTACAGAGAGTTTGTCAAGATACAAGTGAAACGCAAACTCAAAGTCATTTCTCGATTTTTAAACTATTGCTATTTCCACAGTAAGAAGACTTATTCTTGGGAGAAACTATCACAGATACCTTGGAGTAGACTATCATAAAAGATACAGACCTTGTGAACCTGGATATAAAAGCTGACCATGCCACGACCGTTGTCTTCAGTCTTGGAACGAATTCCGAGGAAGGAAGTCAATGATAGTGTTCACACCTTAGAGGATTACAAACTACTGATACGCGAACTGTTTCCATTGAATTTTGGACGATATGTGGTGTGTGTGTGTTAGTGACTACTTTTCTTGGATTTCGTTTCCCAGGAAATTCGTTGTGGATTATTTTGGATGAACACTATTCGTTGTAGACTATTTATGAACGGTACATGCAACAAAGACATGACTATCTACACTTTATCGGTGCACGAAAGACAAATTGTGCTCAGAGTGTTGAGAATCGTGATAAACACCAGTTGTGTACCTCTGTGTGAAGAAGACATTTGTCAAACTTTATCTACACTTCATACTTTCCAAGAAATGTGTATCGCTAGTTGGTTACACCAACAACTTAACGATTGGAAAGATGTACGTGACTGGAAAAGTTTTGGTTTCAATGCTTGGCTACAAGAAGTGGCACACTATGCCAAGGACCTTGCGTGTAACTAATTATCCAAGACAAAAAAGAACAATTAGAACCAAAGAAAAAAAGTGACATATTTTGCTTGATGTGTTTGTGGGGTTTTTTCGTGTTTTAATTCATGAGATGTAAAGATGTTTTGTTGTGGTGACACTTTTGAAAAACATTAAACGTGTATGAAATGAATAAAATGTCTTGCGTCTTTCGTGTTCTTCTCAACATTCTCCATACCTTAGTCATGGCTGTATATTCCTTCTCTTTCTCCTTTGCCTCTTCTTCTGTTGTTAAAGTGATTGACGAAAAGTTAGATCGTCAAAGTTGGAAAGCTTTGTATCTGCGCCATCCTTTAAACATGTCGATTGCTGGACTGAGTGGTTAAGGCAAAACCGAATTTGTCAAAACGTTTGATCGAACACAAATCTCATGTATTTAGTCGTCTTCCTCAACGTATCGTGTGGTGTTACAAAGAGTGGCAATCGTCTTACACTTTACTTCAAGAAAGTCAAGGAGAAGCAAACACATGTTAGGAGAAGACGAAGAAGAAATTAAACTTTGGTTTACACGAAAAGGACATCATCATAATGCCAGTATCATTTACATTACTCAAACTTTATTTCAACAAAGTAAAGCCCATCGTACGATCAGTCTCAATCCCCATTACTTGGTGTTGTTTAAAAGCACCAGAGACAAATCTCAAGTGCAAGTGTTAGCCAAACAGTTAGGCACTCCTTGGCTGAATACGACGATGCCACTCACTCAAACACCTCATGCGTATTTACTCATCGATTTAAAACCCACCATTCCCGATTATTTGAGATTTCGTACCAAATTGTTTCACCACTGGTGTCAAGAAGGTGGTACTGTCATTTACACGTCCCCTTCGGCAACTCTTTGAAAGAAAAAAAAACTATAAACACATCCACCACGTCATTTCTGTCTCACAGTCTTCAAGATGACTTCCTTTCAATCTCATCCTCCTGCCAAATTGATTTGTGCCCTGTATGTCATCAGTCGCGAAAAAAATGCACAAGTCCGTGCCCGTTTGGTAGAAGCTAGTTTCAAAGAAGTTTTACGATGGTTTACTTTGACAGCACGTCGATTATTTCAAAGCATCATTCACATCCCTCATCAAACCAAAAGTTTTTTTTTTAAAAACATAAAGTTGCGTTGTCACAACTGGCAGATCCCAGAAGCGATCGACGCACTAAAAAACATATCATTTTGACACCTGGTGGCAGTGGTTTTTTAGGAGGTGACATGATTCGTTCTCTTTTGAATTGGGATCCTAATGCGCAAGCCAAAACCAAGAAGAAAAAGAAAAAACCCAAATCACCTCAAAGACGGACACATACAACCACCACACACAAGAAAAAGAAAAGCCCCAAGAAGGAAAGCCCTAAGAAGAAAAGCCCTTCCAAGAAAAAAACAACAACAACATATCCTGCTGCCAGAAAGAGAGGTACTGCTGCTAGGACGCGCACGTACTCCCGAAAGCCACGCAGTGCGGTGACGGTGTCGCCCTTCTTCGACCACTTCTTCTTCTTCGTGATGATGCCTGCCAAACCTGATTTCAGACCCGTGTTTCCTAATTTGATGCAAAAATGGAAACCCCTTTCGAAAGTCACTTCTCCGGGGGTCTCTACCTCGGCTGCTCTGGCCACTGCGGCTGCCGCTAAAAAAGTAGCCTCACCTAAAACCAAAGTCTAGGACAGAACCGGCGTGTTACAAAGTTTACTGGATTTATCCAAATAATAACATGATTTAGTCCATTGAAAACACCTCAACGTCGAGTGATGCCTGTCATGAATTTGGTACACCGTGCTGACCATCAGTGGAGACGAGTTCCAGTATAAAAAAGAAGTGTGGGATCAGAATGATCTCAGTTCTATTTTTTGCTCCTGACACCAAAGATGGCCCCCAAAAGTGCTCACCACCACCTTAGTCGTCCCAAGAAAGGCAAAACCCAAAAATTACTTCCACCTCGTCTCGCCAAACATTGGAATATTTTGTCCGGACTGACTAAATACAATCATCCCATGAGAAAACAACCCATTCAAACAGTCCCAAAAGTAATCATCGATACCGTGTGTGAATGTTGTTTGAATGTGTTGAATTGAACGGTACCTTTGTCCTAGATACAGAAACAAAAATTAGGAAAACATCGGAACGTTCTTCTCCAAATTGTCAAAAAGAAAATACCTCTCAAGCAAAAGAAGAAAATGTTGGTGCAACGAGGAGGATTTCTACCCATGCTGATAGGACCGTTGTTAAAAATAGAAGCTCCTTTGTTAGAAACGATTGCTGGACCCCTTTTAGGAGGAGTCATGAGATAAAGACGGGAAAACAAGAAGATAAAAAGGACACCCTTCTCTGGAAAGACAACACAGTTGTACCTTTGGATCTTATGGAAGGACGAAAACTGACTTTAGTTCCTTACAAACAATGGATGGAACTCCATCGTTGTTACGAACAACGGATACCTCATTTTCCTCCCAATCCGAATCTTAGCGAGATGTCCCAGTTGCAACAAGAATTGCAATCGCTCATGGATCGAAGTGATTTTTCAGAAGAAGAAAAATCGCAACGGTACAGACAACTATTGCAACGTCTTCAACTCTTTCACCAGATAGCTTTAGACGAAACAGCTAAACCCACTCAGAGAGATTTCAAGGCCATGATGAAAAGCGTACCTAAAACCGCCAAAATAACGGACACCGCCAGGGGGACGACAGAAGAAGACGATTCACGAGAAGTGTTTCAAACTCCGTCTGCTCCCACAATCCCTAGCAAGATTGCAGCTTCCTTGCTGACACCCTCTCCTACGCCTCAACGAGAAGAAATGAATGCTTGGGTTAAAAAGATTATGTCTACTCCTTCTTCAGCAGAAAAAAAGAAAGAAGTGAAGACAAAAGTGAAGACAGAGGTGAAAAAAGACATCAAGAAAAAAACCACCACTTCACAACCGACTCCTGTGGCTCGTCGGACACGACAAGCAGCTTCGTCCAAACCTCCCCTGCCCCGCGAATCCAAAAGTAGTAGTATCGAACAGTGGGTGCCTTACTGAGAAGTAAAAACATGGAGACACTTTTAGCTAGCATTTGCTACAATCCTTCAAACGCTGCTGGTTACGGAGGAGTTCAAAAATTGTATCGGGCAACTAAAACCAAATTGAAAAGTGTACATTTGCCAGACGTACGACGATGGTTACAAGAACAATCGACGTACACGTTACACAAATCCATTCGACGAAAATTTTCCAGAAGTCAAACCAAAGTTGCTGGCATCGATCATCAATGGCTAGCAGATTTAGCTGATGTCTCTCATTTAGCGGATGTCTCAAATTCGCTTGGGTCGTTCCTTTGACTTCTAAAAGTAGTGCGAGTTAGTACGCGCGTTAAAACTGGTGTTGAAACAAAGTGGTCTTCACCCTTTACGATGGCAAATAGACAAAGGCACCGAATTTTTAAATCAAGCTTTTCAAAAAGAATTGAAACAACGGCACATTCATTTTTGTACCACTGAAAATCCTGAAACCTAAGCCAGTGTCGTGGAACGTTTTCAAACAACTTTACAAATCAACACACTCTCAAGTACATCGACGTGTTATCACGTCTGGTCAAAGCTTGCAATCAATAATACCATTGTAGCATCGGATTGGTCCCCGAAGATGTCACCCCTGAAAACGAAGTCGTGGGTGTTTGATCGATTTTTTGGTACACCTAAGATTGGACACAAGAAAGCCGTGGTGCTCAATACGGGAGATTGGGTTCGCATTGGAATAACCAAACGCACTTTTGATAAAGGTTATTTACCGAACTTGACTACCGAATTGTTTCGTGTCACTGGACACGTGCGTGGATGTGATCCTCCCGTCTATAAATTGGAAGACATGCACGGAGAAGTGTTAAAAGGAACTTTTTACTTGCCTGAGTTACAACGATTGACCAAAAAAGAAGACGACTTGTACGATATCGAAAGCATTCTCGAACGAAGAACACGTAAAGTGGGTAACCGTCGGGTAGAAGAAGTCAAAGTGCGTTGGAAAGGATATCCCACTAGTTTTGATTCTTGTTTTGCCGCTTCCCAAGTCGTCGATTATAAAAAGAAGAAGCAACATACATGCCGTTCAACACAGCAGCTACCTCTTCTTCTTCCCAGAGTTCATCTCTTCCAGAATTACAAAAACAACCTTTGTGCGTGTGGTCCGGAGAACATGTGCCTTAAAATCAAATCGTCATTTTCTGCCAAATCTTTGTGGTGTATTGTGTCATCGGAGCAGTGATTGCCAATTTGAGTTTGCAACAAGGTGACAAACAATTGTGGACCATTTTACTTAGCAGTTGCATCCGTTATCTTCAGCCTAGCCCTTCCTTGAAATATAGTACGGACAGTCACAATAACAACAACCACCACAACGGTGCAGCCAACGCCAGTCATCCTTCTTCCACTCACAACAACAATAGCAGCCCTCTTTTGGACCATTTGGAACATAATTCTCCTTTGACCACGAGTGACTCCTCGGACACCAGAACCCTGAAACTATGAATAACCAATTTTATTTAACTTTACCCAGTGACAGTTCTATGGATGTGCTTCCCAACAATTCCTTATGTTGTTTCAGGGCCAAATTACCTTAGTCCATACGATTGGATCACGAAGCTCATTGGGAAGTGGCTTTGGTAGAAATCATTCATCCTACGCAAGTTTGGAATGTGTCTGGAGATCAAACCACTTTTGTCGTCGACATCCTGAACGAACAAGTACAAGAACACTTGGACAAAAATGATCCTGGTTATTACGAATCCAAAAGACCAGCACCTGCCAATCCTCAATTAAGTATATATCACACGAGAATTCATGCAGGCTATTATTTTAGTGCTCGACATTTGGTGGACACCATTGCGGCTATTTTCAAAGTCCAGTTTGGCAAAGTCCTGGACAAAACCAAGAAAAGTGTCCTGATCGAGTATCATGCCATTTCTCATCGTCTCAAAATGCATTTTTAGGACGCTAAAGTATTGTCCATAACTTTTTCTCCTGAGTTTGCAATGTTGGGTGGAAAGACAAACATAGCACCTACCAAACACATCAATAACAACGATCGATTCTTAAAGTATTTTCGTTAAACTATCGAATTGAACGAAGGACTGAATTTATTGTTTCTGTGGTGGAGTACAATGTGGTGGGAAACACAGCTGCTCCGTTACTGTGAGTCATTCCTTTCAAAGTGGATTCTGCCATCGCTGCGTACGAAGAAGGTGGAAACACGTATCACGTTCACCGTGAATTTGTACATCCTCATTATCTTCCAGTCAGTAAATTGTATTTTGACAGTGTCAACATTGGTATAAAAGGAGATCTGAGACAAAATATTCTATTCTCCAAAGGAAAAGCCACGGTGAAACTTGTCACGGAATAAGGCAAGAAAATAATTTGGTATTGCATTGAACGATAATAACGTATATTTGACTTTGTCGACGCATACAGCTTTAACTAGAGTATCTTGTTTTTCTACCTTGACATATAGTTACTGAATGAGTACATCTCGTTGTAGGTCGTTTGCAGCGTGATGCCCATGTTTCTCGACATGCACGGGTACTTTACCCTTGGGTCTTGAGCGTCGTCTTTTTTATATAGTATAAATAGTAGGTTTTTACTATAAGCAGTACATCATCGCTTGGATCATGTCACGGAATGTCGGTCTTGGAACCACAAAGCTACAGCCATAGGGGTAAGTGATAACTGTTAAGATAACTTTGATTCCCTTGTACATTTATGCTTTTTGTTGTGTTCGTGACATTCTTATTTTTATCATTATTGTAAATTGGATAAAGCTTCGATAGAGAAAATAACCACGTTTAACAGACAATTCACTGTTAGAATTTATTCCTTTTCACGTGTAGGATTCAAGTAGAAAGTTACACGTAGAGTGCAGGTTTAGTGTATTATCCTGCACGAGACAAGGAATACTGAGAGCAAAATGAAATGGATCAATCAAGGGAGATAACCGTGGAAACATTAATCCATCACTAAATGGAATTCCATTATTTACAACTTATAATATATGGAAACCCAATATCTTTCCGATTGTACAATATGCAAACGATTAAGTGATCATTGTGATAAAATCAGAACAGTTTTTTTTAAAAACAGAATTATTAATAGTAAGAGACAGCAAAAAATTGACATAAATTCTTCCCAGATATATATTTAATTTCACTGAAAGAGAGGCCAATGTAGCCAAATGTGGTACGAATAGATGTAAAACATATTCTAATATAACAGAAACAAACTCAATTAAATGTAAAAATGGGAAGATATTTAAAGGTAAACAGGATAGACAGCAATGAAGTACAGAAGATCTCAGATTATTAAAAGCTTATAAACATCTATATTACTGTTTCCTCCTGGAAACATCAAAGTCATTCCCTTACATACATTATTTACTGTTAATGAATATTTAAGAGAAGAAAATGAACTTTTTTTCATGCGCACTCTACAACCCGACCTTAGTAGTTCTAACTAACTAAATACATTGTTTTAATTTGTATAGACCACTTTATACATTGTATCAATGCATGGATGTACCGTCATAACATACTGTACAGTGTCTGTCTTGATTGTTTTTTTTCTGTCCAGTTTATTTTGTTTCGTATGGCCTCGGACTGTGAATGGTGTATAGGAGTTTAGTCAGTTTTGCAGGTGTGTTTTTGCATATATGTGTGTATGTGTGTGTAAACAAATTGTTATATCTCTCTCAATTTAACAATGAAGTAATTGACATAAGAATGACGTTAACTTATTTGTTTACAAAATGCCTTTGAAAGTATAATGTACTGTCCTGAAGAATGTTCATGACGATGATGTGAAAGCGCTTGAAGGAATAAAGTATGAATATATTACTGATTTCCTGTTGAATTAAAAAAGTCTTTATATGAACCTGCACATGGGCACATTCACTTTTTACACACACACACACACACACACACACACACATATATATATATATATATATATATATATATATATATGGAATGACGAATGCAGAAACTATGGTTAAGAATGGAATCACAACTACACAACTATAACAATTGTTCCTCATTTACGATAGATCTAGGCTATGTATCCAAGTAATACAGATTTAGGTGATTTAGAATTTAATTTTCTACAATACTAAAAAAACAACTTTTTTGCTGCTAAATAAATGTAAAGAAACTTAATTGCTGCTTTAATTTAATTCGGAATGCTGCGTACCATTGGAGTCCTCAAATCCTATGTAATTTGACCATCGATATCATTCCGATTGAGGCTGATGGAATATTAACGTAGATGATTCTAGAATGAATCTCTAACAACACTCATGTCATTGCTGCTATGCAGATTGAACCGGTCAGAACGAAATGGGATTTTATTTTGGAAAATGTACTAGCATTTTGTGGTTGAGTTGCCGTTTATATAATGTTTGTGTCTTAGGTATTCAGGATCTAATTAATACAGCTTAATTTTAGAGGCTTAGTGAATCTGGCACGACGTGACATAGGATCAATATAGAGTTTGGTGACAGAGGACCCTTTTTAGGTCCAAGTGATATAGTTCCCTCAAAAAATGTATTTGACTATTTCACATAAATATTTAGTCCAAATTGAATACCCAATACCTTCGTCATGGATTAATATTTAGTGTCTTTCTTATTCACTAATCTGCTTGAATATAATGTGCTGCTTTGTTTGTTGTACAAGAATGCCAGTCGCGATGCCTTGTTAAAATAACCAGTCATTTGTAGAATCAAACCAAACACAACTAACACGATTTAAACAAGTTTAATGATGACATAATTATTTTAATACATATTAATATTGTTATATGTCGCAGATTTAAAGGAATGTCTTTAATAGGAAATAATAAATACAACTAAAAAATGGTAAAATGCATAAAATTATTCCAACAATTTAAATATTATCCAAAAACAAAAATCGCGTGCACAAGTGTGAATTTTGAAATATGGGTACACTACAGATAGAATATGATAACAATATATGTATCACGCCAATTATTACCCTCCCCCCTTCCCCTGGGTAGAGGTTTCCCAAATTTCTTGGGGGACCCGTTCCTATATTCATATATCTGTGACTTTTCCTTACACTTTACAATTTCAGGTTTAATCTTCTCGGCGTTCAAACCATAACATAGAACAGCGCGGGGAATATTTCATTTAGATTGCTCGTAATGTCTATAGTTTGTGTCGCATACGACAGAAGTACCATTCCCGTCCAATTGATGACTCCCAACCAGAAATGATCTGGTTCAAATTCTACCAAGACAAGGCAGATTCAACTGCCATTGTCTGTCCATTGGCAAGACAATTTACTCCATTTGCCTTTTCACGCTACATCCAGTCATACGTTCATATTCCCTTAAATACGAACCAAGCAACATCTGTCGAAATGACTCTTAAATATAGGTATCCATTTTGACATCACACTTGCGAATATCTTGCGCGCACTGAAATTTGAATAAATATTTTAAAACAGCATAGTTTTGATTCAGGCTTACTGAATCAACATTTCTGCGAAATTATCCACAAGGATGTATTTTTTTAAAAACAAAATCTGTTTAAGAACCTAAAGAACTTAATTGCATGAGTGTTAAGATGGAACTTTTTTTGGTGGAGGAGGGGGGAACTTATCGGCAACCATTTTCTGAAAACTATATTGCGGAAATTCTTCTATCAGATTACAAATGTAAAAGAGATTGCAAAAGAACATGCACAAAACGTTATTTTAAATAGCTTGCTACAATAAAATAAAGATATATAAACATGTTAATCACCTACCTTTAGCGGGAAGATATTGTGATACCAACTGTCTTCCTGTCCCGTTCCACCTAAACCCCTGGTGGAAATTTACCAAACCTAGTATATTAAAATCCGGATAAAACGAGAGCTCAAGGGACACACACAATCATATCCTTCTATCCGATTTTTGTTATAACAGAGGTAAAATATTATATATAACATTGAAAGGGGTCTTGCCATGTACCACCTGTATCCGTTAATTTTCATATACCCGATTTTCTTGCCAATGTAAAAACTATTGGCGAGAGAGGTATCGCTTTTTGAGCTTTTGTTTCATAACATAAGTAACTGTTTTGTCTTCTTTTCAGGTGGAAGAGCTGAAACCTCTGTCTTCCAAATCCAAGGTGATGGGACGTTTTGCCAGATCCACGCGGTGAGCGGAGGTTGTTGGGGTAGTATCCAAGTGGACGAAGCCTTCAGACAGCTGCTCTATGAAATCGTAGGTGCCAATGTAATGCTCAAATTTGAACAACTACACATGGATGAGTGTATCGATTTATTTAGGGAATTGGAAATACAAAAAAGAAACTTCAAGCCTGATGGGATGGACAGACTTATCTTCAGAATCCCATCTTCATTGATGCGTATGTTCGAAGATATGACTGGTGAAAACTTTAAAGATGCCGTAATGCAAACGAGTTATGGAAACATGTTGAGTATGTCAAGTGACAAGATGCGAATGGATCACGAGGTGGTGAAAGGTTTCTTTGAGCCAGTGATGCGTGAATTGATTGAGCATATGCCTGGACTTTTCAAAGAACCCAAAATTAAAGACACAAACATCATATTTATGGTGAGTGGATTTTCAGAATCTCTTGTGCTGCAGGAAACAGTGAAGAAAGAATTTCGTTACAAGATTGTAATTGTGCCTGACGACGCACAATTTGCTGTCTTGAAAGGTGATATACTCTATGGTTTCAATCCTTCCGCAGTATCTGCTCGCATCTTGAAATTCATATATGGCATTGAAGTGATGATTAAGTTCAATCCCAAACATGATCCTCTGGGTAAAAAAATAACTTAGCGGTGGCAAAGAGATGTGCATCGATGTCTTTTCTAAACATGCCGAAATAGGGGATACTCTCGTTGCAGGTCAATCGAAACCTGAGCTTAGATATACTCCTTGGACTCGTGACCAAATTCAAATGGAAGTATGTCTGTATACCTCTACTAACCGTGACCCTATGT
This sequence comes from Margaritifera margaritifera, assembly GCA_029931535.1. Taxonomy (NCBI): domain Eukaryota; kingdom Metazoa; phylum Mollusca; class Bivalvia; order Unionida; family Margaritiferidae; genus Margaritifera; species Margaritifera margaritifera. Next base: position 777,217 of record JAQPZY010001411.1, on the reverse strand, counting down.
TTGTTACCGACAGTAGTTGCCTGTATCTGGGAAAGTTATTGGTTGACGTGCCAAAGGTAAACGGCAAGACGTCAGCGAAATATGGAATCTGGGTGAAATTGATCTTCGATGACACTGAGCTAAAGGTGGAAGCAAGGAATGAGATAACCAACGAAGTTACATCAGCCCTGTTTAACTTTTTGGGTTAAAGTGAACAGACTGTAAAATGACAATTATGTTTACTGTCCAGTAATTGATTCGATAGTTTAACATAATTTAGCTTGCACAAATATATGCAAGTCCCACTATTTAAACACATTCCTATGAAAAGTGAACTGTGAAAATTATATATATGTACTTAACGCAAACCATGCTGTAAAATCTACAATCTCTACAATTATTTTAATAGTTTTAGTCTTTCTCACTAATTTTGAACAAAAGAGAAGGGTTTTAGGTCTTTTCAGAGTTTTATTATTCCAATTATCAAGTCAGGCTTATTGAAAATATTTATAATATTATGATTTCTTTTTATTTTGGTGGATAATACTTTTGAAGATTTACATTATTTTTTATTTAGTTTAAATGTGTCGATTTGTGAAGAGGTCATATTGTTTATACACTAATTTTGTTATTTGTGGCAATGACAAAGTCCATGAAAACTGGTACCACAAAAATATCTGTGAATTTAAAGTGAAATCTGGAAACGTCAAAATGTTATGCTTATTACTTCCCATTGTTTTCATTATGCTTGTAACGTTGGATCTAAATGGATACATTATTCAAAAATGCAGCTACCACTCCACCAAAGAAAACAAAAAAGAACATTAATACTCATTAGATTAAAAAGTAAATTCACTCCAAGTAGTAACTTGCTAAGAGTCATTCCCCGTGACTCGAAGTGCAAATTTTAAGCTTGCTTGTTTTGATTGACTGGCCTGTTTGTACAATCAGAACGATTAAATACAACTTCTAGATTATAAACTGTAATTAATCATTAAACACAAAAGATATGTTTGTGTTTAACACAACCGGGTTGAAAAAGAGGTATGGTGTATAGTATATTAAAAAGTAAGATCTGCATGAAGCAGATAATTAAAGTAAAAAGTCAGAAGTCTAATATTTGTGGAAGTCTAGTATTTGTGATCAAGCGGTTGGAAGAGAAACATTTTGTGGTCACACAAAACAAATATATACATTTCCCTAACGCTTAGTATTTTAGTAATTTTATAATATCGTGATATAGACCTGAGCTGAGTCATTGGGTAATTAATAACTAAATTTAACAAAAACCGATGGCAGAAATGTAAAAAGAATTATCCATATGTAAATCATAACTTAAAAGTAAGGAAATTTGGTGTGTAATATATGTGTGCTTGGTGCCATAATGGTGTGTGTGTGTGTGTGTGTGTGTGTGTGTGTGTGTGTGTGTGTGCGTACATGCGTGTGTGTGTAACAGTAATAATGCCTTACATCTTTAGTGGAAGAAATTAAGTTTGATTTCCGCAATTACTGTGATTTAACTACTTTAATCTGAAAAGCCTTGTTCTTTTTCGTTTGTATGCAAGAGGTTGTGATAAAGTAGCATGGAAGTCATGACTTGCAATATCTCAAATAGTTAATAAAGTTCAAAAATCTTGCAGTATCGAACAAAAATGTTTTTTTTTAGAGTAGGCATAATTTATATTTGTTAGAAATGTATGCTACAGCAATTTCTAAAATAAACCTTGGGACATCATACCTTTTCTTTGGTCACAATTCTCCAATAAGTGAAAATTATTTCTTGTTTGGAACAGAAATCATTTCTATTGTTCAGATATACCAAGATGATGAGTTGTATGTGTAGAACACAATATAAAGAGAACTATGCAGTATTTCTATTTAATCTAGTAAGGAGATTAGGGTGGGTGAGTGTCAGTATGAAGTTGTCTTATTTATGCCAGTAGGTTCAGCTGTAAACGTACCCCGAATGGGCTGCTATACCAGTTGGGGTACGGTTCGAACAAACATTAGACAAATGGTTGATAGATGTACACTTTCACAATGTATCACTAATCCGATAAGGCTTTCAAGTTCAGAAACATATAAAGCATATCTGATGGGTCTCTCTGGACAGCTCTATTTTGGTTATCTATATATATATATATATATATATATATATATATATATATATATATATATATATATATATATATATATATGTGTGTGTGTGTGTGTGTGTGTGTACTTATGATTAGCTGTGTCTTAAGTACATGACATCATCAATTCATTTCTTGAAAAATGTTACATTATGACGTCAGTCAAAATGAATTTGGTTTTGTCTTGTGACAATAGGTATATGTAAATTTCAATGTCAATTGACTGCGCCTTTCAAAGGTGGTTTGTGAAGAATTAGTGTATATTATCATTTTTTATCAAAATACTCGTGCTTTCTGTTCACATGATATGAAATGTATGAACAATTTAAATATTTTATAAATTGTGTGAACTTTTTCAACAATTGAAATACACACTCGTGTAAGATCCTAAATCCCTCTCCCCGAAAATAAATGTATAAAGTGAAGAAGAGCGAAGAGTGATATGGCCCAATGAAAAACAATATATTGCTCACACAAGACTAAACTTGAATATCCTGTAACTTGTTGATTAATGAGACTATGAAATGATTTAACGATGACTATCAGAATGATTTTGAAGCTTTGGGCCTGATTTTATGTCTTGGATGAGCTCGACGCTTTGTCTAACAAGCGCCATATTCTATTTTATCATTCAAATTCACATTGAAAATATATTTGATTTGACGTAAATTTCCTTTCTTCCATTCTTTAATAAATGAACTCATAATTTTGGAATTACAGAACTAACTATCTTACAACAGTCCATTTATGGTATATTTAGTTATATATGAAAATGTTGATATCGTAATTCCATTCCATATTTAAAAGCTTTGATATTATTTATCTTTGGATCAATGTTATATAGTAAACTTCGCAATGTATAAGGTTGAGATTTGACATTTGAGTGCATTTTTAATGTTCCAATAAATAATGAAATCTGACTTAAAATATACTTTCAGGATTTATGTTCGCCAATCATTACCTTTCCAACTTCTTTTCATTCTATCTGTTGATTCTATCATTTGTGCCTTAGTCAGTTTCATTACTTCAGAAAAGAGATAAAAAGAAACACACACATCTACACAAAGGTTGTCAGAACGTTGAAGTTAGCTAAATGCTCATTTAATCGGTGAGTTAATGCACTTATTTTTATTTTGTTTTGCAAGTTCCTTATATTCACTTTCAACGAATATATCTTACTGGTTTTAAATGATTGTTGTTAATCGGGTTTCATCATACATTAAGCTCTTTTTCCAACGACCAAATCTGTTCCAGCCAGTTTGCTGTAATAACGAATCTGTCATTGCATATATCGTGCCTTTAGTATAGAGAAGTTGCCATCATTGTCATATCGATGTAAAACCATAAATCAGAAGAATTAGTCAGAATATATCTAATCTTCATAGGTAATATTGTTGTAATTATTTTTTAATATATCATACGTATTTCCACATTTCAAATTAATTGTTCTCAAGATTTAGATGTTCACATAATATGCTGAAACCTATTCACTGCAAAATTAAAAGCTCATGGAACAAAAGTGTTATTGGAAAGAATAATATATATATATATATATATATATATATATATATATATATATATATATAGAGAGAGAGAGAGAGAGAGAGAGAGAGAGAGAGAGAGAGAGAGAGAGAGAGAGAGGAAATGTACACATTACACATCGGTTAATTTCTAAATTCCTGTCTGAATTGTAAACTGAATATTCAGATATCGAGATCCAATTGACAATTTGAAATTGCTTTTTCTAATCAATTTTCTGTTGGAACCTTAATATTCTGTAATAATAAATACAGTGGCATGGAGAGTTGACATACATCTAAATTATACCTGTTAACCTTTGAAAACGTTTGTTTTCGAGAATGAAAGAGAAAAATGAGAAGCATACATTAACAGGAAGGATGACGGCTTGAGCTTACACTTCTTGTTATTAAGGAAGTTTGAATGGCATTATATTTCATTAAAATATAAAGTAGCCATATATTTTATTTTTAATAACTGAAGGTTCATAATCAGTGAAAGGTGTATTGCAGAGTAACATTTTCCTTAGTTTGGTTGTATGTCTTATCCGTCACGTTAACTGATATCGACCTAAGTTTCAGATATATTTACATGAGATTTTGTTACCACATAATGAGATATAAGAAGTAAAACAAACGCAAACACCTTGAGAATTTAGAATTAAGAATTAAGATGATTTCAAGCGTAAGATTTTAAAATTAAGCCTCACTCAAAGGTTCATAAAGAGTTTAAATCAATGCCCACAAAACACACGAAACATTCCATCTTGGCACCAACGAGCGAGACATTGGTTTGGAATCACTTAATAAGATCCGACAAGAGTGTTTGAAAGAGCAGCTTTATAACCTTTGATTGTGGAGACCGAGCAAGATCTCTCCTCAAAAGGGCAGAGTAAAAAATCTACTGCTGCAGCAAGAGAAGGGTAGCTAGGCTTAACACATTTCCTAGTGCACCAATTACAAAAGATTCTCTACTGTGCATTGTAGACCTTAGATGTAGAACGTGTCCGGGCCTGGATGATGCAGGCAACCTGACTTGAAAACTTGGCCTGGCAGATAGATCGCTTGAGATGAGCCAAGCGTGACGGTGGAGAATCTGAGGATTGTTGAGAAGCAGACTACATTTGTGTTCTGAAAGCAGATTCTTCCACTGAGGTAACATCCTGGAGTTGGTCAATGAATAGGTCGAGGAGGTTGTTGAACAAAGACCTTTGAAGCCACAGAAATGCTATTAGGATAATCCGAGCTGTGGATGTCCTGACCTTGTGAATTGCCTGTGGAAACAACCTGAAGGGTGAGAATGCGCAAGCAAACAGTCGATTACACCTCAGGCTGAAGGCGTCCACTACCCAAGCTCTTTGGTCTGGGACATGGGAAATATAAAACAGAAACTTACTGATGAGTTTCTTTGCAAACAAGTCCACTAGAAGTTTCTCCCATGGAATGAACAGAGAGTCTGTGGCTGCTTGATGTAGAGACCATTCTGTTAGGACTACCACGCCTGTTTTGGACGAACTGTCCGCAAGGATATTTTCTTTCCTGGAATGTGAGGAACTCGGAGTGTAATCCCTTCTGACTCTGCCAAGCATAGAAGGTTCCAGACTTCACGCAGAGAGAAGGAGCATGAGTACCTCTGGTTGTCTGAGGTATGCAAAGACTGATGTGTCGTCTGAGAAGACCATAACGCAATTTCTCCAGACAGGATCTATGCACCCTTCCAGGGCGAAGAACACATCTTTCATTTCCAAATTGATTATATGTAGCAGAGTGTCTTCCTGGGACCAAGGGTCCTGGAGAATTACTCCGTTTCGCTTTACATGAGCCACCACCCTGAATCTTACGCGTCGGTATACAGATAGAGTGAGATTCTGTTGCATGCGGACGAACTCTCATCAGAATTGTTTGTTGATTGTACCACCCCTTGTGGTGGTACTGAAAAGTCGACCTAGAGAAATTCGATCTAACAGCGAATCCTTGTGTGGTTTCCAGACCGCCAAGAGGAGAAACTGAAGAGAGTCTCCCTAGGGGTACCAGGTCAGCGGCGGAGTTCAAGGTTCCCAGAAGAGATAAAGGCGAGCTGACAGCAAAGTCTTGTCCAAAGTAGTCAAAAAATCCAGGATTTTGTCTATCCCTTCTGGGTGAACACGAACCCGATCTAGAAAGGTAAAGAAATTCATTTCTATGTATACGAAATCCTGAAAAGGAATGAGATCCAATTTCTCTAGGTTGAGAACAAGTCCTGAAAATAGGTGGTCATATGATGTAATAGGGACTGTTTGTTGCTGTTGTTCAACTGCCAGTCAGCGAAATACTGAATAAGAGGACTCCACATAGACTTTAAGTGAGAAGCCACTACTCCCATCACTCTGGTGAAGACCCTAGGTACTGAAGCTAGACCAAATGACATGGATCGGAATTGAAAAACCTCCTGTCCAATCAAAACACGGGAGTATTTCTTGTGCGAAGAAAATATAGGGATGTGGAAATACGCATCCTGAAGATCGATGGAAACTGCTCAGTCTCTGGGTCTGATAGCGTTCCGAAATGATACTGCATTTTCCACTTGAAAGTTTCCTCTCGCAGAAATTTGCTTAGGGGGAAAAGACCTATAATCAACCTCACCTTAGTTTCCCACCTTTTATGGGTACCAGAAATATCCGGGAGTAGGATGCTGGTGACTGGATGTTTTGAACCCTCTCTACTGCACTTTTCCGAAAAAAGGTGTAGACAACGTCCTTTAATCTGATTACATTTGACTGATGGAAGAAAATGTGTGCCCATGAGAGAGGAGGAAGTGCTGTAAATAGCAGAGTTAAATCTCCTTCACTACGGAAAAGACCCGCCAATTTCCCATAATGCTAGACCAGGCCTCTGAAAAGATGACTAATGAAGCATCTTCTTGTATCAAAGGTAGAGGGATGCACTACAGAAGAGGTGAGGCGTTCCTAGGAAAGCCCTCCCCCGTTTGGGCTAGGGTGAAAACTTCCTCGCGTGTACCGCGCAATAGGTGCCAAAGCATTTTCGTCCACACGGCACTGTCTGTCTCCAAGACATCCACGTGCAAGTGTTTGTTCCCTGTCTGACCATATCTATTGTGGTATAGCGTGGTCCCATGCGTCTCTAATTGGGTGTTTTGTGAGTAGTGACTAGCGCACCCGAGAGTATGTCTACTGCAACCAAGTTAGCCGGGAGATCATGAGTCATCGTTTGGTAATGTTCATTCGCGATACGCTCTAGATCTTGATGAAGGTCATATGACCTGCGGATATGTTTGGCGTGGTCGACGCTCGTTTTGTACACCGCAGCGACAAGCCAAACCGGAGCCTCACTTTCAAGCATGGACAGTATCCCCATAATCTCCTCGCACTCCAGACACTTACTTGTGGCGTCAGCCATGTCGTATTTTAAACTACACATATATTATCTAATACATAATTTTATCACAAGATATGAACCCATTGCAAACCCCCGGCTATAGCCACTACCTGCCTTTATGTGACCGCCAACTAAAATCTCGTTCGCTACCCACTCTCTCTATGACCACTCCCTCACTACACCCCAGTCAAACGTTCTATAATTTCTAGAAAATGCGTCCCGCAGATAGTGTCCATGGTCTAACAGAAACATTGCTGCTTTGTGAAAAGTGATTCAAAGGGGGGGGGGGGGTAAACTCTAGTTTACAACTACTTGCACTTCTGTATAGTACATAATCCAAAACTTGGTATAGCCAGTTTGACAAGAAAAGTAGCTCATTACATATACAGTTTACTTTGTTATGGGTGTTAACCTAAGTGATAAATATGAATGCACATGACGCTGCACGACCATACACGCAACAGTGTTTATGACACTGAGCTAAGAGCCACAACAGGTGTCAAGCTTTCATTGCTAAAGCACTTATGATCGCTGTATATATCTCATTTCCATATGAGAGAGAGAGAGAGAGAGAGAGAGAGAGAGAGAGAGAGAGAGAGAGAGAGAGAGAGAGAGAGAGAAAGAGAGCATAAACTTTCACTCGCGAACATTGAATGACCCCTACGATCACATTACAGATCAAATGACTTGCTTTATCTATTAGTCTAAAAATAGAGGATAAAACTGCTTAACTCGAATACATTACTGTGCATTAAAACGAATTTAATCCACTGGCGATAGTGTCTTATTACCATCGAAATTAACGTGAAAGCATCTCGAGGTCTACCTGCCATTTGCGTCTCAGACTGCACATTGTGGCGTCGTGTGACCATATTACTACATGCTCTATTTTCAGACGTGGAAACCCAAAGGTACATGTAAACTTGACCATGTTTAAATGCAATTTTTGGCCTTTTACATTGAACACAATCTTAATTTCACCATTTTTTGACATTCTCAATTCGCCAGAAAAAAATACCCACCAGACAAATAAACAAACAAAAACATGTATAAAATAATGCTTCTTGAAGTGGTTGTCCCTAATTTAACTGCTAGTAATAATGATGAAAATACACAAATCTATTTTGTGCCGACCCTCTAAAGAGCCCGATGTATTTGCGCAGACACTGCAAACTCCATGTCTGACTGAAGAAGTATGTCCATGGCGAAAACAAAATCACTCTCTTTGAAGCAAATCATTGTTAGTTTCCTTTTAAAACATGCATTTTGCTTTAAAACTACTGCGTTCTATGTCTCCGCTGATCCCCCTTCCAACTATGCATGTATAGGAAGCGGAAAAGGGGACATGATATCTTCAATAAAAATACACTCGTGTTGTGTACAGTGCTTTTTTTTACTTCGTTTTATATTTCATCGAGACACCCCAGAGTAGTGATGTGGGACAATCTAGAACCAAAAGGGACTTCTGTGTTAAACAGGGCAAATGTTTCTAAAGCCAAACGAGTATTTAACATTAGGCCACCATCTGGAACAGCATGTTGTGTTTTGGCTAAATTTAGTGTTCTAAATATAATATGTATGGTCATATTGCAACATTGTATTCAGACAAAATGTCCAGTGGCTGTCCTATTTGTTTGTTTGAGTTGAAATGGTCGGGAATTGAACATGGGAATGGCACTCTGAACCCCAACGGATATTTAACATGTGAATGACAGTCTAAACACAAATTGAAATATAACATGGGAAAGGAATCTGGAGACAATCTAGTCATCTATTATCCGTCGCCTATTTATCTACTATCCAACACTTAGTTATCTACTATCCATCACCTCGTTATCTGCTATCCAAGACTTAGTTATCTACTATCCACTACAACGTTGTCTACTATCCAACATGCCGTGCGTAGTGACCAATATCCCTCACATACTATTCCACATGCCGTGTGTAGTGACCAATACTTGGGCATTTACCATCCAACACCCCATATTTACTATCTAACACGCCCAGTGTAGTGACCAAAATCCAAAACCTAATATCCAACGAAAATGGTAGGATGTAAAAGACACATAATTACACACAAGAGGGTAGGAGTACTAGTACACATACTATACTTACATACACACAAATATACTATCGCACGACAAAGGGTATGAGTGTTTATATACGCACTATAACTACATGCACACTCCTTAGTATCTTCCATATTCTGGAATGAAGTCAGATCTCCACAAACATATCCTCCTGAATAATAATCGTACGAAACCCAGCACCCACTATAATGTCCATACCGTCCCTTTTAAACATAACTACAATCTCCTTTACTAACCTCATAATCCCTATAATTTTACCAGTGGAAGTAAGGAAGAAATAAAAGTAGGACTGAGAGAGAGAGAGAGAGAGCCTCGTTCAACAGGCTACATAACATAAATTTTTAATTATTATGATTAACATGATTATTATTATTAGCAGTAGTAGTAGCAGTAGTATTCTTTCATAATGAAGAGAGAGAGATAGAGAGAGATAAAGAGACTGGTATCTTAAAGCGGAACAGTTACAATTATGATTTATATCGAAACCATTCTATATAAAGCTCAAGAAGGGGGCGTTTGAGAAATTTTAGCAATCCTGAACACCAATGTTATATTGCAATATTGTCGAGCGAACATACAATTATGTCAGTCTGCATTGTCTGTAATCATGGCTTCCACAAGGCGTGTTAAAACATTACAATGTTATAATTCCCTACCATGGACTGTAAATTTTGGTTTTACGCAAAGCGTGGAGTAAAGAATAATTGTGTATATATCTGTTTTAAGCAATAAAATTGCATTATTGTTACCGATTTTGTTCTGTACAAGTAAAGTCAATTGTTACAAAACCTGTACATTGAAGACAACGCAGTACAAAATATTACGGCCCGCACCCAAGCTAAGATTTCCGACATACACAATCACGGATCGAGTTTTTCTTGACACAGCTCCATTCGCAATTTTCTTTCAGTCGATGCCACTAAAACACTTGTGGTTCTTTAGTACTCTCTAGACTGGACTATTGTAATTCTCTTTTATCTGGTTCGTCTCAGTATGTTCTACAGAAACTTCAAAAAGTTCAAAACACAGCTGCTCGGATCATTCTTAGAGTACCAAGAACAGGCATTCCTCCCACCTGCTATGTACCCTCCACTTGATGCCTGTTCGCTCCAGAATCAAACACAAAATCTGGTTCTCGCTCTCTCTTTCTCGTGCGTATGATTTAAAATGCAGACATGGTACCCAGTAACTCATATTGCAAAACATACCACAAGAAGAAAGACACATTACATTCAAAAACAAAAGAAAAAGATAGACCTGACAAGTTAAGTAATACACATGCATACTAAAGCTGCCTAAGCGGACATATTTGGAATCGGTAACCGCCATCGTGGTCTCCTTTGAAGTAAACACCCGAATGCGGAGGCCAAACATGGTTGTTGCCCAAGATCTGTTGTAGTAAGAATGTATTGCTTCTGAGCAGGTTTAAAATATAACTCCGATAGTGTTCTATAAATTAGCAACATACTTTTTAGTTCTGCTTACTGATCTTTCAGACAGAGATATGTACAATTATCAACAGGTAAACTGAATCACGGTCACCAAGAAAATGTGCAAACTGTGCATTGTTCAAATATTCGTTAACGTTACCTTTTATAATATATTCATTTCAATGTTTAAAGTACTTTGTACTTATTCGTTACACTGTGAAACTTTGGAGAAAGTTAAGTTCGATCCGACTGATTATTCCCTTCATTACATGACTGCTATGTTATTTACGTTAATATACCGAACATGTGTAATAACACCTCATGACGTCACAAATGGCGTCACAACGTCAGGCAGATGAAATGCGTAACGGCCGACGTATCCGAATATATTTCAAAGTCATTTCGCTGCACTTTTCTGCGGTTTGATAAAATAAAAGTATTTTTTTCGTCATGCGATAAAAAGAATCCTCCATTTGTGCTCTTTTCAAATGAAATGTACGAAACTCGTCGAATGATTTCAATCTTTTACTCGTCAAGGCTATATACATTTTGAAACTGAATTACCAAAGGAGATTTATGGAATGAATATAGCAGTAATACAACATTATTTATTAGGGACCATACTGTTATCTGTTATGGGGAAGGAAACTGTGTTCCCTTTCTATGAAACAAAAACAGTAGGGCTATATCCGAGTCCTGGGATATTGTTTTTTAAAAAAATGGCTTCTTTCAGCATCATGTCAATGCTTTAAATGATAGTGTTAAAATACTGCTTAGTTCTGCTACAAAGGGAAAGGTAGTCCAAGATTTAAATTCAGAATAAAAAGTGTGTTTTTCATGGTATGAGCTTATATCATGCATACAAAATCATTGATCGCTTGTCCATGATACTGATTTTTGAAGTTTTTGATTTTTTCTCTATGAATGACAATTAAAAATTTCACTCCTGAAAATAATTTAAAAATTTGTTCTTATAAACCAATATCTGATTCCTCTATTCCTATAAATGACACTGTTTTCAAAAGAGAAAAATTGAACGAAACTTAGAATGAATATTAATATTTTATTAAACCGTATTAAAAAATCAGATTAGTGTGCATACTTTCTCAGCATAACTCATTCTCAATAGTGTCAGTATAACTCATTCTCAATAGTGTCAGAACCTTTGCCCGATATTAATAAAAAATAGCGAACGCGTGTTGTTTCATGACTTTTCGCAGATTTATATCAAACTTAGAATTGTGGGCAACAATACTTGGGAGACATCTACTTTAAAATTCAAAGGACAATCACTTGTCTGATGATTCCAATACTTTGAAAAGTGATACTTTTGATACAAGCATAAGTGATAGCTTTTTCAATTGGAACAAATAAATTATGTAGAATATTTCATACACCGAAAGAACAATGAGTTTCATCCATAAATCCGTTATTTGTGAAGAATGTTCTTCTGTCTAGTAAATAGTATGCGCACATGAACTCGAGGTAAGTCAAGCCTCAGTACTGCGTCAAAAATGAAAAAGTGAGTTCTTTTAAAGTGTCACAGACTATGTTTTAAATTATGTTTTGAAATTTAAAATTAAGCCAAGAATGAAGCAATATTGTTTTTGTCTAACATAATCTTGTTGTACGTATTTCTGTAGATACTACAGCTGATCCCAAAATACCTAACTTAAATATTTTCAAGCTGTAAACAATTAGACATTATAATATGCAAAGAATGTCCATAATTTCGTGTAAATGAACACAAATCTAAAGTACTTATTATCACATTACACAATAAACTTTACATGCTCATCGAGCTATTCGCTATGGAGTTTAATTACATACTATAGATAAATGAGGACACCTAAGACGTCCAGCTCATAATTTAAACTTCTTGATAATACCATGCGATAGACATGCAGTCCACAAACATTAAAATTAAATGCAAAAGCTAAAACGCATCAGAATGTAGTTTTATTTTCATAGAAAACGCCGTAAGGCTGGGAGACTTTGACTTTCATCCGGTCTTAGTATTTATAAGCAAATCTATGAAACCGTTAAGAAGAATTTCACAAACATAGTTCATGCAGCACAATCAACCCATTTCAGTACTAAGATCACTGAAAGCTCTAGCTGCAAAGAGCTCTTCGATATTACTAACAAGCTAATGTCAAGGAACAAATTAAAAACACTTCCAACATCCTTCTCCCAGGTTGATCTTCCGGACCTGTTTGCAAATTTCTTCCGTGACAAAGTGCAAACCATTAGAGATCAGCTTGACAACACAATTTCAATCGACCCATCGTCACCACACAGTTGTGATACAGAATTTCAAAGGCAACCTTTAACAGCATTGGAGCCTGTTTCAATGAATTTCTTACGTACAATCCTGATGACGAGTGACCTAAAGTCATGTGAACTTGATCCGATTTACTGCTGCTTGAGTGTTTAGATTCAATATTGCCTTTACCAACCGATGTTATTAATGTTTCTCTCTCATCTGGGGAATTCCCATCAATTTTCAAAACTGCTGGTGTAAATGACTTTATTGAAGAAACCAACGCTTGACCATAACGATTTAAAAAAACTCTCGCCCTGTTTTTAACCTCCCATTCATGTAAAACTATCTTAGAAAAAGTTGTTCTGTCCCAAATGGCATCTCATCTGGATTTAAATAGTCTTTTGCGCAATTTACAGCCTGCATATCGTCCTCGCCACAGTACTGAAACTGCCCTTCTGAAAGTAGTTAACGACCTTCTCTCTGCTTTGGATAGTGTAAAAATTACAATCCTCACCCTCCTTGACTTGTCTGCAACATTTGACACAATAGTATATGATATATTACTTCACCGTCTCCAGCATGTATTTAGCATTCGCGATAAGCATTACTACGGTTCAAGTCATACTTAGTCGAAAGGACACACATTGTTCCACAGGGGTCTGTTCTTCTTTTCATTGTATACACTCAGTACCTCTCAAGTGTCATGGATCGTCATCGGTGTCTAACCAGTTGTACGCAGATGACACCTAAATAGACAAATCTAGCCACCAAACTGAGGTTGATGCTAGCATCCAAGGCATAGAGAGGTGCATTTCCGATGTGATATCACAAATGACATGTAACAAGCTGTAGATGAATGGTGATAAAACTGAAGCCATTCTGATCACCACGCAAAGACTTTCTCATTCACATTCTTTATCTCAAACAATAAGTAACAGCAACACCAACATTAAATTCACACAATCAGTACGAAATCTAGCTGTCATTCTAGACAATATTTTCTCATTACACCAACATATGAACATATGCAAGGCTGCATATCTGGAGCTGAGACGTATAAGCTCCATTCGCAGTTTTCTTTCAGTTGATGCCACTAAAACACTTGTGTGTTCCTTAGTACTCTCTAGACTGGACTATTATAATTCTCTTTTATCTGGTTCTTCTCAGTGTCTTCTACATAAACTTACATAAACTTAAATTCAAAATACAGCTGCTCGGATCATTCTTATCCTTAGAGTACCAAGAACCGAGCACCCCCCACCCCTGTTATTTATCCTTCACTGGTTACCTGTTCGCTCCAGAATCAAACGCAACATCTGCTATCTCTGCTACATTTTGTTGACTGCCTCCAGTCTAAAATACCTATCGGACCTCACCCACGTGTACACCCTTTCTAGATATTTACGCTCCTCTTCCGACACTCGTATTCTCACTTTCAAAACGAAGTGCTACGGACAACGTTCTTTGGCGTACCAGGGCCCAGCTAGCTGGAACGAATCACCTGTTGAACTTAGATACAATGACACCGTGATCTCATTCAAGAGTGCTCTTAAAACTCACCTATTTCGACTGCAAGAACAGATTTAAGAATTTAGCAATGTTCCTTAGCTTAATTATTGTCAGCATGATTTTTGTTTGTAATTTCATGGTGTTTGTTTTTGTAACCGTGTCCATATATGTCCTTATGTGTTAACTAATATTGTAAAGTGCTTATAACTTCTAAAGATTAAGCGCTGTACTAAGTCCTAATAATAATAATAATAATAATAATAATAATAATTATTATTATTATTATTATTATTATTATAAACGATATCTTATATTATTTTCTCAGGTTGCCAACTTTTTTTTTGCCATCATTTACATAGCATATATATTTTGTTCTTAATGACTGGTTAATTATTTAATGCAATAGAATGGTAATCTGCTTAAAAGTAAATACAGGATATAATCAACTCTTCATTACGGACTTATTCTTTACGAAAATAGATAAACGTTACGACTGGTCTTAATTGCATTTCATTCAAAATCTATCCATAAAATCTAATTATTACAACCTGACAAAGTCATTGAAAGGCAAATTTAACATAACAGGAGAAGAAGATATTACAAGGTGTGTGGGTGTGTGGGGGGGGGGGGGGGGGTGGGTGGGGGGGGGTCTTACACGTCGAGAATAACAGAATTCTTCATATACGTCGGTGTAGGATCGAAAAATTCTACCTGAGGGTTAGAATTCTCGTGTCTGACGCAAAAAGTTTGTCCCTAAGGTTGAACTTTTCCTATCCTACACTGAAGCATAATCAAGGATTCTTTTTCTCACATTTCTAAACGAAAAGTGAGAGTCGAAGTAAAAATGGCGTATTGGAATATTGATGTAACGTTCAAACAGCAAAAGATCCATTGAAAATGTCCTTACCTTAAGTTAGAGCGTAAAAAGTTAGGTTTAAACAGAAATTGTCAGTGTCAACTTTAAATGACGTTTTAAAACATTTTAGCTTTTAAAGAACAGTGATTGAAACAACTATGGTAATGGCAATACACAGCGTCCGAATTGTGTACTGCAGATAGATTGCGCAATGATACAAATGCGAACAGGTCAAAAACTTAAAGTCAACTCTTATCCATAAGATTAATCAAGATAGACCAAAAATAATGAAATAATCTTCTATGCAACTTTGATCTAGAATTGATTTATCCATTAAAAATAATAATACGAATGAGAATTTTAAAAAAGTAACGTTTACAATAACGGCCTTTTCGACTCGAAATAGCAATACAAAAGCAGTACATGTATCTGGCTCGATCCGTGCGAAATGTCCTGTCTGCGGGACACTATAAGTTGTCACTGTTCGCTTTATCACGTAAATGTTCTGCAATTAATGTTTATATTGATTATTGTGAAACGTTCAAGTGATGATAGAAATCGGGAAGTATTTGCAACTTTGTGCACTCTGCTCGCAGTAGACGGTCAAAATAGTTCACGTGTCAGGATAAAGGTCAAGTGTAAGGTAGAATAGAGCAATCCTGCACTGGTGTTACACACTGGAAAACACGGTCATACACATATCGGAATATGAGAATTACAAACTATTGGTCCTGTCTGATAGTAATACTATATTCAATTATCTGTGCTGTGATGAGATTTTACGAGTGTCAAGGTTGTACGTAGATTCAGGTAATTGGGATAGCATATAGAACTGCGTTTCCTTCTGTGAAGAACACATGACGCATCTGTACCAGAGCGTCAATATGAGAAGGAGATAAGAATGCTGCAACTTTCATCCGTGCATGCCCAAGCTATGAACTAAAGAGACATAACCTCTTACAAATACTTGAATTGTAAAATTCGCTCTCATACAATTCCTAAATCAACTCGGATTTTATGGTTGGTTAATCTTTTTTATATTGCAAGTGTACAAAACATAAGACGTGGAATGTTTATGTGAGGCTGAATTTTATTGAAAAAGTCACATTGGAAAAACTTCTAATAATAAAAGAATGTACATACTGATTAAATTATATATTCAAGGTGTAAATGTTTATACGTTTGGCGAAAGTGATTCCAATTTCATGAGTATAGTTGCTATGGTCTCAATTTCTTTACCCTGCCGTTACTTTCCAACATGGGCTCTGGAAAATATAAAAAAAACGTAATTAATATTATCAAAGCAAAATTCATTTTGGCTACCTTATCTATCTGAACATATCTACATTTTCTCTTTATTAAATAAGCATGATCAGAACTTAAGTTTACGAAACTTGACAACTTGAGTGCACACTCAGATCCAAATATTTTTTATGTTACTTCATACTTGCAGCATAATCATATAGAACTCTTCGTATGTAACGACATTATTTACCAGATTTTATTGCATCTTTCAGATTTCTTGCATATAAATGAGTTTGTTTATAATTTTATATCAAAATGTTGAGTTTGAATATGCACTTAAATTGCGGAGTCTCGTAACCTAATGCTATATAACATGTCCTAACAAGATATACACTTGATTAGCTACAATTATGCTATCATAACACGTGCAACTGGAGGCTCAGCGTAGCCTCTAGGGATCTGTGGAACGTGTCTATTTGCTATGTCTATTTGCACGAGAAATGTAGAAGAGTGCGTACATTGTCACCTTGTGTTTGCCAATAGTTGTTCACATTCTAATATAACCCGAAACTCTGTTTGAAATGAATACCTAGACCTTACAGTCACAGAAGTGACATATTTGTCGGCTCATGCCTTTAATACGTGGGACGTTAAGATGGTTAACATACAAAACAGGGGATCTAAGAAATTCAGATATCTTACATAATGACTCTGTCCTCAGAAGTTGAAGGAATGTGCCGAACGTAGAGGTATCCATGAGAACATTATAAAAGAATTGATTAAGTTTTCTGTGTAGAACCTTCTACCATTACACTTACCTGCAATTAGATATAACTGACCACATGAATTTATTTACGATATTGTCGTATGAGATGAGAAAAGAGTTGCTGATAGAGTAAAACACTGATGCTCAAAAAGAAGCATCAGAAGACGAGATACAAATCCTACTGCTGCTCGAAATATTATTTGTCTCCTTCGTATTACCTGACTAGTCCATATGTGCATATTATACCATGAGGCTGGTTTTGCTTGCTAAAGGCCTGCGAATTTGTGATGTTGTGATTCGAACTTCGGAATTGGACATATAAGGGTAATGAACATACACAGTTTTTTGTGTACAAAGGTTGCCTTGAGGACTCGGGAAAGCGTTCAAACTCCTGGGCTCAAACTCCAGCAAACGTTTCTCACAAGAAACTGTACATGATCTGCATTGCAAGATCACCCTTTGATGTTAAGGGTCACTATTGCCTTTATCCTGAAAAACTGTAATCGTACCTTGCAGCCTGGCAACCACATTCGGCACATACGTCACAAATGTCTGAATTCTTCAGTATGTGAGACTCGTAGAATTTCGTCACTTGGTTACCTATATAAGAAAACTCGAACGTTTTTATTCCCTGTCGAAAAGTGCTAATAAATGTAAAAAATACTCTACACAATACAAAAAGAAAGAATGTCTCCTCTTGTAAATTGCATATATTTCATTTTATTTCGTACGCGAGATGCAAGTTATGGAAAAAGTTGACAAAATCCATTTCTCCATTTCAAAAGACCCCTGCAATAGTTTTCTTTAAGTGAAGCCTTATTTTCTATAATCTAATTATGAATTTTACTTACAAAATATGATTAAATAGAAAAGTAAAAAGTCAAATACGTCTGCTGTAGCTTCAATAAATAATATACGCCATACCTTTCTGATATTTGATACAGAGATTTATATTTTAAAAAATAAATATGTGTTTTGTATGATATTTCAAGAATTAGTTCTAACTTAAAGCAACGTTGCAATAATAGCTGTGTTGTTAACATTTACGAGCATGATCGTCTTAAAGGACGGATATTACAACCCTAATTTTGCCACATTTACTATTCGACATATTTAAACATATAGTCACGTGAATGTGCATCTATAAGGTACCGAAGATAAGTAAAATAATGCCCTACACCACAACTATTCAACTACTTTCAATAAATTGGTTTATTTTCTATTATTATTACTAACAAAAACTGTACTTAATGAACATTGCATGTTACTGTATTTCGAAATTCTGAATTACAATACATTCATTACCTTTTACATTTTCATCCATTTTCATAGTGCAAATTATGAGTGTTTTATTTCCTGAACAACTTAACACTGTGTTGTTTAGCATACAAATTCGTTGTTAGCACATGTCACAATTTTGTATTTAGCGATTACCACAAACATCATGAATCACAGTAAAAAAAAACTACACATAAATTTCGTCCCTACTGGCGTCATGTAATTATTTTGCAATTATTTTATTTTAGTTAGAAGTATACTCTTGGCCAAAACGAGACCAACATAAGTATGTTACAGGAAGGTTAACAAAAGGTTAACAAAAACTTAGCAAGAAGTATACTTTGGTTTCTGCATATTGTTATCAACTAATTATCCTCCAAGATATTTACCGAATATAAGATAAACAAGCTACTAGAAATTTATGTACAAATATCCTCAAATGTCCACGAATCATTGTGCTAGCAATTGCTTATTTAGGGACATGACGATTAACTGTATTTGAAGATAATATAGAGTCGATATAGTTTACACAGTATCAGAAATATTTAATTTATATTAAAATTCAGAAATCAAATTTATCTTCTCTGACTCAGATAATGACATATTGTAAATTACGAAATGCGTTTGTTTCTTCGTTCTCTCCTTTAGAATAAGAAGAAAAGTATAAGAATAGATAACAAAAACCTTTAATTTATTCACACTGATTTGTTTACTCTAGTCAGGTAGCAATCTTAGATTTTGATGATTGAGTGTATCACACATTTACGAGGCATCTACTTTTTTTAGAATATCCAGCAACTAAAGAAAAGAGCTTTAAATGACGCCAGTAGGGAGTGAAAAAATGGAAACAGGTCATTAGAAACATTTCTAGCTTTCCGTTGAGCGATCATTATCAATATAAAAAAACAACGACAAAAACAAAGACATTTTCTATGACAACTGCATTCAACTCTAACCTGGCTGGTAGTAATCATACACCCTCACTGCCACTGGCTGGGATTTGGCAACAAGACCGGTACGAACGACATCAATTGTTAGACACAATGGCGTTGTGCTTATCTTTTTTTCATAAAGAAAGATTGCAAATGAATATCAGTTTACAGGTAACACATTGTTCAATATGTTTTCTAGTAGTTCAAATGCACAAATGAAAATGATTTCTTCTTTTGCGCTACTCAGGAGTGAAATTAATGAGGAAATTTTAGTCACCCAATTTAAGAACGGAATTCCTTAAGTTATGAATATAACAATATATTTTAGACACAAGACTTTCCCTTCAATTTATTCAATCTTAGTACGAATGTTTTTATAAAGAAAAGTGCATCCTTAAATTCAGATTTTGTTTTTCCTTAAGAGATTATAATTTTACAATATGTATTGATATTGATTTGTACTGAGTTGTAATAATACATGTACCATTAATAATATCTTATAAAAAACGGTGTAAGTATAAAAATCCAAAAATAATTTTCACCTCATCGAAGTATAGGATAACTTTTCTATTCTCGGTCTCAATCTTCTTAAGCCCCACAACTGTGCCAATACTCTCCAGGTCCGCCTCAAACCCTGTCGGTACACCGAACTCCTGTACCGCCATTCCACTTGCCCCGTCTTTCAGCCACCTGCAACACACATCATAGGATAGGCCAAATTTGTTCCAGATATTTTGAGATTTGTGCTAAAATTTAGATGGTACAATTTCCTATAAATGAGATTCTCTGACATTATTGGAAGTCGCCAATGTATGTAAGAACTATGGGACAGAGCACGTAGGGGGGTATTTTGCAGCAAATAGTAGCTGATATTTTTAACATGTGTGGAAATATAAAACTCTGACATCTTTTAGTTTTGTATCAGTTGGACTTTTTATATCTACACTATTTGGAATGGACGTTACTATTTACTACTTTAAAAACAGCCTGTAAACTAATCCAAGATAACCGAACAATGCCTAATTCTGCCAATTTCAAGACAATCACAGCTTTCTTTAACACGCGCTTCAATCGTGAAATAAGTACAATATTTCATATGACGTGTATAACGTGTGTGTCTCATACATACGAAACAAAAGTCGTTGGTTCTCAATTGAAGCAATAACAAAATTTGAACATCATAGATAGGAAGAGTTTACTAAAAAGTCTTAATAAAAGACTGTTTATTAAACCTTTCATTTTTGAAAAAAGAAAGAGTTGAAAAGACCCTAATTTAGAATAAGCAATTAACACTTACTTAGAAAGTAAAAAAGATTAAATTATTCAAAAAGCGCGAATTTGTTTTTCTTTAAAATATACAGAGATATTTGTGTAGACATCACTATTGCGAACAAGTGAATATACTCATCATACATCCAACTGAGAAAAATTTAAATATGTAGTGAAAACGGACAAGTGGAAATTGAACATGTTTTATTTAAACCAGTCTCCTTTTCGTTTAATCTAAGAAAATGAACCTCGGAGTGGAATCAATTGTTATACACGTATTTTAAATTTGTAATAATTGGAGCGTCAGTTCTGAGGTTCTATACCTATGTTATCATATTATAGCTTGAAATATATGACGGTATGACGGAAAAGAACCTTTAGCTCGAAGAGATTTTACGTTTTAAGTAAATATGTTTGCTTTTACATAAAGCATTCATTGTTGATCAATTCATAAAATATCATGCTCGTTTTAGGTAGAAAAGTAAGACAAAGATTTGTGAAAGCTATACACATATCATCATATAGTTATGGAAAGCTTTAAAAAAAACTAACAATTGGATTATCTGCATCATTAATAATGAGGAAAGAAGGCCTGTCAGTTGAAACAGCACATACAATAATATTGTCCTGGTAGAATTTTCATAAACAATGGAGATGTAAAAGGTAGAAATATAATAATCTTCTCTTTTTGGATTACATTTGCAACCTCTGCTACTAAAGTTCAAATGAAATTTGCAGCACACCAGTTATGTCAAAAAATGTTCCTACCGATAGTAGCACAGAAAATTACTTTTCCGGCTATACCATTTGGGCACGAATTATTCAGCTTTGCTGTGTATGTTTCCAAATCACAATCAATAATATCCCAATCTTTCAAAATTGTATTTAGAAAGTTAGGATCACAATATTCTATGCTATCTAAAATAGGCATGAGGAAATCATTTTAAACCTGAAAATCAACACCGAGACACATACACAGATATAAAACAACTCACCATCACTCCTATACATTTAGATGCATCATGGATAATAGTTACAATATTTTCAAAATGTGGATCAAGAAACTAACTTTGCACATGTCTTCACGGTCAGGAAATCAACGGTTTCTT
The DNA here is from genome assembly GCA_029931535.1 of Margaritifera margaritifera. NCBI lineage: Eukaryota > Metazoa > Mollusca > Bivalvia > Unionida > Margaritiferidae > Margaritifera > Margaritifera margaritifera. The sequence goes on along the minus strand of JAQPZY010001411.1, from coordinate 755,461 downwards.
TCACCATCGTAATATCGACTTCAAAGGATACTTCCTCAATTTCCCGCTCTACATTGAAGAAAAGACTGACCTGAAATAACATGAAAACTCAATAACTGTGTATGTAAAGTTAGCAAACATTCAAGTTGTAATTGGCTATAAATTACTAGTAACGAAATAAAATAGAAGTTAAGTAGGCCTGTTCGTTTTCACCTCATTTGTTGTAAGGACTACTTTTTTATTATCAGAATATGTGAAAAGGTTTTGTTTGTGTTGATATGTAGATAAAACAGGTAATAGCAGAGTCAATATTCACGGTTTGGCGGATAGGTTTAGTGAATCTTGATGTTTAAAAAATTGCAATATAAACCATAGTGAAACCCCTTTTTTTAACTAATATGCATTTCTTTCCCCATCTAGTTTGATTCTCCAAGTTGTTTCTACCTCTTGATATCTTAACAAAGACTTCCGCATTTTACATAATTTTGTAAAGCGAAACCTGTCCATAAAGAAGACTCAGGAAAACATAAAATTTGATATTTTCGATGTCTTGCACATACACGTTAGACATGTTAAGGGAATGAAGAATAACAGTTTTTAAATATTTTCATTTATGAGCATTTGTCATATTATAGATGTGTCCGGTATGGCAGGAGTCATTACATTTAATCACTTATTCGATTTTGGCTTTAAATACTGCAGCACGTAAAGTTGTCTGTAGAGACAAGAAAAACTAAGATCTTGCTGTAAGTGAAGGTCATTTGGACCCCTATGAGTTTTGAATAAGCATTGTATGATTAACGAATGCGTTACTTAGCAATTAACTAAAAGGAGACTCACTTCGACTAAGGCCATTCCATTACCGGTGGCTGATACACGGACTTGACTTGGTACGGTTGGCAGCTGAAGCGACAAAAAAGAGAGTAAAAATATGCAGTCAGCATAGATAATTTATGTTCAACATAGTTCTGAAAAACTCTTAAGTTTTTGGTATATATTGAATTGTTGTGCAATTTATGTTTAAATCATTATCTAAATGTTGAAAACGCTGAGGAGTTTATTTCAAAGCAACAAAATATTTGAAGCAAATAACCTGAAAGTGTCCTATATATATGAAATATAAGCATTGTGACATGGGCTTTTGGTTCTTTGGGGAACATATTACTTCTAACAAGAAAAATTCTTAATCTGTGGAGTCAAACCCTAATTTCAAATATAATGTTCTTATGAAAATCCCCGGATGTGTATTTCTAGCGCCGCCCATATGTACATTTTTTCAGCCAGTAAATACGACTGCGAATAAGCTTATATATATATCGTATTTGAATTTAATGAAGTTTTATTACTGTAGCTAACTCAAGAAAAATTTAATACCTCAGCAGTCTGGAGGACAAGGGCATTTCTTTGACTGATGTCAAAGGACTTCAGGAAATTTTCCGTCGTTACGTTGACGTGGACATTAAAGTTGTTGGAGTACGCCATTCTAGCAAAGGATGACAGAGCTTGAAGAGCCAACACTGTGTCCTAAAAAGGAAGCAAAGTGGTCAATATGATATTTGCTTCAAAGAGTCAACTCTGTGTCCTAAAAACGAAGCAAAGCGATCAGTAACATATATGTTTCAAAGACGATAGCACTTTATAAGACTATTAACCAGTCATGTATAAGTATTCGATTTTCCTTCCTGTACATAGCCTTTGACGAATCATCAGAAGTACTGTCTGAATCAAAGAAACATGTATATTAACGTTCATTATTAAAATAGTAGACTGTACCTTTACTTTCAAACTCAAGTTAATTATCATATCAGCGTTTCATTAGTTCAATATCTTAGGTTTCTAGAGGAAAAAAACTGATGAAAGTTCAACATTTAAAATACTCTTACAACACATTTCACACGCTCAGTATGGGTAAAGTATTCCATGTTCACAATATGGAGCATGCCACTTGTTCAACACAACGGCGGTGTTAAGTATTCAATGTTCACAATATGGAGCATGCCACTTGTTCAACACAACAGCTGTGTAAAGTATTCAATGTATACGTTTTGGCGTCTTACCAATGTTAACTACCAATATTAACGCAAATTTCTACATGAAGTATAGTAAGAAAACAATGTACTGATTACATTTGAAGTCAAATACTCAGACTGATATTTAAAAAAGGCTTTTACGATAAAAACTCGGGCTTTCATTCGAATGACGATTGTCAGTCATCATAGTTATAACAAATAAGTTTTCAGACTCTGTAGATATATTAATTTATTATACACCTACCAATTTTCTGCCCAATAAAGAGACAGAATTTTACCGTCATTTCCTACAAGCAGGAAAACGATACTATCGTTTTCTAAACCCGTATCACCATACTCTCAAACGAGTCTGAGACTACTTTATCCTCGAGGTTTCCTGGTCACAATAGCAGCGCCAACACTAGCAGTAAACAAAGCTCTCACAGCGACGTTAGTTAAGGAACCTTGCGTTATATGTGAAACATCTGAAAGGTCTAAACCAGGTTTTTGTCACAACAACAATAAAAAAGCATTTTTCCTTTATTTTGAAGTAGTAAAATATTGCCAAAATGTTCGTCTGAAACAAGATCATATTCGGAAATCGCGTAATAAAACATTACAGTTGTACAGTACAACCCATTTACGTAAATTCATAAATGGTAACGTTAGTGAGTTTCACGCATATTGGATGAATTTGAAATTATAAATGAGTAATGTTCTCTGCAACAAATCTGTACCATCAAGTTCCAACAATTTCTCCAATCCTGTTGTAAATAACTGTCAAAATAATGTTGTCATTCCCGTGTCAAGTTCCCATCAGAGCCTCTCGCAATGTATTGCCAGAAACAGTTCAATCGCATTCAACCTGTCCTCTGAAATAAACGTCCAGTCATTCAGCTGGTGAAAACTTCCGTGATGCAAAATTTCAGAACTGTACAATAACTGTAAATCACATATATGAGAAGTCTGTCCTCAAGCGTTGAAGAATTCGTGTTATTGACAAACTTCATTCATAAAACTAATATTCATGCGCATGTCAGCCTTTCAAAAAGTAATTCGGTTTATGCTTAAGATGAAGTTCGTATTATAGAGGTTGAAATTTTTTAGCAGTTAAATTATCTGAAAATTGAAAGGTATATAACAAAAATATCATTATCACAGTAATGCGATTTTGATTGCTAGATCACGTCTCGTTGCCCGCATAAAAATCGGGATCATGACTCGACGCTTCGCGTCTCGTAATGATCCGGATTTTCTAATGCTGACAACTCGACGTGATCTAGCAATCAAGATCGCGTTACTGTGATAATACTATATATAGATCAAATTGCCGGATCTTAAATTTTATTACAAGTATCTTCAATAGCTAGGTATATATTTGACTTTAATGTTCCGAGTATATTCTAAGTCATAGACTTGAAAGTTTTATGAATTCAAGGGTAGTTATAACATAATTGATGATTGGAAAAATACTGTATGGAATGTAGGTTTTATTTGTTTAATTTTGTCATTAATTACACAACTACAACTTTTGACCAGATATCAGTCTGATTACTATAATTTTCAGGTTCAGAAACAATTTTCAAATAAAAGTCAGTTTCAGGAAAAGTAAGTGAAACGATTTAGTCCTGCGAGGCGCATGTGGCAGATTGAACGTTACATTTTCTGTGATTTGGAATCTCTTCTTTGCGTAAATAATCAAACAATTAGTTGAACGGTCATATAAATGACATGTGTTTGTCCCAGTCGCATAAACGTGAGAACCCGACAAAAATGGCTGACAATGAATGAACAAACACTAACGAGTGCATTTGGTGACTGAAGAAATTGACACTTGGGTCTGCAGAGTTCAAAATGTGTGTATTTTACCACTGTACTATCGATAAAGGCGAATAATTACCTGGGTTGAAGAGAAACCTCCTCTTGGATTCCTCTGGGTAATGATCCACTTCATAACGGTAAGTCCTGCGGTGAATTGATTCTTTTCAGCGTACACCATCAGAGCATAGGAGGTCATCTCAATATCTGTTGGTTTGGACTGTTGGTTTGGAGGTGTCCAGATGGAATTGCCGTGTCCCGTTGTCTGGCTCTCAGGTTTGTGCCAGTGTTTCATTCCGTCTAGTCAGATAAATATTGTAAAACGTCGGAGTATTTTCATTTTGCAGAATATTAAAATGCGACTTACCCTTTGGCAAAACTGTTTAGGCTAAAATACCTGAAACTCAAGTTACTTTGCTATTTTTCTCATCTCAAATTTTTCCCGATTTTCTGTTTTCCAAGCAGATATATGATGAACTGCAAACGTAGCTCCTCCCTTTTGATTGGTTTATAATCAGTCAGTCTTACTACACAGCATTATAGTTTAGTAAATGAAGTAAAAAACCCAGAAGACAGAAACCAAAATTTAACAAGTGATTCATGCTACAGTACATATTCAAACTCATTACGAAGTATATGGTGTTTATATAAGGCACTTCGAAAATATTTTGTCAAGAATATGATCTACAGCTATCTGAAGTGTGCCTATACCTTTGACAATAGCGTGGCTGTCAAGCGTGGCGAAGACACTGTCAGCAGAAGCGCTATGAGCGAGAGAAAGAGCGTAGCTAGTAATTGCTAGAGGATAGTCATCGGTCAGGGTCGATAGCTGCGATTCCAGGTAAACTATTGCCCTGTCAGTGGCCTTCTTGATCCGTTCCTGGACACTCTGTGAGAAACATTATGTAATGGAAATTTTATAAATAAATCAAATTCATGTTGGCTGAATGATATCATACATCTTTAGTAGAGGGCACACATCACAATGGATCTTTGCTTTTTATATTCCTTACGTAACACAAGTTTGCTTTTAAGTCAATAGCATGGCAATTGAGTTATTCGATTTGAGGGAGAGATTTATTTCGTTTAAAAATGTTAAGATTTCTTTCAAGGCAAACTAAACAATCTTATAAGAAATTGTATAAATCTGTCTGAACAAATGATTGTGGGTTTTTATTATCGTATTCTCTGAGAATACGGAGCACACTAATGTGTACGGAAGCGTCAGAAAAGAAGTATTTAAAGGTGCCGTGTTTTCTCATAAAAGTCACCTCAGAGTGAACGTGCTCTTGAAGAGGTCTCAAGATATTTTGGATTTAATTCTCGTACTGTGCAAATAAACATTGTTGCAATTTCTTTGGACATAAAACTGTTCAAGCCGACGACTCAATCAACTCGAGAAACTTAATTTGGAAAAATCTAATTGTTAGCTTTTCAATTGAGTGCCTTATGCAAAGTATGGTTACAACTATTAGTGAGGGTCGATCAAATTTGTTTTCAGAATCAACCCCACTAAATATAAATACAACTCCATGTTCTTAATATCCCATAGGTACAAACTAATACTAATGAACCTAGATTATTAAGGTTTCTCATCAGCTTCCGAGACAAGCTTGATGATTATTAAAACATATGCATATAAAACTGATGATCATGTTTTTGCTTTGATGACGAATTAATATTTTCATTAATCATTTTGGTCGCGGGTTCGATAAACGTTCAGGACAGCCAGATTCGGCTGCCTTCGTGTGTCCTTGTGAAAGGCACTTAGCTCCCATTTCCCCGGGATGGTATAGCCAAAAATGTGTTAAAAGAGCCGTTAAAAAAAGAAAAAAAGAAAAAAAAAATGTATTCATACATATTTTAAAGATAAACAGTTATTATGTTATTTTGTAAATTAACATATAACGCTAAATGAGTGTAGAAAAATTCAATAGACGATTATCAACGTATCTAATTATTAATTAAGATTTTTAATGTCTGAATACAACGTTATAATAATGTAATAAATGTATGAAATTTAACCGCTCTAGCATTGCATTCGTTGGCCTAAATGTTTGAAGAATTGCTAAATGTTCCTTCCAAAAGAATGTGCCTCGAGTTTAGCGAGCCTTCATATCAGGAACATCCCTAAATTTTCGACTTATTATTAAACTGAAAGGCCAAAATTGTACCTATGAGATTCATTAGGCTAAGTAAATTTGATGCTACATATCAAAATTTATACCTTGATTGCTTCTTTGTTCTTTTATCGATGTCTACATAGTCTCTAGAATACATACAAATACCACACATTAAATTTTAGTTGAGCAACAGAGTATTATAATAAATATCCCAAACTGGCCCTATATGTTAAATTTGTCTTGAGTTGGATATAGTAAACGTCCAAATATGTATCGTAAATGTAGATGACGTTATTATAATTTAAATTAAGTACAGAAGAATAAAGAGGTATATGTAAATTAGCTTACTCCGCCAATGTCTTTGTTTTCCAAAAGAGCCACAAGAACAAAGGCTGTCAGAGCTGGTCCCGATGACGAGCCGCCCTAGAAAAACAAGCATAAGACTGTATTAAGTATCACAGTCATTAATGATAAATTTGTTGCTACAAATACTCATGGAGGCTTCAAATGGGACGAAGGTAATAATGTTGAACTAAATCATAGTGAACTCTAGAAAATTCATTGTTATTGGCTACATGTACAAAAATGGTACCTGATTGATTTTTAAAAAACAATTCATTTGAATATGTGTGCAATAATGTGATTCGATCTTAAAAGAGAACTTGAAGCTTTCTACGTGATTATTCCCAACCATCAATCACAATCAGTTTAGGAAACTGAACACGGAAGAGAAATTGCACTTTGAAAAAGTGTTAAACTATTTTTTTTTAAAATAATTTTAGGAAATAGTTAATTGCTTTTTTATGTTTTATATTTTGCGTCTTCATAAGTTTTCTTGCACACACTTAAACTCAACACACAGACACACTTAACAAAAGTTTAACCTGCATATCTGTGTGAATGACCCGACCAGGCTCAGGGAAGGAACCATCTGCCTTCTGTCTTGCAATCATCCAATCAATGGCCCGTTTAATAGTGTCGTCATCAACAAAGATGTATTTCTTTGCTTGGTGGAAAGATTTGACGACAAAAGCTGAGAGCCTGAAAAGACAACAAAGGAATATTAATTGGGCTGTATATTAATGGCGTCAATGTAGAAGTTTGGCACAAATACAAGGATATCTCAGTCGAGGGGTTACATTATTTGCTTTCTTTGAGGCTCTGCCAAAAAAAGGGACATACAAGTAATGTCACTCCCATACTAGGATTTCCTTGCATCCATACCAACCCCTATACTGATTATTCTTCTGAACTATTTGTTTATTCTTGTCTTTTATGAACGATACAATAGAAATAAAAGACAAAATAAAACCCCAATTGATTCTAACATGAGTGTACTACTTGGTGCGATGTAATTGGCGTTATTTTTCCTGAAATTGACATAATCTAAATGTCAAGCTGAGGGTTATCACTTACATATATAACACAATGCAGAAAATGACATTCATATACTTCTAGCAAGGAGACTGAGTCAAGATACCTGCGAAAGCAGAACTGCGACTATAAAAGTAATGATCGCAATCCACACAGATTTTTCTTTGACATGGGTAAGAAAACTATTTGTCAACTTTGTTAGGACATACTTTTTTGCGCACATTTGTCTCCTTAGTTCTATTTTGCATGTGTTTGAATATAACTTCCAAGACTATTAAGCACAATTTGCACTCGTTTTAGTTGTGAACGTTTTTGTCTTTTCATTTACTTTTCTGAGTTATAACCATATATCTGCGATGGAGACAAATCTCAATTAAACGATGAAATATAGATGCATTTTTCCCTTTAGAATGCCGAAATTTTGTATCAAACGTCCCGTTACAAGAAATTATTAATTGATCACTTTCATCTTTTGGCACTTGTTCCTGACTATTTAAATAAAAGCTTAGATGCAAAGTTTTTTTCGATCTTGCTTGTCTACGGTTTGCATTGATTCCAATTTGTAATAGTATATGAATAATTATTTTACTATATATATTATTATCTGACCGTGACCATTTTTAGTCAGTCATGAATAAATGTAATAAACCCACAAAAGTAATGTTTTTGTTCGTTTTAAAAATAGCTTGACATTGCCTTTAATATAGTTCATAATAAAGACAAATCAATAGCCTTCGAAGACTAACAATTGTTGTGTTTGGTACCTCTGGAACAGAATGCGTAGATCCACTTAATGTTAGTTTATCATGATATTGCTATTTTGCATTTGCTCGCTATTATTGCCAAAAGATATAGTTACAGAAAAAAAATGTTATTTAATTTGTATTTAAATTAACCGAAGTGAGATATTATGTCATTTTAAAAAAGGCTCCTTAGGTGTTTCATGCCAGGCATTTTAAGGGATACGACCCAGGCTGTTAAAATGTAGACACCTTACTGTACATGGCATAATAATGTACTTCTTCTTTATTATACACTGTCAAACTTGTAAATATATGTGTGTGTATGTGTATGTGTCTGCTGTGTATGCGTGATGATGTTAGATCTATTGTTCAACATACCACATGCTTCCAGACTGATCTGAATCACCGAAAGCACTGAAAGAACCATCCTTGTGTTGGAATGTCAGTTCCCTCTGGTAACCTTGAAATTAAATACAAGAAGAATGTGATATCAAACCTATGATGTACTGTTTATGCAAAATCTTAAAATCCCCTTCGGTAAAATTGCTTCATAGATTATGAACTTTTAATTTCTTGTGATCTTCATATGTGGTAGATTTTGGATTATCAGATAGCAAAATCTTATTGAGTAAAACTGGTCAATGCACATTTTCCATATTGCTTACAACCCATCTTTTGTCAGTTAATCGCATACGCCTCTATTTTAAGAAAAATGCCATCGATTAGTTTGGCAGTTAAACAGATCTGTTTAAATATACGGGTGGACATTAATTTTTGTTTTTCAAGTTCCATTATCACTATAATTTTGAGAAATCCCCAAAAACATGTAATGCAAACTTCATTGAATAAGGGATAAGTTTTAAAAGAAATGATGTAATCCAGTGCATATATGGCAAATCTCTATTATGACAAAATTGAGACTACAATCGAAAATAATGCCTGAATATAAATTTCACTGGATGGGGCAGATCCAGTCCAAAGTGTGTCAATTATGTTTTTCAAAGACAACTCTGCAATTTGTTGTCTTTTAACTTTTGAAAGTCCCTGACCATTTTATTCACTCGCCCGCGGAATGTTCCTGTTTTGATCACTGAACCAATTGTCATTCATTAGCTAAAAGGTTTCTTTATAATAATAATAATAATAATAATAATAATAATAATAATAATAATAATAATAATAATTATTATTATTATTATTATTATTATTATTATTATTATTATTATTATTATTATGCAGTATCAGTAGTAGTAGTAGTAGTTTATAATTCTTGGATCGGTTGCGGATATCGCAAAACTTTTCTCACCAACGGTAATTCTACCAACCTTTCTCCATGAAGCTGATAGCCTTATCGTGTATTTCGCCTGTTAGCTGTCCTGTTGCGGATAGGTAATCCGAGACAAAAATATCTGGGGCAAATCCAATCATCGTCTGTTCTCCACATCCGTATGGCATAATGAGAAGCTGATCCAGACCGCTTACGGTAGGACCCATTAAATCGCCTGAAAAATGAAATTAACAAGAGGAAACATATTACTTTTGTATAAAAAAGAACATGCAAACAATTTTGTCAATTTGAAAAAAGTAACAATAAGGTACTGTTGTGTATAATATATTTACGTGCTTCCGTTACCATAAAAGGAATTTTAAAAAGAAAATAAACAATTGTTCTAACTTTTCGAAATGCCTCAAGGAAACATTATCCATGTAATTATGAATGTGTGATTTTTGTGTATGTTTTTTTTATATTTTTTATTTTTTTACGGCATATCAATACACGATGATTATATCGTGCCGACTCAGATAAAATGCCTTGACCAGGGACACACCACTGCAGCCAGTCTTGGCCTCATCCAATAGCAGGATTCGAACCCGCACACTTTTGATTGCAAATCCGACACGCTAACCAAGGAAGCACTGCGAATCTCGCAAATAATCGAATGCACTCTATCAAAAGCGAAGTTGATTGATCTAGATCAAAGCGGAGAAGACTATACCAATATTAAGTATAGCTTAGTCTATGAAATCTAATTTGTATTAATAATGCTTTCATATTATTTTCAGAATTGCTAGTCACAGGAAAGTTCATACCATTTTATGAGAAATTATAAAGTCGATTTGAATTTATGTAATCAATAAAATGAAAACCATCCAAGTGTCTGGCCTCAAAGAGACTAGGATCTTTCAAACTTTATTTAATTTTAGATGAGGTAACGTAATGATTTACAATTGATATATTATAGTATTGGTTAGTGGTCCATAACTGGTTAACTTGTGAATGGCACGATTAATTCAGATTTACCGATAGCTGTTATTCTGACCCTCTGTGAACCAGCAACAACCCCAGCCGGTAGTGAGATGGGAATTGTCTTGGTGAACGTGGATGTATTCTTCAGGTCAATGAGTACAGGGAAGTTGTATTCCTTGGGAACTCCCTCTGGCTGTCATACAAAAGAGATGACTGTAGACGATACATAATTCAACAATCGCAGCTGTAGTGTAGTGAACCGTTATCTGTGATATATAGGGTATATGTGCCAATTATATACAACGACGGCAATGCAAACACAAACTGTAGTACTAGAGCTACTTTCAATGCGCGCCTTGGAATCACTTTTATTTTGTCTCCTCCCCCCAACCCCCAACCCCCAACCCCATGTACTGCGACCCAACTACCTGCCACTGCCTGACCGTGACCCAGGGGATCGTAATCCAAAATGGATTATATATATATTAAAGTTACAAGTTACAAATTCCACGGCAAAAACAGTCTTTCCAAAAGCACTTGATCAAAAAAGATCATGTTGGTCAGAAAATAATAGATATGAAGAAAAACTGACACACAACAGTGCAATTTCACACTAGTTTGGAACTATTGTTTGTCAGATATATATATATATATATATATATATATATATATATATATATATATATATATATATATATATATATATATATATATATATATATATATATATATATATATATATTCACAGAAAGAGACAGAGAGAACGCCGCGAATGAGACCAATAGCGGGACTACAAAAAAGTTGTCTTATTACCGGGATGGTCGTAATATTAGGATTTCGGCTTTCGGCACCCATTGCTTGTGCATGTATGATAGATATATATATATATATATATATATATATATATATATATATATATATATATATATATATATATTGATTGATAGATACGTATGTAATATTATAGGATTTGATTAGATAGATTATTATTCCGGGGATATTTTTACATAGATTACATCTCGTCACTCATAATATAAATCATAAATTTCCTACTATTCTTCAATTAAAACAAATTCTCTAATTTTTAGAATTACTTTTTCTTAGATAATTGATCTCCTAGTTGTTATGTTAATGACCTTGAAATTCAATGATTGAAGCTTGCGGCATGTTAGAAGACACTATGAGCATGCAGGCATAACAATATTGTCTACTGGTGACTTGCGTGGGTTATCACTTTCAAATGTTCCCAGTCAGGTGAACACGTGTTGTAAAGGCACTATATCTTTGACTGATTAATCAATCTTTATTTCCTCCATAAGGAGAGTTCATTTACAAATATAGAAAATAGAACAGAGAGAGATACATTTAACAATGTACATTGAAGATTTCGGGAAACATTCCAGAAAGACAGTGATACATATTACACTAATACAGATGAGGAAGAAACAAATATAATATCAATAGTTAGGAAATACATGCAAATATACAACATATCACATAATCTTTGTACATAACTCTATAGAATATATATATATATATATATATATATATATATATATATATATATATATATATATATATATATATTATAGTACTGATTCATTAATGATTATGCCTTTGCTTTTAAAGTAAGATCATATAGGTAGAGAGTTTTGGTAGGAGCTGATTTGGGAATTTTTACTTTTGACACATTTTTGGTCTTCAGGCTATGAAGTACACTCGTGATACAAGGACGAGAAATTGGAATGAACAGATCTGAAACCGGTGAAATCGTGTTTTGTCAAGTCTACTTTCAATGTCAGTTCTTAACAGTTTTAGCAACTGTGATTCGTCCTTACTTTGGGTAAGTTCTATGTGTAGTTCAAGTACAAACTTGTCAAACACGTACCAGTGAAAGTCGTTGGCAATTTGTCTTGTTAATATACGTGATGTGACTACGTGCTGAAGGAGGTCGGTATACTGTTGACCACATATTTGACAATGAGTAACGTCATGGCCTGGCTTTAATACCCACAGGGATGCTATAAACCTGGTTAATTTGCGTTCATAATTATTCCTCGCAATGCAGTACAGAGTGGAAGGGCGGATTTGTGTTTGTAAGTGTTGAAATCTAGAAAAATCATGATGACTATTGATTCTGTCACGCCAGGCAGTCTCTTCCTTTTCATGTAAAGTCATGTTGACCAATTGTTTCCACTGAGATTTGTTCGGGCAAATTGATTGATTAATGAAGTTCAGGAGGAAATGTGAAAGCTCATACTTCTGAAGTAAATTCAACCAGATTGTACAGATTGGGTGCTATCAAAATACATGTGAAGACGAATGAGGAATATTTGTTTGGAGATGGTGTTATTGGACAGGGTGCAGAGTTTACCTAGGAAGAGAAGTTTACGTCGATCAATTTCGGTTGTGATTCTTATTATTCCCAGCATTGACTCGCACATATCTGACCTCGTTTGTTCAGGAAATCCCTGAATTCTTTTTGCTATAAAATGATGCAACTTGTTGAGTTCAAGTAGATCGCTTTTTTGAAGCTCATTCCAAAGTTCGCAGCCATATAGTAAGGTTGGAATCACGATTTTCTTATATAAACTCGCGGGTGTTTTGGGGTTTAGGTTTAGGGTACCCATCCCAACGTTTGCTAGACCAAAAAAGACTTGCCTTGCTCTTCTGCAAGCGTTGTGGGTGCGGTTGATGGAACGACGTGATCTATCCTGAAGTATTCCTAGGTGAGTGACGGAGTCAGTTTCATTAATTATTTCTTCGTCAAGTGTTAGAAACAGCTTATAGTTAGAATTTCTTCTCTTGCCAAATATTATAATATATGACTTTGTAGAGTTTAGTTTGTAGTTCCATTTTTTAGAATATTTGAGAATAATTTCTAGCATTTTAGCTAAGTTATCTGGAGAATTTGACAGGCACGTGAGGTCATCTGCAAGCGTAGGGCAGCAGCACTCTAAACTTCCAATTTTACACCCTAGTCTGCTTTATACTAAGTGCTGTAGCAACTCGTCTATAAATACCAGAAACAAAAATGAGGACAGGACGCCTCCTTGTCTAACGCTCGCTTGATATAGAACCATCTTGACTGGTATTTGCTAACCACGACTGCACTTTGTACACTTTGATATGTATTCTCTATTATTCTCCAGATTTTCCCCCGAATTCCCAAATTATATAGTTTCAAGAGTAGAGCAGCGTGCCAAACGGAGTCAAAGGCTTTTTGAGTATCGAGAAAGGCAGCATAGGTAGGGCTACCACAGTCAGAGTTATAATTAATGACCTCTTGAAGATTAAAAGCGGCCGTGAGGCAGCTTAGATTCTTTTGAAAGCCTTGTTGTTGTGGATTAGGGAATATGGTTTCCTTCGTCACCAAGAAGTTATTAATTTTTGCTTGGAATTTTTTTTCAAATAATTTGTACAGCACTGGTAACAAGGATATTGGCCGATAATTATCGGGATCAGCTCTGCTTTTGTAGATGGGCACAGTAAGACCTCTTCTCCATGTACTTGGTATATATTCATGCTTTAATATCGAGTTGAACAATTTTAAGATTGTTTTATTTAGCTGAGGACCACCATAGATAAGGTGCCCATTTTGAAGGTGATCATAACTTAGAGCTTTCGATTTTTTTAACGTACGAAGTGCGCTGCATAGTTCTTGCTCAGTGATTTCATCATCTAAAGTTTCTTGTCTATGTCCGTGCTTCTTAGAATAATGTTTGAGATCACAGATTGTTTTCTCTACTGACTTATAAAAGACTTTGTTATAAATATCATAATGTTTCGGTGTGTACAATTCAGAAAAAAATCTGCAAAAGCACCAGCTACCGAAGGTGGGTCAGAATAGGTCTTACCACCATAACAAATTTCAACACAAGATTTGTGTTTGTTCGGTTTGCTCTTTTTAATTAGATGCCAAAAAGGCGTAAATCTCATTTTCGGCCGCTTCTTGAATTTCGTTCAGGGAGTTATTCAGAAAAGATTCAATAGCTATTCGTTGAGCGTTCCTGAATTCACGCTTTGCTTTTTTTATACACAGCATATGTTTCGTGCTGCAAGCCTCTTGGCCTACTTTGTTTGACCCAGACAATGCGTGCTTCACGTTCTATTTTATGACTTCGATTTAATGTTTCATTCCAGTATGGCTTTGTTCACACATCATGAAGCTCTAATTTCACACTTCCATGGATTTTCTTGCTTCACATATGTATGACTCATCAGTAAGCCTGTTTAACCCGAAGATTGGTACTTTACGCCATGCACAACAAAACACGACCCAAACACCTAATACTACGAATTATTTATATCTCAAATTACAAAACATTTATACATTAGAATATCCCGAGAATTCCTAAAGTTAGAAATTATGGAGGGTCCATTCTACGACATTAGGGAGGGTCCATTCTACGAAACTAATCCATGATACCATAAAGTCTAGTGAATAGTGTACATTATGACGTCTGCTCCTATAAGTCGGCTAATTACTTGGTTTGAGAAATATCTTCCCAACACCGACTCCCTATAATCAACAAATAATTACTAAAATCTAGCAAAGCTATAAACGGAGACGTAAATACAAATAGCACATACCCACTAGGTTTATTACAATATATATATATATATATATATATATATATATATATATATATATATATATATATATATATATATATATATATGTATATGTATAGTCGCCATGTAAAAATAAATTGGTAACAGAATATTACAAATGTCACTGTATGTGCAGGTTTTTCGACATTGGATGTTCTCACTGGTACAGCATGGGGAAGGCCTAAATATTGCGTCACTCTAACAGATGGTGACCATACGGGCAACAAATGAACCAAGTTTGGTGTATTTACATCCAGCGGTTTAGGAGAAGATGGAGTTATGAATAAATGGACAAGGGACGGACAGTTGTAATGTATGACAATATCAGAGTACTCCCTCCTCCCCCCCCCCCTTCCGCCCCGTCTCAATGGAGCAAGAGTGGGCGTGAAACAAACGCGATATATGTACAACTCTTTTCCCGTACAAAATACCACTATCAAGGTTATATGTAACAAATACAGATGGCATATTTATCACAACAGGTTTTAAAATATACAAGATGCCCTGGTTACAGTCTAGATGAGACTTATCGAAATTATTTATAATATATCGACATACTACAAATATGAAGTAGAAATCTATATGTCTCTACTGCAATGTACATATATAGTTAAACAATTGAAAACAACATTCTTACTGGAAACCAAAAGTGTCACCATACATTTTTAAATGAATTAATAAAATATCGGATATGAAATGCAATGTATGTACAATTTAAAATCACTGCAATGTATCTTGAAAGAACTGATAGACAGTACAAGTGGTATAATATTTTAATTTTCCTGGTTTATTGTGCCCGAATGTAATTTTTGTACAGGCCAAGACTTTTGTGAAATAAAGGCGTATGAAATGCACACAATGTGCAGCAGGCGCACCAACAATACGAGTGCAAAATTTCCTTCTTTAACTGTGTAAGCGTCCATGACTTAGTGATCCAAAGGGAAGATCTAAGGTTATTATAATCCGGCAGTCCAGAGTTTGATCCCACATGCAGGGGAAGTTTCGATCCAAGTCTCATTGCAAAAGAAAATGAACACTAAAGCTCAAGATCCATAAGAGGAGAAGAGGAAGAAGAAGAAGAAATATAAGAAGAAAAATTCCACGTGGTAACAGGTAAAGAAAGGCAAGAAAGTTCAAGAAATTATGGCCCATATGTCTAGGCTTAATTCGTTCGAAATATATTTTAAAAACAAAATGAATACCTCAACCAAGAGCTGTCTTTTCACCGCATCAGCCGCCAAGGTGGATTGGGCCTTAACTGTTATGGCGATCTTTCCCAGAGAAGTTGGAATAATAGGGAAGAATACAGACTTGGCCTCACCCGCTGGCACCTAAACAACCCATACATGTTGAATTAATAAACATACAATGTACCAATAACGTTTAAAACATTTACAATTTTATTTATTAACACTTACCCTTAGCAACCTATCCAAACTATTCCCATAATAAACCCTATCTTATGTTTCGATAAACATCATCTTCGATGCAATTTTTATTCACTTGTTTATTTATTTATTTTTTCTTCAATTTAATGTTTGATACTATACATTGTGAAATGAGAGATATAACATTTTCTAAAATTGGTTTGCTTGGGAGCATATGGCTTGCGTGGCAATTGAAAGCCATTTTCTCGTCTGTAGACACTAAATAGAACAAGTCATCAGCTTGATAATTCACAAAATTGGACAATGAACACAATGTTATATTGTTCTCAATCAAAAACTTATTTCATCATAGAAACGCAGAAGATTTGTTTTAGTTGAAATAGTTTGATACTGTATCTGGTCGTGGGATAATTATTGTCAAATGTATGAGATTAAGATCGGTAAATATTATTAAAAAAGGATAGTATTCCCAATACTTACATGAACTTGCTCAGTTGCTACCTGCGACAAGAATTGTTTGTGTCCGTTTGAATCGGTTATAATGTTCCGGAAGTCATTGGATTTCTCCAGGGTCACCAAAACCTTTTGAAGCAAAACAAACAAAATACTGATTTGAGGAAAAAACGTTGTCAGGTAGAATGTGATGTTGCATACATGATCTACATTTTATCACAAACATTTAAAAATCCTGGTTCAGGACCCTAAGTTTTTCTTCTCTCTTTCATTTCTTTTAAAGTACTATGTTACCTCCTATAAATATAGCCTCGTTTAAACAAGTACCCAAGTACCAATCATATCCAGCCAGGCACTCATTTTCCTGCTATTCTACATTTCCTTTATATATTCTATATCACCTATGCAGCCACATCCCTTATACAGTCAAAATTGTTTCATCTTCTGGATGGACAGTAAAGAGAGGATGCCTTTGATTCTACACCAAAATGCTAACCATCATAATATCAAACATTGGATAATGCTTCCCATAACTTAATAGAACTCTAATAATCTGAGGTCTCTGATGCTTATTAAGCCAATGTTAGGAGAATGTTATACTGATTTTTAAAAAAAGAGCAAAAAAAAAAAAAAACAGAAGAAGAAACAGCCAATAAACTATTAGCTGCGAGTTATCGTTTGAGGCTCATATCATTATGTAGAAATTAGTAGCCGTAATTGACTCAGAACTGTCATAATGCTGAAACTCAACATCGTATACCGAAATAAATGTTTATGTTCACAAAAGTGTAAAAATGGAATTTTCCTGAAAATCCTCAGTTTTTATATTAGTTGAATGGATATAACGCTAATCACATAGCATCGGAAATGTTAAAATAAAAACAAACAAGGTTAAATTTGTATGCCATGCTTAATCACTCTTATATATGTCTCACGTTGATATATATATATATATATATATATATATATATATATATATATATATATATATATATATATATATATATATATATATATTTATAATGCGAAAAACTGTCCCAGGTACTTATAGTAAGAGTGTCCTCAACCTCATTTTCATTGAATAAATCTCTGGTTGGAGTTAGTTGTTTTTAAATAAAAAAAATTTAAACAAGTAAAAAGAACTTGAATGCACTTGTAATGAACTTTTTGCCTATCTATGTATACTCTATAAAATAACTCCTATTTGTTTCTTATATTTATCTTTTGTTGTTTATTTTAATTTTCTTTTATAATCTCTTGCCATGACAGCAATCTCTCCAGATCTTGCTAAACTTACGTCCATATCCTGGGTCATGTAGTTGAAGACATTGGCCTGCAGTGCAAGCTGTTCATCGCGTACAACGGAGTAAGGAAGGTTGAGACTAACAAAGAAAGGACGGAACGTCTCAATCTGGAAATAGACGCACAATATGCAGCTAAAGACGGATGAATACAAGAGTCGAAACTTTTGGTCTAATAATGTATTAGAGATGCATATCATAAACATTAAAAAAATAAGAGGAAACAGTTTATAAAATGTCTAACTCTCATCGTTATTCTCCTAATAATCAATCAATCAATCAATCAACTAATATATGTCTTTATATAACTATATCTGTCTCTCTATCTATATATCATGCTTGCCTACATGCCGACACCCCCCTAATTTTTAATGCACGGCCATATGAAAGAAATAACGCACACACATACACACAGAAATGTATATATATATATATATATATATATATATATATATATATATATATATATATATATATATATATATTATGATAGTATTGCCTAGAATTACCTTGGCTGTAGATGGAGACACACCCAGCCCGGATACAGTATTCACAGCAAACGCACTAGCTATCCAAGAGGTTATTGTGTCAGGTACTGTAGTTGATATTATCACTTGTCCATCAGCTCTAATAATGAATATATATATATATATATATATATATATATATATATATATATATATATATATATGTGTGTGTGTGTGTGTGTAATGAAAATGAATTTTCAAGCGAAAATCAGTATAAAAAACACGCGAAGACAAGAATTTCATGTCGACTTATGAAATGAGTGTCAGTTATTGTTAGCCATTCTTGTGTATCACAATTTTAATTTTATAAGTACGAATTGAACTGTCATAACCTTATGACAAATGAAAAATTAATACGTACGCTCATGGATCACTAGCTTATAGTGCAAACTATACTAGTATATGTACATATAGATACATGTATGATTATTGTTTAATATACTATATATGTTCAGCGAAACATTAAATTACTTTTTGTCTCTGGTTTATTTAGATGTTTCAACAACTAAGTACTTCTTTCGCTCTTTTATCACATACTAATATCATTATTTTACATCCATTTGATAATCTTATTTTTTAAAATACTTGAGACATTGTACATATGATTAAAATTAGGTACAACATATACTATGAAAAACAAACTACAATTAAAGCTATAAAGTGAAAGGCATTAAATACGAAAGACAACAAGCACTTTTATAATAGCATGCACAACAGAAAGCAAAGCTTGCATTGCCACAGGCAGGGACAGTTTGTTGTTTCTACAAGCTCTTTTCAGAAGAAAATATGAAAAGCTGTACAGTTTAAGGATAAAGCATGCATAGCGACCATTACAAGGGCGTTATTTTAGACGAGGATCTAGAACAGACTCCATTTTAAATGCTAGTTTTACTTAAATAAGTTATGATTATACATTTGCAATCCGTCAAAACTGTTACGGTGTCAGTATTTCAATCAGACGTGGATTTCAAAAGTTTTGTCAATCATTCAACACTTCAAACTCAAAAAGTAGCGAAATCCATATAAGTTTTAAGAACGAACAAACAAAAAAATAAAGAAAAAAAAAGAAACTGTAATGTTGTCACAGGTAGAAACTAACAACACTTGTCGTTCTTCTTCTTTATCAATAATTCTTCGAATGATTTAGAAAATCTGTAAACTAAGAGTCTTGCATGCGACTATTTTATTGTCATAGATTCAACTCTTTGGCCCATGACATAAACAAACACAATCTTTAATTTGTCATACAAATCCTATCTGCCAAGTCTGATGATTACCGATATCGTGGCCTCTCGATTCTCTCTGTCTCTTTCTCTCTCTCTCTCGTCATTTGCAAAATATGTTTCAGGGGAGCAGTTTGTCGGAGTTTTCTTTTAAATCATTACTAACAGGAGTAATAGCCCCATCGGCCCTGTTCCACTTAAAATTAGCCTGCCTACTGTTCGACTGAAAATTTGCCTGTCTGTATTCTATTTTAATGTTCAATTATGTGTTGCCATTATTATAGAACACTGACTACTTATAACACTTTGCCAAAGAGTACAATGGATGTGCTTTATATAATTCTTATTGTCGGCATTCCGATAAAAGTTTCATTGTTGTACTTATTTGTTTTTATAAGAAGAAGCGAATTTTATCAAATGTTTCTCAAAAGTACCACAAACTTGCTCAATTCCGAGCGTTTTTCATATTTTGTAAAACAGGTCCTTGCTCGACACGAGTAAATCACTAGTTTTGATTTGTTAATGCAATAATTTAATAATCCAAAGTATGATGTTTGGATAAGAGTTGTCCAATAAGTTTTATATTTGTTTTCGCCTTCGCAACTACCACTGACGTTAAACCCAAATATAATTTGGCAAAGCATAGGCTACTTCGTCTCCTATTCCAAGTTTGAATCGAGGAAAAAAAAACTCTTCCTAAGATCATAGAGTCAATAAACTTTATTGTAAACAAAAGTATAATATTACATATCAATCTGAGGAAAAATGGACATCACAGAAACAAGTATACTAGACTGTATATGACAGGGCACTGACGTCTTTAGAGGTCTCGTCTTTAGTTAGTAAAATTGCAATGGAATTGGAGGAACACAAAATCTTGGCTTGGGGCTGTTTCATCACTTTCAATTGGTCTTAGTATTACAATGAAGGCACTTGCTTCCTAAGAAATCATTTTATTGAGTGTTACTGTAAGTATCTGAACTCGATGTTATGTCCAAATATGAATCAAAATTGTACACCAAACTGAGAAAAAAAACAAAATCTTATTTTTTTCTTATTTCCTTAAATTGTCTCGGAGAAAAATATCGATGAATCTTAAATATATTTGACAAATTGTAGCAGAAATTTTGAATGGAGTTTCGGTGCATAACAGAGTGATCTCGTTGCTCATTGACAAATTTTGTAAAGGTGATTGCCGCTAACTTGATAAATAAACGTTCGCCTTTACTTTATGTCCATCTAGGTATTATGGGCCACATTTTTCATAATAATACAGCAAGAGATTTATTGAAGATTGATAGAAAACAATTTCATGCCTTCCCATACGAGACAACTGCTTTCAATCATATGCATATTTGTACTTTAAAATCGGATTGATCGGATAGCTTCTCGGCCCCGAGCCACGGCAAAACAACATCATCTCTCTGCAATAACAACAAAGCGTTCATGTAATTTAGATTTTATTTAGAAATTAATTAAAATAAATAAACTGCATTCCGAATAGACTGTTATTGCAGAGAAGACACGTGTAATGTTTGTGATGATTTGAGTCAAGACCTAACTTCGAAGCGGATAGAACGTCCCCATGTATTGGACGTTCAGCAACATCAGCTGGTATACATACAGACTCCACAGTTATCTTTTAACATTGGCAATTATCCCTTGTTATAATCGGTAATGAATTTGAGAATCCCGCTTTCCTTGCAACGAGCTATATTCCGCAACTGTGTGGCGAGGTTCTCCTGAATTGTACATTTCACGGCTGACTAAGGCAGCCGCTGCTACGCTCAATCCGAATAAGTGGTACCTACATATTACTGTAAGTGTTTATTTCGTATGACCAATTTTATAAATATATTAAATCGCAGTTTCAATGATTATACATCAGTTGTATTGTCAATGTTACACTCGCAGTGTTTTGTTTGAAGGAAGAATATATCTCAAGCATATCGTATTGTAACAAAGGCTGTTATTATACACCGACTTGCCTTTGGAATTAAAAATGGCGAGATTTAATATCAGAAACACCCATACTGTCACACACACACACACATTCCACGTATAGAATATAAACGGATGTATTTAATAGTAGACACATCCAAAGTCACGCAAGTCCTGTCATGGGAATACAGTTATGTCTGTTGTATTTGAGTATGTATAACATTCATAATGATATCGGTTATATGTAATGATTATTGGTGACATTGATTTTGGCAAAATTCTTCAGCCTTTTAAAAACTGATCTTCAGCATTTCATTTTTGACCTGATAACATGTATGGTCGACAGAAATGTGGTAAAGGTAAAGGCATGTTTCAAGTACAATATGGACTTAACAATGATTTGCAGCATTTAGAATTCTCTGTGTATCCCAGTATTTCACTAACTTCATTTAAAATGTATAATTTAAATTTTGACTAAAGTAGAAAGACAGTTTTGCAGGTCACGATAGCCTTTGTATGGACCAAGCCTACTGCAAATTAGGTACAGTGGTGTAAACAAAAAGGCATATATGATAAAATACACAATATACATGCATATTACATTATGCGCCAATCAAAATGTATGAGCCCGAAAGAATATTTAAATAAAAGATCAAGTATCTGACATGTCACTTTTATCGACATGATTATATGCAGCAAATATAAAATGATTTTTTGAAACTATACTGAACACATGTAAAGAATATTGCACAATTGCGGGTAATCAGTGACAAGAACATGCTTGCCTGGAGGCAAATAGTTTGAAATTTAATGATCAGAGTCAAAATGAAATTTATACGATCTAATTCGCTCTTGCAGAATGTACTCGTCTCTTTATAATATAGACAAAGAAATACAAAAGCGTCAAACCTTAAAAGTATGGACTACAACGCGTAATTGTCTTGATATATCGCGCAAATATACAATAATGTACCGTCTTCTAATCGACTAAACAATAATGTACCGTCTTCTAATCGACTAAACAATAATGTACCGTCTTCTAATCGACTAAACAATAATGTACCGTCTTCTAATCGACTAAACAACAAAGCCTATACAGTATAACAAGCTTAGGACATTGTCTGTGTCTACAAAGTTCGTGTATATGTATACCTTATGGTTTCATTTATCCATAGGCATGTCTCTGGAAAAACGGTTCGAACTTTTTGTTGTTCTTTTAGTTCTGAACCAGATAACGGAATATGTACACTGGGAAGTAAGTTGTTTGACCCATGAGCGGAGGCAAAAGCTATATGTCCTACTCCTGCCATTAGGAAACCATGATAAAAGTTGGAAAAATCTGCCGGGTTAAAAAAAGAAACAGACCATTTCTAACTCTAGATTTTTATGATTTTCCACAAAAAAGGAGATGTATACTCTTGACACTTTTTTCCTGCTGCTTATGTGAAATAATTTAAGTGACTTAACAGATTATTAGGTTGTACAAATTCAGGAAAATATAAACACAAAGGAAGTAAATATTAGAAAAGACAACCAGCTGACACGGCTTTCAAATTTGTCTCACAACTGTTTCAAATAAACGGATCTAATATGTTTTTGAAACTGAAAGTTTCTAATAGATATTATAGACCTTAAATTCAGATGGCTAACACAAAAAGTCGGCTATTATAAACAAAAATATTGTCTGTTTGCATCTAATTGTTTAAACAATCCAACTGTCTTTGATTTTGAACTTCAATAGGTAACGACAAAATAATGGAAAAGGATGTTGTTATTGTTGATATTGTGGTTATAATTATTGCTCGCGTGCTTTGCCTTTGTCGTCTGTTTTTGTGATAGTTGTAGTAAACTGAGTATTCGTAGGAAACAACCATGCAACTCAAAAGAAATAAAATACACATGAGTATCATAAATACTCCACGAAATATTGACGCAAAATGTTTGCTTGCAAATAATTGACTTATACCAAATCCTGGTTATTTCCTGAAACGAATTTGATAAAAATCATATTTAATTTGACCGTGGACCAGAAAAGCCATGTATTATTGGAATAAACCAATTAAAATCCACACTTTTCCAGAAACTGGTTCATACATTTGTTTTCGAAACGTTTAGACATGTTGTAGTAAATACGATAGAGGAGTCAGTCAACATGCTCAACAAAACTTTGAAATACGAGAACGACGAGAGAAATACGAGAATACGATGTAACAAAGTAAAAGATCTGTTCCATATGAAGGGAGATGAAAAATCTTCGAAAAGATTGCAGCAAATATTTTAAAATCCGGTTCGAGCAATTAAATTAAATATCCGATATGAAAATCCTCATGATTTGCCTTTTTAACTTTCTGATCTGACAAAATGTGTAATTAAATATCTATATATGTGCTCGTGAAAAGAAAATGTCATGAAGTTCGTTTCAACATATTTTCAAGCTATTAAAATGCAGTCAGAAGTTTTCTTTAGAAACATCATGGAATCGAAATGTTTAAAATTGGACAGATTGTCTTAAGTAGACAATAGCTATAACAAGATTGGAGAGCCATTGAAAAAGTTTGTCAAAAAGTGTATCGTAGCAAGTGGCGTGCGGTTTCAAATATGAAAGAAAACATTACATTTACATGATAGTCTCTTTAAAGCAGCCAGCGACGAAATGCCTAAATAGTAGGAAGCTGACTCCTGAGGGCATTTAACATATGTAAAATAAGAAGCGAGGTGAAAAGCAGAATCTGGCTGGGATAAAGAGGTGGTTGTTTAAAGGCCGTGAATGTTAAGGGATGGTGGACTGTACTGTCCAACAAAATTTACCCAACAGTGTGATTTGTCCAAAGCCACGTCTCCGGGAATACGGAGCGGACCATGGTCACTTCATGCAGGCCCTGCTGACCACCTGATGGGGCAGGGGCCGCACCATTAAAAACCATGCCCGGTCCGGCTCCCATCATGAAGTCCACCATATCCGGTAAGAAAAACTCTGAGATATTTAAAAATTGAGGATAAATTTAAAGCCCAACAGATTGCATGAGGTATGTACGAATGACGTACCAGATAGTATAGCTTATCTGTACGTAATTCAATATATCAATGTCTTGCACACTCATGATTTAGCGCGATTATGACTTAAACTGGACTTCACAAAAGCCATACAAAAATTTTCAAAATGTATAAAATCAGAATAGGATGAAACATGCAATATTTTATTTTAACAACATTAACAGCGAAAATCCACCACAACCTAAATTTTATTGAGGAAGAATTTTAAGCTTGATTTTTTGATATGGAAGGTAATGTTTGGAATTTAAGTTTAAAAAAAGAGCGGTTGGGGCATAAAACATAGTGACTGTCGTAAAATTATGGAAAGAGAAAGAATTGTATGTGGAAACTAACAAAAAGATAGATACAAAATAGGAAATTATTGTGCTAACACCAACTTGTCAAGCATATTGCGAATCATAGAAGCAACGTGTGTTAATTTAGGATACTAGAGAAGAATGTGCCCCACGGAATTAAAATTGTTTGTACTCGATTTAAAATTCTATATGCCGTCGTCATCGTCAATATCTGACATAAAATAAGTGTCCATATATGAGTATTTTGTCCCATATATTTGTACGCATTGCTTGGTCAACGGGAATTGCAGAGCGCATGACAATTAGGCGAAATAAATAATTGCGTCGAAACCTCAATTTTATTTCACAGGTAATTGGTTGCAAATTTTCCGAACATGAACCAACAGTGTCACATGATAAATATAAACATGTTTGTAAACAAAAAGCCATTTGCATTGAAGTGCATGGACGATGCGATGAACAGTGTTTACGTACCAGGAAGAGTCTGACAAAAAGTTTATATGCTCAGATATGCGATACTCAATTTTTATATCGTATAAACGCTACTCGTTGATACTTCCCTAGTTTTTTCATTAAGCGTAACTAGCTGAAATGGGTATGATTAAGATGGTAAATCAAACTGATGTAAGATCGGTTCAAGATGATATCAACCAGTCTTCCAACCCTATGAATGATAATAGCATTAGTCCATGCCCTGTCACATTGTACGCTTATTATACTTTGCTTTCTTTTCTTTTTTTATTTATTTTTTTTTGTCGTAGAAACCATAAAGTGACCATATTCGATACTCTACGACAGGCTACAAATTTGAATATTAATTAGCAAAGACAACACTTTTACTCAGGAAGGAATAAACTTGAAATCAGAATGCAAGGCAAAGTTTTTTCCTAGTAAGGTATCAGAACTAATGCCAAGGTTTTATGGCATGCATGTGTGTATAAGGTGTGGGCAAAAGTACAGCCCATTATGGCATATATAACTTATAGTCATATCAGTTAGTCATTTGTTTAGAAATGTTTTTGAGTGCATTATACATTGTAACTAAATAGTCCTTAAATAGATTCGTATAAATGTTCCAAAACATTCTTGGTCATTAGTAAATGTTGTAGTCAATATAGTGAATTGTGATTGTCGTAGCATACGATCACGCAAAACATAAAAATTACACATGAGACAAATACAAATGTGATAAGTAAATGAGAAAATATAAGTTTCAAATGGACAAATAACAAACCTATAGTAAACATGGAGTTTTACCACATGAAATGATCTTGCCTTTCACTAATTTCGATTTCCATAAAATAACAACAGAGGTTAAAAAACTTTATATTTATATTTAACTACCTATTTCGTGTTGTTTGGTGGTGGTGGTGGTGGTGGTGTGTGTGTGTGTGTGTGTGTGTGTGTGTGTGTGTGTGTGCATTGGTTTCCTGTTTCTTTCTTTCCTTTTAACAAGAGATATGTTGTTTCTAAATAATGACGGAAAATGATAAGTATCAAATAAATCAAAAAGTACTGTTGAGAAAAATGCTTATTCATATTCTACTCACCAGATTAGTGACGCTAAACTCAGTTGTAACGTTTATGAGATAAAACTGTGAACCATTCAGTTCAGAAAATATTGTTAAACTACTGCCTAATTTCCCAAAAGAAATCTGAGTCAGGCTATGTCGCAGATATTATTCAGAAGGGGACGAGAAAGTTTACATCATATTCATGTGAGCTGTTGCTAAAAACGTTTTGCATGAAATATACTCAAGGTGGTTACATTTTACAAATCCAGTATTGCTGCATCATATTTCTCTGAGGTGAAAATAAAATTATGTTTGAAATCGTGTAAATTAAAATTATTAGGCAATAAAGCATCCCCTTAAAGAAAAGAAAATATATGCAGAAAAAGTATTATATGTCGCTTTATTACTGCGGATGAGGTGCTGATATTTCAACAGATTTTAATTTCTTTATTTCTTTCTTTGAACTTTTTGGATATGATATATGAGAGAGAGAGAGAGAGAGAGGGAGAGAGAGAGAGAGAGAGAGACTTGTGTCGGAATCATTTAGAGTGGCATGCCAAATTAGTTTATAAGGTCTTTTTCTCAAGTTGAAGAAGGACACCGCCTCACTGCGATGCTGACTGTATAATTTGTCCACAGTCAAAACAAGCACTGCAATTTCAATAAAGACCGAAAGACAGTGGAATTGAAAAGCGTTTTGTTTTTCCTCAGGAGACAAGGGATAGACTCCACTTATAACGGTAGAAACTAATGAAGATACTGCAGGGATAGATTTCACTAATAACAGTAGCTGTTACAATTTGGATAAACCAACACAGACAGTTGAAAAACTGTCTGCACAGCAAGGGCATTGCACTTTCAGAAACAGAAGAAGCGACTACATTTATACTACCGCGCAAATGTACCCAACAGTTTGATTTATTCAAAGCCACGTCTCGGGGAATAAGGAACGGGCCTTGGTCACTTTCTGCAGGCTCGATTGACCACCTGACGAGGTTCCGGCTTCCATCATGGCTGCCACTGGCCCTCCGTCCATAAAATGTATAATCCCCAGCCGTAAAAGGCCTGAGACATGTAAGATAACTTTCAAAGCCTGCGATAACACGTTTCATGGAGAATTTTTATTTTAGGGCATCAACGATTTGACCTTTTTACGCGCATTTATAAATGCAAAGACTCTTGTTACATCTTTGTAAAACATTAAGATTTAGAACTGTATTCAAACATAGTGTCGCAAATTTGTGTGCGAAATACATGAAGGTAAGGCCACCGCTAAAATGTTCAGTAGAGCTTTTATCAAAGTTGTACGTCCAAGGGGAAAACAAAGAGATTATTAAATAATTAAAATGCTGTAAGAGAAAAGAGTCGCGTAGTTGAAAATTACTTTAGTACAGTAAGACTGGATATGGAACCATTTGTTTCATCAGACACTTGCTACCTCTTCAAAGACATTTGTGCCGATTTGTGCCCATTCCGACAATAAATGAGAATGATTCAACCAAGGAAGTTCATATAACTCAAATGGACAGCGTAAGTCTGTTAGTCCTGTGGACTACAAAGACAGGCTAATGCGATATCTATGATAGTTAACTTGGAGGGCGATTTAGTTTCCTTCTTTCGAAGCTTCGGTCAGGCAACATCTAACCTAATTAAACACAGAAAAAACAAACAAAACAGCATCGACACCTGGAAAATAAGCTAGGAATATATCACTTCTTATTATTACAAGACAAACTCTTCGCTTCAGTGTAGACAATAAACATTTTATGTAAAAAAGCACATAAAGCGTTAAATTCAAAAGATGCCCTTGTTAAATATGGCGAATAGACAAATGTCAGGATATTCAAATTTAAAACGCCGAACGCTGACAAACGAATCTGAGGGAACCTATGTAATTTTGGAAATAGGTTAAGAGTGTTTTGTACATAAGAAGGGTCATACCTCTATAAAAGTGTTTTGTACATAAGAAGGGTCATACCTCAATAAAAGTGTTCTGAGTTAATAATCTAATAAGAACTAGGATATATAATCTTATGAAACCCAGTAATAACGAAATGAGCCACCGAACATCCAAACATTAAAGCAAAGTATTAAAGAAATGAAGCTTTTCAATTCTACAGCTCAATGGAAATTTTCCTTAATGTTTAAGTTTGTCTAAACAATGTATCTGGAAATATAAAGTGTACTTTTGACACTTCTTGTAAGCCATCCCACAAAACGTTGTATCAGGCGCCGCGACATACCAGCTATAGGCATAGGAAATCCAGCCAAATGAGTTATGAGCACCAGCTGATAAAAAGATTATTAAAATCCAGACAATATAATACAAAATACTTAAAGCGAATGGATATTTGACTGAATTTCTTTCAGTTTTCGTAGAAGAATGGTAACAGTAATTCAATTGTTTAAATGTTTTATCCCTTGACTTTCAGATGGTAAAGACACCAGTTTCAAAGACAACAACACAGGAAATTGCGATCTCGAATACGCGCTCACATACTATAAATTCATTTTTTTTCGTGGGAATCAATTTTCGTGATTTTCTTAAAAGTTACATTTTCGTAAGTACTTAAATTCGTGAACTAATTAACAGGTCATATTGTGTACACAATTATTCACCGAGTCTTTACATTCCTAGTTGTTAGTAAACGCGAAATCCACGACAATCATTACCCATTTAAACAATCTTAAATTCACAGTATGTGTAGAGAATAAAACAGATTAATTTCTATCTCTTTGTATTGCTAATAGGTTAACAAATCAATTTACATTTATCTGTATTGCTAAGCGTTTAAATAGGTGAATAACACGGAAGCTAGTTGGTCGCACGCAAGAATATGTATTAATAATTCGGAGAGAGCCATACATGCGACAGGGTGTTTTATGCAAGCATATACGAAGTAAATTCAATTATTTCGACGGGAATTTGTTCATTGAAGGAATAATGAATTATATGTACAAAACTAGAAAATAAATTATTTAAGGAAATACATATAAGGCAGATTAAAAGATGCAGAAATAAAACCGAACATGAGAATGATTACAATTGTTGAACATTGGCATATTCTCAACAACCAAAATTGATAGGGCTGCATCTCCTGAACTTTTAGTGCGGTAAGTAGACTGACTGATAATACTGACAATGAAACTTATAAGATATTTCTTATAAAAAACTATCAACTTTATTGGAATTGATTAAATTGATGGTTTCGTGTATTTACTAACAATGCTGTCAAACAGGAGCCCAAGTTACATTAAATCTTGCTAGCACAGTAAATTAAAGGAAATAGCATGTTTGACTTAAAAAAATAACGCTGCCATTTCAATTGTCATATAGTAAAAACACGACTACTGGTAAGTATTCATCACGGTGTATCGAGCAGAAAGAGACAAAAGATATCAAACATAAAATCGATTGAAAATAATTAAAACTCTTTAAATAACTGCACGCAGATATTACACAACTAATCAAGGTCAACATGCAGCAAAAGCCTTCTGTGCGGACAAGTATTCAGCAAACATGGCGCTTTGTCAGGAAAAATGAGATTGCCTTTTTATATCAAGCCGTTGAAAATTACCCAACTGTTTCGTTTGTCCAAAGCCACGTCTCCGGAAATACGGAACGGACCTTGGTCACTTCCTGCAGACCCTGCTGACCACCTGACGGTGCCGGTGCCACACCACCAAACCCCATACCCGCTCCGGCTCCCATCATAGCTTCCATTGGCCCTCCACCTTTCATGAACTCAATACCCGACGGGAAGAAGTCTGTGATATTAACAACGAATTTAAAACCTTTCTGATTATAAACGCTACGCCATATGCCAAATGTGTTCGCAATTGGCGTATATAATGTTTCCACATCGTCGCATTATGTTCTATGTCACGAAATCATAAACTTGCGCCATCACGCATTTCTTCTAACTTGTGCAAGCTGGAATACTAATAGTAGTTCAAGGTCAGTAATAAAGTGCAGAAATAAGAATACCATTAAATTTGTAATGTCTTGAAAACCAAACATTAGGAAAATCCAATACATCCAAAGTATGTTAAGAATGAACTATAAGCAATATATTTGGTTGAAACTTAATGAATGAACGGAGAGTTTTGTGCTGATACGTAAAGTTGTATGGCATTAGCAGCCTAAATATATTTTGATTGTGAAAATATGGATACGATTGTGATAGAAATCAATGCAAAAACTGAAAACAAATGTAAAAACTTAAAGTATTTTTTATATCAACTCCAACTTGTAGAAATATAAACACACAAATACAGCAAATAAGGACAAATAATGTTGACATTGGAATTTTGTGTGAACCACTGGTCATAGCAATATTACAAACATGGTATCATTTACTCGTACGAACATTATAAATAGAAAAACACAAAGCCTCGCCAAATGTTTGATGTCTGCACAGAACGTTGCTGATTTAAAATACCTGCAAATTGAGACTTACATGCAAGATAACAGTTAGATCAAAATAAAATGATGGAATTAATGTGCGGACAGAAACAGCTTCAAGTAAAATCTGCGCGTCTTTTTTAACCCCTCTGTTTATCCACAGCCACGTTTCCGTAAAAAATGAACATGACCATTGTCACTTCTTGCAAGTCTTGTTTACTGCCTAAATGCGGAGGTGTAATACCACTAGGTCCCGTACCGGCCATGCCCTCCATTAGTACCAGACTTCGCATCGTATTGAATTTTGACCATAAATAATGAGATATTTAAGACAAATTAAAACTTCTACAAATATATTCTTCAATGATATATAGGGAGCTAGATCCCATGTCTTTTTACTTTTCTGATTATTCGAATGCTAGTGGTTTGGGTTTAGTTTAGCATAGATAAAAATTAAGGCACTCGTATTGTATTTTTTACTATGCCTAGTGGTAAAAGGTTTTGGCGTTAGAATTCAAATAGCAAACACAAGGTAAAAATAAAATGGGCAAAAGTAGACTGCCGATATATTATCTACATTTCATTAGAACCTTTTTCCAACCTTAGAGTCGAAGAAAACAAGGAAATTGTACCTAGAAGATATTCATTACCACGAGACTGCGTAGAAATAATAATAAAAAATTATAATAAATAATACAGTTTGTTTCAGTAAATGCTGTATTCTTGCAGTAAAAACTTATGTGTAACACGTAAAATCAACAACCTAGTCTTGTAAATGGGTCCTTGAGTTATATGATCACTGATCATTGAAGTATCTTTAACTGGACAGATTTTATACTCCTTGCCGTGAAAAAGCAACATTATTCATAAATAAACCGTCGCAAGCAATTTGGTTTGTTGTAAGCTTTATAAGATCTATGATAAACAGAGCAACAAGAGACAATCTAGAAATTTAAACACACTCGAGGTTCTGTCGATGTAAATTAGAAAGCAATAGCCCGGTAAACAGAAAAGATCGAATTTTCTGTTTTGTACGGATGTCATAGTTTTAAATGGCAAAATAATCATAATCACCTAAGATACCGTTAAAATTAAAAAATTAAAAATGTAATTGAGTCGACCTACTTTGATATAAAAAATTTGCTTACAAAATGCCAACGATCTCTTAAGTCTTTCCTTGTAAAACTAATCTTAAATGGACGACTGTAATGACAACAAGTGGTTCGGGAGTGGATGGAAACTGACCTTCGACTTATACTTAGATTTCACTTTTTTAACATTACTTACGGGGGATTGTGCCGAAAGAAAACATTTTGTAAAATACATATATAAATGGGATGGCATAAAATCATGTAATTTCATATACTCCCCTCTAAACTCATAGATATAATGGAGCAAATTTATAGCAAGCGTAAAGCGATTTGTTGAGAAAATTGCAGTTTAATTTAATAACGTTATGAAAGTTTACCCCACAGTTTGATTTGCCCAAAGCCATGTCTCTGGAAATACAGAGCGCACTTTCGTCACTTCCTTTAAACCGTGCGCACTAGAGGACTGGCTGGATGCCATAGCACCAAAAGCCATACCAGGCATGGGCACGGGAAACCGGAAAATGTCTGGGGTATTCAGAATAAATGGAATATTATTGACATTTTATGAGTTAAGTACCCTTTGAATGCGCCACTAGCAATACTCGAAAGATATATCATTTGTAGATTTCTCGTTAATAAGTTCAAACAGTACCGAGAATTATCATGTCCTGCCAATCAGATAAGGTGCTACTTGTACAGTCCGCATGGAAGAAGAGCAAGGAAGCTATAATTTGTCAGAATACTTAACTATAAGGACCACGACTCCATCAGATAACGGCAAGATATATTCGTCTTCACCTAAACTGTGTACAGAAATGTTTATATAGACTGCCACCCAATACAATTTAGAAAACAAATATGTATAAATAAAAACTATCATGTAAAAACAAGTTTTACTGTCAAACAAAAACACTGAAGGTTTGGACGATATCTATAGATTTGTGTATTTCTGGTGGGAAATAAGGAGAGTCAGTTCTTTGGTGTTTTGTCATATTATGTGAAGTACGAGCATAGCTTTTGTTTTGCCAACATAAAATATGTGACATACTAAACGAAATGCGGAAATAATAATGAACACGAACCAGAATTCAATAAAAAGAACTATCCACCATTTTTAACTTTTATTTTTAATGAACTCATGATAATGGGGACACATTTTTTAGTTTATGTAAATTAAAAGAACTTAATGTAATGCATTATACCTCTTAGATTCCAACAGACTAACGATCCACGAGTTGGTGTGGCGTGCTTTTATTACTATTTAACTTTATAAATAGTTAACTCGGGAAGGGTTCTCAATTGTTTGGAAGACGTGAACTATGGGCTAAGTTTTTAGGTTCAGGTACCCTTTTGTGTAAATATTACTCACACACATAAAATTCAAGATTGTAATTCCTACAATTGCATATATGGTTAAAGGTAGCGAATACCAATGGATTCTTATTTTATCAAAATCTTAGTACAAGTTTGCTTCAGCAAAGACACTTGTTTTATTGAATGGTAGAACAGTTGGAGACATTCATGGTCATCCCTCCCCTGTTTTAAATAGAATGATTGCAGCGCTGTCGATTATGTTTTAGCCTATTCTCCAAATATGATCAAACATGTTAAGGTATTACATGCATCACTGTCGCACCTGTCAGATCGCTGTCCGGCAAAGACTAAAATTGTTTTAGACAATTTGGGAAACTATTTATTTTAAATAATTCCAATTGCTAATAAGACATAGATTACACTGAGATAATTCCTAATAAGTTAAACTATTTAATTAACTGCGACTAGAACACCAAAATGACCAAAAAGTCCAAAACATTTCAAAGCTATTTTGAAACAACCCCAATAAATGTACATGAAAGCATATTCATATTGTATTGGTCAGGTACACAGACACACACACACACACACACACACACACACACACAGACACATATATATATATATATATAATTTGTGTACACTATTCTAAAAACTAGTTTTGCACTGTTAGTTGTCAGTTTTTTGCATTTATCTTAGTCAATCATTAACAAACGCTATCCCTTCCTGGATCCAGTGCTTCTTTGAAAGCTTGAGAACAATTATTCAATACCTTCTTTGTTACGATGGATATGAAAGAGAATAGTTATGCTAATATTTTTATTAAAAATGGGGAGACAATCTGAAGCATAATATCCGTGCCAAGAATATAGTAAACAGTCTCCATTTTAGTTTAGAGTTGCAAATATATATATATATATATATATATATATATATATATATATATATATATATATATATATATATATATATATATATATAGTTTTTCAACCTACAACATGCCTTTTAAATAAATCCCCATTTAACATGAAATAGCTTGAACATCTTGCTATCTTCTGCATGCAAACGCTAAGCTCATTTCCATAGTTATAACTCAGTGTTTGGTGAAATGATTTGGGGATGTTTTGAGAGGCTGAAATACAAATGTAGTAGTTCAAACTGTACTTTGTCTCTTATGCAAGTTTTCTAAACACTTGCATTTCCTTGTTTTCAGAATATTTCACACGTTTAAAATTATTATAAACGATTCAACTTAATTAATAATGCCAACAATTAAACTCATTTATCACTCTTCTCTCTCAAGAGATGGCATGAGAGTACCCTTGAATTTCAGACTGGTTCTCTATTTCAGAAGGCTTTGTTTATGGACACAGTTTCTGAAACAGAGAACCCAAAGATCGATGGCACACATGTGCCATCTTTACGAGTAATGTGTGGTTACAATGGACCGAATCCAAATAAAACTAAATAAAAATAACTAATGTTTATTTATAAATGCTCTCGCACACTAGGAAGTTTGCTGTCATGTTTTTTGCTTCATATTTGAAATATTAAATGTAAAAGAAAAGGCCGATTTTAAGTGAAACTGAAGTTTTATCCTTTTGTCACGTTATGGTAATATTCCACGTTTAAACTAAACAAAATGTGAAAAACAAAATACTGATGCAACAGAGTAAATGTCCTCTGATTTGATGGTAAGAAAGAAAATCTCAGAAAAATGGTATTGCAGTTGTTTTATATGAAGTTTGGGCAATCGGATTACAAAATGGAAAATACATTGACTCAGGAGCCAACGCCTTTCACAACTATGAGCCGTCGAGTCATTCTGTTTAAAAAGTTGCCTCTTAGATAAGTGTACAATGTTTCAAAATTCAATCTTTCTGTAACATAATCAATGATAAATATATTTTTTTCTTTAAAAAATGGTTACACAGAGGATAACTGGCAACAGAGCTTTTCATTTGTCGTTTGAGTAAAATATTTCTGCGGAAATGGCTATATCTATAACAATGCCAGACACAAGCTTGGGGTATTTTGGCAGAACAACTAACATTTTATGCATAGCAAGGGCAATACATTTTAGCGAAAAAAGGAGCGACCAATTTGACTTCGTTTTGAGAGTTTACCCAACGGTTTTCTTTGTCCAAAGCCATGTCTCAGGAAATACCGAGCGGACCTTAGTAACTTCCTGCAGACCTTGTTGACCGCCTGACATGGTCATACCACCAGTTGCCACACCATTTAGGGCCATGCCCCCTCCTCCTCCCATACCTCCTCCCATCATTGCCATAGGCGGGAAAAAGCCTGAGATATTCAATATAAACTTCAAACTCTAGGATTACACTCTTCGCGTATTTATAAAGAGCCAGTCCTTATGTTAATGCTGCATTTGTTTCAGAGACATTGAATTTAACCTCCTTGGTTTGTTTGAAATCTTATACAAGTACAAATAACCGCAGTTCTTTATACCTTTTTACCTTTTCTAACGGTGCAATTCTGGCACCTAACTTCAACGAGATGTGTCGGTACGCAAGCGATTACTGAAATACCAACGCAAGTGGAATTTACATGACAGTATTCCCACTTCTGTAAGTGAAACACCGTCTAGTTTTGATGCAATTGCATACCATATTTGATGAAGACATTTTAAACGGTCCAGGTGATATGAACAGCACATATGTTTTAAGATGAGGTCAATAGCTCAGAAAGCACTTACCTAACAAAGCTCACTTTCATATCCGAAACACTGTCTACTCATGATACATGCATACCAAGTTTCATGAAGATAGTTCAGGAGATGAGAATAGCATAGGAAAGTGTAAAGGAGTAAACGCAATTTTCAGAAATGGGAAGATAACTCAAAAAGTCCTTGTGTTTCAAATCCCTCATTTCTATACAACATACTGTCTTGACAAGGGACACATACATTTCAAGGATCAAGACATAAGAATAGAACACAAAAGTATGACTGACGGCCGAAGCCCCGTCCCCCCCCCCCATTGGGGTATAAATAGCGCAGTCAAGGTGTGTACCCCAAACCACGGGAAAATCAGACCACCACTAAGATGGGTACCCTAAAACTGAATTTCTTTACGGCATATTTATGTTAACGGTGACTAAGGATCCTAAGAAAAATCATGTTATACATTGTCTTGAAAGTGCATTAAAATACATAGTTCACCTCGCCAACTGCTCCTATCTGGTAATAAAGCAGGATTGAAAACCAGTCTTTTTTTAGTGACTAGCCCAGCATTGTTTGTTTCAAATGAAAACCGTGAACTATAACCAAAATACGAAACTTTGTGAAATTGCAAAAGTAAAAAAATAAATAATTAAGAAGACAGATTGTATATTTCTGCCAATGAGGAAAGTGTCCAAAAGCTTAATTTGTTGGTAACATTTATATAAGCAAGAGCTGTGTCACTAAAAATAAATGACAGTAATGTTAAAATTTAATCGTTAAGTACATTTTAATACGTAATATAAGTGGTTTGGGGAAGAACAAAAACTGTTTTTCGGCGAACAAGTGCTTTATTCGCTTTTTGTTAAAACATGTCGACTCTAAATACATTCGAATCTTTCAGATATATCGACCTACACATCAATAAACAAGAATAATCACTATCTATGAAAAAGATGTTGCAAATTGCACTAGTGAGACCATCGATAGATGGTTAGGTAGAACTCTAACAAGTGTGTTCAAGCGTGATGCTGTTGACATAAAAAGTACCTGTTTACCAAATATTAAATCAAGAGGTTGAATGATTTTTAGAATGTACAAATGCATAATACTGGCAAAAGCTAGGAAACCAACCAGCCCTGGACTCGAGTGGTAAACACAGTGGTTATCATGTTGCCAGAGGACTAGCAAGCGCACTGCGATGTCAGAGACGAGAAAGGAACAAGTGAATAAGACCACGTAATTTGGGTTTAGCCAATAGTTTGGTTTGTCCAAAGCCATGTCTCCGTTTATACATAACGAACCTATTCACTTCTTTCAGACCTTGATTACTGACAGACTGAGTCATAGCCATCCCACCACCAAAAGCCATCTCAGGCACGGCCATCGGGGTTCGATCCCCATTAACCATTAACTCTCAGCGGGGCGGGAGAAGTGTAACTTAATAATATTGAAAGATGGTTTTTGTCCACAAAAGTAAGTAAATTTGAAATTGTCCGCAGAAAGAACGCCACGCAAATGATTTCAGGGTTCATTAAGGGGACCAGATGATTTAGAGACAATATGGAGATGGAGGATTGTGATATTGCTGAGTATTATATAGATCCTGGACATCAAATTATGTAGCATTTAAGCAACCAATTTCTTTGGATGTTAACCTTCTTTTCTAAACCTGAATCCAATAAAATGCTAGAAAAGTCACTGCGCAGACACGAATCTAGCAAGCCTATAGCAATGTTAAACAGAGAGAAAGGGCAACTACACATCATTTTGCGCGATATTTTACCCAACAGTGTGGTTCATCCAAAGCCATGTCTCCGGGAATACAGAGCGGACTTTTGTCACCTCTTGTAAGCCTTGATTTGTGGCAGACGCGGGCGCGATCCCTGCCCCTGGTGCCATTCCACCCATAGCCATTAATGGTCCATCAAATATCGGCCCGAAAAAGTCTGAGATATTTTTAATACAAATGTGCAGTTAATACCGTTGACAATGGTTGACTTCTTACAAGCACAAAAAGCTTTTCAAGGTTATTATTTTAAGAATTAATATCATGGGAAAGAATTTTATTTCAGCGAAATCAGAATGAAATGGACCAATTTTGGCTTAAGGACTGTTTATTATACTAATTCTCCCTTCCTAAGCTAAATTAGCAGTTTTTTCCCTACAACACACAGAAAGTTTTCCCGTGCCAAGTACAGTCATACATTGTAGTCAAGGCTGAGGATTTTGTAATATATTGATTTTTTCATTGCATTTTACTTCATTCAGACCAAATTTACATAAAAAAATTAAGTTTTTCCACGGTTTTCAAGATTTTGCAACGACTGGCCTAATTGTCTACTTTCTAACATTTCCTCTACATCAGGTGATTGCGTAAGATATTGTTTGAATTGTAATTAACTGGCCGTGACACCGAATGAAATACGCTGAATAACGAACGTTACATCAGTTCAGCACATATAGCATTTCCTCTAAATGTACCATTGTGCAGGGTGTATACGAAACTATTGTTTTGCAGATTGCTAACAAGGTATAGTTCGGCCAAGATGATCTGAGGTGCGTTAATAGTAACATCCTATGTCAATACCGTCATTGGGGATCATCGGTAGCTCAGCAATTGCACTTTTGGTTTCAAGACCGGGAGGTGTACACACAAGAACGCACATGTATACGTGTTTTCACTCAAAATAGAGTTTCCTCTATATTGCCGCTAGGCAAAATAAGACGATATGGAAATTTAAAATTATTCTAATGCCTATTGATGCATTAAGCAAAGGTCAAGATTAAAGAAAACGTGCTGATTGAGACCATTGCAAATGGCATATATGACAGATAATAGCCGTTCGTACGTCATGCAAGCCATTATTGTCGAGAAAAATGGAGATAAGTATACCAGTTTGAGGAATATTTTGACATTCTATCACGATTTTGCAAAACCATGTAGCTTAGAGGCAACTGAAGTATCACTGCAATGTACAGCATATTTAGAATGGATCTCCCGTAGGAGAAAATTATAAAGAACTTGTGTTCGGTTCTAAAGACTGTTTATTATATTTGCTTGATGATGATTCAGCATCAGGACTATTTACCATTCATACCGAGCACATCTCTCACTTATCAGTGTAACGATTTCAGATAAACGGACGAAAGCCTAGAACGGCTTTAGAATCCGCGTACTCACTAGAATTGGCAAAGTTGAAGCTATTTCGATGTCCGCGTTTGCGAACTCAAGCACACGTCATTCAAAATATTTATTTGTTATTTGTTATTTTCAAACATCATTAAGAAGCGTTTTAATTTTAAAAACCACAAAACGTTTAATATCAAAATATAATAAAGGCAACACTTACGGTGTGGAGCTGGATGATGATAAACATTGGCATCTGACATGACCTTGACTCCAGCATTCTGGAAAAGCAGAAGAAAACAATGAAGATTTATTAAAGGTGTTTTATGTTTATGCACCTAATATAAATTATGATTCAAACTACTTGAATAGACGTGAAGCATGCAAAGAACGAATTGTAAGAAAAAGGAGGAAAATGAAGAAGAAAATAACTGCAAGCTGATGGTACTTTCTTGGAAGATATAACAAAAATTAGAAAGAAATCCCGAGAAACTAGGAACTAAAGCATGTACAATTCTCGTATAAATTTGTGCTGAAAAACTATACATTTAGAAATATCAGTGCTCTTACAACAAGAAGTTAGTGCAATGTTGGTCAAATTGTGCGAGTTCGGCAGCCGCAATTTTCTTCTGTAACTTGTTTTAATCTACGTAGTCATTTCAAACGGATGAAATAAAAAAAATATACTTTAATATCATGTAGAATTACCGTCATTGTACTTGAATATATATATATATATATATATATATATATATATATATATATATATATATATAATGGTTCTGAACATTTACTTCGAATATTTGTTGAGCATCGGATCCTCCATAGTATGTGGGGTACGGCCACCAGATCATTCTCTTCTTTCTTCCGACGGCCATCATGTCACAACAGAAGGGATTATGGGGTTGGGCGATAGAGTCATATGACTTCAACTCGTCAATCACCTAATAATGTTGGATATATGAATACTGAGATTTCGCATTCTTTCATAAAAGAATTGCATTTTCCTGATTGACATTAATCAATGCGGAACTGATTAACATAATAACGAACAACGCATGTGAAGATTTTATGGAGGCTCACTAAGTGACTTCATGTCACAGTTAATCATCAATTATTGAATACTGTTGTATAAATGCAATTAAAGAATGGTTTGTCTGTTTGACTGAATGAATTGCCGTTTTACTAATCTCCTATGGAACCTTTTACATTAAAAACGTACTTAGTTTTGTCGTTAGATGGTTTTTATTTGCAACCAAAATGTCTAGAAACATCTCTAAATATGAGAAATATGTTTAAAGATTGTTGCATTTTTTAATTTTGTTTTTGCAAACATTAAGATTTAGAGGTCGTGATGAAACAATACCAGCTGCAGCAAATCATTAGCTGAAAATCTTAATATGATGTACTGTATACATTAGATTAGTATGCTATTGATTTTCAATGAAGAACCAACTACATCCTCTTGCCGATCTGATAGCTAAGAAAGTCAATGCGAGCAGGTGACCAAAGCTAACATGGTTAACATACTTAGTCATTTCAGTACTCTAGAACCTGTTCACGACAAACCACCAAACTGAATCGTGTTTCACTTCTATCGCCCTCAATAATTTAATCCAATTGTTCACGCGTTATTTGGTACACACACATGCACACGCATGCATGCACACACACAAGCACACACACACACTGCAGCGGTTATAGAACATCTCCCGCTATGGTAATCCGGCTAAAATAGTACAACATAATATTCGATTAGGTCAACTATAACTTCTAACAAGTGTGTCAATGAGTTAGAGAGTTCTTGCCGATGAGAAAACATTCATAGAGCATTTATACGTGCATACTTTGAAGACGTTACAAGAAAGCCGTGTCTCACTTTGTCAAATGTACACACATGTGTGTTCGCGCGGTCGATCGTGTGAGTCTGTGCGCGCGATTGTGTGCGTGAGTGTAAGGTTACAATTTTCTAAACTCTTGGATGGCTTGTTTATAGGCTGCAAGCGTGTTTTGCCGGTCTTATGAAGACTATATTAATTTGGCCAAACATTTACATTACAGTCTGATGGAATTAAATTAGTTGTATGTGCGTATATAATGTTAAATGGTTAAACAAACCTGAGTGGCTGTTACGTCATTTCCGGATTTCAAAAGGAGGACGCTCTGGTCCACAGCCAGCAGGTGAACTACAGACTGAGCATCGGCCTTTACTACCACATGCACATTGTCACCCGGCTGGGCTCTGGTTGTATCAAAATCTATGTCCACCTGAAATACATCCAAATCTTGAGATAAGTATACCATGGCGAAATATCCATGACTTTGTCATCAACCTGTCTGTTGGTTCTGGTTAATAGACCAGATTATAGTTTCGCACTGAGCATTCTTGATGATTCCATCTCGCAAGCTGACATTGCCTCGTTTGTTCCGCAACCTGGCTCTGCCTCATTTTCGAATGACGTGGATCATCGTTCTGGGCATACACAGTGCGGAACTATATACCGGTATATATTAAAAACCTTCTATCTGAATCTACTCGTACCTCTGAATGTGTATTTAGTGTTTAATCTTGAGCCATTCATATTTAAATATTAATACAATTATCTAGAGCGTTTCGATGTATTTTGGATATGAACTTGAACAGTGAAACCTATTGTAAAAGGACATTCAGTGGTATATTTAATTTTGTTTTTAATGTGCAACTCTCCGTTATATGTATGTTAAAAAGTAATCATTAAGGTAAGGAAAAAGACCGAAAAAATGTTGTCTTGATGATCACTTGTTCTTTATACGGAGGCGTTCATTGAGGTAGTTTACATTATATACAGATACGTTGTTTTCCATTAACTATATTACATTCTAGAATTTAATAAATAAAATTTTATGACTACTGAAGGTAAGAATTTTGAAATATATATTTCTGATAAGATTTTGGTCAATATCATAGCTAGAAAGTACCATTTTTAACCACTCGCACAAACATGTGTGACTTGGCGATACATTTGCCAATAACTGTTATTACGAGGAATCTGCGATTCGGTCACGGACACCAAAGTCAATAGAACCTATATAAAAAGACCAGAATTGTATTTACTATATCTAGCAATGAAAGTCGATGCCACTATTGCATCTAACCTAATACGTTAATAGTGAAGATATTCTGAAGTTATTAATAAGAAGGTTTTGCACCAAGATTCGCAGGCTGTTATACATAATTTTTATTAACATATAGGAAAAGTCTGATATGGTAAAATCGAAATAATCTTAACCTGATTTTTGAATGCTCCATCCACGTCAAAGCTAATGCTATCAGCGACAACTTCACCATCTGTTCTGACGTAATACACAACAATGCGTGCATTGGGCGCCATCTTATCGGTAATATGGATGCTGAAGCTGAGGGTATTAGTGTTTGTTCCGACCAGACCTCCTGTGGCCACAATTGAACCCCTAGACATAACCTGAAGGAGAAAATGTGCTGTGCTTATACAACAAATGTTATCCACAGTAACAAAAATAGAAAAGTACACCAATGAAAACAAAAAGAGGTATCTTAAAAATGACTCAATTTAATCTAAAATATGACCTGTAAACCAATAGTGTTAGAACTCTGCCATATCTATAGAGGGGAACATATAACTGTTACTCATGTTCGTCCGACCCCCCCCCCCCCCCTGTCGCAAAGTTTGTTTTCGCGTAGACACTTTTAAAGGACTTCACGTATTAAAACCAAATTTGATGTAAGGCTTTCCATAAAAAAGACCGTAATCGAATTAAATTTTTTTTACATTTTCCGACAAAACTGTAAGGAGTTATGGCCCCTGTTTTACTTGGAATTTTGCCCCTCAATTTCGTATGGACAAATTTCTGGTTGTCAAACATGTGCTTTACTTCCCGTTGATGAAAATAATACACAGAAAGTAATTATAAAATATTACCTTCTACCTCATCACAACGCAAACATGCTGGCAAATATAACCGAAAATACCGTTTTTCGACTTTTTTCTATCGACCCTAAATGATGAAATGTTCCAATGGATGATCATGGTGTAAAGAGAGAGGAAACTTCTCAAATAGCTCTCATGTGACGCATTTTCTCCTCATCTTGTACATTTTAGCTGATTAAGAAAACAATCGTTATAAACAACTAAATCAAATGCATATTGATCAACTATTTATTAAAATAAAACCAGTTGATGAAATTAAATAAATAAATAGATCATAGGAAATTGGACTTAGAACCATACCTGGTATATAGCGGATGAAACAGGCTCTGTAGATTTCAGCTCGAAGTTGGCAGGATGATCCGGCTGAAAGCAGAATAAGAAACTGAATAGATTATATCATTGGCACCGAAAAACAAGCAAAAAAAAAAAAAAAAAAAAAAAAAAAAAATCAAGTAATTAGATATTTTATGAAAAATGTTGTGCAGATAATGATAAAAAAAATATTTTTTTGAAACAAACATGTTTACAAGTGTTTTAAATTTTGTGAATAATCGACTAACTTAAACTTTCTGCGAGAGATGTGATACAATTTTACCGTACCAGAAAAAAATATGCTCTAATTAGTATAATATGCCATAACATTTCTAAAACATGAATTTATAAAAATGAAAAGTATATTAAAAGTACTCAAACAATGTTAAAGAAAATATACGGAATGAAAAAAAATCAACTGTTAAATATAATTGTTTTCATCAGCAGTAATTGATTTTGTGGATAGTGAGATACAGTAGGATATAATCTTTCAATATCCACATCTTACTATGCTTCACAAAAGGCCTAATCTACGCTGAACAAATTATGTTGACTTAAGATATTATATCATAACTTTACATTATGTCACTACAACTTAAATCTCAGTGAACCAAGGGTTTCCTCTTTCTTTTAACCGTTTATAATGTTGCATGTAAGAAGAATATTATAGATAAAGGAGTTTTCTGGGTTTTGTATGGAGCTTCCTTACATGTTTAAACCTCTGTAAGTTTGTATCATTCAGTTTAAATGACATTAAGTGACTCAAATATATTTGCACGAGAAAATAAGTTATAAAGGAAAAA
Organism: Margaritifera margaritifera; assembly: GCA_029931535.1. Classification (NCBI taxonomy): domain Eukaryota; kingdom Metazoa; phylum Mollusca; class Bivalvia; order Unionida; family Margaritiferidae; genus Margaritifera; species Margaritifera margaritifera. Next base: position 711,174 of record JAQPZY010001411.1, on the reverse strand, counting down.
CACAACAGGTCAAAAATATGCAACAAAGTTTAGAGAGGATCATCAATCATCACCATTTTGTTATATATATATATATATATATATATATATATATATATATATATATATATATATATATATATATATATATATACAAACAAATTGATAACAGCGTAAATTCAAAACAGTTTCCCAACGTTTTGAGCTAAACAAGCTCTTTGTCAGGGGGAGAAACAACTTACAAAACAAACACTAAACACAAAAGCCAAGAGAAATTAGAGAAATTATTGACTCCTACATGTTTGAATGGCAGGGGGAAACCTGCAAACAAGAGATAAAAAAGTAAGTAGAAATAATTGAAAAACAGTCTTAAATCGGGTAAACTACATATTTATTTTGTACTGGCGTCAGCCAAACAAAGTTGTATAAAAAATAAAAACGGGAACTACGTATGCTTCAAGATTTGTAAACTACGTACCCGCAGATTTGTTGAATGCAGGAAAAGCTGAATGTAATTGCTACTAGGGGAGTAGCTCTTGTCCAAGCTGAGGTAGGCCGTCACACCGTCGTAGTTGGCCTATCAAGAAAAAGTTATAAAATTTGTAATTGCAGTTTGGTTTTAATTATACACCTATTTAATAGAATAACTTTGATATGACTCTCAATACTTCAATACTGATGTTCAGTCCGTATTACAGTATTGCACACTAAGCTTGAACAATTTAGATGTTTTTCACTTATGTCCGTGCGTCGATATTTGATAATGTACCAAGTTCAATTTTCAAATGTTTCTATGTGATTTGAATTGAATTCAAACTGTATAAATAAAGGTACACAAAAATGGCATATGTAGTAAATACAAAACAATATTCTTACGTTGTATAAAAGTGATAAGAAAGAGCAAATCGCTGGACTTTTTTTTAAAACATACGTTATAAAATAACATACATTACGGAAGAAAGTAAAAATTCATGTTTATAAATGATTTGCAAATATGCTTTTCTATTTACATTAACTTTAGGCGACTTTGTCAAAAAGAGTGAGTGGAAAGTGGCTGATAAGTACTGTCATAAAATAATCTGACAGAAAAAAAAACTAGCGATGGACCTCAATCACAAATTACATAGTATACATACCACTTCATCCATGGATTATACAGTATACATATCACTTCATCCATGGATTATACAATATACATACCACTTCATCCATGGATTATACAGTATACATATCACTTCATCCATTGATTATACAGTATACATACTACTTCATCCATGGATTATACAGTATACATACTACTTCATCCATGGTTTATACAGTATACATACCACTTCATCCATGGATTATACAGTATACATACTACTTCATCCATGGATTATACAGTATACATACCACTTCATCCATGGTTTATACAGTATACATACCACTTCATCCATGGATTATACAGTACACATACCACTTCATCCATGGATTATACAGTATACATATCACTTCATCCATGGATTATACAGTATACATATCACTTCATCCATGGATTATACAGTATACATACCACTTCATCCATGGATTATACAGTACACATACCACTTCATCCATGGTTTATACAGTATACATATCACTTCATCCATGGATTATACAGTATACATACCACTTCATCCATGGATTATACAGTATACATATCACTTCATCCATGGATTATACAGTATACATACCACTTCATCCATGGATTATACAGTATACATATCACTTCATCCATGGATTATACAGTATACATACCACTTCATCCATGGATTATACAGTATACATACCACTTCATCCATGGATTATACAGTATACATATCACTTCATCCATGGATTATACAGTATACATATCACTTCATCCATGGATTATACAGTATACATACCACTTCATCCATGGATTATACAATATACATACCACTTCATCTATGGATTATACAGTATACATATCACTTCATCCATGGATTATACAATATCCTTACCACTTCATCCATGGATTATACAGTATACATATCACTTCATCCATGGATTATACAGTATACATACCACTTCATCTATGGATTATACAGGATACATAAAACGTCATCCATGGATTACATAGTATACATAAGACGTCAGTCATGGAACACACATTATACATACAATGTCAGCCATGGAACACACAGTGTACGTACAACGTCAGCCATGGAATACACAGTATACATACAACGTCAGCCATGGAATACACAGTATACATACGATATAAAGAATTTATATGTTCATCAACAATGTGAGCTCAGTCAAAAATATTTTATTTTTGCGGTAAAATCAGACATGTATGCAAAGAGAGAGAGAGAGAGAGAGAGAGAGAGAGAGAGAGAGAGAGAGAGAGAGATGCATTCCTCTCTATACTCACATCAAGATTGATGTGTGTAGCGTTGTCAGGGATGTCCACTTGTATCGCCACAATGCCAGGGTCAGGCAGTGTATAATTGCTGGACGGAAGGTTGTAGGACTGTTGTTGCGGATAGTAGTATGGGTAGGGTGTTGGAGTAACTGCTGGGAGTTCGTAGGTTACCCTCGTATTGACGGAGACTTGGTGTTTAGCTCCAACCAAGGGCCGATCATCCTGTTCTACCACTCGCAACTGTATGAACGAATATAAATCAGTTATCCAGGTTTCAGTTTTTCACTAAATTTCTTAATTTCTCTTCAAATTGAGAATATGTTATTACATTGTCCATGATACCTCTGACAAGAATAAGATTTTGCTCACAGGTAGAGATAGTAAAATGAACGGAAAATATATACGTACTTAGTATGGAGTTTATAATTTCAACATCTGGAAATCTTTCTTTTTATTTCAAGAGGAAACATAGTTGTGGGAAATCCTCAAATTTTCCTCAGCGATCAAATAAAAATCTTTTAAACAGATTTGTGGATATTATGAATGTATTTAAGATTATTGATGGTTAGTGAAACTGAGGCCAGAACTGACATACAATGAAAACAATCAAGTGACAGTTTTTCAACATACAGTCAAATCTGCCTAAAAGGTCACTTGCATTAAGCAATCACCTGTCTTAAACAATCACTTTATCTGGGTCCATTACACCATATTACCAGAGAAGTAAATCTCTTTTAAACAGCCACCTGTATTAGGATTGTCACGGAATTGTATGGTTTATATCAATATGTATATGTGATCAAAAATGTATTCGGGTTTCGTTTCCGACTAGAGCGTTACTCGGGGGTTGTTTATCTTTTCGGCTCTAGTTATTTTGAAATACTGAGCGCGATTCACCCCATGCTGCACGTGCAAATTGCCTGCAGTGAAAACTCACGGACCTAGCTGCTGCGCATATCTGTCACAGCTAGAGTACATATAGAGCGGATTCTCTATAAACAAATTACACTCCGATGAGTCTTGTCAGAAAGCTTACCTCTTTACGGGAGCAAAACTTCAGCTGTAGAGGTATGTGAAATTTAAGATTGTATTCTTTATCACTATTCGTTTTATATGACAAAATTGTTTCATATATTAGATGTTTTAGAATTTATTCTAAATTCTACAGAGAGTCAATACCTAGGTCATACAACGCCATGATATTAGAAATCCTATAGGCTGGTTCAAGTTAGCTATTTGTTGTAACTGAACAGACGGGTATTATTTAATTATACGCGGCATGCATTGAATGATTAATGTAATGTGTAACGAGGCGTAATTCATGTGCGCGCATGCGCAACATATATCAATACAAAAGTACTAACCGTGTCATATGTACTACACGGTTTAGTTGTTATACTTTTAGCTGTTCCTTATGTATGGTTTGGTGGTGTGTGAAGTCACAGAACTCTGTGTGGTTTCGTGTGACGTGTACGCTGTGTCTGGTGACGTTGTTTCGGAAGAGTGTACTGGTTTTCTCGATGCGAGGGACCAAGGCTTCTCGATCAACGGGTCTGTGTTAATGTGAAGGCTCTCGAGGGACCCTTCAACAGACTGGGAGGGGTGGACCATGCGTGGTGGCTCCTTGACCATGGACTAGAGCGGGTGGAACCGTAGATACGTCTTGGTAGTCAAACGGACGCCACGATAGTTATATTTATTGCGTGTTCCATTTGATTGTTATCTCAATATTGCTATCTGTGCAAAATTACATTCATTCCCATTTCAATATCGCTATATGTGTGATAGATTCATAATTTCATACATCCCCATTTCAATATCGTTATATGAACGACATATTCATAATTTCATACATCCCCATTTCAATATCGTTATATGAACGACGGATTCATGAATTCATATTCCGACATCGCTTGTTAAATTGATAAATTGACGAGTTAACAGATTGATGGATAAATGAGTATTCTATTGATAAGTGCATAAATCACATGCTTTGGTCACCCTTGGTACTTAATAAGACCTTGTTTATATTGGGGTGTAAATCATATACTCTTATTTGTCGATTTGTGATAGGATGCTATTCACGTTTGTTTAAAATTCCATTTGTTAAATCCATCGTTGATTTTTCTCGTTGAGTTACTTGTTGTTGATAGTTCCATGTTAGGAACTTTATAATTTTCCTTATCTTTTTGTTATAATGGTGTCAGATTTGTTCATCTTTAAATTGCGTTTATAAATAAACATCTTATTAACGCAGTTGCTTTCGGTGTCTTCACTAATCCAGTCCAAACCCGGCTTCATCCTGTGACAAATGGTGTCAGAAGTGGGATCATTGGATTAGTGGGAACACGGACGTTAGTTTGCATAGGTCTTGACTCCGGTAAGATTTTTTTTAGTTATTTATTTCAGATTGTGACCTTCCTGACAAGAACTAATTCAGGCGGGTGAGTGAATACCTCACTCATATTTTGTTTTATTTACCATTTGTTTGTCATATATACATATTGCATATATTTGGAGAAGGGATATACGGTTGGTTCGTGTAGTCCTAAAAATTGTATGTGTTATATGATAGTGCACTTAGGATTGGTGATCTTATCAACAGTATTTATCATGTCGTCACTCAAAGATCTAGTGGAGTTGGGCAAACAGTTTGGGTATGAGGGGGAGGCCCTTAGAAAATTCGTTCAGGAGGAGCAGTCTCGGGAAAGGGATCAAAGATTAAAGGAGAGAGATATAGAAAGGGAAAAGTTAGAACTGGAGAAGCAGGCTGATAGGGAAAGAAGGGAATATGAGAAGGAGAAGATAGAATTAGAGAAGCAAGCGGAGAAGGAAAAGTTAGAATTAGACAAGCAAGCCGAGGAAAGAAAGATAGCATTTAAAAGGGAGAAAATGCTATTTGAGGAAAAGAAGATAGAACTAGAGAAGCAGGCAGAGAAGGAAAGGATAGGTTGGGAAAGGGAAGCAGAAAGGGAAAGAATAGAGAGGGAGAAACAAGCAAAGTTAGAAGCCATTGAGTTAGAAGACAGGAATATGGAGAAAGAACATAGAAGGAAATTTGAATTATTAGAGGTTAAGAAAGATGGTCAACAAGAATCAAAGTTAAGAGGCCCTAAATTACCCCCTTTCGAAGACGACAAAGATAACTTAGATAGTTATTTACATAGGTTTGAGCGATATGCTACCATCCAAAAGTGGAAAAAAGATGATTGGTCGCTCCATCTCAGCGCGTTACTTAAAGGTAAAGCGCTAGATGTATATTCGCGTCTACCCGTGGACGAGGCATTGAACTATGACGCGTTAAGAGAGGCACTCCTTAAGAGATACGAGTTGACAGAACAAGGGTTCCGCAAAAAATTTAAATATAGTAAACCCGAGAAAGGCGAGACATTCACCCAGTTCGCCAGTAGGACGGGGAATTATTTCCAGCGTTGGGTAGAATGTGGTAAGATCCAAAAAACGTTTGAGGGTCTTACCGATTTTTTACTTAGGGACCAGCTGTTAAACACTTGTGGTAGGGAATTGTACTTGTTCCTGAGGGAAAAGTCCTTCAATAATATCTCTGATATGGCTACTCAGGCAGACCATTTCGCCGAAGCTCGGGGAGGTACCCAGAATGTGATATCAAGGGATAACAAGGGAGGTAATCAAGCTAAAGATCAGAGACCCAGAGAACCCGAGAAACTTGGTACACATAAAGGTGGAAACTTTCAATCTGGGAAGGGTACGAATCGTAGGGATAGACAATGTTTTACCTGTAAGGAATGGGGTCACATCACGCCCGATTGTCCGAAAAGGAAGGGGTTTGTCCAGAGGGTCGCGGTTGCTATCGAAAGCAGAGCATGGTCAGGGGGCGGTAAGCGCGATGATTTTCCGCGTGATAATTCAGGGACTAATAACGTGAATACGGTGTACGAATCCGCAGCGCGTGCGCAGATCGGTCGTGATGTTATTCAGTCGATCGGCACTTGTCTTTTTCCCGAGGCGAGAGTACCGACTGCTACTGGTACCGCCAACGGTCAAGAAGTCACGGTCTTACGCGACACCGGGTGCACGGGCGTCGTAGTAAAGCGGAGTCTCGTTAGGGATGACCAAATGCTTGGTTGGAAGTCCCCGTGCATGTTATTAGATCAAACGATTGATCGCGTTCCCGTCGCGAGAATAGAAATCGAGACGCCTTTTCTGACCGGAACCGTAGAAGCTCTGTGTATGGAAAATCCCATATACGACTTAACTATCGGAAATGTCGAGGGATCCAGACTCCCAACTCTCTCTGATTTCCGGTTTCCCGTTGTACAAACGGCCGAAACTAGGGCGCAGGCGCAGGCGGAGAAAACGCCACTACGTACGTTGAAACTTCCGGAAGCCGTGACCGATATCTCGCGCGATGAATTTACGCGTGAGCAAGGGCATGACGTGTCCTTGAGCGCGACCGCGGAGAGGATCGTGTCCGGTACCGCGAAACATTGTAAAGGCGGGGCAAGTTTGAAATTTATACGTAGGGAAGGTTTAATGTACAGGCAATTTACCACGTTGGATGGTAGAAGGTATTTCCAACTGGTTGTCCCCCAGAAATTCAGGTCCCGTATACTCAGAGTAGCGCACGAGTCCGGTAGTGCAGGTCACTTGAGTAGGAAGAGGACGACTGACAAAGTGTTAAGAGAATTTTATTGGCCAGGTGTAAATAGTGACGTAGCACGATTCTGTCGTTCGTGTGATTTATGCCATAAAACTGTTGAAAAGGGCGTTTTGAACGTCGTATGTATTGCGGTCATAGAAGACGAGTCGAGTGACCCCAACACAGAAATTCCCCTCGAGTACCCCATGGTTGTAGGAAATGAGGGAATAGATATGGTCAGCGTGTGCCCGGAATTACCTGAAGGTCAGCGTCAGCAAGTCAGGGAAATTTTAAGTAAGTACCCAGACGTATTTACAGATCGACCAGGTAATACTGGATTAATAACGCACGAAATAAACTTGAATACCTCGGAGCCAATCAGAATAAAGGGATATCCAATACCCTTTAACGCACGGGAGACAATCGATGAGGAAGTAGGTAAAATGTTAGACCTGGGAGTGATTGAACCCTCAAACTCCCCCTATTCTTCCCCCGTGGTATTGGTTAGAAAGAAAGACGGAACTAATCGATTTTGTATAGACTTTCGACAACTAAATAAAGTCACCGTGTTTGAGGCTGAACCGATGCCAGACATGGAGGGCTTGTTTTCAAAATTGGCAGGGCACCAGTACATTTCTAAATTAGATCTAACAAAAGGTTATTGGCAGGTGCCCATCGCTGAAAATGCTCGCGTATTAACGGCATTCGCGACCCTTAAAGGTTTTTTCCAGTTTAAGGTTATGCCTTTTGGTTTGGTTAACGCCGGTGCGTCGTGCGTGCGTCTTATGCGAAAATTGTTGAAAGGCATGGACAACGTAGATAGTTTTGTCGACGATATTCTAGTATATACACATACCTGGGAAGAGCATGTTAGGGCATTAGTCGATCTGTTTGACAGACTCCGCAAGGCAAATCTCACAGCGAGACCCTCCAAGTGTATCATTGCATATTCTAACTTGGAATGCTTGGGCCATCTAGTAAGTGGGTCAGGGCAGTTAAAACCCCACCCTGATAAAATTGACGCGATTAAAGACGCTCCTAGGCCAGAAACCAAGAAACAGATACGATCGTTTCTTGGATTGATAGGTTTTTATAGGAAGTTCGTTCCAAATTTCGCCGCTATAGCTAGTCCATTGACGGATTTGACTAGGAAAGGGCAGCCAAATAAAGTTTCTTGGGGTTTATGCCAAGAGAAAGCTTTTAACGCCCTTAAGGCGAGATTGATCAGTGCACCGATCCTAAAGTTGCCAGAATTAAATAGATCGTTCATATTGAGAACTGATGCATCCGACACGGGCTTAGGAGCAGTTTTGCTACAGGAGCAAGACGGGGTAAAGTTACCCATAGCGTATGCTAGTAGGAAATTGCTGCCTAGGGAGCAAAACTACTCCGTGATCGAAAAGGAGTGCTTGGCACTGGTGTGGGGTGTAGGTAAATTCCACACGTACCTTTTCGGAAGGGAATTTGTCCTTGAAACGGACCATCAGCCTCTCATATATTTGAACAAGGCAAAAGTTGCCAACGCAAGATTGATGCGTTGGGCATTGACTCTGCAGCCATATCGTTTCCGGATCGAAGCAATCAGAGGGTCGGAAAATGTAGGGGCCGATTATTTAAGCAGAGTGTGATTTGCAGTTTTTTTTTCCTACCATGATATTCTAGTAATGTAAATAATACGTTTCAGTTTGTATTTTTGCAAAATTCCGTGATTTTCTAAAAGTGCTTCCACTTTTTTTTTAAGGGGGGAGGTATTGTCACGGAATTGTATGGTTTATATCAATATGTATATGTGATCAAAAATGTATTCGGGTTTCGTTTCCGACTAGAGCGTTACTCGGGGGTTGTTTATCTTTTCGGCTCTAGTTATTTTGAAATACTGAGCGCGATTCACCCCATGCTGCACGTGCAAATTGCCTGCAGTGAAAACTCACGGACCTAGCTGCTGCGCATATCTGTCACAGCTAGAGTACATATAGAGCGGATTCTCTATAAACAAATTACACTCCGATGAGTCTTGTCAGAAAGCTTACCTCTTTACGGGAGCAAAACTTCAGCTGTAGAGGTATGTGAAATTTAAGATTGTATTCTTTATCACTATTCGTTTTATATGACAAAATTGTTTCATATATTAGATGTTTTAGAATTTATTCTAAATTCTACAGAGAGTCAATACCTAGGTCATACAACGCCATGATATTAGAAATCCTATAGGCTGGTTCAAGTTAGCTATTTGTTGTAACTGAACAGACGGGTATTATTTAATTATACGCGGCATGCATTGAATGATTAATGTAATGTGTAACGAGGCGTAATTCATGTGCGCGCATGCGCAACATATATCAATACAAAAGTACTAACCGTGTCATATGTACTACACGGTTTAGTTGTTATACTTTTAGCTGTTCCTTATGTATGGTTTGGTGGTGTGTGAAGTCACAGAACTCTGTGTGGTTTCGTGTGACGTGTACGCTGTGTCTGGTGACGTTGTTTCGGAAGAGTGTACTGGTTTTCTCGATGCGAGGGACCAAGGCTTCTCGATCAACGGGTCTGTGTTAATGTGAAGGCTCTCGAGGGACCCTTCAACAGACTGGGAGGGGTGGACCATGCGTGGTGGCTCCTTGACCATGGACTAGAGCGGGTGGAACCGTAGATACGTCTTGGTAGTCAAACGGACGCCACGATAGTTATATTTATTGCGTGTTCCATTTGATTGTTATCTCAATATTGCTATCTGTGCAAAATTACATTCATTCCCATTTCAATATCGCTATATGTGTGATAGATTCATAATTTCATACATCCCCATTTCAATATCGTTATATGAACGACATATTCATAATTTAATACATCCCCATTTCAATATCGTTATATGAACGACATATTCATAATTTCATACATCCCCATTTCAATATCGTTATATGAACGACGGATTCATGAATTCATATTCCGACATCGCTTGTTAAATTGATAAATTGACGAGTTAACAGATTGATGGATAAATGAGTATTCTATTGATAAGTGCATAAATCACATGCTTTGGTCACCCTTGGTACTTAATAAGACCTTGTTTATATTGGGGTGTAAATCATATACTCTTATTTGTCGATTTGTGATAGGATGCTTTTCACGTTTGTTTAAAATTCCATTTGTTAAATCCATCGTTGATTTTTCTCGTTGAGTTACTTGTTGTTGATAGTTCCATGTTAGGAACTTTATAATTTTCCTTATCTTTTTGTTATAATGGTGTCAGATTTGTTCATCTTTAAATTGCGTTTATAAATAAACATCTTATTAACGCAGTTGCTTTCGGTGTCTTCACTAATCCAGTCCAAACCCGGCTTCATCCTGTGACAAGGATGCTAATGAGGATGCTAATGTTTTCATTTCTCAGAGATGGCTTGTTAAAAAGAGTTTGAATGTTATTTAAATATTACGTACGTCGATTTATGGACAACAATTACATTCGCTTCACTAAGAATACAACGCAGAAAGTAAAACAATTCAAAACCACAATCAAGACTTGCAACGGTAAAGTTCATACAAGTACACAATTTGGATACTCATTTTCTCGACCGTTTTAGCAAGAAATTGTTTGACATTATACAGTATTTTTGTCTTAACAACATTTGGTAAAGAATTTTAATAATTTGCCAATCAATACTATCTGTAATTATAAAACGAGAGACTGTAGGCATGGCCCATGGAGATTAATATAACAAGATGTTTGAAAATGTCTTGCTGTGAACAAATCTATAAGAAAATACAACACGTATACCAATTTGCAAATTTTCATTCAAATGAGATATACTTCGTCAATACGGATTTAAAAAACCAAAAATTACCTGGTTCAGATGCTAGCAACAATGGATATAAAATAACTTACGTAAGCGGTGAAGGGAAGACCTGGCTTGAATGTCTTTGGGTTGGATTGCAAAAACTCCATCTTGACAGACTTTTCATAAAACTGGACTGTGCTAGATCCGTTCCTAGTGATTTTGTTCAGGCTCTCAGTAACATTGGCTTCCACCACTAAAGATTGACCACTCATGGATTGAGAAATGGTCTTGATGTGAGCCAGCGGGATGATCAGAGTTGCCTCCCCAGTGATCTTAAAATTACACGAACGCCTCGTTTAGAGACCCAAAGAACGGTAGAGGTAAATAACTGCCTTGTAACCCGGATGTCCCAGGTTCAGGGTTATCATACAGAAATGTGATGCCTACAAAGGCCACATAATGCAAATCATTCTAAATTATCTCTTCTTCTTTAAAATAAGCTAAAATCAGATAAACAAAATATTTTGCTCTGACAATGTATTTGGATTGACTCATTGATTAATGTAATACCTAAGCTTAGAAAGAAAAAGTTTAAATATTAGAACTTCATTAATAAATATGACGCACATTTTCCTCGCAAACATGATATCTTGCTTAGAGTTATCAAAAATGTACTGCACTGTTACTTACGTCTGCTGTAAGATGCACCATAGGTTCATCACCTTGGTAATTCCATGGCTTGTACCAATACTTTAATTTGGCTAGAACCGAGACGGTGCCTTTAACGGGCTTCCCATAGGTATACCTGAAATGATGATGACATTTATTTATTTATTTATTTATTTATGCATCATGTTTTTTTTCTCCATTTCTTATATTAACGTGCTTTACAATTGATTCCTTTACAGATGGTATAGATTCTAAGTGCGATAACAAAAGTTAAAATAAGTTTGAGGTTGTAAAACAGTAACTGTAACTCCATCGCCACAACGTATGATGTATTTGTTTTACCAGTAACCTCAGTTCAAGGGGAAGAACAACATATTTTTCCTACTACTAGCAGTTCACTCAAAGACTCTGAAATATTCCCTTGTGAGATATACATTTTTCCACATTCGTATGATGACAAACACAAATATTTCATTTTTAGACTTTTTTCTCTTTATATGTTTGAAGCAGTTTTGAAAACTATTTAAATCCCTTGCATAATATGACTTACGTGGCTTTAACTTTAGCGGTGATGGAATTTTCTGATGAGAGGGCATATGGCGGAAGCTCAACTGTCACCTCAAACTTTGGCAGCACTGTAATTTATCAAAATATTTTATTAACTTATTGAAAAAAACAGAAACAATATTTACAAATAAAAATCGGGAAAACTAAAATTTTAATATTATTATTCAGACATTTAGATGTGCAACAGATTTTGCAAACGAAATATTAAAGATGAATGCACAATGAACGACCTTAGAAATGATGTAGGGAAAAGCAAATTAATAACTACAGGTCTTTAAAGATATGTAGTCATAGACAAAACAAACAAATGAAAACAAAACACGTTTTAGCCATTACAATTTACTTTATTTGATGTTGGAGATCCAGAAATAACGTTTAAATCTTTGAACATGTAGGGGAACACAGAAATTCACAATTAAACGATTTCTCCATCGCTTTTAGTCATGATTATGATTGTGATGAGAGTTGGTACTTAACAATTTTGTTATTACTATATTTATTCAGGAGTTTTATTTTATTATTTCCTCCCTATAAACATGTACCGTTATACGATGCTGTATGGGTGACACTGAATATTAAATAGTTCAGTCACTGACAATTTGCATGATTCATGTTGAAAACAAATTATAAAATGTTAATACTTGAAGCCAACCTTTTGTTGTTTGGAGTCCGTTTTGAGGCATTTTGTTCATGGCACCTCCTCATTCATTACATAAATGTATACTACAGTCTTTACATACTTTAAGATCTATTCATCATTATGTAGAAAGAGATAGGAGTAGAAGGAAAAGAAGAAGAAGCAAACTGAAATGAGCATAAATATGGAAATACAAGCTTGAACAACATACATGAGGGCAGATATATTTACAGATGGGAAAAAAAACAGTTCCAAAATGTATGTCACTACCGTAGCGATAAAAGTAATATCGCCACAGAGGTGATATAAATTTTCTCCCACTGATACATTTCAGTATCTCATATAAACTAGTATATATATATATATATATATATATATATATATATATATATATATATATATATATATATATATATATATAGTGAAACCTCTCTAAACCGAACACTGATGTGACCAAATTTTGGGGCCGATTTATGGTGGTGGTCGTTAAACAATGGTTTCATTAGTCTATAAAGAGTGTGCATCAGGTGATCGGGATACAGAGGGGTTGACTTAGGGAAGTTTCACTGAAATTTCACACTTTTCAAAAACACTTTGTGGTAAAACAATGTTGGTTGGAACCTGAGGATAGTGACGGAAATCCGTTTCGATTCTTTAGCAACAAGCAACATGATATGGAAAAGTAAGCACAAACTATAGCACAGCCAGCCCCTTGTCAGGGGATTGTGAAATACAAAACTAATCACTACCAAAATACTTACCATAATGAGCCACTGTAAATACCTTCTCTGTCGAAAATCCCTGAAACATAACATTATCTTTCGTATATTTTTATTTTCTTTGTTGAAGTTCTTTCATGTGATTGCAACCGATAGTAATCCAGTTCTATTCAATTTAAAGGCCACAAGCCTTGAACGATTTGTATTGACCCCATGGATTGTATATATATATATATATATATATATATATATATATATATATATATATATATATATATATATATATATATATATATATATATATATATATATATATAACCTACTTAGCATTGTGGGTTTTTTTTTTCTTTGAGCGGCGTTAGGACGCTTTCTGTTGATTAAATGTTTAGATCATATTGACTTAAATAACTTGGTAGCTTGAATACAACATTAGCATCTGCTGATTTAACATGAAGTTATCCGGCTCCCAAAATACTTCCAGAAAATTTTGACCTAAATTCAAATTCATGATCCAAAAGCCAAAGAAGCTCATCGATAGACTTTAGCTTCACAAGAACAGATTATTTTTTATTTATATCTATATTTGTCGTTTTAAATGGTTTCTCCCTCGTTAATCTACTCCTCCACGGCTGAATATATTTTTGTTCTTTTCTTAACAATGTTTGCCACAAATAAAACCCCAATAAAGTCATAAATAGCTCATTAAGTTGTTTCCTTTTAGTTCATTTCTTTTTAATAGATATAAAGTTAGGATTTATGACATATCCATAATTCTCTCCATGTGTTGTATAATTCTGAGTTAACACATAGAAGCTCAACAATTATATAAGTATGCATGACTTCTCCGTGCCAGTATGTTTAGCTATTTGACATCCTGACTCCGTGACAGTATGTTTAGTTATTTGACATCGTAGTTAAGGATAGATTATTGTATTTTCATTCAATACCATGTGTTTTGTTGCATTTATCCTGGCAGAGAGAGAAAGAGAGAGAGAGATAAAGAGAGAGAATGAAGTAGTATGTATATATATATATATATATATATATATATATATATATATATATATATATATATATATATATATAATCCACTATTGCTTGTTATTATTTGTTTTGTATTTCCTACTTTGCTCTGCGAAGAACCAATTGTTTTATAAGAAAAAAAGATCTGAAGATCATATGCACATTGCGAAAATAACTCTCATTTAAAAGAAGGAATCGTTTGTTTAATATTGTGTTTAAAAAGATACTTAATCTCTTTGAAATTTAAAAATACAGCAGTTTTACAACTCTTTTGTAACAATTAGAAAAGAACTGTACAGTTTTTACATGTATATAGCGAACTTACATTCTCGTGCTTCGTTACATCCATGCTAGCCACTTTTCTCTTTTCTTTATAGTCTCCCCTCCATTTTCTTTTTTACCGAGTGTATTGCTAATGAAACTGATCGTATGAAGGCTATTATTTCAAAAGAAAAATAAATAGTCTCAAATGGTCGAACTCAATGAAATCTTACATGTGATTCCACTTTCAATTTCCAGTCTCCAAGTACAGGGTGGGTGTCCATGACCATCAAATTAGTGATGACTCCAGATGTATCCTTCACGTTAAGCCATTGCTTTATCTTGTTACTGTTTGAATCCTGTTTTTTGTGTTAAAAAAGAAACAGCCAAATTATTATACAGAAGTCAAATGGAAATATGCCCATTCATTTCCAACCGTATTGACTCAAACCACCGCTCGTCACTCTTTCTACATGTGAATGCATCTGTATCTACCCAACTAGTAACATACTTCAAACTCTTACCACATACATGTACTATATATATATATATATATATATATATATATATATATATATATATATATATATATATATAATGATTATTGCAATATGACTTTTAGAAAAAAGCTCAGGCGTTTTTAATATCGAGCTAAATCATGCGTGACTGGTGTTAAGGTATATAAGAGGTATCCATAAAAACACATGAAGCATTAGATCTTACGGTTCATTAAACAAATCAGCCAATAGCGTCATTGTGATATGTAGAGTGGTATATTAGTGCCCATGGCATAAGAATTTTCTCAAACTCATCGAAACTTCCAATATAATTTATCGTCAGAGCTCATACAAGATTACATAAACACACAGAGACACTCTATATTCATATATATATATATATATATATATATATATATATATATATATATATATATATATATATATATATATATATCTTCTATGTGTCACTGGTAAATTATTAATTTAACGACACCATTAAAAATGATGAATCCCAGTAAATACCAGGTACCGGTATATGACTGACATTTATTATAAAATAAAAGTGCAGACATCAATAAAGTTTAGAATACACTTTAAAAAAACTAGAATTGTTGTTGGCATTTGGTGAAACAGTATTGGAATTATAGTATGGATGCAATTATTTTTTTGTAATTAATTAATCATGGAAAGTAGGTCCCATCCACAAAATTTTGTTGCATAAGTAATGTTTTTCCTAAGATGCAGACTTAGTGTAAGTTTGAAATCGTCCCGTGCTGGAGTATATGAATTACAGTCCATGTATGAAATTTGGACAGGAATTTTTGCAATTTTGAATAAATCCTTAAGAGTAGATAAAAGCAGCCTATTTTTGGTGAGCTATATCCATTCAGTTTTAAGATGCACCCATAGTGTAAGTTTCATGGCAATGGATGAAAAGGTATTAGAGTAAAAGCCCGGACACGACTTTAACCGATTTTTATAACTCTTGAAATGTAGGTCACATCGACCCAGTTTTTGATGCGCAACACATATTTATATCAGCATGCATCCACAATGTAAGATTGGTGTCAATAGGTAAGGTAGTCAAAAAAGCTTTGGCCTGGACAAAGACGACGGATGAATGGACGAACGGACGGACAAAAAAAAAACATTATACCGCCCGCCGTGTCTCGAAGCTGGAGTATAGAAAATGTCATTGTCTTTCAATGTTAAGGGAGAACAACGCAGGGATAATGGTACTCACATATATGCTAATGTTCATGAGACCAGTGTAGACAGTCAAGTTAGGGTACACTCCAAAGGTACGGAAATTAACTGAAAGAGATATTTAAAAAAGACTTTTACAGTTGCATTAAATTACATTTTTTCTGAACATATTTGACAAGAGTTTTAATATAATGATGAATATCCTGTATTTTGTACTTGACATCACCCCAAACCATTCATATATACACACATACATATATACAGACAGACATACAGGCAGATATGCATAACATAACATACAACAAAAACATAGACAGACAGAAAGACGTAAATATAATAAGATAGATAGACAAATAGACAGACAGATACATACATACATACATACATACATACATACATACATACATACATACATACATACATACATACATACATACATACATACAAAGCTTGTTCCATTTACTATTTGTAAATTATGCGATTTTGTTTAGTATGTCTAATATTTGACATAAGTACATAAGAGAACAATCTGTATTGTGACCTGTTCAAGTATGTTTACCTGTCTGTCCGGGTTTATACATGGCCTTGTCGGTCTGGATGAAGAGGGACATGCTCTTACTCTCAAATACCAAGTCCGTCTCGTTATAGAAGGTTGCACCCCCGGACCCCTGTACGGTCAACATGTAGGCCCCGGAATGCACGCTGGATGGGACCTGGGTGTGATATGTGTTCATAGGATATATATATATATATATATATATATATATATATATATATATATATATATATATATATATATATATATATATATATATATATATATATATAACGTATCATCTATACAGTCTTTATACTTTTGAGGGAAGTACTTGTATTTAGGTACATATCGATTCACTGATCATCTTAAATACAGCAAACCGCTACTCGTAAAATTACATCTTATAGGCCAACACCCTTCTTAAACCGTCACTTAAGTAGTTGCCAAGAAAATATAGATATATAGATTGATAGATGGATGAACTAATAGGTAGGTTGTTAGGTAGAAAAAGAGATAATATGTCGAAACCACACTAAATGTCTAAATATATTCATTTTACTGGCAATGATACTTTCAGAAAAGAGCCAGCAAATGTCGCAAATGCCGGTAAGTGTCACGGTATCGCATTTGCCGGCATTTAAATCACTTAATGATGCTATAGTGCAGATTGTGAAAGCTGAAACCGCAGTACTGCCAGAAAATATCACAATTTCTACATATGAAGTTTACGGGTCTTTGTGACATTTACCAGCCTTAATGTCGCCAGTAAAAATGTGAAATTTAACGGCGACTTTGCATGCGATGTCAATGTTAACTCTCACTGTGACATTTACTGTTATTTTTGACATGTACAGGCTCTTCAGAGCTGTGTTGATAGTCGCTACAACGGTCTGATGCATGCATAGAACCGCTAATTGTAATATATACGCCATCTGTATCAAGTATATTCTTAATAAAGTCTACGATGCAAATGCTAACTGTTACAGTAGTAAAAAGAAATGACCATAATACGTAGAAAAAAAAGTACATGAAACCTTCAAATATTATCTGTAATATCTACTGCTCCTAGTACCAACTAAATATAACTTAATTTAAACACAGGGACTCGTATCGTTGCTTATAATTTACCTATAAATAATGAATGTAGTATATACAATAACAAAACTGAGGACAATTCTCCCACTTCGACCAATTTATGAATCGACATTGATGATATCTCAAGCTACGCTTTGAGTAGCGTGATGAATTTAGCACTGATGTTCAGCTCAGATATTCGGCTTTTCATGCCTACATCAAATTCGACTTACTTTTCTGCCTTTAAGTTATCCATCGACATGGCCATAATCGCGCCCTATTGACATGACGCTGCAACGAGCTGAATGGAATTCTGCGCTTTCATTGGTCGACCGAAAATGACGTACTGTTGCTATTTCTGACTTCATTTTGACTGACAAATGATTTCACTGTCATTTATATAAAATAACACTATCTGAATCATGAACATATACTCCTGACTGTGAATTGACCCCTTCGGAAAAACGGAGAATGCTTCGCCTGCTCATTTGCATATCTACTTCTTTCAAAATGGCGTTTTGTTTTGAATAATTTCTCAGCAATTTAAACAAGACTCACAAATCTTGAGAATCCATTTAGAGGTTTTTCTCTTTTTAGTATCAGCAGCCATATTAGTCGCCGGGCATAATTTGAACAAGCTTTTTAAGGCTTTAAGGGTCTACTATCCACGATGCTTTCTGTCAAATTTGAAATATATATATATATATATATATATATATATATATATATATATATATATATATATATATATATTAATGGTGACGATAAGTTACAGCAGACTAGCCTCATTTGCAACAAAGTCTTTTGAGCTATATTTTAGACGAAGTCATTTCAAGAAGTTTCTATATTTAGTAATGGCGGTGGATCGGCTTGATTTTTGCCTGCTTGCTGGATTCGCGACCGGAAGAGTGCGCGTTCGAATCATGCCAAGACCAGTCCTGGTCGGCCATCTTGGTGTGTTCCTTGCCAAGGCACATTACTCCTATTGCCTTAGCAAGATATAACCTTTCATGTCTTGATATTAAAAAAAAATAGCAACCTAGAATGTGTGCATAGGTCATGGATGCCCCTGCTTTTCCCTCTTTTGTCGTTTTGAAAAATTTCATAGTGATTGAAATAAGGCTCATAAGTATATTGTGAAAATTGGATGTAAAATGGTAAAGTTATAGGGAGTTAAATTTATATATGTAATATAGCAAATTCTGTGTTTTGCATTACTCAGGTGTGCAAGCTGTTGTTTGGTCGCCCAATTATACAACGATTGACACCTAGCTGGTGGTAGAATTGGTTAGTGGTCCATTGGAATCCCTGTTACGCGATAGTTAACTGCCATATGCCACCCTTGACTGAGGGGTCACTTACGGTTGCTGCTTTTACTACAGTTAGCATTTGCATGGTCGACATTGAATGTAATTGTGACAATTACTGTATATGTTACAGATAGCTGTTCTAGATTTAACAAACGAGACAAAGTTAGACATCGATGCACTTTGGGGTATTTAGTGTGTAATGTACTAGTAGAGTATACAAATAGAACATGATTATTTACTAGAAGAGTATACAAATAGAACAGGATTATATACTAGAAGAGTATACAAATAGAACAGGATTATATACTAGAAGAGTATACAAATAGAACAGGATTATATACTAGAAGAGTATACAAATAGAACAGGATTATATACTAGAAGAGTATACAAATAGAACAGGATTATATATTAGAAGAGTATACAGATAGAACAGGATTATATACTAGAAGAGTATACAAATAGAACAGGATTATATATTAGAAGAGTATACAAATATAACAGGATTATATACTAGAAGAGTATACAAATAGAACAGGATTATATACTAGAAGAGTATACAAATAGAACAGGATTATATACTAGAAGAGTATACAAATAGAACAGGATTATATACTAGAAGAGTATACAAATATAACAGGATTATATACTAGAAGAGTATACAAATAGAACGGGATTATATATAATTAAAAGGCGAAGAAGTTGGTTACGGAGATACTCACCGAAATGGATAATGTCCCTGGCTTTCCTGAATAATAATAATAATAATAATAATAATAATTACATGATGATGATGATGGCGATTGATTAATTGATTGATTTTTGGCAAAAAATGATGAATAAGTATCACACTTCGTATCACCATCGGGTTTATCAACTTGTAAGTCAATCAGAAACATCTCATCGGATGGGACATGCATGTCCCAGTCCGTACATTTAAAGAGAACATGCAGGAAAAAATGCATAACATAGCCGATTTAAGTACAGATTAGTTTCTTTAATCATTTATAAAGGAACATATTCTCTCTCTCTCTCTCTCTCTCTCTCTCTCTCTCTCTCTCTCTCTCTCTCTCTCTCTCTCTCTCTCTCTCTCTCTCTCTCTCACACACACACACACATCCTCATATCGGAAGTGAGGAATATGATTGATAAAATTACAAATAGAGAAGGATAAATACCTTGAGTAAAGCTTCCCATTGCGCTTGCAATTTTATTTTTTGCGCTGTCTACCAGATCTGCTTCCACGTTGACGCTTGCTGTTGCATGGAGAATATTTACGCTTACGTTGAGCGGAATGCCAGGACGTATACTCTTTGGCGAGATGATCACATATGTACTGTATACAAACATAATATAAATGAACTATTTACCATAAGCCTACCGATTCGTTTTAATTCAGTATTTTCACATTATAATATCAGCATCACGTTTGTTCCCCAAAACATGTAGAATAAATGTGTTGATAATATTTTCTTTAAATATGGCTTGAATAGAAAAATAGAGACATTTTCTGTATTACTGAACATGATTACATTTCCTCCACATCTATATTAGTCGCGAGTCATTCATCACGACCACATATACGTATTATACATTAGCCTAACAGTAACACTTGGTGAATCTGGTTGAAAAAAACGATGACAAGGTCCTGCAAAATCGTTTCGAACGATAACCATGGAAATTAGAACAAGCGAACATACTTTGCACAATCAAGATTTTAAAAAAATCTTTGACGGTTCCCCCACCCACATGTATCTATGCACGGGAAATAGTTTTTTTAAAAAAATAAAAAGATTTTAATAGAACTGAGAATGTTAATAAGTATTATCAAAAGTCTATTACCAGGCCTAGTAATGGACTTCTGATATTATTGTACATATACATGAAGTACATGCCAATTACCAGGCCTAGTAATGGACTTCTGATATTATTGAACATATACATGAAGTACATGTCCATTACCAGGCCTAGTAATGGACTTCTGGTATTGTTATAGAAATACATGAAGAACATGCCCATTACCAGGCCTAGTAATGGACTTCTGATATTATTGTACATATACATGAAGTACATGCCAATTACCAGGCCTAGTAATGAACTTCTGATATTATTGAACATATACATGAAGTACATGTCCATTACCAGGCCTAGTAATGGACTTCTGGTATTGTTATAGAAATACATGAAGAACATGCCCATTACCAGGCCTAGTAATGGACTTCTGATATTATTGTACATATACATGAAGTACATGCCCATTACCAGGCCTAGTAATGGACTTCTGATATTATTGAACATATACATGAAGTACATGTCCATTACCAGGCCTAGTAATGGACTTCTGGTATTGTTATATAAATACACGAAGAACATGCCCATTACCAGGCCTAGTAATGGACTTCTTGTATTGTTATATAAATACATGAAGTACATGCCAATTACCAGGCCTAGTAATGGACTTCTGGTATTGTTATAGAAATACATGAAGAACATGCCCATTACGAGGCCTAGTAATGGACTTCTGATATTATTGTACATATACATGAAGTACATGTCCATTACCAGGCCTAGTAATGGACTTCTGGTATTGTTATAGAAATACATGAAGTACATGCCCATTACCAGGCCTAGTAATGGACTTCTGATATTATTGAACATATACATGAAGTACATGTCCATTACCAGGCCTAGTAATGGACTTCTGGTATTGTTATATAAATACACGAAGAACATGCCCATTACCAGGCCTAGTAATGGACTTCTTGTATTGTTATAGAAATACATGAAGAACATGTCCATTACCAGGCCTAGTAATGGACTTCTGGTATTGTTATAGAAATACATGAAGAACATGCTCATTACCAGGCCTAGTAATGGACTTCTTGTATTGTTATAGAAATACATGAAGTATATGTCCATTACCAGGCCTAGTAATGGACTTCTTGTATTGTTATAGAAATACATGAAGAACATGCCCATTACCAGGCCTGGTAATGGACGTCGGATATTATTGTACACATACATGAAGTGCATGCATACTAAATTGAAACGTCGGCACTAAATTGACAATATGTTCGATAAATTTGACCTCTAAAGCTCAAGAATAAACAATACAGTTTAAAGTATCATTTATGAAGTTTTATGTTGAACCGAATAGTTGCACCATTATATAAATTATGTAATTTGCATAGATTTAAGTGTAGCGTGCAAAGCAAAGGACTCTTGTGACATCTGAGACATTGAAGAAAACGGTACAGTAGCAGTAACAGAAATGCTCTGATATAAGTCACTATTTTGCTTATAAAATGCTTGTTTGACATTTGTTTACTCATAAATGCTATATTTACTTGATTAGTTATTGATAAATTTGTCTGTTGATTAAAATAAAAAATCTCACGAAGCGATATACCTTGTCAGTTTGCCTTTAAAATTATCTGTCACGAAATATATGTGATAAAAAGGGGAAAACTATTGTTCCTTGTTGTATTTGCTCGTTAAATTTAAGGTTCAATAAGAAGAGAGATACTAATGATGATGATGAATATATATTTTATAATGGAAAAAGATAGATTTTAGACAAAAGCTGTACCAGATGTGAAAGTATGTACGAGGAGACAGATAGACCGGTATACACACAGATATACAGACATACAGACAGATAGATAGATATCCTATTAGTTACTTACTCTTTTGCCGCAGTCAAAGCCAACAGGCTTGCAAATATCAAGCAAGCCGTATGCATTTTACACCTGAAATACAAAATTATATGTTTGAACGTCATAATAGAATGATGGTTATAGCAACTTATTAAATATGTTCATATTCAACTGATAGTTGAAGTCTTCACCAAAAAAGGGTAACGCAATTAATATTTTCTTTTTCCAAAGTGTCTGCATCCGTGGCATCTTAAATTAAATGTTTGCTCAAACATTGGTAGCTACATAATACAAATTGAATAAGGATTTTCTTATTCTGATCATTGTCTAAAAAGGAAAGAGAGAAAAAGAAAAAAAGGATAAAAAGAAAGAAATGAAGAATAATTATTAGCTTCTTTAAATCGCTTTCTCATTGCCACTCAGAAACTTAGAGACCCGCCTTTAGTACAGTTTCGAAGGAAGATGCCCAGTGCAGTTAGAGTATTTGTCATGCTCATACACATCTCTCCAAGCCACAGACCGACCGACCGACCGACACACACACACACACTCATATATATATATATATATATATATATATATATATATATATATATATATATATATATATATATATATATATATATAATGACAGAAATATTTATATCGGTGCAAATACAAAACAGTTTCCCAACGTTTCGATCTAAACAAGCTCTTCGTCAGGGGAAGAAACAATTTACATCCACAAAACAAACACCAAACACAAAAGAGAAAAAATCTTGACTCAAACATGTTTAAATGACGTGGAAATAAATAAACGAAGAATAAACAATAGAAGAAAAAAAAGAAGACAAAATTAAAAAACGGTCTAAAACGGGTAAACTACATATCTATGTTATGATGCCATCAGCCCAACAAAGTTGAGTAAAAAATATTCAAAGAGTGTATTTCACGCAGAGGACTAAAGTGTTTTTACCTAATTCCAGGCTTTGAACAAAACCTGGAATTATACATATACATATTATGCATTATGCATTATATATATATATATATATATATATATATATATATATATATATATATATATATATATATATATATATAGTATGCATTACTGAATGTCAATAACATAACAAAGTTATCTTGCAACGATTCGGCGCTGCCACAACCGGCGCTGATAAAATATTTGTAGTTGGACATGTACTCTTGCTAATTATGCAGTGTAGTTTCAATTTCGTGTTTTTATTGCTATGAAGATATATATTTATATTTTTAAAGGAAACATCAAACTTTCATGAAGGTAGCATGCCCACATAGTCTTATTTTAAACGGACAATAGGCGAGTTGCATGGGGATCGCTTAAACGTTTCACAATCTTAATACTTGTAACGGAAAATCGGCTAGAAAAAGCACTATGGCTTCTCTTCTCTAGGGATTTATTAAATAAATCCCCCCCCCCCCCCGCCCCGAAACGTTAGCCCGAAATATCTTTCAATATCGTAAAAAATGTTTCAACCTGTGTCACTTTTGAGTTACCTCCTCAGTCATGGTGCCCAATTTTAGAATGGACTTGTGGGAGGTTAGTAACCAGAAAAGAAAAGAAAGCAATGAATCGTAGACTTGTGGGAGGTTAGTAACCAGAAAAGAAAAGAAAGCAATGAATCGTGGACTTGTGGGAGGTTAGTAACCAGAAAAGAAAAGAAAGCAATGAATCGTGGACTTGTGGGAGGTTAGTAACCAGAAAAGAAAAGAAAGCAATGAATCGTGGACTTGTGGGAGGTTAGTAACCAGAAAAGAAAAGAAAGCAATGAATCGAAATTCAGACCAAACAAATGAACAGAGTTAAAATTACAATCGAATTGTATTCTGCAAATATGCTAAAGAAAGTTAATGAAGCTTCACATTTAAAATAGAAAAATAAATAAATAAGAATCAATAAATGAAGAAACGAATGAATGAAAGTAATAATGGAAATATAAAGAAAAGCATGAATAAATGAATAAAAGAACAAACAATAGAATAAAGAACAACAAGAGCAAAACGTAGGGACAATGAAGGAATTAATGTATAAACAAATGAAAGAACTAAAGAGCAATGAATAAAAAAAATTATAGGAAAAAGAAATGTTAGAAACTAATCAATGTGACACCAATGTAATGTGGGTGCAACAGAGACCGCACGGAATCAACATCAGCATTAGTGTCACTCATTCTTGTTTTTATGCACTATTATAATTAGTAGCAGATAAATATGTTGCTTTCTTTAAATACTTATTTACTTCTTCTGCTTCTAAGAAAAATATCACACGAAATAAAAAATAAGTAACAATCGAACGACCCCCCCCCCCCCCATCAATCCATCAATCCGTTCGGCAATTGGTACACGTCCCTAAAATAAAACTAATACAGCGACACAAACAGTTACTTTCAAGAGCTCAATTTTACCTTGATGGATGTATGTCTGTCTCCAGTCCGTTACTATTCGCTGAAGATTGCTCTTATATAGTGGGCCAGCTATGACGCTGCACCTTGAAAGATATTCCTGGTGAGGAATATATTTGGGTTACACTGATCTCATTTAATGAGATTATTTTGATAGTTGCAAGGGTATTCCAACTAACAGAATACTCGAAAAGATAAAATTAGTTACTGCTTATCTTAGGTTGATTGTCCTTAATAATATTTAAATTTGGATAAGTTTGGTCAAGGTCGTTTGAATATATCCCAAAACAAGTTCATGCCTTTCTCTTTGTTCGAATTTTGGCTACAATGAAAAACTGAATACATGCTGTAATGTGACTGAACTAATAACCTTTGAATCGGCTCTCGCGATATTGGAGCAACATCGTGCAAATTTTACTAAAGCTTTCGCCGAAAATGTCTTGCGTGCGAATGGACCTATGATATTGTCACCAGATTTTACTAAAAGTATACACCAAGCCTAAACGTTGACGCCATAGCCGCCGTCGTCACCACAGAAAAAAAATAGAGGTCTTGTAACCTGCCCACACAGGTGTGACATAAGAGCCGGTTGGTTGGCAGGTGTATGGAGCAAATAACAGAATTCATTTGAACGAAAACATCCGAATCCATAACTTCAGCTATTAAGCCGGTAGAATGAGAAAATAATGATTTTCTCATAATTTTTTGCTGTTGCTGTCATCGTCATACTTGCTGTTATTGTTATTTATTTTTCGATGTTATTCACCATAAAAGGGGTATTGTGAAGTCATTAATACTACCAATTTCTAACGTATCTTAGTTTGAAGAACATCATTTTTCTCATGTGATCTACAAGAGGTCATGTTTTAGTATCCAAAATTGACATTATTCAACCCATTGTTGGAAAAAACACAACAAATACCTCAATTATCATTAATTTAACCAATATATTTATATGCATAGTTTTTCAGCCAAGAACCGGTTGATTGGTCATCGTAAGAATTGTTTTATCTTTTACACTCGAGAGATATACACAGGAAAAAAATGATATCATTTAGGCTCGATATTAGAGTTTTCATGTACGCTAACATTTCAACACTGTAATACAGATAAGAAAGAATGGAAAATCTCAAATAAGTTCCTTCGTTAGTTGACTATATGTGAATGGAAACCACAATATATACTTTCAAGGCAATTTGTTAACACAGCAAAAAAAATATTGGCTAAGAATAAAGGTCGTATATGCCATATATGTATATCTCTCTCTGTCTGTCTCTGTCTGTTGGTATATCACTCTAGGTCAATAAATCAATAAATCTTCCTATCTATCTAACTATATATCTATCTATCAAAATTCATTTACAGAGAGAGAGAGAGAGAGAGAGAGAGAGAGAGAGAGAGAGAGAGAACATGAAGGAGACAACTATATCATTTTTTACAGAAATCGTCAATAATGTATTTATTGCTATATATTAAACTCATTAATTTAAATTTATTCTTCATCTCATTTACTTAACTTTTCAAGTTCTCATATTTTACAGCCGGGCACGTAGAAGGGTATTGAAAAATCAGAAATAATAATAATAATAATAATAATAATAATAATAATAATAATAATAATAATAATCACCATCATCTAAAAACAGTCTGGATATGCATATAACATATTCACGGGATAACTAAAGTCTGAAATTTCCAATCTGGTATTTCAATATTGATATTTATTTCCAAAAGTTACATAAATCAGTTTTCATAACTATCTCACTCAATTTCCATTGAAGATACTCACTCATAGTTTTCAAATTCAAATTATCGTTATCATGCAATGACATGAATTAAAACTATGATGCATATCACTATTATTGCACATTTCAATGACAGGGAAAAGAAAAGTTGTTTATCAGTAAACTTTATATTAGACACATATACTGTGCTGAAACTAGCAGTTTAAAAAGCAGGAGTTACGTTGAAACATTTGCAAATCTAAATTCGTGTATGGTATTGACTACTATAGATAGAGTTTATCTACAGGTCGAGCACCTGGATGACTTATCGTGATATACATGGCATGGAAAATGTCTTGAATAGGATTGTTACCTTGACAAGAGTCTTTGACTCCAAGCAAGGCACTAACATACTAGAACGCTTAATTTTCCCTGTGTAGAATGTCATCTGACGTTTTACAAGAAATGGCTGACATATAAGTCTCCCCTCTATGCTTTTTTCTGTTTATTACGCTTTTAGATTCAAAAACCTCGGAAAATAAATGAAGTACAACTTGCTGTCCAGAATGTAAATCCAGACTATAAAAGTACCCCTGAGATAAATTCGTTCTCATCAAGACGTCTTTTGTGTTAGATCTATTCTTGGGATGGCTCACAGATGGCCAAATGCTGTTGTGGTGGTGCCTACCCCCCCCCCCCCCCCCCACTACTTACCCACACCCATACACAGTCCATCCCTGGGAAAGGGGAATGGTTCTGTGACACTGATATCTAGAATTGATGCCACGGCAAATGAGGTGCAGAGCGAGTGCTAGTGACGAATTCGTTACTCTTATTCTGCCTGGACAAATCAATCACAAGAAAGGAAAGATAACCGAAGTGTCGTCTTTGGTGTATGCACTGTCAAATTAAGTAAACACAGGTCTAATCTCATTTAGCTTCATGTAAATCACTGACCATAATAACTTTTCATTTGAAGTATCAGGATTGGTGAATACATACATTTAACGCCAAAAAGAGACCTCAATGACTTTTAATGAGGCTGCAGACCTCAATGACTTTTAATGAGGCTGCAGACCTCAATGACTTTTAATGAGGCTGCAGACCTCAATGACTTTTAATGAGGCTGCTACATGGAAAAGTTATAGTACTCAAGGCAGGAAGACGAGTTCAAACTTGTTTTTTTCTGGAGTTGACAAATCATTGCAGCAACCAAAATCAAAAGTCAACAATTGTATGACGTTTAATTTTCTGATATTCCTATGCCTTAATTTAATGAGACGGCATTTGATGAAATTTGAATAATTAGCGCAAGAAAAGAAAATGCAGCAGAAGATTGGATTTTCAGTTCATTAGGTAAGGTGGCACTCTCCAATTTCGTACTTTGCATAGGGGTTAGATTTTTAAAGAAAAAGAATTACCAATGTTTTCCTCACTGGCTGTTCTGGCTATTTAAAAAAGACCTTGCATATCTTAGGTATTGTTAAAAGAACTTTGAATTCCCTTTATTTTGGTGTATGATTGATGGGTGAAATCTGGGTTATAGAGTATACAGCTTGGTCTTACATAAGATGTGCACCTTTCAAAAAACTGCTAGCTCCGCACGGTCATTTTCACTTCCTGGACTTCAAAGGTAAATAAAATTAAAAAAAGAGCCCATAACTTTTGTTACTTTTTAGATATTTTGTAATTCATTCATAGTACTTTCAGAGGCTGGTATTGTCTGCTCTGGCAAAATTCGTTTACCTATTTTAATAACTGCTGAAATTAGTGCACTTTTGACTAATTCAGGCTGATTTTCGAGTACTTTGGAGCGGCCATTTCTGTCTGCTGTGTGCTTAGATCATGTCCAGTTTCCACAAGTACAATATGTAAAGCAATTTCAGCCACAGTACATGAAAGTAACATAGAGGTATGCCAAAATTCTCTCTCTGCAAACAACTTCATCTTACACCTGTCACTCTCTCAGAAGCATGTATTATCTGTAGAGCGCCCCCTAACATACTGATATGAAATTAACTGATAAAAAAAAAAGTACAAAAAATAACAATAAATGTTCGGAAGAAAATATGCTTTCTTTTTCCCCACTTTTAAGTACAGTCTTTAACTTTCAATTAACGCGCGTATACGACCAGACGAAAGGAGGGGGTGAGTGGAGGGGCAGGCGCACGAACAAACTGACAACAATACATTTCAGCAATGATTAATCATACATAATGCATGCTCGAGCATTGCATACCCTGAATAACTACACTGTCGATTACACGTCAGCTGAGTCGCTGGAATATTATAGCACCCTCGCGTGCGCACGTAAGGTTCTATTACACATATATTGCCCTTGTTAGAGGGAGATATGAAGATTTGTTTACCCAAGGCAAGTCATGTTCCATGAGGTCGAAGCCCGAGTGGAACATGACTTGTCGCGGATGAATATATCTTCAAATATTCCCCAAACAAGGGCAATACATTCTTTATTATACTGAATCAAACAAGACAGGGAAACAAAACTGAGTGAGGGAGACATCTATCGTGAGAGAGACACAACGTTTTGTTCCTTGACATGTGACATTCTGTGCGCCAATCATTGACACTGTTATTTTTAAGACGTATAATACAACGTTTGAGCAAATACAGAGGTGGCGATATTGCCAATCAGATGCAGCAAACCGAAATGACATAAAACAACATCTTTTAGGTCTTGCAGTCATAACGGTCCACATGCCCACTATTTTGTACTAGTGTCAAATGATATTCATGAGGGGATTCCCAACCAGCGCGTCAACGAATAAAGGTTTTATTCATCGAAAGCTGTGGGAATAGTTGCAAACAAAAGAATTCTGATATAAGGTGTATACATAACACCAAGAAGGGGCATATGTGTTGGAGAAACGCATCAAAAAACGTGATTACAGAACGATATGAGCATCTTGATCTCGTGTCAGCAATATCTGCCAAGGTTTAACACAGCCATTGAAAGATGCAGGAGTAGTTGCACACATAAGATTTTCGTGACAAACAAGTCTAACGATTTATGCCCCTTCCAAATAAAGTGGCGGGAGCATAGCAAAATGTGCACAGTTTGATAGATACTCATGACAGAAAGTTCTCTGCCAATGTCGGTTTAAACTAGTCCAGTGGTTTTTGAAGAAGAAGCTGACGGACTACGCACTACGGACACAAGACCCCTCATTTTAAGAAAAATAAAATATTCGTGTGGACGAACTGTTTTGGCGGTGGACTTGGATATTGTTCCCTCCATACGATTAGAAGTAGAAACTCCTACCATGCAAAACCCAACTAAAATTATCCAATAGATTCAGCGCACGTGACATTGCCGATGTTCGAAAACAAATGGAAATGGGAAAGGACAAAAGTTCACAAAATGTATGCATGGTCATAAAGCAACTGAAGGGTGTGGGCGAATCAGCGCATACTGAGGACTGGAATGCATTTTAACAGTTTAACACATACCGAGGGCTCGTAACAGTTTAACACATACTGAGTGAGATTGCTTTATGCTTGACAATACAAGCATGTTTATATTGACTCTCAATTTAATTAATTGTGCAAATAACCGGAAGTATTCTTTAGCAGATAAGTGTTGATATAATTTTTATTGTAGTTTCTGTTGCTGCTGTTGTCAGTGATATAACATTTACTTAAACTGTATAAAAACTTTAAATTTGACGTACATAATAGTGGAATAATCGTAAGCGATATGTTCCTGTGCAAGAGCAAATATTATTATGATGTAATTATCACACAGCCCCCCCACACACACACATACACACACACACACCATACACACCACAGATAGACACAAACTGTCTAACACAATATTCCTGTCAATTTTTCGATTTATCGTTTTAAAAAGTCTTAAAGACAAATAGAAAACTCTCTTTTTGTGTCTACAAATAAAACATATTTTGTTGATTAGATTCGATAAAATGGATCAAGGACATTGTATGCTAAAATAACCCCTCAAAACCATTGTATTGTAAATGTAATCCACGTAATATGATAGAAACAACTGCAAAATGTGAAATAACCACACGTGACGCTAAGTTATTTGCCGACATGTTTACAAGCCGATATTGACGAAGACACGATACTTACACAATAAGGTTTACTGAGAACGGGTACACACTTACAGTTACTGACTTGATGTGAGAGAGAGAGAGAGAGAGAGAGAGAGAGAGAGAGAGAGAGAGAGAGAGAGAGATAGAGAGAGAGAACCGTACGATAGTAGAATCTTAATCAAATACCGGCATGACTGTTATTTGTGGTGTTCAAATACTAAGTTACCAAATTTATCCTAAACAAATAATGCAAGATACATGTATGTAGACGATCTTACATGAGTGCCCATTTCAAATGAAATTTATGAAATCTATTGTGAGTCTTGGAGAGCAAAAAGATTACAATTATTTAACGAGCTTCATAAATTTCATTTGAAATGAGCACAAATGTAAGATTCTCTTTACCACATGACTCAAAGTAATGATTTTATTGTATTAAATCAGAGAATAGTGTAGCGACGCAAAGTAATGATTTTATTGTATGAAGCCACAAAATAGTGTAGTGACTCAAAGTAATGATTTTATTGTATTAAATCACAGAATAGTGTAATGACGCAAAGTAATGATTTTATTGTATTAAACCACAGAATAGTGTAATGACGCAAAGTAATGATTTTTATTGTATTAAACCACAGAATAGTGTAATGACGCAAAGTAATGATTTTTATTGTATTAAACCACAGAATAGTGTAGTGACGCAAAGTAATGATTTTATTGTATTAAACCACAGAATAGTGTAGTGACGCAAAGAAATGATTTTTATTGTATTAAACCACAGAATAGTGTAGTGACGCAAAGTAATGATTTTATTGTATTAAACCACAGAATAATGTAATGACATGACTTTGAAATATATTCGGATGCCTCGATCGTTACTCTCTTCCGTTGCATGACGTTGTGACGTCATTGTGACTTCATGAGATGTTATTACACGTGTTACGTATATACAAATTTTGATATGGGTATATTTACATAAATTACACAGTAGTCATGTGATAAAAAATGCTAGCAAACCCTCCACGCTTGGATTCAGAATCAGACACCTGTACCATTACCTATTGTGGCTAAATTACAACAGAGAATATTTATCTTATTTTTCCATTACCCACAACTACGGACTAGCACTTTTTATTTTATGCTAGGCAGTGAATTACTGGATTTTCCGAGTAAAATAATTGTGATATTTCAGTGGAGTGAAAAAATAAGATATTTTATCACTGGCCGTCAATAAACATTGATAACGTTATAATTAAGAAATTCTGAGCTATTTTAAGACGCTTGTGTCGTATAAAGGTTAAGATGATTGCTTTGCATCCAGGCGAACCGGGTTCAAATCCAGCAAAGAGCAAAAAATATGTTTTTTCATTTTCTTTGTATCTGTTGTTTTACCTTGAATTGGAAAGGAGCATTATGTAACTACTGATATTTTATGTGCAAATATACACAAAACAGCAGAACATAAACGGTAAACTGCTGACATTATCGCGCGGGATACAGTAAGAAATCTGCTACTTCAGTGTGTTATAGAAATTGCTAGACAATACGCTTGAGCATAAAATAAAAAGAATATTTGCTTGCTCAGAGTGAATAACGGATATATATCGTGCGTGAAAACTTAAGTATTTTCACTCGTGACTTCCCTATCCCCTTACCTCCCTACTATCCCCTTACAAACAAAATAAAACCCCTACCCTACCATCCGCTTATAGCTAAAATTACTATCCCTTAACCATTCTCATAATCCCTATAATTTTGACCAGTGGATTGAAAGAACTGGAAAGACAGAATGGAGAGAAGAATAAACACACGCACTTAAAAACAGCAAACGGACTTACTTTTTATAAATACCAAAATATCCTTCATAAATCTTGCATGAAATTCTAGAGGGGAGTTTTAGAGTTTTGACTATTTCAAAATTTAAGAGTCTCACAAACAAAATTGCGCCCTATAATGGCACGATGCTTGCATAGTATCAAGTCATGCAGAATTTTCATTCATCAATTTCTTACGATATGTCAATAGGTGGATAAATTGACTAACTTCAGCTTACGTAAAACATGAAGTGTAATTACGACTTTTTCATCTAAGGCAGACTGAGGTCACAAGGTGTTAAAAAAAATTCGAAACAATCTGATACTGACCAACTTTTTGTGAATGTTACACAAATCGTGCCTTAGATTTAAGACACGCACTGGAATATAATACAGCCAATAGCCAAGTTAAGATTTATCGTACCGTAAGGTTGTAAAAACAGCAAACTAATTTTCAAAACAGTCAAACTAAACTCTGCATATAATATTATGAATGAAATGAACCCTATGAAGAAACACCCAAAGACTGAGAGAGAGAGAGAGAGAGAGAGAGAGAGAGAGAGAGAGATCAAGTCTATATTTGTTCTTGAAAACCCACCTAGTCCACCTAGATCCCTTTATATGTTTGTGTGTGTGTGTGTGTGTGTTAAACATAGAGAGAGAGAGAGAGAAAGAAAGAGAGAAAGAGAGAATTTAACATTGAGTGGGTGGGTGTCTGAGAGAGTGAGGGAGATATTTTGAAAGAGAGAGAATTTAATATAGAGCAGGTGGGTGTCTGAGAGAGAAAGATAGAGAGAAGTAAATTATCAAATGTGCTTGTGTATGTGCGTGTGAATTTCTTATTCATACTTTAAAAAAAAAACGAATCAAGACACTTACTTTATGGTATATATTCCCTTTGAATAAAATTACAATGAAATTTCAAATTCCCTTTGAATAAAATTACAATGAAATTTCAAAACACATTACAACAAAATCCCACAAGAATGTCCTTTTTATGAGGAAATAGTCATACATTTGACACAGATAATCTGCTGGTAAACGAAATCCAAAAAAATGTAGTCAATAATACACACACACATGACATGTCGTTCAAAAAATCCAAAGGAAACGTATCGTCTTGTGGAATCCAATCGTTGTAAAATAGCACATGATTGAATTGCGTGCATACAGCATTTCTTTGCCAGTCGTCTGTATAATGTTCTCACTAAAAATCCGATATTGTACTGTCAGCTAACTGTGTCTACCATAAAGCTGGTAAAATGTTTTCATTCAATAATTTCTTACGAAATGTCAGTAGGTTGATAAACTGTCGGACTTCAGCTTACGTAATCACTTCTGTATCGGGTGACGGCCGAAATTCATCTAAGGCTGATTGAGGTCAATAAAGTGTTAACAAAAACACTGCAGCTGACAGTACAATAGAGGATTTTTAGTGAGAACATTACATTGACGATTGGCAGAGAAATATATGCATGAATAAGATATTCACACACACAGATATATATATATATATATATATATATATATATATCTATATATATAATATATATATATATATATATATATATGTATATATATATATATATATATATATATATATATATATATATATATATATATATACACACACAGACACATTTTATAGTGTACCTCTCTCTCTCAGACACCCACCCGCTTCATGTTAAATTCTCTTTCGCTCTCTCTCTCTCTCTCTCTCTCTCTCTGTTTAACACGCACACACACACACACACACACAAAGAGATGTAGGCGGGCTATTAACAAGAACTATTCGGGTTTTGAAAAACAATTATAGACTTGATATCTCTTTCTCAATCTTTGGGTGTTTCTTCATAGGGTTCATTTCATTCATAATATTATATGTAGAGTTTAGTTTTACTGTTTTGAAAATTAGTTTTACTGTTTGAAAATTAGTTTTACTGTTTTTGCAACCTTGCAGTACAATAAATCTTAATAACTTGGGTATCGGCTGTAACATTTTCCAGTGTGTGTCTTAAATCTAAGGCATGACTTTTGTAACATTTGAAAAAGGTTTGTCAGTATCAGATTGGCTAGAAACAAGTTGTAACACCTTATGATCTCAGTTTGCCTCACATGAAATTCAAGCCTCGTTCAAAATAGTCGTAATTTCACTCCGTGTCTTACGTAAGCTAAGTCAGTCAGTTTATCATACTATTGGCATATCGTAAGAAATTGATGAATGAAAATTCTGCCTGATTTGATACTGAGCGAACATAGTGCCATTATAGGGCGCAATTTTGTTAGTGAGAATCTTAAATTTAGAAATAGACAAAATTATAAAACTCCCCTCTTGAACTTCATACAAGAGGTATGAAGGATATTTCGGTATTTGTAGAAAGTAAGTCGGTTCGCTGTTCTTAAGTGCGTGTGTTTATTTTTTTCTCCGTTCTGTCTTTCCAGTTCTTTTAATCCACTGATCAAAATTATAGAGATTATATAAATGGTTAGGGGATAGTAACAAGGGGATGACAGAGAGAGAGAGAGGGGAGTATTTTGTTATAAGGGGATAATAGGGAGGTAAGGGGATAGGGAAATTAATGTTTTTTTTATAAGGAATTTAAATTCTATTTTTTATATTTCTTTCTTTTACGTCCTACCCCTGCGTTGTGTTGATAAGTAACTATTAGCGCCGGTCGGTCAGTCCAAAAGCAGTGTGGGTTAGTCGGTGTAGGGGTATTAGATAGTATGGGTAGGGGTAATGGATAGTAGGTCACTGTGTATTATTCAGTTAAAACGTATGTTGAACTTATGAACATTCCTAAAATAGGATTCCCCCTTGTCGCTAGAATCCTACAAAAAAATGGTGGCTTAATGTTAATTTCCTCTTGTCCCTATAATCACCCAATCTGTTAAACCTATGAATATCAGGAGTCCGAATGTCACTATTGATGGGAAATATCTCTACTATTTGATGAGTGACTTATCTATCTATCTACTGACCTCCCATAACTAACTCTCTGTCTGTCTTTCTGTTTGCCGTTCTGTCTCTCCCTCTCTCAGACACTCACCCTCTCCATGTTAATGTATCTATCTCTCAATCTCTCTTTCTCACAGACACCCTCCCGGTCTATCCTCTCTCTCTCTCTCTCTCTCTCTCTCTCTCTCTCTCTCTCTCTCTCTCTCTCTCTCTCTCTCTCTCTCTCAAGGAGGGCAAGATGTTCAAACGCACATATATACACACACACACAGACAAAGAGATCTAGGCGGGTTGTGCAAAAGGGCCATTTGGGATTTGATAAAAAAAAGTTTAGACTTGATCCCCCCCCCCCCTTCGTTCCCCCCTCTTTCTCTCAGTAAGGCTAGCGATATTTTTCTTCTTTTTGTGAACTTAGTGTATTTCACATAACAGTGACATTGGATTCTTTTTTGGGCAACAATACATCGGACTGACAATACGTCGGCCAAAATTGGTACCTAAACTGAAGGAAAAAAACTGAAGTCAGCCAAATTGAGAGTCACTGTTTTTGCAAAACATACTTGCTGTGACATACGTACCAATATTTTAGTGAGAATCTTTAATTTCCATTTTTTGCTAAACAGACAAAACCTCTTACATTGTTACCATTTCTAACCAAACAGATTCATCCTTTGAAAAACCTACGACGTATTATTTATTTCAGTTAGAAACCACCTATTCCAGCCAAAACAAACATAACCTGTTACATCGTTACCATTTCTAACCAGACAGACTCAACACACATGAAAAAACCTATCAACCAAACATTTTTTGAGAATACCGTTTTGCCCTATTCATTTCAAACATGGCGGACTAATGTTAATTTCTCATTGTCCACCAAGTGTCATTTCTGTAATCGCGGCCTAATGTTAATTACCATTGTCCCTTTAATGCGCCGACGGTCATGGGATTTCAGTTAGAGTCCAAATATACCCATCATGTTACAATGTTACATTTCCCCGCCAAGACATGCCCATCATATA
Organism: Margaritifera margaritifera; assembly: GCA_029931535.1. Classification (NCBI taxonomy): domain Eukaryota; kingdom Metazoa; phylum Mollusca; class Bivalvia; order Unionida; family Margaritiferidae; genus Margaritifera; species Margaritifera margaritifera. The sequence goes on along the minus strand of JAQPZY010001411.1, from coordinate 674,225 downwards.
ATGTTAATTTCGCGTTTCGCTCTATAATCCTTTTACCGTATTGAACACAATAGACCTGTTTGGGTCTCAAGCGACTCACCATACTACTTCCATAAATAATAATTTACATGCAAATGACTGCCTTTGTTGTAAAGAGCTATAACTATTCCTTTTCTCCATCTGTCGGGAAAGGACCTGTAAAATGCTATATTAGGGCTGGGGGGTAAATTGACGCACTTAGCCAGTGCTGACGCTATTTATTTAGTATTTTGACACAGAGTGTGTTCCTAAAGTGATGACGTGTACATATTGAAGTGTAGTTTACTTACGATATGCTAAATCTATGTAATGCAATTAAGTTATTTTATAAACATATACAGGATATTACATTCCTCCCTTCTTTAGGATATATTAGCTCTATTAATCACATAATTTGAACAGAATTATAAACAAAATATACTACATTTAAACCTCCTGAAATAAGTATTCCACAATGAATTATAAACTGAATGCTATTCACTAGCTAGTACTTTCAAAGTTCTAGGAATTTTGGAATTTCCAGTGCTTTTGAATATAAATAATGATCACTTAGCGCGTCCTTCAAATAATCACACATGAAAATGTTCTTCACTGCATGATCTGCATCTATAATAACTATTTGTCCAAATTATTGAATTTGATGTGAGACTTATTCACGAACTTCACAAATAATTTTATTTAGTCATAATTAGTCCTGCTAATTCACAAATATATTTCACATAAATGGATTTGAAATGTCTATTCAACATAATCTTTCATGTACTGTGATCTGCAACGGTCCAGTCGTGACTCCTCTTGTTTTGTTCCCAATGACTGTATCACATTCACCTTCAACCTGGAGTTCACTCTTAAGTGTGTTAAGTTTGATTTTGCTGGGCTTTAATTTCCATTCGTTGCTTGGTCTATGTATGAATGATTTGAATTGGGACATATCCATGATGTCCACATCTCCACAATCTGATTCAAGTCTAAAATCAACATCGTATATTCTGACTTTCACTGTCTTGTCTGTGTCTCCTAGTTTCTTGAGACAGTTTGTTATATAAAAAAAATTCATAATCAGTGTTTGCTGAACTTTGTTCCCCAATTCAGTGGTTTTCTTGACCCGATATATAGCTGGATTTGTGCCTCTGCCTGTTTTATCGTCTTCTCAAGGTTACTTTACCACCTGTATGACTTTCAGATTAACCTCCAGCGGTGAAGTCGTTCCACTTTTCGCATTTATTGCATTTCTTTCCATATGCAGTGCAGTCTCTTCTCTGTGTACTCCGGTGAGTTCGCAGTATATGCATGCTTGTGATTATTAATTTGTTCGCTGTGCGACTTCCTAGGGATTTGAGCTTTTCGGGACTGTCACTGCTGATGTAGTTTTTCTATTGCTCTTTCTTCTTCTAGTTTCATATTCTTCATTTGTAGTGACGTGTCTTCTATCTGAGTAGATTCCGCAAGGAATTGGGACAAGTGCCACTTACTGTTGATTCCGCTTTGAATGAAGATTTGGTTCTCAATTGTTAGTATTAAATGTTTTATAATTATATCATCGCTGTTTTCCCAAATCTCGTACTCGTTCGCTTGTTCTCTCAGTCTTGCAGCATACTCATGTGTCGTTTTCCCCGCCAATGGCCTCATCTAAGCAAATAAATATCCAGCATGGTGTTTGTTTTTCTTGCGTGTAAAATAGTCATTTAATTTCTTTCTCGGCTTCTGGGAGTCATTAAGGCCTTCTGTTGTTGGGTTTGGCAAACTCTTTTCCAATCTCACAATCTCTTTCCCTCCATAGAGTGCCATATAATCCCTCTGATCAATTGGATCATTTATTTTGAAATACCTGAACTCTCTTTCTGTTCCTTCGAGCCACATCCTTCCACGCTTTGCCGGCCTCTATTTGGTCAGTAGATGGTGTGAATGGTTGTGTTTACAAGTGCTTTGTTTCAGCAAACACATTTTTATCGGTACGCCATACGCCATTTTTCTTGCCACAAGGTTGCTGCTACTGTTGCTGCTTTTAATGCTGTTGTTGTTCTTTTGTAAGTCGCTATTGGCGAAATTTAGTATCTATGTCGACTTAGTGTGCACTGTATACAGCTAACGATTGATTTTTTATCCTCGTAAAACCCTGTATTAGGGCAGGGTGTGAATACAAGAACTTCGCTGATTCTGATACTGTTTACTGACTACACACACTGTGCGTGTGCTCCTAAAATGATGACGTGTACACATTTAAGCTCAGTTTACTTACGATATGTTCAATATATCTAATGCAATTAAGTTATTTTATCAACATCTATGGGATATTACAGGTACATTTAGCATTATACCATGACGATTGCAGTAATTTAGATCTACTTTAACATACTTTCAAGTGATTTGCAGCAGTATAGACCATGTCCAATGCCATTTATAAGGCCTGATCAATATCATTCGTGACTATATTTGGATATTCATGAAATAATAATCATGAAGGGAACTTTATTCCATGATCCTAATTATCCATAAAGTAACTATTTTCATAGTGTTTCCATTTATTAGGCTCACAATGTTCAATACTATGATACCTATTATCCGTAGCGTGGAACTTTCCATGAGCTTATTACTGGGAAATTAGCAGATTCTCAATTCTTTCATGCAGGGAAATATTCAACAAATTTATATAGATCTGATGATGCTGTCATATAATCATTAGGACTTCTACTCCCATGCACAAAAACAAGTACATTTTCCTTGCTCATTTCTTCTTTTTTAGAACAGATTTTGTTCAGTCCAGAAGAAATAATTTTAATCCTTTTTGAATAGATGTTTATGACGCTCTCTGAGAATTACTTAAATTAATTCAAGTTAATTCACCTGAATATTTTTTGCTAACACCTGCATGGTTTAATCCTAGCATAAAAATAGAAGGTAAGAGTGTTTTTAATAAAATATGGTTTCAGAAAGGCATCATCCATGTTAATAATTTCGTCAATGAAGATGGGTCCTGGAATTGTTTTGACAACTTCAAAAGTAGATTCTCCCTTGGAACTAACTTCCTAGACTTTCAAAGCATGCTAACGGCTATAAAATCTTATAAAATAAATTTAACCTTTCTGGTATTGTAATTTAAAGCAACCTTGTATGAATGTTTTGGCACACACTATCATCAAAAATAAAAAGGATGTAAAGGTTGTTATATAAAAGTAATTGAAAATGACAAAAATCCAACTTATATAAGGAAAGGGAATGCTCAGTTCCATAATATAAAAGAAAAAGATTGGATCCAATATTTTACACTTCCATATAAAGCGACAAGATGCCCAAACCTTAAATAGATGCAACTGAAGATTTTGCATAGGATCTTGGCTACAAATACTTTACGTAAAACAGTCAAAATTGTCACAAATGTTCTCTGTTTATGCTACATGAAAAATGTAATATATGGAATCAAAGAAGAGAACTCAGGCTAATGATGTAAAACGTTTACTTATTTATAAATGTAGATATTATAAAGACAGACCTAATTTAGATATTTTGAAAAGTTATTTAAATTTCATTTCAATGTCGAAATATACAATGCATACAGAAACTATGAATGGGAAAAGTTTGATTGTAAATGTTATTATACCAACAATTGATTGAATAATGTTATGTTTGCAGTCTGTTGGAGGGTGTATAAAAAAGCTGTATTACATTTGAATCATCGTGAAAAAAGCTGTATCACATTTGAATCATCGTGAATAAGAAGTATGCGTGCTCCTTTGTACATATATACATGCCCACATATGTTTGAAGCAGTAAACACTGTAATAAAAGGAAGGTTGTATATGTGTATGTTTTCATGTATATATATATATATATATATATATATATATATATATATATATATATATATATATATATATATATATATATAAACAATATTTCCTTTTCTTTCCTATTCTCTCTCTTTTCTTAGCTTCTTTCCTCTCATCTTACATTGACACCAAATAATTGTCTAGAACTGGTTACTTTTGTTGTCTTATTGAAAAGTCGTTGAAATACTGTTTCAATATTTAATGTTTTACATGTTTGTATCATCTATCTTTATGTCAATCAAACTTTTAAAAAATTATTAAAAAAACCACAAAAGCAAAGTCCTTGCTCATATTAATCTACTCGACCATTCGGATTATGAATATCAATCTACAACATAGTTGAAGTTTTATCAAATTTATTAACCTCGGTGTCCCTAGATGTTCGCTTGATCGAGGGATGGAAATTATTTTGAGTCAGCATCATCTAACCATGCAGTCTGTCCTAGTATTCAAATATCCCGTCAATAGCCAATGCACTTTGTAATGAATACTGCCTGAAATATCTATTATGTTAATTCCTAAAGCGACAGTACTATTGGAAAACCGATCATCATTGACAGGTGAACTTGTCGGATATATATATATATATAACACATCGTATTCAACTCCATATAATTGCTTTGCTCAATATAGCAAAACACAATCCATATATTCAGAGTAAATATGCATGCTTTACGAAATTGACAAGCGTGTGTTACGACTAGGGGGTAATGTAACAAAAGAAAAGACTCAAACAAGCTTTCAAGATTTAAAATACAAATATTTAATTTCCTAAAATATTAAAATATTTCAACAAACAATCAAAGTGAATGAATTAAAATTAACTTACAGTATAGAATATCCGTAAAAGTCCTAAATTGTTATAAAGTTCACTGATCCGAAAAAGTTAATCCAAATATTCCGAATGAAGTAGGTTCCGAATGAAACCTTCATTGTACTGATCTACTAACACGAATCAGTTATATCCAAGTGTTATAAATTCCAAATAGTCCTTGTGAATATAGAATATCACAAGCTCTAGAAATGTTTCCGATAATTCCACGGAGCTGTATAATTATTAAAGTTTAAGAAGCAGTACTAAATCCAAAATGTACTGTATAGTAATATTAATAATATCACTGAAGTAGAATATCCACACACAAGATGAACCAATCTCGTTTATGACCTCTCAGGCTGACGAACTAAGCTAGAATGCCTAAACACAGCAATACATCTTATTATATAGCTTCTGACTGCGCAGAACAGAATAAGGAAAACTAATTTAAACTGTATTGCGACTTAAAAACAATTTAATCCTTCTTGAAAACAACCTTCTCCGAACCAATCAGAAACTAGGTTATGCGTGACACCGCTAAAGTACCTGTGCACTGACGTTATTACCAGTCAACAAAGTATTGACTCTTAATTGAACATAGAATCAAGGTCAGAAGTTCAACAATTTCTCACGCTCTAGATCACGTGATATGATTCATGTTTAACCAATATTTCACAAAACCAATGGACTGAGTCACATTGAAATACCGTATATGTACTTTCTGCAAGACGACAGCTGTTAGACTATTATGCAGAGATCATAAACCTATACCATTATTGAGAACAAAATGATACATAATTCCGTAACACGTGTTATGCACGAGAACGGCTACACCGCTGGGTTATTTACGTCTCTCCATTAAGAAAAGTAGTCTAGTCAGGAACAAATCTTAATAAAACAGACCTGAATCACATTTAGAATGTTCCGTAAAACAAATAATGTTTAATCTTTTTTCTTTTTTTTTCACAAAGGAGACAGCCTCAGGGAAGTACAATCACTAAGACTTTGCACATTCCAACACAATAAACCAACACGTCGGCTACAATCTCTTTTATGATTCGGTAAAGAAATTGGAAACTGAACATGAGTATTATCTGCATTAGCTGTTCTGCAGCCAAGCAAAAAATATGTTTACATGTCCGTATTCAAAAGTCTGTTCACCATTTTGATTACTGGATCGGCAATGCCCCTAATCTGCATTGCATTCCACAACACGTTGTTGCATGTCATACTTGTATAATTTGTCCTTAGTATACACTCTGTTACATCATAATTTTCCAACAATATTATCCTTCTTCAAATTATTCAGAAGTTTCTTAAGCTCTTTTATTTGTCTTTTTCGGAGGCCCAGAAGTCCTCTGTACTCAGATTTCTAAGCCCATTAAGCACGATGTTTGGACATCACAAGATTTCTATCCTTGTAGCGCAGTGATTTCACCACAATATCATCACCTTTCACACTGTTTACTCCTTCTAGTTTATTATCTGACCCTCTCCTTACATTTACTCAGTCTTTTTTCCCCATCATTCATCTATACCTACCGAAGTAGACAAAATTATTTCTATTCGACTGATTCTTCACATAATCCACAGTATCCTCTAGATCAAAAACTTTGAAATTGAAAGTAGATTTTTTCATAAGTTTGCTATAAAGGTCACACTGTTGCTAGAAAAGTCACACCGTTGCCAGGAAAGCCACGCCGAACAAGATTTCGATAGAATATGACAAAGGAAACATTTCTGCAGAGTGTAATTCAAATTGATCCAGTGGTGTTTGATAAGAAGTCGAAACTTTGTAATGTGGACGGACATGGCGAATGACGGACGGGTGCATAATGGACGCGGGGCCATGTCATAAGTGAACATATTCTACAGGCTAAATGAGCTAAATGCCTACAAAAGTAATTGATAAATAAATCTGCAGGGATGAACCTGACCGTGTCCCGTGACGCAAATGCACATACAGAAGAATAGGACAGCCTTGGAATTTAATATAATAATGTGGAGAGTGGGCGATAGCAGTGAATAGGCCACATCTCTTTAACCAAACATTATTTCACATTTCTTCCTAACCACACCTATTCTTGTCATTATTCTGTTATACGATTTTGAATTACACGAAGAATATGTTAATTATAAAAAGGATAGTACAAGCAATGCAACAATTAAAAGGAAGTTGTCGCCCTTGCATCATGTCTTGGTCCTGTCCAAATATGCAAATTAGATGTGTAATCCTGTTTTACTGGCTTCAACAAACACAAACCGCCCATATACCGTCTAAACTTGTATACAAGTCAGCCAGAGAACAATCGGTTTGGTTGTTCATGAGGCCTGTATTAAGCTGATATGTTCGAATCGATCCACATTCGCGTATGTTTCTTTAGTTTGTTTGTTTATAGCATCACTTTCATTTCGAGATGGTATCAAGTGTTTTGAGTTTGATTTTCTATACAAATTATAATTATAGACGGATTTTCACTCCATAGACAGACATATGTGTAGCAGTAAAATTGTTACTATAGACGGATATTCACCCCATTGAGAAACTTATGCAGTAAAATTATAACTATCGACGGATATTCACCCGATTGAGAGACTTAGCTGCAAAATTAAGGTAGCGAAGGACAACATAATAACAAAACTACAATTATAAAACTGTTAATCGTGGTCACTTAAATAAAGCTAGAAAAATTTACTTTGGTGAGCCCATAATGAAAGGAAGCTGTTTGAAAATGAAACCAATGAACTAGGTTACGTTAGAGATAAAAATTAACTGATGCTTGTGAGGATTGTCTCTTACACACACACACACACGCTGTCTCTCTCTCTCGGTCAAATTTCGTCAAAAAGAGATGATATGTAGCTGTTCATGAGTTTAAACACGTTTGTCTAAATAAGTGTTACTCTAAAGGTTTAATGTTTAGAGCTGATACATAATTGATAGAGTTACAGCACCAGTTGCCGCACTGATTGCATTAATTCGCGGTTGTCACTTAGGAATTTGCCCAAGACGCACCCTCTGCCCAAGATGCGCCCCTATTTATGTACAAAAAACTGTTAGTTTATAAGGTTAAAACTTATTTACCATTCGCTAGAGGGCGCTATGATACACGTTTTGACCTACTAAACTGTTGTCAACAACACATCACGCTGTGCGGACACAAACGGTGATGTTTTCTTAAGTTTGTAAAGTTAATAAATGTTTTTTACTTTCGGATTTGTCAGTTTAAAAACTGTTAAAGACATCAAGGTTACTTTTTTTTTATTTCAAAAGGGTTTAATTCACTAGCAAATGCCCATAAAACACAAAGACAATTGTATCAAATATAGTGAAAAAATGGCGGATGATTGTCGTAGGGTGCTTGCCATAAGACCCACCTAATCCATGTTGCTCAAGATGCACCAGGGGGTGCTTCTTGGGATGTTGTACATTTAATTATTATTTTTGATTAGGCCTATTTTGTTTTATAACGTACGTGTATATCTAAATAGGCTTATGCTATAAGAAACTATGTGTATTATTGCATTTTCGTTATTAAAATTATTGCTTTTATTTCAAGTTAATTTGTTTCCAATTTTTTTTTATACATGATGCCCAGGATGCACCCCCGGGGGGCTTCTTTGGCTCATGTGTGCCCAAGATGCACCCTCTATAATTTTTTTTATAATTATTTAATCGTATGTATTTATTCTATAATTCAACATTGCTGTCTATCGAATATTATTAGTCATGATTGTGTACTACCACGTTGATTTTTATATGATTAAATAGCCAATACCAACAAAAAAAAAATGGCAGAAATCATAATGTGGGTGCGTCTTGGGCAAATTCCCCCTAATCTCTTTTCACCCATATAACCTGGATATGCGAGACTCGATTTATTCCGGTTTGATACAGGAAAAAATCAGTCCACAATACCTTACTAAAAGATATTTTACCGTCCCTGGCAACCTGCGTAAGTATTTTTATGGAAAACAGTTACCTTAAATTTACGATAGTACAAAATATCAAATTATACTACTGAGAAAAATGGAAATATGTAACAACATGTATATGGAGACCCATGAAGCCCAAAGGTAAATTTACAATATGTTGGGTCTAATACGTTAAATATTTAAAATTGTCACACATCCAATTCTACTTGTATTTAAATACACACGATGCTAAAGACATAAAATCAAGGAAAGGTACAGTTTTGGACAACAAACCAGTATACAAACCAGTATACAGAATGAAAGTATTTGAAAGGATTTATCACACGTTAAACTCTTGTTCGGATTGGCTTTGCGTTTGATGTTTGAAACTAAAGAGAATGGTTGGTGAAGGATGTCTTACACATCGAACATTTAAATGGCTTATAATTGTTCAGAATGTTCATATGGCCTTCATACAAATTTTAAAACAAAATCTTTCGAACAAGTACTACACTTATCTTACACTGTTGTCTGGTGTAACATCATAACGCTAATTGGAAATTGTCTAGACTGGTAATCTTTCTTACAATATTAATAGACATATTTGAAGTCATGGCACCTTGCCTTGTGGTCTAATCAGTGTCGTCGATTTAAACATTTGTAATTGCCAAATCATAAATGTAAGGCAAAGAGGTTTGACACAGGTTCAACCAACTTAGAATGTTCTCCTTCTCCGATATTTCATAAATATACACAATAAATTGTACAAGCATAAAACTAAACTAATATAAAAGATCATGATGTCATAGCATCAGTAAATGAGTGGAACAGGAAAAGTGTACAGGTGTAAATATAGTGATGGTGAGATGCCATTACACTGTTAAGTACCTAAATACATACGTAAATGCATTCATACGTATATATGGAACTATATACATACACACATACACACGTACATACATACATACATACATACATACATACATACATACATACATACATACATACATACATTACATACATTACATACATACATACATACATACATACATACATACATACATACATACATACATACATACATACATACATACATACATACATACATACATACATACATACATACATACATACATACATACATACATCCATTAATTACATACATACATACGCACATATACAGATGCATACATTAAATGCATGTATAATACACGTTCATTGTTCTATTGAAAAATGAAGTACATGTATTCTTATTAATTTCTGGAAGTAATCTTACATAGACATTTAACATGTATCATTTGGCAAAAGTGATTTTGAGATAAAATTGAAATGGATGGTTGAAAAGGGTGGTTGAAATGGATGGTTGAAAAGGGTGGTTGAAATATATAGTTGGAAAGGGTGGTTGATATGGATGGTTGAAAAGGGTGGTTGAAATGGATGGTTGAATTAGATGGTTGAAAGGGTGGTTGCTCTAGAGAATTCTGTAGCTAACATTTAATTCCTTCAGATTTAGATTCCAGTTGAAAAATCAAGAAAATAATTTAGGTTTGCAGAAATTGAACACGCCAAATTTGTACTATGTTCTAATGCTGTGCAGAAAGACAGATAAAGGACAAATTTAGTAAAATACATTAGCAACAGAAGGCACGGAAGTAAATAACACAGGGAGTGGAAGCGGAAGCGGACATGAATGGGATTATTTAAGGGGCCCAGTACATCCCGCGAATTCCTGCGACAAGTGAGACTTTAGAAGAAACGTCTGTTGACAAATGGTGGCGACCATGTACTGCAGAATAAACTCGAAGAATTTCCGAGTTAAGATTCAAATCTGAGTAAAAACAAGAAGTCAAACAGTAAGTTTTGATCAATATAATAATATACTGACCTTTATTTTGCACAAGGAATATTTAACTTACATGGATTGATGATACATTATGTACCTCTATCCCCACCCCAATCATTTGCATATCCCTTCAAGTCATTTTAAAAAAAGAAACATTATTTCAGTTAGAGTTTAATTCTGCTACTTCTAATATTTTAAATATCCGTACGTTTTTAACGTCCTATGCCAACCAAATGTTTAATATTTCTCTGTATTTACTTTACTGACGTGTAATGTTGAATGTCTATCCTATTTAAAATTAGTATTTCTCTGTATTTACTTTACTGATGTGTAATGTTGAATGTCTATCCTATTTAAAATTAGTATTTCTCTGTATTTACTTTACTGATGTGTAATGTTGAATGTCTATCCTATTCAAAATTAGTATTTCTCTGTATTTACTTTACTGATGTGTAATGTTGAATGTCTATCCTATTTAAAATTAGTATTTCTCTGTATTTACTTTACTGATGTGTAATGTTGAATGTCTATTCTATTTAAAATTAGTATTTCTCTGTATTTACTTTACTGACGTGTAATGTTGAATGTCAGTCATATTTAAAATTAGTATTTCTCTGTATTTAATTTACTGACGTGTAATGTTGAATGTCTATCCTATTTAAAATTAGTATTTCTCTGTATTTAATTTACTGATGTGTAATGTTGAATGTCAATCATATTTGAAATTAGTATTTCTCTGTATTTACTTTACTGATGTGTAATGTTGAATGTCTATCCTATTCAAAATTAGTATTTCTCTGTATTTAATTTACTGATGTGTAATGTTGAATGTCTATCCTATTCAAAATTAGTATTTCTCTGTATTTACTTTACTGATGTGTAATGTTGAATGTCTATTCTATTTAAAATTAGTATTTCTCTGTATTTACTTTACTGATGTGTAATGTTGAATGTCTATTCTATTTAAAATTAGTATTTCTCTGTATTTACTTTACTGACGTGTAATGTTGAATGTCAGTCATATTTAAAATTAGTATTTCTCTGTATTTAATTTACTGACGTGTAATGTTGAATGTCTATCCTATTTAAAATTAGTATTTCTCTGTATTTAATTTACTGATGTGTAATGTTGAATGTCAATCATATTTGAAATTAGTATTTCTCTGTATTTACTTTACTGATGTGTAATGTTGAATGTCTATCCTATTCAAAATTAGTATTTCTCTGTATTTAATTTACTGATGTGTAATGTTGAATGTCTATCCTATTCAAAATTAGTATTTCTCTGTATTTAATTTACTGATGTGTAATGTTGAATGTCAATCATATTTGAAATTAGTATTTCTCTGTATTTAATTTACTGACGTGTAATGTTGAATGTCTATCCTATTTAAAATTAGTATTTCTCTGTATTTAATTTACTGATGTGTAATGTTGAATGTCAATCATATTTGAAATTAGTATTTCTCTGTATTTACTTTACTGATGTGTAATGTTGAATGTCTATCCTATTCAAAATTAGTTTAAATATCTGAGATTTAAGCAGAATGTTTGTAAATAATTTAGCTGGAAAGAAATTAGTCAGTTTCCAAAGCTTGATTTTGAAAGAATTAGAGACTTTCACGTAATTTGTTTGACTCTAAAATAAGACTAATAATCTAACAAAATGACACTCAAATTTTGAATTAAGTGGGCATAGTTACGTGTTTTACAAATTATTGGTGATTAACCATGACGTAACTGAAAATAAGAACTACTCTTTTTAAGGGGCACCTTTTGTATGAATTTACGATACTATCTGCGGCATCATGAATATCGTTCTTGCTCTCTCTCTTTCTCGTGTATATGATTTAAAATGCAGACATGTTACTCAGTAGCTCCTATTGTCAAACATACAACAAGAAGAGAGACACCTTTCACCCAAAGAGGATGGACCTAACGAGCCGCCGTCATCGTAGTCTCCTTTGGAGCAAAAACTTGAATGAGGAGGCCAAACATGGTTGTTTCCCAAGAACTGTTTTAGGAAGTATGTATTCCTTCTGAGCAGGTTCAAATTATTACTCCCGATAGTCTTCTATAAATTAGCAACATACTTTTCAGTTCTGCTTACTGATCTTTCAGACAGAGACATATACAATCATCGATAGGTGAGGTGAACTGACGCAAGAGCAGAAAAGAAAACGTGCCAATTGTGCAGTATTCAAATATTCATTAACATTAAAATGTGCATTATTAAGTAAAAAAAAACGCACCGAATTATCCTTTATATACTATATCCATTTTAAACGTTTAGAGTATTTTTATTCTTATTCGTTATACTGTGAAACTTTGGAGAAAGTTAAATTCGATCAAACTGATTATTCCCTTTATCACATAACTGATATGTTATTTACGTTAATATACAAAACACGTGTAATAACGCCTCCAGACGTCACAAAAATGACACCACAACGCCATGCAGAGGAAAGGCGTAACGACCGAGACATCCGAATGTATTTTAAAGTCATTTCACTGCACTTTTCTGCTGTTTGGTCAAATACATTTAGTATTTTTTGTCATGCGATAAATATAATCTTTGTGCTCATTTCAAATGCAATTTACGAAACTCGTCGATTAATTTCAATCTTTTGCTCGCCAAAGCTGGCAAAAGATAGCAATTATTTGATTTGTTTCATAAATTGTAGTTGAAATGAGCACTAATGTAAGATCTTCTCTGCACTATTTGAAAATAAATTATAAAATCATGAAATGAATATTAGAGGTACTAAAATATTTGCTAATAGGAATACTACTGTTATCGTTTATCGGGAAGAGAACTATGTGTTTCCTTTCTATGAAACAAAAACACGAGAACAATACACGAGTCCTGGCATATTGTTTAACAACAAAACTGCCTTCTTTCAGCATCGTGTCTACTAATGCACACCATACATTAAATGATAATGATAAAAACAACTCAATTTTGCTACAAAAAGAAATGCAGTCCAAAATTTAAATTAGGAATTAAAAGTGTGCTATTAATGGTAGGAGCTTATAACATGTATACAAATAATTGATCGGTTGTCCATGATACTGATCATTGAAGTTTTAAATTAGTTCTCTATGAATGATAATTAAAAAGTTTCAGTCTTGAAAACAATGAAGTAAGTTGTTATTATAAATCGATATCTGATTCCTCTGTTCCTGCAAATGACATTGTCTTTAAATTGAAAAATGGAACGATGCTTAGAATGAATATTAATATTTGTTTAAACCGTATTTTTAAAACAACAATCATATTAGTACGCATATTTTCTCAGTATATCTTATACTCATTAACGTCAGTATAACTCATTCTCAATAGTGTCAGTATAACTCATTCTCAATAGTGACAGTATAACTCAGTCTTAATAGTGTCACTATAACTCATTCTCAGAGTAACTCATTGTCAATAATGCCAGTATAACTCTTTCTCAATAGTGTCAGTATAACTCATTCTCAATAGTGTCAGTATAACTCATTCTCAATAGTGTCACTATAACTCATTCTCAATAGTGTCACTGTAACTCATTCTTAATAGTGTCACTATAACTCATTCTCAATAGTGTCAGTATAACTCATTCTTAATAGTGTCACTATAACTCATTCTCAGTATAACTCATTCTCAGTATAACTCATTCTCAGAGTAACTCATTCTCAATAGTGTCAGTATAACTCATTCTCAATAGTGTCAGTATAACTCATTCTCAATAGTGACAGTATAACTCATTCTTAATAGTGTCACTATAACTTATTCTCAGTATAACTCATTCTCAATAGTGTCAGTATAACTCATTCTCAATAGTGTCAGTATAACTCATTCTCAATAGTGTCAGTATAACTCATTCTTAATAGTGTCAGTATAACTCATTCTTAATAGTGTCACTATAACTCATTCCCAATAGTGTCACTGTAACTCATTCTTAATAGTGTCACTATAACTCATTCTCAGTATAACTCATTCTCAGAGTAACTCATTCTCAATAGTGTCAGTATAACACATTCTTAATAGTGTCACTATAACTTATTCTCAGTATAACGCATTCTCAATAATGCCAGTATAACTCCTTCTCAATAGTGTCAGTATAACTCATTCTCAATAGTGTCAGTATAACTCATTCTCAATAGTGTTAGTATAACTCATTCTTAATAGTGTCAGTATAACTCATTCTCAATAGTGTCAGTATAACTCATTCTCAATAGTGTCAGCATAACTCATTCTCAATAGTGTCACTGTAACTCATTCTCAATAGTGTCATTTAACTCATTCTCAATAGTGTCAGTATAACTCATTCTCAATAGTGTCAGTATAACTCATTCTCATTAGTGTCAGTATAACTCATTGTCAGTAGTGTCAGTATAACTCATTCTGAATAGTGTCAGTATAACTCATTCTCAATTGTGTCAGTATAACTCATTCTCAATAGTGTCAGTATAACTCATTGTCAGCAGTGTCAGTATAACTCATTGTCAGTAGTGTCAGTATAACTCATTGTCAATAGATCAGTATAACTCATTCTCTATATTGTCAGAACCTTTGCCCGATATTAGTGAAAGTAATGAACACGTGTTGTTTCGTTACTTTTCATTGATTTGTATGAAACTTAAAATTGTGGGCAACGATACTTCAAAACTCAAAGTACAATCACTTATCTGATTATTCCAATACTTTGAAAAATGGTATTTGGATACAAGCATAAGTGATAGCTTTTTCCATTGGAACAAGTGAGTTATATAGGACATTTCATACACTGACAGAAAAATATTTTACATCCATAAATCCTTAAATTGTGAAGAATATTCTTCTGTCTATGTATGATATGTGCAGTAGAAGTGGAGGTAAGTCAAGCTTCAATATTGCCTCAAAAATGAAACAAGTCAGTTCTGTTTAAATCTTACAGATTATGCTTTAAACTACGTATCGAAAGTTAAAATTAAGCCAAGAATGAAGTTGCACTGATTTTGACTAATATAATCTTGTTGTACGTATTTCTGTAGATAGATACTACACCTGATTCCAAATTAACTAACTTAAATGTTTGCAAGCTTTCAAATATTAGACATCATAATATGCAAAGAATTTCTATAAATTCATGTAAATGATCACAAATAAAAAGTGCCAATTATCACATTACACAGTAAACTTGACATGCTCATCGAGTTATTAGCTAAGGAGTTAATCTCGTATTTTAGATGAATAAGGACACATAAGACGTCAAGCTCATAACTGAAACTTCTTGATAATACCATGTGATAGACATTCAGCCAGAAAACATTAAAATTAAATACCAAAGCTAAAAAGCATAATTCAGAATGCGATCTTATTTTCTTAAACAATATCTGACGTCATTTTATCAGGTAGACAACTTTTTCTTTGCCATCATTTACAGAGCATTTGCGTTTTGATCTGAATATCTGGCTAATTATTAAATCCAATATTATGTTATTTCGCTTAAAAGTAAACACAAGATATAGTCAAGTCTTCATTACAGACTATTTCTTTATGAATGTAGATAAACGTTACATCTGGTCTTAAGTGCATTCCATTCAAAATATATCCTTAATATCTAATTATAAAAACCTGGCAAAATCCTTTGAAAGAGAACTTCAGCATAGCAAGAAAAGGACGACATTACAAGGGGTGTCTTACACATCGAGAATTACAACGACTGGTCCTGTCCGATAGGAACACTATATTTAATTATCTGTGTATGTGATGAGATTTTACTAGAGTCAAGGGAGTACATAGATTAAGGCAATGGAGATAGCATATAGAACTGTGTTCCTCTCTGTGAACTACCCATGGGGCTATTGTACAAAAGCGTAAATATGAAACGGAAATGAGAATGCTACAGTTATCACTTGCGCATGCCCAATTTATTAACTAAAGAGACACAACCTCTTGCATGTACGTGCATTGTTTAGTTCACTCTCATACAATCTCTATATCAACTCGAATTTTCAGGTGGTTAATCTTTTTTATCCTGCAAGTGTACAAGACATAAAACGTGGAATTTTTCTGTGAGGCTGAATTTTATTGAAAAAAGTTACATTTGCAAAACTTCGAAATAATAATAGAATGTAGAGATTGATTAAGTTATATATTCATGGTGTAAATGTTTATATATCTGGCGAAAGTGATTCGTATTACATGAGTATAGTTTCTGTGGTCTCAATGTCTTGTCCATGCAGTTACTTTCCAACATGGGCCCTAGAAAAAGAAAAGAACGGAACAATTATTATCAAAGAAAAATTCCTATTGGCTACCTTAACTATCTGAACAAATCGTAATTTTTCATTTATTAAATAAGCATATGTGTTACTTCATATTTGTAGCATTTTCACAGAGAACTCTTCATATTTAACGACATTATTTACCACAGTTTATTGCACCTTTCAGATCTCTTGCATATAAATCAGTTTGTAAATAATTTTATATCAAAATGTTGAGTTTGAATTTCACTTAAGTTGTGGAGTCTCTCAATCTGATGCTATATAGCATATTCTAACAAGATATAAGTAGGCCGGCTTATCTACATTTATGCTACTATAACACGCACGACTGTGGAATCAACGGGGCCTGTGGAATTCTGTGGAATTGTCTATTTGCTGTCTATTTGTGTGAGATATGTAGAAGAGTGCATGCATTATTAGTTTGTGTTTGTCAATAGTTTTCCACATTCTAGTATGACCCAAAACTCCGTTTGGAATGAATATCTAGACCTTAAAGTCACAGAAATTACATTTTTGTCTACACATGCATTTAACACGTAGACGTTCAGAGTATATAGCTGACCCACAAAACAATTGATCAAAGAAGTTCAGATATCATATCTAGTGACCTTAGCCTTAAAGGTTGTAGGAATGTGCCATACATACATTTATCCATGAAAAAATAAAAAACAATTGATTAAGTTTTCTGTATACAACCTTCTGCCATTACACTTACCTGCAATTAAATATACTTGACCACATGAAATTCATTTCCAATATTTTCGTATGAGATGAGAAAAGAGCTGCTAATAGTGTAAAAATAGATACTCAAAAGGAAGCCAAAGAAAACCAGATACAATTCTTACTGCTGCTTGATATATTATTTGTCTCCTTTGTCTTTCCTAACCTCTCCCTATATATATATATATATATATATATATATATATATATATATATATATATATATATATATATATATATATATATATATATATATATATATATATATTACACAATGAGGCTGGATTTATATGGTTAAGGCCTGCGATTTTGTAATGTCAGTCGTACTCGAACATCGGAATTGCACATGCTGCTTGAAAAAAAAACAAGCTTTTTATGTTAAAACAATCTCCTTTTGATAAGTATTTGGTATATAAATTATGGTCAAATTAATTCATCATGCAAGCATAAGAATCATTGCCTGAGGACTTGGGAAGGTTTTCAAACTCCTGGACTCAAACTCCAACAAACGTTTCTACACAGGAAACTTTACATGATCTGTATTGCAAGATCAGCCTTTGATGTTAATGGTCACTATTGCCTTTATCCTGAAATACAGTAATCATACCTTGCAGCCTGGCAACCACATTCGGCGCATACGTCACAAATGTCTGAGTTCTTCAGTATGTGAGACTCGTAGAATTTCGTCACTTGGTTACCTATATAGGAAAACTCCAACGTTTTATCCCTGACGAAAAGTGCTAATAAACTAAATCAATACTATACACAATACAAAAAGAAAGAATTTCTCCTTTCGTAAATTGCATCCATTCATTTTACGGTGTAGGCGAGACGCACGTTATGAGGAAGGTTAAAACAATCCATTACTCTATATCAATACACCCCTGTAATAGTTTTCTGTGATTTATGCCTTAATTTGCATAATTTGATTATAATTTTTACTTACCAAATATGATTTAATCAAAAAGTAAAAAGACAAATACGTCCACTATAACTTGAAGAAATAAGTAGCATACACCATACTTTTTTGATATTTGATTCAACCCTGGTTATCAGAGATTTATATTTGAAAAAAAATTAATTTATCTTTGGTATAAGATTTCAAGAAGAAGTTCTAACTTAAAGCCAAGTTGCAAAAATAGTTGCGATGTTACCATTTACGAACTTGATCGTTTGAAAGGACGAATATTACAACCCTAATTTTGCCACATTTACTATTCGGCATATATTTAAACATATAGTGACGTAAATATGCCTCTACAATGTACTGAAGATAAGTACATTGATTTGTGTACTCTTGTCAGGTAGCAGTCTTAGAATTTGATGTTTGAGTGTATCACAAAATTACGATCCAGCTACTTTTAGTATCTCCAGCAACTATAAATGATGCCATTTGGGAGTGATAAAATAGAAACAGGTCGTAGGAACATTTGTGGTTTTTCGTTAAGCGATCATTATTAATATAAAAAAACAAAAATATTGTCTATGACTACTGCATTCAATTCTTACCTGGCTGGTAGTAATCATACACCCTCACTGCCACTGGCTGGGATTTGGCCACAAGACCGGTACGAACGACATCAATGCTTAGACACAAGGGCGTTGTATTTATCTATATTAAAAGGAAAAGAATACAAATGAATATCAGTTTATAGTTAGCAAATTTTTCAAAATTTTTCTAGTAGATAAAATGCACAAATACAAATGATTTCTTCTTATGAACTATTAATGAGTGAAATTAATGAGGAAATCTTAGACACCTAATTTTAAGAACAGCATTCATCAAGTTATGAGTGAAACAATATCTTTTAGGCACAAGATTCCCCCCCCCCCAATTCATTAAATCTTAGTACGAAACATTTCATGAAGAAAGCCCATCCTTAAATTCAGCTTTCTTTTTCCTTAATAGATTACAATGGTACGATATTTATTAATATTGATTCATACAACAGAGTTTTAAATAATACATGTACCATTAATAATATCTTACGAACAGCAGTATAAGTATGAAAATCCATGAATGGAGAAATAATGTTTACCTCATCGAAGTATAGGATAACTTTTCTATTCTCGGTTTCAATCTTCTTAAGCCCCACAACTGTGCCAATACTCTCCAGGTCCGCCTCAAACCCTGTCGGTACACCGAACTCCTGTACCGCCATTCCACTTGCCCCGTCTTTCAGCCATCTGCAACACACAACATAGGATAAGTCAAAGTTTTACTAGACATTTCGAGATCTGTGCCAAAATTTAGAGGGTACAAATTCCTATACATGATCTGACATTATTGGAAGTCCGCGTTGCATGTAAGAACTATGGGGATGGGCACGTAGAGGGGTATTTTGCACCAGATAGCAGTTCATATTTTCAACACGTGTATAAATATAAAAGTCTGACATCATTTTGTTTTATATAAGTTGGAATGTTTAAAGCTATAATATTTGGAATGGATGTTACTATTTACTAAGTTAAAAGTAGCCTTCAAACTAAGCCAAGCTAAGCATACAATACATAATTCTGCCCATTTCAAGAGATGCAAAGCTTTCTTTAACATGCGTTTCAACCTCGAACTTAGCCCTTTATTTCATATGATGTATATAATGTTTGTGTCTTCAACATACACAACGATTTCTTTGGTTCTCAATCGAAATGATAACAAAATTAAACATTAATTATAGGAAGAGTTTATAAAAGTCGTAATAAACATTTTTGAATTTAAAAAAAAAAATATACTGAGCGATTTGTGTCGACATCACGATTGCGAACAGGTGAATACAAACGCAAAAATGAGTCTCCTTAATCTTTTAAAATGAAACTCTGAGAGAAAATAATTGTTATGCACATATTGAAATATTTTTAATAATTGGAACACCAGCACTGAGATTCTATACCTATGTCATCATGTCATAATTTGAAATATATACCAGTATGACGGACAAAGGACTCTGAGCTCGAGGCGTTTTCCGTTTTAAGTAAAAGTTTTGGTTTTTAGATAAAGCTTGCAGATAAATTTATAAAATATCATGCTCGTTTTAGGTAGAAAGGTGTGACAAAGATTTGTGAAAGCTATACCTTTATACCGTTACAGGGAACTTCAACAAATAATAATTGGTTATCTGCATCAATAATCATATAGAAAGAATGCATGTCACTTGAAGCTGCACATACAATAATATTGTTTATTTTGTAGAATGTTCATAAACGATGTGTAATGTTGTACATGTGTTGGTAAAAGTTACACATATATTAATCTTCTCTCTTTGGATTACATTCGCAACCTCTGCTAATAAAGTTCAAAGGAAATATGTAGCTCACCAGTCATATCATACATTTTGACAACCGATCGTAGCACAGAAAATAACGCTTCCAGCTATAGTACACTTGGACAAAAATTAATAATCTTTGTTGTGTATGTTTCCAAATCAGCATCAATAATATCCTAATCTTTCAAAATTTGTATTTAAAAAGTTAGGATTATAATATTCTATGCTATCTAAAATATGCAATAGGAATCATCTTAAACCTGACAATGAACACTCAGACACACACAGATACAACACAACTCATCATCATCCCTATACATTTAGATGCATAATGGATAATAGTTACAATATTTTCAAAATGTGGATAAAGAAACTAACTTTGCACATGTCTTCACGGTCAGGAAATCAACGGTTTCTTTCACCATCGTAATATCGACTTCAAAGGATACTTCCTCAATTTCCCGCTTTACATTGAAGAAAACACTCACCTGAAATAACATGAAAGCTCAGTAACTGTGTATACAAATTTAGCAAACATTCAAGTAGTAATTGGCTATAAATTACTATCAAGTAACGAAACAAAAATAGAAGTAAAGTAGGCTGTTCTGAGTGGTTTTATTTTCACCTCATTTCTTGCGAGGAATACTTTTTTATCAGAATAAGTGAAATGGTTTTGTTTGTGTTGATATGTAGATAAAACAGACGACACTGTAGACAATATCGACGGTATAGGTATAGTGAATCTTGCTTTCTAAAAGAATTGCAATATAAATCCTAGTAAAAACTTGTTTTAGTAAAAGACATCCCCCCCCCCAGTTTGCTTTTCCAAGTTGTTTGTACCTTTTAATATCTTAACAAAGACTTCACCGTTGCACATAGTTTTGTAAAGAACACTCAGGGAAAAATAAAATGTAGTATTTCCGATGTCCTGCACATCAATGTTAAAATATGTTAAGGGAATGAAGAATAACAGTTATTAACTATTGTCATTTATGAGCATTTGTCCTTATTTAGAGGTGTCCGGTATGGCAGGTGTCATTGCATGTCAACACTTGTTGTATTTTGGGCTTTAAATACAGCAGAAGGCATTTAACCTAAAGTTGTCTATAAATACAAGAAAACCTAGGATGTTGCTGTAAGTGATGGTCAACTGTACCCTTACGAATTTTGATTGAGCATTGAATGGTTAAAGAATGCGTTAGTTGGCAATTCGATAAATGGTGACTCACTTCAACTAGGGCCATTCCATTACCAGTAGCTGATACACGAACTTGACTTGGTACGGTTGGCAGCTGAAGCGACAAAATAGATCGTAAAAACATGCAGTCAGCGTAGATAATTTATGTTCAACATATCATTGAAAAAATCTTAAGATTTTGGTATATATTAAATTTATTGAATCCAATTTTTGTGGAATTTATGCTTAGATCAAGAGCGTTCGTTATTTAAACGTTGAACACGCTGAGGAGTTTATTTCAAAGCAACAAAATAGTTGAAGCAAAGAACCTGAAGGTGCCGTATGAAATATCATAAGCAGTGTGGCATGAGATTTAGTTCTTTGGGCAACATATTATTTTAAACAAGAAAGGGGTAATACTATATGGAGTCAAATCCCTGATTTAAAATATAACGTTCTTATGAAAATGCCCGGATGTGCATGTTTTATAGTTTCTCCCATCTGTACACATTTTTTCAGCCAGTAATACTACACTATGACTACGGATAAGCCATATATATATATATATATATACATATATGAGAGAGAGAGAGAGAGAGAGAGAGAGAGAGAGAGAGAGAGAGAGAGATGTGTGTGTATTGTATTCCAATTTAATGAAGTTTTATTACTGTAGCTAACTCAAGAACAATTTAATACCTCAGCAGTCTGGAGGACAAGGGCATTTCTTTGACTGATGTCAAAGGACTTCAGGAAATTTTCCGTTGTTACGTTGACGTGGACATTAAAGTTGTTGGAGTACGCCATTCTAGCAAATGATGACAGGGCTTGAAGAGCCAACACTGTGTCCTAAAAACGAATTAAAGTGGTCAATATTATATATGTTTCAAAGACGATTGTACCTTATAACACTAGTAACCAGTCATATATAACTATTAGATTTTCCAGCCTGTACATAGCCTTCGCTGAATCATTAGAGGTACAGTCTGAATCGAAGAAACATATGTACTTGCGTTCCATTATGAAATAGTAGATTGTGCCTTTACTACCAAATTCAAGTCAATCTCCATATCCTTGTTTAATTAATTCAATGTCTTAGGCTTCTAGAGGGAAAAATAACTGATGAAAGTTCAATATGTAAAATACTCTTGCAACACATTTAACACGACCAATGTGGAGAATACTATTGTTCAACACAACACCGCTATAAAGTATTCCATGTACACGTTTTGGCATCTTACCAATGTTAACTACCAATATTAACGCAAAGTTGTGCAGTAAGTATAGTAAGTTAACGCTGTACTTATACAATTTGAGGTAAAATATTATACATCAGGGTTATTTAAAAAGGCTTTAAAGTGAAAGATTCGGGCTTTCATTTGAAGTACGATTGTCCGTCATCATAGTTCTAACAAATAAGTTTTCAAACTCTCGAAAGATCAAGTTGCCGGTTCTTACATTTCTTTACAAGTATTTTCAGTAGCTAGAAAACTGTTTTATTTCTAAGTCATAGTTTTGAAAGTTTTATGAATTCAAAGATAGTTCTGACATAACTTGATGATGGAAAAACCTCTTTTTGGAGACCTATTTACACGCTGGAATTACTGTATGGAATGCAGGTTTTATTTGTTTAATTTTGTCATTGATTGCTTAGCTTTAATGTGGACCAGATGTCAGTCTGATTACTATAATTGTTAGGCAGAGAAACACATACAATTTTCAAATGGAAGTCAGTTTTGGGAAAAGTAATTAAAACGATTTAGTGCTGCTAGGCGTATGTGGCAGATTGAACGTTACGATTTCGTTGATTTGGAATCTCTGCTTTTAGTAAATAATGGAACAATTCAGCTTTACGGTCATATAAATGACATGTATTTGCCCCATGAGTGGCAGAAACGTGAGAACCCTACAAAAATGGCTGACAATGAATGAACGGACACTAACAAGTGCATTTGGTGACTGAAGAAATTGACACTTGGGTCTGCAGAGTTCAAAATGTGTGTATTTTACCACTGTACTATCGATAAAGGCGAATAATTACCTGGGTTGAAGAGAAACCTCCTCTTGGATTCCTCTGGGTAATGATCCACTTCATAACCGTAAGTCCTGCGGTGAATTGATTCTTTTCAGCGTACACCATCAGAGCATAGGAGGTCATCTCAATGTCTGTTGGTTTGGACTGTTGGTTTGGAGGTGTCCAGATGGCATTGGTGTGTCCCGTTGTCTTGCTCTCAGGTTTGTGCCAGTGTTTCATCCCGTCTAGTCAGATAAATATTGTAAAACTATTTTTATTTTGGAGAATATTAATCCGAATGAATCTTTGGCAAAACTGTTTATGCTAAAATACATGAAATTCAAAATTACTTTGCTATTTTTCTCATCTCAGATTAGGTAAACACTTTCGGGACATTTGACACATTTCATTACATAACATTTTTCTGAGAGATCAATACATTTTGTTCCCAGTTTTCTGTTTTCCAAGCAGTGATATGAAGAGCTGCAAACTTATCTCCTACATTATGATTGACTTTCTAAGCAGCCAGTCATACTACAAAGTATAAATGAAGTCAAAAACCTAGAAGACAGAACACAAAGTTTAACAAGTGCTACAGTATATATTCAAACTCATTATCAACTAGATGGTGTTTATATATGGCACTTCGAAAATATATTGTGTCAAGAATATGATCTAAAGTTATCTGAAGTGTGCCTATACCTTTGACAATAGCGTGGCTGTCAAGCGTGGCGAAGACACTGTCAGCAGAAGCGCTATGAGCGAGAGAAAGAGCGTAGCTGGTAATTGCTAGAGGATAGTCATCGTTCAGGGTCGATAGCTGCGATTCCAGGTAAATTATAGCCCTGTCAGTGGCTTTCTTGATCTGGTCTTGGACGCTCTGTGAGAAATATTATGTAATTATATTTTATAAATAAAAAAATAAATCAAAATACGTGTTGGCTGAATGATAAAATAGATCTTTAGTAGAGGGTATAAGTCACAATGGATCTTTGATTTTGTATTGCTTTCGTAACACAAGTTTGCTTTTAAGTCAACAACACGGCCGTTGAGTGTAGCGGGGAAGAGTTCTTTCGTTTCCAAATTTTAAGATTTCTTTCTGGTTAATTAAACAATCTTATAAGAAAATCTATCAATCTCTCTAGACAAATGATTGTGGGTTTTTATTATTATATTCTCTGAGAAAATGAATTATACTAATTTTTACGGAAGCGTCAGAAAAGACCAATTTAAAGGTGCTGTGTGTATCTGTTTTCTTATGGGAGTCACCTCAGAGTTACTGTGCTCTTGAAGAGGTCTCAAGACATACTGGATTTAATCCTCGTACAGTACTGTGCAATAAACATTGTTGCAAGTTCTTTGGACGTTAAAGTTGTTCAAGCCGACGACTTTCAATTAACTCAAACTTAATTTGGGAAAACCTATTTGAATGTTTTCTTTTCTTTTCAATTGAGTGCCTTATGCAAAGTTTGATTGCAACTATTATTGATGGTCGATTAGATTAGTTTTCAAAATCAACCCCAATAAATATAAATACAACTTCATATCCGTACTATTTCCCATCGGTATAAACTAACGCTGATGAATCTAGTTTTTTAAGGTTTCTAATCAGCTTCCGACGCAAGCTTGATGATTATTAAAACATATACATATACAACTGATTATCAAGTTTTCGTTTTGGTGACCAACTAAAAGTTTTCATGAACTTTTGGTTGCGGGTTCGAAACCTACCCAAGCCAGAAAGGGTCGGCTGCCTCCATGTGCCTTTGGGAAAGGCACATAGCTCTAATTTCCTCGGCATGACATAGCCAATAATGTGTTAAAAGTGCCATTAAAATCAGGGAATTTTTTTTTTCGATACATACATTAAAAATAAACAGTTAATATGTTAAATAACGCCAACAGAATGTAGATAAATTCAATAGACGATTATCAACGTATCTAATTATTAATGAAGATTTTGCATTTCTGAATACAACGTTATTAGAACGTTAAAAATTGAATGAAATTTAACGGCTCTAAACTTACATTAGTTGGCCGAAATGTTTGAAGAATTGCTAAAGGTTCCTTCCAAAAGAATGTGCCTCGAGTTTAGCAAGCCCTCATATCAGGAACATATTCATATTTACGACATACTATAAAACTGGAAGGCTCGAAATTGTACATATGATATTCAATAGGCTAAGTAAATTTGATGTTATGTAACAAAATGTATACATTGATTGCTTCTTTGTTCTTTTATCGATGTCTACATAGTCTCTAGAATACATACAAATACCACATATTTTAGTTGACCGTATCAACGAGAGCCAAATGTTTGGAGGTCTAAGTGGAGAGCAGCCAAAAGAGACAGCTACAATAATGCTTTTATGTATATAAGCAACAGATCATTATAACAAAGATTCTAAACTGGCCCCATATGCTAAATTTGTCTTCAGCTGGATACAGTAAAAGTCCAAATAGTTATTGTAAATGTAGATGACTTTAGTATAATTTACATTAAGCAACAAAGAAAAAATGGGTATATGTAAATTAGCTTACTCCGCCAATGTCTTTGTTTTCCAGAAGAGCGACAAGAACAAAGGCTGTCAAAGCTGGTCCGGATGATGAGCCGCCCTGGAAAAAAAAACATAAGACAATATTAAGTATTACTGTTATTAATAATAAATTTGTTGTTACAAATAATCATGCTGGCTTCAAAATGGAACGAAGATATTAATGTTGAACTAAATCATAGTGAACTGTAGAACATTGAGTGTTATTGGCTACATCTAAAAAAAATGGTACCTGATTGATTTAAATTTATTTCTTGATATGAATATTTGTGCAATAATGTGTGCAATAATGTGTGCAATAAGGTGCTTCGATCTTAGAAGAGAAGTTGAATCATTCTACTTGATTATCCCAAACCATCAATCATAATCAGTCTAGGGAATTGAACATGAAAGATGAATTGTACTTGATAAAGTGTTAAAATATTTATAATTTTTTTAAAATTAGGAAATATTTAATTACTTTTTATGTTTTATATCTTGCGTCTTCATAAATCTTCTTGCACATACTTAAACTCACACCCAGACACAATTATCAAAAATGTAACCTGCATATCTGTGTGAATAACTTTGCCAGGCTCAGGGAAGGAACCATCTGCCTTCTGTCTTGTTATCATCCAATCAATGGCCCGTTTAATAGTGTCGTCATCAACAAAGATGTATTTCTTTGCTTGGTGGAAAGATTTGACGACAAAAGCTGAGAGCCTGAAAAGACAACAAAGGAACATTGATTGGGCTCTGTATTAATGGCGTCAATGCAGAAGTCTGGCACGGATACAAGGAAATCTCAGTCGAGGGGTTACAGTATTTGCTTTCTCCAAGGCGCTGCCAAAAAAAAAAAAAAAAAAAAATAGGATAAAAAAAAAAAAAAAAAAAAAAAAATTGATTCTAACATGACTGTTCGTACTTGGTGCGATGTAATTTACGTATTTTTTCCTGCAACTTACATAATCTAAATGTCAAACTGAGGGTTATTACTTACATATATATATATATATATATATATATATATATATATCACATTCAGAAAATGACGTTCATATGCTTCTAACAAGGAGACTGAAACAAGATAACCGAGAGAGAAGAACTGACACAATAAAAGTAATTAACGCAATCCTCACCGATTTTTCTGTCACATTGGTGAGAAACATATTTATCAACTTTTGTAGGACTTTTTTGCGCACATTTATCTTATTAGTTCTATGTTTTATGTGTTTGTCTTTTTCTTGACTTTTCTGAGTTATAACCATATAGCTGTGCTGGAGACAAATCTCAATTAAAAGTTTAAATATAGACGCATTTTTCCCTTTTACAATTCCAAACGTGTGTATCAAACGTCCAGTTTCAAGAAATTATAAATTTCCACTTTCAAACTCTGGCACTTGTTCCTGACAATTTAAATGAAAAGTCAGAGGCAAAGTTTTTTTTAAAACGTTGCTTGTGTATGGTTTGCATTCACTTGAATTTTGAACAGTACAGGAATGATTATTTGACTATTTATATTACTATCTGACCGTGTTCATTTGTGGGCAGTTATGAATAAATGTATTAAAAAAAACACAAAAATAATGTTTTTGTTTGTTTTAAAAATAAAATATTTGACATTGCCTTAAATATAGTTCAAATAAAGACAAATCAATAGCCTTCGAAGACTAACCGATCTTGTTTGTTTGGTATCTCTGGAATAGAATTTGTAGATCTACTCAATGTTAGTTTATCATAAAATTGTTAAAGCAAGTCAGGTATAATGTCATCATGTTCTTAAAGAAAATGTTTCTTAGGTGTTTTTAGTTGTCTTAGGTGTTTTAGGTGTTTTTGCCAGCCATTCCAAAGGATACAATCTGGGCTCTAAAAATGTAGATAATTTTCTGTTTTTGGTATAATGATATACTTAATTTTTATTTCTCGTCAGATTATATATAAGGATAAAATGTCCATGTTGTTTACACACACACACACACACACACACACACACACACACACACACACACACACACACACACACAAGTGTGTGTGTGTGTGTGATAATCTTTGATAATTTTTCAACATACCACATGCTTCCAGACTGATCGGAATCACCGAAAGCACTGAAAGAACCATCCTTGTGTTGGAATGTCAGTTCCCTCTGGTAACCTTGAAATGAAATACAAGAAGAATGTGACATCAAACCTATGATGTACTGATGAGTATGCGCAATGTTAAAATTGCCTTAGGTAAAATTGCCTAGATTTTTTACTATTAATTTCTTGAGATCTTCATTTGCAATAGAAGCACAGATTTCAGCGTTACCCAAAGGGGATTGTGGATTATCAGAGAGCCAAATTTTATTGAGCAACACTGATCAATACACACTTTCCATGTTGCTTACAACCCATCTTTTGTCAGTTAATCGCATACGGCTCTATTTGTTTAAAAAAGTTATCGATTCGTTTCGCACTTAAACAGATCTGTTGAGATATATGGGTGGACATTTGTTTTTGTTTTTAAGTTCCGAATATCACTATAAATTTGGGAAAGCCATAAAACATTTAATGCAAATTTCTTTAAATAAGGAATAAGTTTTAAAAGAAATGGTGTAATCTAGTACATATATGGAAAATATCTGTTATGACAAAACTGAGACTACACTCCGGAACAATGCTTCAATATAAATTTCACTCGATTCGGTATATCCAGTCTATTATGTTTTTCAAAGACATCTCTACAAACATATAACTACTTGACTGTGTAATCGTTTGTCGTCTAATGTATGAGAATTTTATTATTTCGTCCGCAGAATGTTCTGTTTTTTTCTTCATTTCCTAAAATTTGCTTTATTATAATAATAATAATAATAATAATAATAATAATAATAATAATAATAATAATAATAATAATAATAATAATAATAATAACAAGAACAACAATAACAACAATAATAATAATAATAATAATAATAATAAGAAGAAGAAGAATTATGCAGTGGTAGAGGTAGAGGTAGAGGTAGAGGTGGTAGTAGTTTACAATTCTTGGGCAAGTCACGGATATCGCGAAAACTTTTCTCACCAACGGTAATTCTACCAACCTTTCTCCATGAAGCTGATAGCCTTATCGTGTATTTCGCCTGTTAGCTGTCCTGTTGCGGATAGGTAATCCGAGACAAAAATATCTGGGGCAAATCCAATCATCGTCTGTTCTCCACATCCGGATGGCATAGTGAGAAGCTGATCCAGACCGCTTACGGTTGGACCCATTAAATCACCTGGAAAAAAAAAGTAACAAGAGGAAATATATTACTTTTGTGTAAAAAACAACAACAAAAAAAAAACAAAACAATTTTGTCAATTACAAAAAGTAACAATAAGGTACTTTCGTGTATAAAATATGTAATTGCTTCCGTTTAAGTGAAAGGAGTTTTAATTAAGAAAATAAACAATTGTAACTTTTCGAAATGCCTGAAGGAAACATTATCTATGCAATTATGCATGTGTGTGTGGTGGTGGTGGTGGTGGGGGGGGGGGGATTAGATCGTGCCGAGGCAAGTAAAATGCCGTAACCAGGGACACATCACGGCAGCTAGTCTTGGCTGATCCAATGACAGGATTCAAACACGCACACTTTTGATTGCAAATCTGACACGGTAACCAATGAACTACCGCGGTTCTCGCTAATAATCTAATGTGCCCTTTCAAAAACATTTCGACTGATCTAGACCAGAACGGAGAAGACTATATCAATAATAAGTATAGCTTAGTATATGAAATCTAATTTATATTAATAAAGCTTTCATATTATTTTTAGAATTGCTAGTCACAGGAAAGTTCATACCATTTTATGAAAAATTATAAAAGCAATTTGTATTTATGTAATCAATACAATGAAATCCATCCAGGTGTCTGAACTCAAAGAGACTAGGATCTGACAAACTTTATTTTATTTTAGACGAGATAAAATAATGATTTACAATTTATATATATTATAGTATTGGTTAGTGGTTCATAACTGGTTAACTTGAGAATGGCATGATTAATTCAGATTTACCGATGGCTGTTATTCTGACCCTCTGCGACCCAGCAACAACACCAGCCGGAAGTGAGATGGGAATTGTCTTGGTGAATGTGGATGTATTCTTCAGGTCAATGAGTACAGGGAAGTTGTATTCCTTGGGAACTCCCTCTGGCTGTCATACAAAAGAGATGACTGTAGACGATAAATAACTACTCAATCGCACCTGTAGTATAGCTCGGTACTAATGATATGGAAGAATGGGAACCAGTCTAGAAATGGGTGAAGATTAAATAGAGTATATATGGGTTTGGCTGGGCAAAATTTGGTTGATAATACAAGTAAAATTTCAGTAATAAGAATCTTTTGAGACCTTATACTAGTTGCAACTGAAACGAAATAGAGACAATGTTTAATTGATGGAATTTAAGTCCTTTTACAGACTTGAGTTTTGGAAAACTCATTACTGGAATTAGCACGTGACTCTTTGGTGCGGAATTTAAAACACATGTTTCAAACAGATGTAGATTGAAAATGCTACGGCTCATATGGTGTTTTCTACACAGAAGCTTGCATCAAGGATATGTATATACTGATAAATATAGGTTTGATCATGAGCATTCAGAAATTTCAAGTTATCGAATTTTTAATATCATTATGTTTCCATAGGTTTACTATCGGAGCTGAATTAGTACTGTGAGTCATACAGTGAACCGCTGTCTGTGCTATATAGGGTATATGTGCAAGTTATATAAAACGTCGGCAATGCAAAACGTAAACTTGAGTACTAGAGCTACTTTCATTGCGCGCCTTGGAATCACCACGCTTTTTATTATGTCTCCCCCCCCCCCCCCCCCGTACTGTGACACTACTTTCTGACCGTTACCGAGGGATCGTAACCCAAAATTTTATATATATATATAAGAGAGAGAGAGAGAGAGAGAGAGAGAGAGAGAGAGAGAGAGAGAGAGAGAGAGAGAGAGGCTAAAAAAAGACCTAAAGCTGGACTGCAAAAGAGTTATCTTATTAGCGGGATGGTCGTAATTAAATTATAGGATTCGACTTTCGATAGCCAGTGCGTATGTATGATAGATAAATAGAGGATATTTGCTTGAGACGAGTGAATAACGGATATATTTCATTGATTTAAATATATCCGTTATTCACTCGGTGCAAGCAAATATTCTTTTTATTTTATGCTCAATCGTGTTGTCTAGCAATTTGTATAACAGACTGAAGTAGCAGATTTCTTACGTATCCCGCGCGATAATGTCAGCGGTTTACGCTCTGTTCTGTGTATTTTTGTGCATAAAACATCAGTAGTTACACAATGCTCCTTCCCAATTCAAGTTAAAGCAGCAGATAAAAACAAAATGAAAAAAATAAATTATTTACCAATGGCTGCTCGTCTGGATGCAAGGTGGACATATTTACCTTTACACCACGCAAGCATCGTACAAGAGTTTGAAATTTCTTAATTATAATGTTATCAATATCTATTGACGGTCAATGCAAAAATGATATTTTTTCACTCCAGTGAATATCTAAATTATTTCACTCGCAAAATTCATTAATTCATTGCCTAGCATAAAATAAATATATATATTGATTGAAGATACATATGTATATTATATTATTTGATTAGATAGATTAAAATAATTATAGATAGGCATTCGTGCTTGTACATAGATGATAATTAATTACTGGGTCGACATGTGGGTATGTCTGCTACGCACGAATTCCTATACCACCGACTCTGTAGCATCATTTTTTGGTGATGTGCGCATGGTCGAGATGGTCTAGGGGTTGGTGCATACAGGCAAGGCGATGGGTGCCGTAACCCGCAGATCCGGGTTCGAATCTCCGTAGAGTACGAATTAAAATTCTCTAACCTGTATGATAATATTATTTATTCGTAGTTAGAAATTATTTACAGCCGAGACTTTTGTGAAAGAAAGGCGTATAAAATGCACACTATGTGCAGCAAACAAACCCACAATAAGAGTGCAACATTGTCGTTCTTTAACTGTGTATGCGTCCATGACTGAGTGGTCCAAAGGGTAGATCTAAGGTTGTTAGAATCCGTAGTCTAGTGTTCGATTATATACGCAGCAAAAGTTATGACCCAAGTCTCTTTGCATGAAAATGACAAATGAAGTTCAAGATCCCTAAAAGGAGAAGAAGAAGAAATATAAGAAGAATAGATCCACATGGCAACAGGTAAAATGAGGAAAATTATGGCCCATTTGCCCGTGCTTGATTCGTTCAAAATATATTTTAGAAGGATAGAAAGAAAAGAAATTTATACCTCAACCAGCAGCTGTCTTCTCACGGCATCAGCCGCCAAGGTGGATTGGGCCTTAACTGTTATGGCGATCTTTCCCAGAGAAGTTGGAATAATAGGGAAGAATACAGACTTGGCCTCACCCGCTGGCACCTAAACAACCCACACATGTTGAATTAATAAACATACAATGTATCAATAACGTTTAAAACATTTACAAGCGTATTTATTAGCACTTACCCTTAGCATCTTATCCACATTCCATTAAATTAAACTCTGTTTTATGTTTCGATAAACATCTTCTTCCGTGCAATTTTTATTTACTTCTCTTTTTTTGTAAAATAAATTGTCTTCAATTTAGTGTTTGATACTATTCAACTGAACTGTTATATCAAAAAGAAAACTATGCAGCAAGTTCAAAAATATGAATATATCTACTTTGGAAACTGGCCTTACGAAAGCTAATATTACAAGAATGTTAGGAGTAAATAAAGATATGGGGTAGAGATCACGATTTTGTGGAATGAGAGACAGAACATTTCCTAAAATTGA
Source organism: Margaritifera margaritifera (assembly GCA_029931535.1). Lineage (NCBI taxonomy): Eukaryota > Metazoa > Mollusca > Bivalvia > Unionida > Margaritiferidae > Margaritifera > Margaritifera margaritifera. The sequence goes on along the minus strand of JAQPZY010001411.1, from coordinate 641,013 downwards.
TTTGTATGGAATCGTATGGCTTGCGTGACAATTAAGAGCCCTTTTCTGGTCTGCAGATACTAAATAGAACAAGTCATCAGCTTTATAATTCACAAAATTGGCCAATTATCACAACATTTTATATTGTTGTCAATTTAGAAAATATTTAAGCATGGAACACAATGCACTATAACTGCATACAGATTGCCTTTTGGTTGAAATGGTTTCATATTGTATCTAGTCGTGGGAGAATTGGTGACAAATGTATGAGATTAAGATCGGTCAATATTATTAAAAATTGATATTATTCCCAATACTTACATGAACTTGTTCAGTTGCTATCTGCGACAGGAATTGTTTGTGTCCGTTTGAATCGTTTATAATGATCCGGAAGTCATTTGATTTCTCCAGGGTCACCAAAACCTTTTGAAGGAAAACAAACGAAGCTGATTTGAGAAACAAACGTTGTCAAGTAGAATGTAATGTAGCATGCATGATCTACATTTTATCACTAAAATTGAAAACATCCTGGTTCACGATCCAAAATACAAGGTTTGTTTCCTTCTCTCTTTCATTTCTTTTAATAGTATTATGCAACCTCACATAAGGGTAACTTTGTTCAAATAAGTACCACCCATACCCAGTCAGGCACTAATTTTCCATCTATTCTACATTTCCATTTTATATCACCTCTGCAGGCACATACCTTACACGGGCAAATTTGTTTCATCACCTGGCTGGCTAACAAATAGAGGATGCAGTGTATTCTACACTAAAATGCTAGTAATCATAATTTCAAACATTGGATAATTTTGACTAAACTTAATAGAAGTCTAATAATATGAGGTACCTGACTCTTATTATGCCAATGTCAGGAGAATGTTTTACAATTAAATAAATTAGTCAAACTATTCGCTGCAAGTTATTGTCGAAGGCCCAGATCATTATGTAGAAATTAGTAGACGTAACTGGCTCAGAACTGCCATAACGCGAAAACTGACCATCGTATACCAAAATAGATGTTTAAGTTCACAAAAGTGTAAAAATAAAATTTTCTCCTAAATCCTCAGTTCTTATATTAGTTGAAGGAGTTTAAAGATAATCAGATTGCATGTGAGATTTAAATCTGAAAGACAAGCTTAAATTTGTAGCACATGCTAAGACACTGTTATATATGTTTCACATTGATATCTAATTATAATGCTAAACGTCGTCCCACGTACTAATTGTAAGAGTATCCTCTACTTCATTTCCATGTAATAAATCTCTGGTTGGATGAAATGTATGTTTTTGATATAATTTTTAAACATAAATGCAGATAATAAATAAGTGAAAACAACTTTTATACAATAATGATGATCTTTTTGCTCATCTCTGTATACTCTATAAAACAACTCCTATTTTTTCTCATGATGTTTTTCTTTTCTTGTTGTTTTCTATTTTTATAATATCTTTCCAAGCTAAACTTACGTTCATATCCTGGGTCATGTAGTTGAAGACATTGGCCTGCAGAGCAAGCTGTTCATCGCGTACAACGGAGTAAGGAAGGTTGAGACTAACAAAGAAAGGACGGAACGTCTCAATCTGGAAATAGACGCACAATATGTCGCTAAATACTGATGAATACAAGAGTCGAAACTTTTGGTCTTATAATGTGTTAGAGATGTATATCATAAACATTAAAAAACAGTTTTAAAAAAACTTTATAAAATGGCTAACTCGTCGTAATTCTACATAGTTCCTGATAATCAATACACACACGCACGCACACACATACACACACATATATATTATATCATGCTTGCCTACATGCCGATAAGCCAATCATTTGTAAACACAGCTATATGAAAGAAATAACGCACAGACATACACACGAAAAAATGCATATATACAAATATATTTTATGATATTATTGGAATTACCTTAGCTGTAGATGGAGACACACCCAGACCAGATACAGTATTCACAGCAAACGCACTAGCTATCCAAGAGGTTATTGTGTCAGGTACTGTAGTTGATATTGTTACTTGACCGTCAGCTCTGATAATGAATATATATATATATATATATATATATATATATATATATATATATATATATATATATATATATATATATATATATAATGAATTTTCAATTGAATCTCAGAAAAGAAAGCAACATGCGAATACGAGAATTACATGTCGATTTATAAAATGAATGTCAATTATTGTTAGCCATTTTGTGCATCTCAATTAAATTTCATAAAAACGGACTGAACTGAAATAACATGCTGATATTTGGTAAATTATTACATCCGCTCATGGATCATTAGTTTTTCGTTGAAACTATACTAATATATGTAGTATAGATACATGTATGATTAGTGTTATTATTCTACGTATGTTGTGCGAGACATTAAATTACTTTTGTCTCTGGTTCATTTAGACGTGTCATCCACTATGTACTTCTTTCGCTCTTTTATCAGATACTATTATCATTATTTTTGCATCCTTTTGATAATCTTATTTTAAAAAATACTTTTAGACATTTTACATATGATTAAAATTAGGTGCAACATATACTAGCAAAAAGAAACTACAATTTAAGCTAAAAAGTGAAAACCTTTAAATACGAGAGACAACAAGCGCTTTTATAATAGCATGCACAACAGAAAGCAAAGCTTGCATTGCCACAAGCGGGGACAGTTTGTTGTTTCTGAAAGCTCTTTTTAGAAGAAAAGATGAAAAGCGGTACAGTCAAAGGATAAAGCATCAACAGAGACCATTACAAGGGCATTATTTTAGACGAGCATCTAGAACTGTCTCCAAGTTTAATGCTAGTTTACTTAAATAATTTACAATTATACACTTTGAATCCGTCAAAAATGTTACTGTTTCAATATTTCAATCAGAAGGGGATTTTAGTATTCTTGGTAATCAGTATACATTTTAAACTAAAAAGCTCGCGAAATACATATATGTTTTGAGAACAAACAAACAAACAAATCAACTGAAAAGTTGTCACAGGTGGTAAGTAATAACAATTCTCATTCTTCCTCGTTATCGATAATTCTTCGAATGATTTAGAAAATCTGTAAACTAAGAGTCTTGTGTGTGACTACCTCATGGTCATAGACTAAACTCTTTGGCCCACGACAAAAACATAAACATAATCTTTTATTTCTCATACAAATCCTCTCTAACAAGTCTGATGATTACCAACATATCTTTCTTTCTCTCTCTCTCTCTCTCTCTCTCTCTCTCTCTCTCTCTCTCTCTCTCTCTCTCTCTCTCTCTCTCTCTCTTGCGTCATTTTCAGAATTTGTTTCATGGCAGGTCTTCGTCTCATTTTTAAAAATCATTACCAACTGCAGTAATTGCCCTTTAGTGCAGTAATTGCCCTTTAGTCCAGTAATTGCCCTTTAGTGCAGTAATTGCCCTTTAGTCCCTGTTCAAATCAAAATTAGCCTGCCTAGTGTTCGACGGAAAATTAATCTAGTAAAATGTTCAATTATTTGCTGTTATTATTTTAGAACACTGACTACCTATATAACATATTTCTGTAGTGTATAATAGATGTGCTTTGTATAAGCCTTACTGGCGGCATTCCAGTAAATGTTTACTTGTTGTCGTAGTTTGCTTTATGACAAAAAGCGAATTGTATAAAATGTGTATCAAAAGTATCCCAAACTTGGTCAAATCAGAGCTTTTTTCATATTTTATAAAACAGGCCCTTGCTCGACAAGAGTAAACCACTATATCTGGTTTGTTAGTGCATGAATTTAATAATCCACATAGCGTGATGTTTGGAGAAGAATTGTACAATAAGTTTTCTTTTTGCAACTATCGCTATTTCTTCTTCTACTACAAGTTCTAATTTAGGAGAAAAACCCCAGTTCCTTGAGCATAAAGTCATTAAACTTTATTGCAAACAAAAGTAGAATATTACATATCAATCTGATGCAAAATGGATATCACAGAATCAAACGTTCTTGACTATCTATGACGGGGTATTTACTTCTCATGTAGGACTGCTCTAGAGATCACTTCTGTAGTCAGTAAAAGTGCAAAGAAATTAGAAACAAGTTAGGTTTGATGTTGTTTCAAGAGTTCCAATGTGTATTGGTATTACATTGAAGGCAGTTTTGTCCTAAGCAACCATTTTATAGAGTGTTACTGTTCTTATCTGAACTCGAGGTTGTGTCCAAATATAGATCAACATTGTACACCATCTAAAAATTAAGAAAATCTTTTCTTTTTTCCTTGAAATGTCTCGGGGGTCAATATCGATCAATCTAAAATATATTTGACAAACTGTAGCAGGAGTTTTTGATGGAGATTCGGAGCATAACAGAGTGATATCGTTGCTCATTGATAAGTATTAAAAAGGCGTTATCCACCGACTTGACTTTGGAATGAAAAATGGAGGGATTCAATATCAGAACACACACACACACACACACACACACACACACACACACACACACACACACACACACACAACACTAATGGAACATAAATGCATGGATTTAACAGTAGACACATCCATACTCATGCAAACCCTGTCATGGGAATAAATTCACTTCTGTCGCATTTGATGACGCATGCAATTCGTAATGCTATCAGTTATCAGTGATGATTGTCGGTGATAAATTCTTCAGCAATTTAAAAACTGAACTTCAGCATTTAATTTCTGATATGATACCGTGCATGGACCGCATACTTGTGGTACTGGTAGGTTTACAATGCAATAAGGACTTAGCAGTGATTTGCAGCACTCTATCTGCAGTATGCTGTGTATTGTAGTATTTCTCTGACTTCTTTTTAAATGTATTCAATTTTAAATTTCAACTAAAGCAGAAAGGAAATTGTACCAGGCACGATAGCCTTAGCATGAACCAAAGCTACTGCAAAAAAGGTAAAGTGGTGTAAACAAAAAAAGGCTTACATGATAAAGTACACAATATACAATTAGACCACATTATCTACCAGAACGAATATTCAAATAAAAAGTCAATTATCTGACATGTTAATTTTGATGATATCATTATATACAGAAAATATGCATCGATTGTTCGAAACCATACTGCATACATGTAACAAATATTGCACAAAATGCGAGTAACCACTGGCAAGAACATGTTTGCCTTGAGGCATACTACTTCATGAAATTGATACGAGCTAATTTGCCCTTGCAAAATGTACTCGTTTCTTTCAAAATATAGAAAGAGAAATCCCAAAGCGTCAAACTTTGAAAATATGGACGACAACGCGTCCTTTGTTTTGATATATCATTAAATACACTATAAAATGAACTGTCTTTTTATAAACAAAACAAAGACTATATAATCTAGCAAGCTGAGGACATTATGTATGCCTACAAAGTTGGAGTATATGTGTACCTTATGGTTTCATTTATCCATAACCATGTCTCTGGAAAAACTGTTCGAACTTTTTGTGGCTCTTTTAGTTCTGAACCAGATGACGGAATCTGTGCATTGGGAAACAAGTTGTTTGACCCATGAGCGGAGGCTAGTGCCACATGACCAATTCCACCCATTAGGAAACCATGATGAAAGTTGGGAAAATCTGCCGGGTTTAAAAATAGAAACAAACCACTTCTAAGTCTAGAGTGTTACGATTTCCCACTGATAAGAAGTTGTTTGCCCTTGGAATATTTTCTCCGCTGCTTATGTGAAATAGTTTGAATGAATTTTCACATTATTAGGTTCTACAAATATCGGTAAAATATAAACGCAAAGGAAGCAAATTTAAAAAAAAAACCATCAGTTAAAATGGTTTTCACATCAGTCCCACAAATCAAATAATAAATATTAAAACATTAAATTCAGGTGTCAAAAACAACTATTCGGTAATTATTTTAAAGATTTTCGCTTTGCATCTAATTTTGTTTTCAACAATAACTGTTTAGAGTTAAATGTCTTTCATTTTGAACTTCAATAGGTAAAAACGAAATAACGGGAAAGGTAGTTGTTATTGTTGCTATCGTGGTTATAATTATTGCTCTCGTTTCTTTGCCTTTGTTGTTTGTCTTTTGTGATAGTTGTAGTAAACTGAGTTATCATTGTGAACAATCATTCAACTCTAGAGAAGAAAAATGTATATAAGTATTACTAATACTCTATGAAATACTGGCGCAAAATTTTCGCTTGCAAATAACTGGTTTATATCATAATGTTAGAAATTTTCTTAAACAAATTTTATGAAAACAATCGTATTTAATTTGACAGTGGTCACTAGAATCTATGTATTACCGGAATAAACCAATTAGAATCCATATTTTTTCCAGAAATTCGTTCAGATATTTCTTTTGAAAACGTTTAGATATGTTGTATCAAATACGAGGAGTCAGTCAACATGTTAAACAAAACTTTGAGCTCCGGCAAAACGATGTAAGTAAGTAGCAGATCTGCTGCTTTTTAAAGAAGATGTAAAATTTTCGAAAAGACTGCCGCAAATATATTTTAATGCGGTTCGAGCAATTAAATTAAATATTCGCTATAAAGATTCTTACGATTTGGCTTTTTTAAAAAACTTTTTAACCTGAAACGATTTGCATTAAATATCTATATATGTGTTTGTAAAATAAAATGTCGTGAAGTTTGTTCTAGCATATTTCAAGCCATTGAAATGCAGTTTTAGTTTTCTTTGACATTATCATATCATGAAAATGATTAAATAGGAGAGATTGTCTTCAGTTAAAACATGCTTGGAGAACCATCAAAAACTTGTTAAAAATCTTATAGTAGCATATGCCGCGCGATTTCAGAAAGGAAAGAAGATATTACATTTAAATGGTAGTCTCTCTAAAGCAGCCAGCCATGGAATGCCTATCTTTGGAAGGAAGCTGACTGCTTATGGCAAGTAACAAAGTATGTAATAAAAAGAAGGGAAGTAAAAATCAGAATCTTGCTGGGTATGGGAGGTGGTTGTGTAAAAGACGGGAATGTTAAGGGAGGTTGGACTGTACTGTCCAACAAAATTTACCCAACAGTGTGATTTATCCAAAGCCAGGTCTCTGGGAATACAGAGCGGACCTTGGTCACTTCCTGCAGGCCCTGTTGCCCGCCTGACTGGGCCGGGGCCACACCACTCAACGCCATGCCCGCTCCGACTCCAATCATGGGTCCTGGTCCTCGCATGAATTCTACCATTTCCGGCTGGACAAAGTCTGAGATGTTTAAGATTTTAGGATAAATTTAAAACCCAAAAGATTACACGAGGTATGCACGAACAGAGTACAAGACATTATGGCCTATCTGAACTTAATTTAATTTATATAAAATGTGTGTATACCCATGAATTTGCCATAATTTAGCGAAATCATATCTTCAACTGGATTTCACGAAAATGTAAAACACAAAGGATTACACGAGGTATGCACGAACAACGTACCAGGCATTATGGCCTATCTGAACTTAATTCAATATATAAAATGTGTTTACACCATGACTTTGCCTGAATTTGGCGCGATCATAACTTCAACTGGATTTCACCGAAATGTAAAACCCAAAGGATTACACGAGGTATGCACGAACAACGTACCAGGCATTATGGCCTACCTGAACTTAATTCAGTATATAAAATGTGTTTACACCCATGACTTTGCCTGAATTTGGCGCAATCATAACTTCAACTGGATTTCACAAAAATGTAAAACCCAAAGGATTACACGAGGTATGCACGAACAACGTACCAGGCATTATGGCCTACCTGAACTTAATTCAATATATAAAATGTGTTTACACCCATGACTTTGCCTGAATTTGGCGCGATCATAACTTCAACTGGATTTCACAATAGCCCCACAAAATTCTGTAAAAATGTAGATACTCAGAATAGCATGAAACATGTAATATTATAAAAACATTAACAGCTAAATTCCACCATAACCTACATTTTTTTCGGAAGAATTTTAAGCTTGATTCGTTGATATCGAAGGTAATGTTAAGAATTTAAGTTTAACAAAAGAGCATTTGGGGTGTAAAATATATTGACTGTCCGAAATTTATGGAAAAAGAAAGAAATAAAGGTAGAAACTAACAAAACCAAATTAATGAAAATTACCTTCCAAAATGTAGAAATTTGAGAAATAATAAAGAAAGAGAATGCTGAATACCGAAAATGTTTGGAAAGAATTGCCATAAGAAATAAACAAACCAGGTGCCATTCAATCATATTGTATGTTTTAAACACAAAGGGCAACCTTTGACAATTGCCTCTCCAATTGCAGACTAAATTACTGCTTATAGATATTTTCTAACGGAGATTTTACACGAGGGATAGATAAAACCTTAAGAAAGCATTGTGCGGACACGAACCTGTCAAGTATTTTGCAAATGAGAGATAAAAAGTTTATAGTAAAAGCCACGTGTGTCAATTTAAGATAGTAGAGAAGAACATGCCACACTGATATAAAACCGTTTGTATTCAATTATCTCTATCTTTTAAAACTATAAATGCCGTAGTTTTCGTAAATATCTGACATATAATAAGCGTTCATGTGTGTGTATTTCTGTCCTACATATTTTGTTGCACATTTCTTGGTCAACGGGAATCGCAGAGCGCAGGCCAATTGGGCGAAATGAATAACTGTGTCGAGATCCCAACTTTTTTCATTTGAAATTGATTGGATTTTTCCGAAGATGAGCCGACAATGTCAGATGATCAATATAAACAACCATCATTGTAAGCAAAAACCAAATTTCCTTAAAGTGCATGGATGATGCGATGAAACAATGTTTATGTACCAGAAGAGTCTATCTGACAAAATGAATATGCTCACATATGCGATACTTAATTTTTTATATCGTATAAACACAACTCATTGATACTTCCTTCGTTTTGTCATTAAAGGTAACTAGGTTAAATGATTATGATTAATATCAAACGGATGTAGGATCAGTTCAAGATGGCATCAACCGATCTTCTAACCCTATGAACGATACTAGGTTTGGTCAATGCCCTGCCATATTGTGCACTTATTCTACTTTGTTTTCTTTTTTCCTTGTTGGAGAAACCTTCAAGCGTTTATCTTCAATACTCTCCGACAAGTTACATATTTGAATATTAATTTGCAAAGATATCACTTTGAATCAGAAAAGATTAAAATTTAAATCAGGATGCAAGGCAAGTACTAGTCATAGTAGCCGAGTAAGGTATCAGAACTAATGTCAAGGTTCTATTGTATGCATGTATGTACAAGGTGTGGGCAAAAGTACCGCCTTTTATGGCGTATATAACTTAAATTAATGTTATTTAACTACTTGTTTAGGAGTTTTTGAAATCATTATACATTCTAAAAAAATAGTCTTTAAATATATTTGCATAAATGTACCAAAACATTCTTGGCCATTACTTTGTGTTAATAAATATTACCTGCTAGGAGTAAGGTACTAAGGTATATTTGGCTCATGTTACCTGCGAGGAGTAATGTAATAAGGTACAGTTGGCTCATGTTACCTGCTAGAAGTAATGTAATAAGGTACATTTGGCTCATGTTACCTACTAGGAGCAATATAATAAGGTACATTTTTGGATCATGTTACCTGCTAGGAGTTATGTAATAAGGTACAGTTGGCTCATGCTACCTGCTAGGAGTAATGTAATAAGGCACATTTAGTTCATGTTTTATATAACACATTCAAATGCATATCTTTCTTTGTTTGCCACAATCATGATCCTGAAATAGCTGTGATATTTCTTCATCTAAAGTTGCAGGTTTAAGTCTCTAAAATTATCAACCTCCACTGTATCCAAAAGAAACTGGTAGCAGCAGTTAAATATTGGTAGTACTAATTATTGTTTCCGTTATTGTTTCCATAGTCATCAAAAGTTATTACTGTTGCTATTGTGTCATACATATTACTATTGTTTTTGTTCTCTCGTAGTTACTGATATTGTAGTCATTATAGCGAATTGTGATTATAGTATCCTACAACCAACCAAAACATAAAAATCAAATTAAAGATGAGACAAATATACATGTGATAAATCAATGAGAAAATATGTTTTAAATGGACAAATAACAAACATATCGTAAGCGTGGAGTTTTACCACATGAAATATCCTTGCCTTTCACTAATTGTGAATTCCATAAAATAACACAAGAGGTTGGTTCATCAAGAAACTTTATACAGAGATAAGTTCATCAAGAAACTTTATACAGAGATAAGTTCATCAAGAAACTTTATTGTTTATATTTAACTACCTAGTTTATGTTGTAAATGATGTGTGCTTGTGTGCGTGCATTTGTTTCCTATTTCTTTCTTTCCTTTTTACAAGAGATATTTTGTTTTTAAATAATGACGGAAAATGTTAAGTATAAAATAAATTAAAAAGTACTGTTGAGAAAAAATCATATTCATATTCTACTTACCAGATTAGTGACGCGTAAACTCAGTTGTAACGTTTATGGATAAAACTATGAACCATTTAGTTCAGAAACTATTGTTAAACAACCGCCTAATTTCCGGAAAGAAATCGGAGTCAGGTTATGTCGCAAATATTATTCAGAACAGGACGAGAAAGCTTACATGATATACATGTGATATTTTGCTAAAAAGTTATAATTTTGGATTAAATATTTCTTATGGTGGTTACACTTTACAAATCCAGTATTGCTACAGCATATTTCTCAGAGATGAAAATAAAATTATGTTTTAAAACCTGTACAAAAATTATTAGCTAATAAAACATTCACTAAAAAAAAAAAAAAAAAAAAAAAAAACATATGTAGAGAAACTATTATATGTTACTTTTTACTACGAATGAGATGGGAATACTTCAACAGCTTTTAATTTATGTAGTTTTTGTTTAAACATTTTGATTACAATATATGAGAGAGAGAGAGAGAGAGAGAGAAAAGAGAGAGAGAGATAGAAGAGAGAGAGAGAGAGATTTGTTTCAAAATCATTTGAAGTGACATGCCAAATTAGTTTATAAGGTGTTTTCACAAGTTGAAGAAGGGCTCCGCCTCACTGAGATGCTGACGGTATACTTTGTCCAAAGCTAACATAAACATCGCAATTCCAATGAAGACAGTAAGACGATAAAATTCAGAGGAGTTTTTTCCCCCATGAAACAAGCATTCCAATAAAATCTCCGTTTGAGGTGAAATTTCTCCATTGTTAGATTTATGCGAATTTACAATTTTGGAGAATTCAGCGTGTTTAATTTTTGCGATTTTGGAATTCGGTGGCAATAACTGTTTCATGAATTGAATTTCAGCGGGTTAAAATATTTTGTGGTTTTCAACTCCAACTCGAAAGTTGCAAAAATTAAACCACGAGGATGATTGTTTGTTTCATATACGGTATACACTTCTTGAACGGTTTAGACGCATTCCAAATGTTATTAAAAAGCGTGACTAAAAGTCAAGAATGAGAAATAATCCACGGAAATCTGACACCAATTTGTTTCCAAGATCCCAGCTGCATATATTACAATATCGGTAATTCACTGAGATGAGTGTTAAATGATCCTAATAGGTTTCGAATGTTGAACATCATATTATGTACCGCCGACAAGAAAAGATGAGTGTATACTTTTTCCTTTCTGATACTTAGTCATTCAAAGTTTGTTTTAGAAACATTCATATGTTTTGCGTCAAATGCAAAGGATAGAAGAGTCCACGAAGATACTGACCGAAATGTTACAAAGGCGTAACAGATTAAAATGTAAACTTTCAACTGCTCGGCAGAAAGGAGTATTAATATCCTGCAAATATTTTTTTTTTTTCAAACAGCTTGAGGCAATCGAATTTTGCAGAAGCAAAGAAATTATGCGCAACAAAGATCGAAACTGTGTTACGTTTTTGAACCCATACTAATTATTTCAAAGCAAGTGCAATGAATAGTCATAAATGAGTTTTGTCTAGTATTTTTTTTATGAATTTCGCTCAAATTAATTTTCAGGTGATAAAAGATAACTCAAAGTCTCATTGCAACGCATAAATGAAGATATTGCATGGGATAGGCTTCACTAATAACTGTTGCCGTTACAAGCTGGGGAAACCAATATACTTCAACAACCGTCTGCACAGCAAGCGCATTACGCTTTCAGAAACAGAAGAAGCGACTATATTGATACTCGAATGGAAATTTACCCAACAGTTTGATTTATCCAAAGCCACGTCTCAGGGAATACGGATCTGACTTTGGTCACTTCCTGCAGTACCGGCTGACCACCTGAAGGGGCCGGTGCCATACCATTCAATGCTCCTGGTCCCATCATGGCTGCCATTGGCCCTCCGTCCATGAAATTCATAATCCCCGGAGGAAAAAAGTCTGAGACATGTAAGATAACTTTTAAAACCGACGATAACACGTTTCATGCACCAATCAAAATTTGTTTGCAGAAAATCACCGTTTTGCGGTTTTTGCACGCAATCATAAATGCATGGACTCTTTTTATACCTTTGTAAAACATTAAGATAAAGAACTGTATTAAACAATTGTGCTCCAAATTTGTCTGCGAAATGTACGAAGGTAAGACTAACGCTAAGGTTTTAAGCACAGCTTTTGTCACAGTTTTGCGTCCAAGGAGAAAACAAGAAGATTATTACATGATCGAATATCTGTAGATCATATAAAAGAGCCGCCGTAGATGACGATTACTTTATTACAGTAAGACCGAATATAGAAGCATTTGTTACATCAAATACAAGCTACTTCTTTAAAGAAAATCTTTGCCGATTCCGACAATAAATGAGAATTATTCAACCAAGGAAGTTCATATAACTCAGTTTGAAAAGGACAGTGTAAGTCGGTTAGTTCGTGCGGACTACAAAGACAGGCTAATGTGATATCTATGATAGTTAACTTGGTGGGCGATTTAATTTCCTCCTTTTGAAGCTACGGTAAGGCTACATCTAAGCCAATTAACTAGACAATAAGACAATACGACATAAATATCACAAAAATAAACCAGGAACATATCACTTGTTATTATTACGAGACAAACTCTATGCTTGAGTGCGAACACTAAATATTTTATGTCAAGAAAGCACATAAAATCGTTCGGATACAAAATATGTCCTTGTTAAATATTGTGAATAGACAACGGTCAGAACATACAAATTTAAAACGTCGAACACCGACAAATGAATTAAAGGTAACTTAAGTAATTTTGATAGATCACGGATGTTTTGCACGCAAGAAGGGCCACACCTCTATAAAAGTGTTTTGTACATAATAAGGGTCACACCTCTATAAAAGTGTTTTGTACACAAGAAGGGCCACACCTCTATAAAAGTGTTTTGTACACAAGAAGGGTCACACCTCAATAAAAGTGTTTTGAGTTCATAATCTAATAAGAACTAGGATATATAATCCTTATGAAACCCAGTAATAGAGAAATGAGCCACCGAACATCCAAACACTAACCAAACACATAGCAGAGTCATAAAAAATGGAGCTCTTCAATTTTGCAGCCGAGTGAAAATTTACCACAATGTTTAATTTTGTTCTCAAAAATGTATCCGGAAATATAAAGCGTACTTTTAAAATTCCTTGTAAGCTATAAGTACAGACGGACTAGGCGGATGCCATAACACCAAAAGCTGTATCTGGCGCCTTGTTATACCAGCTATAGGCATTGGAAATCCAGCCCACTCAGTCATGAGCTCCGGCAGGAAAAATGTCTGAGATGATTACAATGAATTCAGTATCTTACAATATATTAAAAGTAAATGAACATTTAAATGAGATTTACCCTAGAGTTTCGCAAATGAATGGTAACAGTAATTCAATTGTTTAATTTTTTATCCTTTGGTACACAGCTGGTAATAGTACCAGTTTCAGAGATGACAACACAGGAAATTTCGATCTCGAATAGTCATTCACATACTGTAAATTTATTTATTTTCGGGGGTGTCAATTTTCGTGATTTTCTGAAAACTGACATTTTCGTCGGTACTTAAATTCGTCGACTAATTAAGGGGTTCTATTGTTTGCAGAATTATTCACCGAGTCTGTAAAATCGTGGTTTTTAGCAAATGCTAAATCCATGACAACAATTACAAAATAGAACAAACATGATAATTTCACAGTATGTGTAGAAAAAGAAACAAATTCATTTCTATTTGTCTGTATTGCTAAGTGGTTACAATGAGTGAATAACATGGAAGCTAGTTCGTTGTACGCAAGAGAAATGCATAAATAATTCAGAGAAAGGTAATTATTGCGACATAGTGCTTTACGCAGTAAATGTGATGTAAATTCCTTTGTTTCCACAGGACTTGGTTCATGGGAGGGAATAATTAATTGTAAGTACAAAACTAGAAAATACTTGATTTAAAGGAATACATATAAGGCTGATTAAAAGATACAGAAATGAAACCGCATATCAGAAAGAGTACAACTGCTGAATATTGGCATGTTCTCAGGAAACAATATTGATGGAGTACATCTTCTCAACGTTTAGTACGGCAAATAGTATTTATACGTAAATATATTGACCACAGAGAATACTGACAAGGAAACATAAAATATGTATTATAAAAGACTATCAGCTTTATTAGGCTTATGGGAATTGATAACATGGAAGGTGTATTGTATTTCCTAACAACGAAGTCAAACAGAAGTCCAAGCCACATTAATTCTTGTGAGCAAAGTCAATGAACGGAAATATCATGTTTGACTGTGAAAACCTCTGCCAATTAAATTTGTCATATAGTCAAAATACGCCTACTAGTAAGTATTCATTACGGGGTATTGCACACAAAGAGACAAAAGATGACCTGCGGCGTCAGACATACAAGTAATTGCAAATAATGAAAACCCTCTAGGTAACTACACGCCAATATTAAACAACCAATTAAGGTCAAGATGCAGCAAAAGCTTTATGCTATGTGCGGACACGTATTCAGCAAATATGGCACTTTTACAGGGAAATAGGAGCATCTTCATTATATCAAGCTCTTGAAAATTACCCAACAGTTTCGTTTGTCCAAAGCCACGTTTCCGGGAATACGGAACGGACCTTGGTCACTTCCTGCAGACCCTGTTGACCACTTGACGGGACCGGTGCCACACCACCAAAACCCATACCCGCTACAGCTCCCATCATGGCTTCCTTTGGCCCTCCACCCATCATGAACTCAACACCCGCCGGGAAGAAGTCTGTGATATTAACAACGAATTTAAAACCTTTCTGATTATAAACGCTACGCCATGTCCCAATTGTGTTTACAATTGGCGTATAGAATGTTTGCACATCCTTGTAGTTTATTCAATGTGGAGGAAACATAGAGTAGTGCCATCACGTATTATTTACAACTTGTGCAAACTGGAATACTAATAGTATTTCAAGGTAAGTGATAAAATGCGGAAAATAAGAATATCGCTAAATTTGCAATATCTTGACAACAAAACAGCGAAAATCCAATACATCCAAAGTATGTTAGAAAAGAACAATAAGCAGAATTTGGTTGAAACTTAATGAAGGAATGGATAATTGTGTGCTTATACATGGACTGGTATGGCAGTAGCAAGCTAAATAAATATTGGTTATCATAATATTGATACAATTTTGACGGAAGTCAATGCAAAAACCACTAAAATTAAGATAATTAAAGTGCTCTGTGTATATCAACTCCAAATGAGGACAACATTTGTTGTCCAAAGCGACGTTTCCGATAAAACAGACATAACCTTTGCCACTTCTTGCAAGTCTTGATCTAACTGGGTTGGTATAATACCACCAGGTTCCCTACCGGCCATGCCCGCCATAGTATCGGACCTCGCATCGTATTGAATTTTGGCTAAAAATAATCCGAGATATTTGAGATAAATTAAAACCCCTACAAATACATGATTCATGTGTATATAGGGAGCTAGATCGCATGACCTTTTGACTTCGTTTGAATATAATAATTTTAGAGATTTGGGTTTAGTTTAGCATAGATATAATTTATATCACTCGTATTGTACTTTTGACCCTGCCAAGTGATATAAGGTTATGGCGTTGAAATTGAAATATCAAAACAGAAGGTTAAAATAAATGGACAAAAAATAGACTGCCGCTATATTATCTACATTTTCATTTAAACATTTATCTGACCTTAGAGCTGAAGAAAATAAGGAACTATTTAGCAAGAAGAAACTCATTAGCACAAGAAGGCGTACAAATAATAATACAAATTATAATAATAATACAAATTATAATAATAATATAGAATTTGTTTCAGTATATGCTGCATCACAAACAACCTGATCTTTTAAATGGGGCCGTGAGTACTATGACCACGATTAGAAGTAATAAAAGCAATGCTGAGCATAAAAGCATCTTTAATTTAAGTGGATACATTCTATACTCCTCGTCATGAAAAAGGAGTTTTAGTATTCCAAAATAAAACTTTGGAAGCAATTTACTTTCTCCTAAGCTAATAGGATCCATAACGAACAGACCAACAAAAGACAATCTATTCATTCAACAACACTCCAGGTTTTTTGTCGATGTAAACCGGAAAGCAACATCTCAATAATCATCAAAGATCGAATTTGCGTTTTTGTACGAACGTCATAATTGTAAACGGCGAAACAATTATACTCATCATCTAAGATACTGCTAAAAATTCAAAATTCAAAATGTAATAAATTCGATCTGCTTTAATATACAATTTGCTGACAAAATGACAACAATATCTTAAGCCTTTCCTTGTACAACTAATCGTAAATGGATGATTACAATGACAAAAAGTGGGATAGGGAGAGGATGAAAACTGACCTTCGACCTAGGCTTAGATTTTATTTCGTTGACCTTACTCCTAGGTACTGTACCGAAAAAAACTCCAACAGTTTTTGCAAAATACCTATATAAATAGGATGGCGTAAGATTAAGTGTTTTCGAGCACTACCAGTTAAACGCATATATTTCACGGAGCAAAATTATAGCAAGCGTAAAGCGACTAAGTTGAGAAAATTGCAATTTACTTTAATGACATTATGATAGTTTACCCCACAGTTTGATTTGTCCAAAGCCATGTCTCTGGAAATACAGAACGCACTTTCGTCACTTCCTTTAAACCTTGCGCACCAGAGGACTGGCTGGATGCCATACCACCAAAAGCCATACCAGGCACAGGCATAGGAAATCGAAAAGGGTCTGGGGTATTAAACATAAATGGAATATTATTAACATTTTGTGAGTATAATGCCCTTTGAATGTCTCTTGCGCAACAGTTTCTGCGAAACTACCAATACACGAATGATATATGATCCGTTCGCAAGTGATTAGATTTACAATTCCGCTTATTTTACAAAGAAAGAGGAATGATGTCACCATAGCGGAGAAACAAGTCCAGCAGTTCATAATGTGATACACTTCCGATAATTATCGTGTGCTTCCAATCACATAAGGTGCTGCATGTACAGTCCGCACGGGAGTAAAGCAAAGACGCTCTAGTTGGCAGAATACTTAACTACAATTACCACGATTCCATTAGATACCGCAAAATATATTCGTCTGGACCTAGACTGTATAAAGCATTGCTTATATAGACTGACACTCTATACATTTCTCATTTTACAAAACAAATATGTGAAAATACAAGCCATAACGTACAAACAAGTTTTATTCTCAAACAGAAACACTGAGG
The DNA here is from genome assembly GCA_029931535.1 of Margaritifera margaritifera. NCBI lineage: Eukaryota > Metazoa > Mollusca > Bivalvia > Unionida > Margaritiferidae > Margaritifera > Margaritifera margaritifera. The sequence continues at coordinate 623,433 of JAQPZY010001411.1, read as the reverse complement.
ACTTGGACGATAACTATTGATTTGTATATCTCGGGTGGGAAACAATAAGAATCGGTTTCTTTGTGTTTTTTTCATGAAACATTTTAGTATAAATATTATGTGAGGTGCGTGCATAGCTTGCGTTCTGCCAACATAAAATATGTGAGTCGACGCACAAAAACGAGATGCAAAAATAACAATGAACATGAACCATAATTCAATAAAAATAACTATATCGTAATCGTACACTTTTAACGTATATTTGTAATGAACTCATGATAACTGAGAGCCATTTTGTCTTTAGTTTATGTAAAATTAAAAACAATTATTGCAATGTATTCTATCTCTTAGATTTCAAGAGTCTAAGGAATCACTGGTTGATGAGGGATATTGTGTGCTCTTTAACTTTATAAATAGTTACCACGGTTATGGATCTCAATTGTATGCAAGATGTGAACCATGGATTAAATATGAAGGGTCAGGTACCCTTATGTGTGAATATTGCTCACACACCTAAAATTCAAGTTTTTAATCCCTGCACTTGCATATATGGTTAAAGGTACAGAATACCAATGGATTATTATTTTGTCAAACATAGCACTAATTTGCTTCAACACAGGAACTAGTTTTTTGAATGGTAGAACACTTGGGGTCATTTATTGTCGTCCCACCTGTTTTAAATATAATGATAGCAGCGCCGTCGAATATGTTTCAAATTTGTTTAAAATTGTCATCAAACATTTTTAAGTATTATATGCACCTCGGTAACGCCTGTCAAATTACTGTCCCGTAAAGCCTTCAGTTGTTTTCAACTACTCGGGAAAGTATATATTTTTAATAATTCTACTTGCTAGGAGTATCTAGATGACACTGTGGTAAATACAAATATTTAATTAACTGCCACTAGAACAAACAATTTCATTTTAGTTAGCTTCTAAAACTTCACTAAAATTGACAAAGTCAAAAGCATTTCAAGTGAAACAATCCAAGAAAAGTACATCGAATCACAGTCATATCATAGTTGTCGGGAATATATATGTAACTAGGCAAGCTTTAAAAAAAGAACTGGTTTTCCACTGTTTGATCTCAGAGTTTTGCATTGATCTTGAACAGTGCCTTACACAAGCGATCCCCTGCTGGATCCAGTTCACTTCTTTTCGTATAAATTCAAATATTTGCATAACCCACGAATAATTATCCATCTTTCTCAATTTGAAATTATATTTGTAGGGCTACATGATCTCCCCAAACTTATCCGACATGACATGAATGCCAGTTTTTCTGATATGTCATTTGCTTCTTTTTTTCTGATTTTGTTTGTGTACACTGTTTATCTAGCTGTTTTCTACAATAAAGAATTGAATTGAATTGAATATATATGACCAACGGATCAGGTCATGTTATCACCTTTTCATGCCTTGAATCTGTAAATATGGTTTATGCTGGGGATCTAAATAGGCTTTAAAACTATAACATCATCGGTTCTTTTTACTCTTAGCACCATCTCAAAAGGTGAGATCAAAACTCCGAAAATTTGGCGAAATCTGCATATATAGTGCTACCGCTGCCTAAAATTTCAAGTTGGTATCTTTAATTTACTGTACGAGTATTTAAGTGACATTATACATGTACATATTGTCTTCATAGAGACATAATAATGCCCCCTTGTTTTTTTTTAAAGTATGATTGAAATAGAAGAAAATAGTAGGAAATAGTCATGCTTATATTTTATCTAAAATGGGGAGTCAATTGGAAACATAATATCCGTGCCAAGAAAATAGAGTTGCAAATATAAATAAATAAATAAATTGTAATATATATATATATATATATATATATATATATATATATATATATATATATATATATATATTAAAAGTAGTTTTTGCCACTTGCAATATGACTTTTAAATGAATCCCTATTTAAAAGGAAATAGCTTGAACATCTTGGCATCTTCAGCACGAAAAGGCAAAGCCCATTTCCATATTTATCACACAGTGTTTGGTGATGTTTTGTGAGGATGAAATACAAATGTCGGAATTCAAACTGTATTTTGTCTCTTACGCAAGTCGTCTGTACACTAGTGTGTCCTTGAGCTTTCAGAATATTTCACACTTTTAAAGTTATTATCAACGATTCAACGGAATTATTAATTCCAACAATGGAACTCATTTATCACTCATGTCTCTCACTAGATGACGTGAAAGTACCATGCAATTTCCACACCGGTTCTCTATTTCATAAAGCTTTGTTTATGGATACAATTTGTGAAACAGAGAACCAAAAGACCGATAGCACATATATGGCATTTGCAATGCACCGAATCCAAACAAATTAAAATAAACAATGTTATTTCATAACTACTCTCACACTACAATCTTTGATGACATGTTTTCTGCTTTATATTGGAAACGTTAAAAGGAAAAGGCTGATTTTAAGTTGGTGAAACTGTAGTTCGATCCTTTTATCACGTTACGGTGATACACCATGTTTAAACTAAGCAAAATGTGAAAATATCAAGTACGGTCGCAGCAGAGCAAATGTCCTCTGATTCGATGGTATGAAAGCAGTAGTTTTATATGAAGTTTGGGTAATTGGATTACAAAATGGAAAATACATGGACTCAGGCTCCAACACCTTTCACAACTATTTCCCCTTGGGTAATACTGTGAAAACATTTGCCTCTTAGATAAGTGTACAATGTTCTTACATTCAACTTTCGCTGTAACAATAACTAATGATAACTATATATTTTTTTTCTTTCAGAAATGGTTACACAGAGAATAACAGGCAACAGAGCTTTTCATTTCCTAATTATGTAAAATATTTCCGAGGAAATTGCTATATTCATAACAATGCCAGAAAAAAGCTTTGGAGTATTTTGATAGAAACCACTAAAATTTCTGCATATCAAGCGCAACGCATTTTAGCGATAACAGGAGCGACTAATTTGACTTCGTTATGAAAGTTTACCCAACGGTTTTGTTTGTCCAAAGCCATGTCTCAGGGAATACGGAGCGGACCTTAGTAACTTCCTGCAGGGCAGGTTGACCACCTGACATGGCTATAGCACCCGCTGCCATGACCCCTCCTCCTCCCATACCTGCTCCCATCATTGCCATCGGCAGGAACCAATTGTCTGAGATATTCAAGATAAACTTCAAACTCTAGGATTACACTCGTCGCACATTTATAAAGACCCAGTCCTGATGTTCATTGTGCATTTGTTTTAGAGACATTGAATTTAATGCCTTTATGATTTGCATACAGTCTTATACAAGCATAGATAACCACAATTCTTTATACTTTTTTTGCATTTGCTAACGGTGCAATTCTGGCACCTAATTTAATGAGATTTGTTTGCTACGCAAGGGCGTACGGAAAACTCAACGCAAGAGAAATTTACATGACGTTGTGCCCACTTCTGTAAGTGATACACCATATAGTTATGATACACATACATACCATGTTTGATGAAGACATCTTAAACGGTCCATATGATATGATCAGCGCATAAGTTTTAAAATGGGGTCGATAGCGCAGAAAGTAAGTATCTAACAAAACTCACTTTTACATGCGAAACACTGTCTAGTAATGAGACATGCATGTCAAGTTTCATAAGGATAAGTGTAAAGGATTAAACGCGATTTAAAAAAATAGGAGATAATTAAAAACTGCTTATAAAGCCCACATGTCTCCACGACACACTCTTGTCAAGAGAAACATGCATTCCAAGAATTAAGAAGATGCATGAAATGTATCAAGAGATTTGAGTAGAAAACACAAACGTTTGACTGACGGACGGAGCCCCCCGCCCCCCTCCCCCACTCACAGTCAGGGTATAAATAGCGCAACCAAGGTATGTACCAAACCACTGGAAAATCAGACCATCACTAAGATAGGTACACTAAATTGGCATTTTTACAGTACATTTATGCTAACGGTAAAAAGGAGCATTTAGGGAAATCATTTTATGCATTGTCTTGCTAGTACATTGAAATAAATAGTTTATCTGGCCATATGCTCCTTTCCGGTAATTGCCAGTGACTAGCGTCTCCGTAATTTTTTTTATAAAAAAGAATGAAAACCGTAAACCATAACTAAAATAAGAAACGTTGTGAAATGAGAAAGTAAAAAAATAATAAGTGAAAAGATTATATATCTCTAGTAATGAGTAAAGTAGTCCAAAATCTTATTTCTCTTTAAAATACATATAAGCAAGGGTTGTGTCACTAAACATAAATAACAGTAACGTTGGCATGTAATCGTTAAGTACATTTTAATATGTAATATAAATGGTTTGGGGAAAAACAAAAACGTTTTTAGGCGAATAAGGGCCATATTCGCTTTTTGATAAAAAATTTCCGACTCTAAACACATTCTGCATTTTTGAGATACATCGACCTACAAATCAATAAACAGACATGACCGTTATCTATGAAAAAGAGGCTCCTAATTGCAAAACTGATAAAACCATGGAGAGATGGGTAAGTAGACAGCTAACGATTGTTCAATCATGATGCTGTCAGACAATATTAAATTAAAGGGTTTCATGATTATTGATAATGTACTAATGCATAATACTGACAAAAGCCAGAAAACCAAAAAACCTTGAACTCGAGTGTTTTAAACAGTTTCTATCAGTTGCCGGAGGACTAGCAAGCGTACAGCGATGTCGGAGACGGGAATAAACAAGTGAATATGACTATGTAATTTGAGTGTATCCAATAGTTTGATTTGTCCAAAGCCATGTCTCCAGGAATACAGAGCGAACCTTATTCACTTCTTTCAGACCTTGGTTACTGACGGACTGAGTCATAGCCATCCCACCACCAAAAGCCTTATCAGGCACGGCCATCGGGGCTCGATCCCCATCAACCATCAAGTCCCAGTCGGAATAATCTGAGATGTTTAGAAATCGTTAGAATTTTGCGATTGAAAGCGAACCGCATAGCTTAACCCAACTGAAAGATGGTTTGTTTCGAAATATGTAAGTAAATGTGAAATTGTCCACAGAAAGAACGCCACGCGAATGATTTGCATATTACAGGGCGCATTAAAGGACCGAAAGCTTTAGAGATATTAGAGTTGGAGGATGGTGATACTCCTGATTATTACATAGATCCTGTACATCAAATTGTGTAACATTTAAGCAGCCAATTTCTTTTGGATATTAACCTTCTTTTCAAACAATTTATCCAATAAAATGTTAGGAGAGTCACTGTGCAGACACGAATCTAGCAAGCTTATTGCAACCTTTAAGAGAAAGAAGGGGCAACTATTGCGAGATATTTTACCCAACTGTGTGGTTCATCCAAAGCCATGTCTCCGGGAATACAGAGCGGACTTTTGTTACCTCTTGTAAGCCTTGATTTGTGGCAGACGGGGGCGCGACACCCGAATTAATCATCCCTGCCCCGGCTGCCATACCAGCCATAGCCATAAATGGTCCATCAACCAACGGCCCGAAAAAGTCTGAGATATTTTTAATACAAATGTAGAATTAATACCAACGAAATGGTAAACTTCTTACTAGCACGAAAATCTTTCAATGCTTTTATGTTCAAAATTAATAGTGTGGGTAAGAATCATATTTCAGCGAAATTAACACGAAATGGACCAATTTTGGACTTAAGGACTGTTTATTATACTAATTTTCCCTTTCTAAGTGAAATTAGCATTTTTCCCTAATAGACACGAAACAGTTTCCCCTTCCAACTACAGTCCTACATTCTAGTCAAGGCAGTGTATTTCGTAATATTTCGATTTTCATTGCATTTTACTTAATGCACACTAATCAAGTATTTATTTAATCACGACATGGACAGATACAGTACACGTGAAGAAAGAACCATTTACGTAGAAAAAAGTTTTCCCTTGGATTCAACATTTTTTCAACGAACAGCCTAATTGTCCACTTTTTAGCATTTCTTTGTCACTACATCAGGTTATTGTATAAGATATTGTTATAAATGCAATTAACTGACCGTGATCTCGAATGAAATGCAATGAATAACTTTTAATCTGCTCAGCACATATAGCATTTCCTCCTCGTTGTTCAGAGGTATACGAAACTATTGTTGTGCAGATTGCTAACAGACAATACTTTAATCCAATATGATCTGAGGTGCGTTATTAGTAGGAGACTATATCAGTACCGTCATTGGGGATCAAACGGTAGTTCAGCAATAACACTTGTAGTTTCACGGGTGAGAGCTGTGAACACCTGAACGCACTCGCTTACATGTTCACATTCAAAACAGAGTTTTCTCTATATTGCTGCTATACAGCATAAGACGAAATGACAATATTCCATATCACTCTAATGCGTGTTTATGAGTTTAGCAAAGGTAAACATTCAAGAAAACTCATTTGTTAAGACCATTGCAAATGACATTTAATTACATATAATAGTCGTTCGTAGGTCATGTAAGCTATTGTTGTCCTGAAAGAATCAAATAAATATACCAGTTTGAAGACCTTGTTGTAATTCTATCACGAGTTTGAAAAATCAGGTAGTTTAGAGGAAACTGAAGTATCACTGCAATACACGTATTTCTTTTATCATTGTAGACATTATTTAAAATGAATCTCCCCTAAGAAAAAATTATAAAGACTTTTTCGGTTTTAAAACTTGTGTGTCATTTTTGAAAGATGATACACCTTCTGGAATATTTATTATTCATACGGACAACATCTCTCATTTACTAGTTTGGATACACGAACGAGAGCCCATCACGTCTGGAGAGTCGTGCAACAGAATTGCCGAAGTTTAAGCCAATTCGATGTCCGTTCTTTTCGACCTCAAGCACACGTCATTCAAAATATATATTGATATTATTTTTGAAAGTCATTTAAATGCGTTTTAATTTCAGAAACCAACTAAAACATTTAACATGAAGATATATAAAAGCAAAGACTTACAGTTGGGTGTTGGATGATGATAAACATTGGCATCTGACATGACCTTGACTCCAGCATTCTGGAAAGGCGGAAAAAATGAAGATTTATTAATGGTGTTTTAAGTTCATGCACTTAAAGTAAATTATGATTCAAACTACCTGAATAGACGTGAAGCGTTCACAGAAAACATTGTAAGAAAAGTGAAGAAGAAAACTGATGGGACCAATAACACTTTCTTCAAAGAGATAACCAAATATTTTTTTCCAGATTCCAGGACGTAAAGATTGCACAATTCTCAGAAGCATCTGTGAAGAAAAACTATTTATTTAAAATTATCAGTCCCTTGGATTAAGACGTCAGTACAATTTTAGTCAAACTGAGCTAGTTTGTCAGCCGGCAATATTGTCCAGAGACTTATCTTAGTCTTCGTAATCATTTCAAACAGATGAAATCAAAATGAAGTATATTTCCATTTCATATAGAATGTTCTTTATTTTTCGGTCATTGTACTTGAATATATAAATAGAATGGTTCTGAACATTTACTTCGAATATTTGTTGAGCATCGGATCCTCCATAGTATGTGGGGTATGGCCACCAGATCATTCTCTTCTTTCTTCCGACGGCCATCATACCACCACAACAGAAGGGATTCTGAGGTTGGACGATAGAGTCATATGACTTCAACTCGTCAATCACCTAGAAATGTTAAATATATGAATATTATTATTTTAATTCTTTCATGAAAAATGTGCATTTTGCTGAATGGCATTAGTCAATGAAGAATTGATTAACAAAATAACGAACAAGGCAAGTTAAGAATTTAAGGAGGTTCATTTTGTTACTTCATGCCACAGTTAAGCATCAGCTATTGAATACTGTTGCAGAAATACAATTAAAGAATCTGTTGAAGAATTAAAAGCTGTTTTACTAACACTTTATAGGAAAAACGTACTTTTTGTCCTTAGAGGGTTTTTATTTGCAACCACCATGGCAAGAGACATGTCTAGATATGAGAAATATGCTTAAAACTGTTTACATTTGTTTCTGCAAACATTAAAATTTAGAGGTTCTTAAGATGAAACAAGACCCGCTGCAGCATATCATTCGTTGAAAATCCTAATATGCTGTATTGCATACATTAAATAAAGATGTTATTGATTTCTAAGCAGAACCAGCTAGATCCTCTTGCCGATTTGATAGTTATGAAAGTCAATGCAATCCGGGTGACCAAAGTTAACATACGTTGTCATATAAGTTCTTCAGAAACTGTTTACGACAAGCCAACACAAATATGTGGTTTCTTACTTTTATCACTCTCGATAGTTCAATCAAATGGTTCTCGTGTTATTTGGTTTACATACATACGCTGCAGTAATAATAGAAGATCTCCCGCTGTGGTAGTAAGGTTTAAAGTACAATGTGCTATTCGATTTTTTCAACAATAAGTTTTGGATTAAAATCATTTATCCAACACGATATGCTAATAGTATGTGTAATACTGAGTTAATGATTTCGTCCCGATGAGAAAACATTCATAGAGCATTTATACCTCAAAGCTTTGAAGACGTTACATGAAAGTTCATGTCTCACGCTTGTCAAATGTACACACACGTGTGCGTTCGAGCGCTCTCTTGTGTGTGTGTGAATGTGTGTGTATGTGTGTGGAAGGTTGCTGTTTTCTCAATATGTGCGAAATGTTAAATGGTTAAACAAACCTGAGTGGCTGTAACGTCATTTCCGGATTTCAAAAGGAGGACACTCTGGTCGACAGCAAGCAGGTGAACCACAGACTGAGCATCGGCCTTTACTACTACATGCACATTGTCACCCGGCTGGGCTCTGGTTGCATCAAAGGCTATGTCCACCTGAGATACATACAAGTCCTGAGATAAGTATAACGGAATATATCTAACTTTTCATCAACTAGACGGTGGGTTTTGATCAATAAACTAGACTATTGTTTCGCACTAAGCATTCTTGATTCCATCTCGCAAGCTGACACTGCCTCATTTTCGAATGGCGTAGATGATCGTTCCGGGCATGCAAATTGCGGAACCATGTACCGGTATATTAATATACTGAATATACCATTGCAGTGTTTAATCTCGAGTCTTTTAAGCTAAAATATTAATACAATTATCTAGAGTGTTTCGTTGTTTGCGGATTTGAACTTGAACGGTGAAACCTGTTGTAAACGGATATTCAATAGTATATTTAATTTTGTTTTTAGTGTGTAACTGTCCGTTATATATGTTAAAAAATAAAGATAAGAAAAGAGACCGAAATATTGATGTCGTTATGAACACTTGTTCCTTATATGGAGGCGTTCATTAAAGTCGTTTACATTGTATACAAATACGTTGTTATTCATTAGCTATATAACATTCCAGAATTTAATAAATATATTCTTATGAATACTGAACTTAAGAATTTTGAAATACATATTTGCGATACGATTTGAGTTAAAATATAATATCTAGAAAGTATCATTTTTTTATAACTTGTACACAAAAAATGGGACTTGGCGATACATTTGCCAATAACTATTATTACGAAGAATCTGCGATTTGGTCACGGACACCAAAGTCAGTACAATCTAGATAAGAAAGGCTAACATTCTATTTAGTATATCTAGCAATGAAAATCGATGCCAATATTACGCTAATACTTCGATAATGAAGATATTCGGAATCTATTCAAAAGAAGGTTTTGCACCAAGATTCGCAGGCTGTTATACATAATTTTTATTGACATTGGAGGAATAGGCTAATATTGTAAAATCGAAATAATCTTGACCTGATTTTGGAATGCTCCATCGACGTCAAAGCTGATGCTATCAGCGACAACTTCACCATCTGTTCTGACGTAATACACAACAATGCGTGCATTGGGTGCCATCTTGTCGGTAATATGGATGCTGAAGCTGAGGGTATTAGTGTTTGTTCCGACCAGACCTCCTGTGGCCACAATTGAACCCCTGGACATAACCTGAAGGAGAAAATGTGCTGTGCTTATACAACAAATATTTTCACAGTTAAAAATAGACAAATAGAAAAGTACACCAATTAAAACAAAACGAGGTATCTTAAATATGCCACAATTTAGTTTAAAATAGGACCTGTAAACCAATATTGTTAGACCTCTGCCATATCTATGGAGTGGACATATAACCGTTACTCCTGTCAGTCGTGTCACACACTCCGTCTGTCACGAAGGTCGTTTCTGCGTAATAACGTTTAAAGGACTTCTTGGATCGAAACTCCGTCTGTCACGAAGGTCGTTTCTGCGTAATAACGTTTAAAGGACTTCTTGGATCGAAACTCCGTCTGTCACGAAGGTCGTTTCTGCGTAATAACGTTTAAAGGACTTCTTGGATCAAAACTCTGTCTGTCACGAAGGTCGTTTCTGCGTAATAACGTTTAAAGGACTTCTTGGATCGAAACCCCGTCCGTCACGAAGGTCGTTTCTGCGTAATAACGTTTAAAGGACTTCTTGGATCGAAACCAAATTTGATGTAAGGTTTTCTATTAAAAAGACCTAAGTCAGATTCAATTGTTTTTACATTTTCCTACCAAACTTTAAAGAGTTGTGGACTTTGTTTTATTTAGAATGTTGCCCTTCAATTGTATAATATTGACAGTAGCATCAATATCATGTGTGGACAAATTTCTGGTTTTCAGAAAATGTGCTTTACTTTCCTTTGATGAAAATAATACACCAAAGTTAATTTAAAAATATTAACATCTACATAATTGTAAATCATAAAAGCTGGCAAATAACAATGAAAACACCGTTTGCCAACTCTTTTCTGTCTATCCTAAATGATCTATAAATGTTCCAAGGATGAGCATGGCGTAAAGAGGGAGGAAATGCCCCAAATAGCTCTCATATGACATATTTTCTCTTCACCTTGTACATCTTAGATGATTAAGAGAACAATCATTCTAAATAACTATATTAAATGCATATTTATCAACTGTTTATCAGTAAACCAGTTGATGAAAAAAATAAGTAGAAAGAAATTGGTCTCAGAATCATACCTGGTATATGGCGGATGAAACAGGCTCGGTAGATTTCATCTCAAAGTTGGCAGGATGATTGGGCTGAAAGTAAAATAAAAATCTGCATAATTTCTAGCATTCGCACCGAAGAAAGCAAACAAACAAAATGAAATAAAGTAATCAGATACTTATTGAAAAAATGTTGTGCAGATAATTATAAAAATAATTTGTTCGATTCAAACATTGTTACTAGTGTGTTAAACTATGTAAATAATGGACCAGCTGAAACTTCTGTGTGAGATGTGATACACTTTTACCGTAGCATAAAACAATATGTGCTCTAATCATTATAATATGTCATACCATATTTAAAACATGAATTTATACAAATGAAAAGTATGCTAAAAGCATTGAGACAATGTTAAAGAAAATATACGGGATGACAAAAAAAACTAAAATCAATTGTTTTTATCAGCAGTAATTGATTGTGGATACTGACATACAGTAGGATAACATTTTTCAATATTCTCATTTAACTATGTTTCACGAAAGGCTTCAGCTATGCTGAGCAAATTATGTTGACTCAAAATATTATAGCATAATTTTACATTATGTCACCAGAATTTAACTGTTTATAATGTGCATGAAAGAAAAATATTATATAAAAGGGAGTTTTCTCGTATTTTAGGGAGCTTCCTTACATGTTAAATACCTCCTGGATTTTGTATCATTCAAATTTTAATGACATTAAATGATTCAAACATATTTTGCTCGAGAAATTAAGTTATAAAGGGAAAAGCACGACAGATTTAAAGTATGCAACAAAGATTAGAATCATCGATCATCGCCATTTTTTTTAATGATATGGCTGTTTTATCTTTGCCTCAGGGTTTGTGAAATATGTACCTGCAAATTTGTCGAACGCAGGAAAAGCTGAATGTAATTGCTACTAGGGGAGTAGCTCTTGTCCAAGCTGAGGTAGGCCGTCACACCGTCGTAGTTGGCCTATCAAGAAAAAGTTGTAGAATTTGTAAACACAGTTTTGTTTTTAATTATACACCTATTTAACAGTATAGCTTTGATATGACTCTCAATACTGATGTTCAATCGGTATTACAGTATTGCACACTAAGCTTAAACAAGCCAGGTGTTGTTTTTCCTTGTTTTTTTTTTTTTTTTTTTTTTTTTTACTTATGTCCGTGCGGGGATATATATTTCAATGTACCGAGTCCAATTTATAAACGTTTCTATGTGATTTGAATTGAAACTGTATAAATAAAGGTCCACAAAAAGGGTATATGTGTTAAATACAAAACAATATTCTTACATTGCATAAAAATGACAAGAAAGAGTAAATCGCTGGACTTTGAAACATACATTATAGAATAAAATAAGTTACAGAAGAAAGTGGAAACTCATGTTTATAAATGATCTGTCAAATATGTTTTTTTTTATTTCCATTATCTTTAGGCCACATTGTCAAAAAGAGTGAATAGAAAAGTGGTCGATGAGTGCTGTCATAAAATAATCTGGACTGAAAATAGTTAGCGATGGACATCAATCACGGATTACATAGTATACATGCCACTTCAACCATGGGTTATAAAGTATACATATAACGTCAGCCACGGACTACGCAGTATATATACAACGTCAAACGTGGATTATACAGTATACATACAATATCAGCTATGGATTATACAGTATACGTACAACGTCAGCATTAGATAATACAGTATGTATACAACGTCAGCAATGGATTATACATTATACATACAACGTCAGCCCTGGATTATACAGTTTACATACTACATCAGCCATGGATTATACAGTATACATGCCACGTCAGCCACGTATTACACAGCATAATACAACGTCAGCCATGCATTATACTGTATACATACAACGTCAGCCACGGATTACACAGCATACATACATCGTCGGCCATGGATTACACAGTATATATACATCGTCAGCCACGGATAACACAGTATACGTACGATGTCAACCATGGATTATGAAGTATTCATACAACGTCAGCAATGGATTATACGGCATATATACAACGTCAGCTATGAATTATACAGTATACATATGAGGTCAGCCATGGATTATACAGTATACATACGTCGTCAGAAATGGATTACACAGTATACATGTGAAGTCGGTCATGGAATACACAGGATACGTACAATAAAAACGAGTTTCTATGTTCATCAACAATATGAGCTTAATCAAAAATATTTTATTTTTAGGGTAAAACCAAATATTTATGCACAGAGAGAAAGAGACAGACAGACAGACAGACAGAAAGATAAATGCATTGCTATCTATACTCACATCAAGATTGATGTGTGTAGCGTTGTCCGGGATGTCCACTTGTATCGCCACAATGCCAGTGTCAGGCAGAGTATAATTGCTGGACGGAAGGTTGTAGGACTCTTGTGGCGGGGAGTAGAATGCATAGGGTGTTGGAGTGACTCCTGGGAGTTCGTAGGTAACCCTTGTATTGACGGAGACTTGGTGTTTAGCTCCAACCAAGGGGCGATCATCCTGTTCTACCACTCGCAACTGTAAGGACGAATATAGATCAATTATCCAGGGTTTCAGTTTTTCACTAAATTTCTCACAATTTCTGCTCAAATTGAGAGAATGTTATTACATTGCAAATTATACATATGACAAGAATAGGATTTTTGTCAGAGTTAGAGACAGGAGTATGAATGGAAAATATGTACGTGCTTAGTATGCAGTTTTTTATCAGGAGGAAAATATGTGAGGCAATCCTCAAAATGTTCCCCAGAGAACAAACAAAAATATTTCAAAATTAATTGTAGCTAGTATGACTGTATTTTGATTATTGATATTTTGTGAAACTGAGGCCAGAAATGACCTAAAATAAAAACAAGTAAGTGACAGTTGTTCAACATACAATCAAATCTGCCTTAAAGGTCACCTGCATTAACCAATCGCCTGTCTTAAGCAGTCACCTGCATTATGAGGCCGATGTTTTCGTTTCTTATATGTGGCTGGTTCAGACATATTTGAATATTCCTTAAATATTACGTATGTCGATTTATGTACAACAAGTAAATTCGATTAACTAAAAATATGACTCAGAAAGAAGAACAAAACAAAAGCACAACCAAGACTTACAAAGGTAAAGGTCATACAAATACTCAGTTTAGATGCTCATTGTTTCGACCCCTTTGGCAGGAAAGTATTCTATCTCAAACAGTATTTTTTCTTAACAACCGTTTGTAAAGAATTTAAATAATTTACCAACCAATACTACCTGTAATTATAAAAAGTAATATTGTAGGCATGTCCCATGGAATTTAATATAACAGGATGTTTCAAAATTTCTTGCTGTGAATAGATTTATAAAAAATACAACACGTCTCCTAATAACATGTCTCCCCATTCGCGAATTTTCATTTTAATTAGGTATACTTGGTCAATACAGATTTTTAAAAAAAATAGCATTTTCAAAACCTAGCAATATATATATATATATATATATATATATATATATATATATATATATATATATATATATATATATATATAACTATATAACTTACGTAAGCGGTGAAGGGAAGACTTGGCTTGAATGTCTTTGGGTTGGATTGCAAAAACTCCATCTTGACAGACTTTTCATAAAACTGGACTGTGCTGGATCCGTTCCTGGTGATTTTATTCAGGCTCTCAGTAACATTGGCTTCTATCACTAAGGATCGACCGCTCATGGATTGAGAAATGGTCTTGATATGAGCTAGCGGGATGATTAGAGTTGCCTCCCCAGTGATCTTAAAAAAGGAATACATGCAAATTACACGATTGCCTCGTTTAAAGACCCAAAGAACGGTATAGCTAAATTCTTGCCTTGCAACCCGGGTGTCCCAGGTTCAGAGTTATCATACATAAAAAATGATGCCTACCAAGGCCACAAACTGCAAACCATTCTACTTTTTTCTTCCTATTTAAAGTAATCTAAAATCAGACTGAAATAAATGTTTTGTTCTGGCAATGTATTCGGATAGACTCTTTGATTACTGTAATGCCTAAGCTTAGAAATAGTAAAAGTTTAAATATTAGAACTGCATTGAAAAAATATGACGCACGTTTTCCCCGCAAACATGATACCTTGGTTAGAGTTATCAAAAGTGTACTGCACTGTTACTTACGTCTGCTGTAAGATGCACCATAGGTTCGTCACCTTGGTAATTCCATGGTCTATACCAATAATTTAGTTTGGCTAGAACCGAGACGGTGCCTTTGACGGGTTTCCCATAGGTATACCTGAAATAATGATGACATTCAGTTGTGTATGTTTCATGGTTGTTTTTTTTTAATACTGACATACTTTACAATAGATTCCTTTGCAAATTATATAGATTTAAAGTGTAACGACAAAAGTTAAAATAAGTTTGAGGTTGCAAAACGGTAACTATAATTCCATCGCGACAACGTATGATACATTTGTTTTTATCAGTTTAAAAACTATCTCAGCTCCATAAAGACAGAAATAGCATGTTTTTCCTACTATATGCAGTTCACTCACAGGTATTCAGACTCTAAAAGATATACAATTTTTCCACATTCATGTGATGACAAACATGAATATTTCATTTTTAGACTCTTTTCTTTGTTTCTTTGAAAAAGGTTTCAAAAATATTTCAATCCCTTGAGCAATATTACTTACGTGGCTTTTACTTTAGCGGTGATGGAATTATCTGATGAGAGGGCATATGGCGGAAGCTCAACTGTCACCTCAAACTTTGGCAGCACTGTAATTTATTAAAATATTTTAATAACTTATTGAAAAAGACATATATAATATTTACAAAAAAAACTCGGGGAAATTAAAATTTAAATATAATATTCTTATTCAAACATTTAGATATACAACAGATTTTGCAAACAGAACTTTTAAGATTGGTGCACAATAAATGACCTTAGAAATGATGAAAAGGAATTCCAAAGAATAAGTACAGGTATTTAAAGATATATAGTCAGAGAAATGCAAAAAATTAAAACAAAACACG